>CM055895.1:3728543-4928543 GCA_029582155.1 Panopea generosa | reverse complement strand
AACCATCTTGATATTCAAAATATTGTTTAATTGCATTATGAATTACACTATTTAAAATCATGGAAACACTGGACCAAACACTTAAATGGGAACAGCAACAATCTCTCATTTATTTGTCATGATATTCTTTATAATTTATAAACTGAAATCACAGACTGGGAACTTGAAAGAAATCACTGGCTTCTGTTTAAAGTATATAACAATGAGAAAGTCCACAAGATTATCACTGGCTTTACTGTTCTTGTCCAGTAATAATGATTTATAATGCAAATGTTGCAGGACATTGCAGAAAGGCTGTTATATCTGAATATACATTTTACTGGAAAAGTTTTGTGTCGAAGCAATTGTCACAATTGCGAGGGTTGGTATCGGACTAGTGAAATCCATTGTTATACCAGATATTATTGTAGCTAGGTGAAATACTTTATCATATTCTCTCCTTGTAAAGATTTAAGAATTTTTCAGAGAGATTTCAGAGAATTTGCTGTTCTAGGATCATTCATTTGTTGATGTGTATTTGTGTTCCAACATATTTTATATGTGTACCATATATTTACTGGATGTTTTTTGCAAATTGAGAGTGAGTCTGGAATTTTCATGTTGGCATCAAATAACTTTTTAATCTGCATCTTATTGGTATCATAAAAGGATTTTTACAGAGAATATAGAAAATTGGGGCCATTATTTACCCATATGTTTATTTAAAATTTCTTGAAATTAAAATATATTAGTATATCTTTCTGACAGGGATTTATTTATATAATAAAACAATTTTGTATTTGTGTTTTGTTTATTGTGTCGTAAAACTTTTGGGGGACCTTAAAGGAACTATATTGGGGGAAAATGCTATAAAATTTCTTAACAAATAAAATAGTTATTACAATATATAAAAAGTATCTCATTATCATTTGTAAATAGAATCAGAATGATTTGGTATGTTAATCCACCAAAATGTGAAAAAAATCTATATTTAAATTGGAGCGGTAAACTTGTTATATTGCAGTTTCAGATGGGAAATCTATTTTAATCTAACCTGGACGCATAGGCACATAATTACCAAAGAAATCCTTTTTTAATATATAATTTTGGCATGTTTAAATAGATATCATTGAGTGAAAATAATTATAAGCATGATATAATGGAGAGAAAAAATGTTTTAGCCAATTTTAATGTTTTGAAAAGTCTTGATATACATGACTTATCATAAAAATGTCACTTTTCTTTAAATGTAAAAAGACTTTCGGTTATTGTTTATGTTCTAATTGATGTTTGTGGAACCAAGACATGTTTAAAATGGAGCTTTCAATCTTGTGCAATATACATGTATTGTACAGAAAATGATCTAAGAGTTTTTGCAACTATTGGGAGATAATTTGTATTCATGAAAAACTTAAAAAAATCTTTTTTTGTACTCCATTAATCTTGGAACTATTATTGGTCCAGATATAGATAGTGTCCCTATTAAGGGATAGAAATTTTCCAAATAATTGTCACATCCATCTTTTTTTGTCATGTTCATTATTGTTGTTTGTTATTCAACCCCTGTGTGGTTCCAGGATGATATATAAACGATGGAGTGTTACATGTAGATAGAATTTGTCAAACCTGCCGATATCAAGGATCATTATTCATATTCATTTGTTGAATCTATATATAAATTTGTTGTTTTTGAAAATTGAGGGATACTGGAATCTTCCTTTCTGTTGGCGTCTTGCAACCTTTATGTGTGGGTATGCCCTAAAATCCTTATTCGTTCATTCATTTATCTTTACATTGTTAAATCTACTACGGTAAGATGTTGCTTTTCATGTTGATTTTTTTAAAAAAGTTTTAAGATCAAAGGTTGCAAAATTCCTACACAAGATACTGTAGGACTGTTCTCTACCGCAGATATGGAAGAAAGTAACGATCCATATTAACCACAGAAACGCATTTTTTTTGGTATTTCCTTCAGGGCTTCCATAATAATATTTTTTTAGAATAAAGAACAGCGGGTATTCAAGCATTTATTGTTAGAAACTTATCGGTACATTGCGGTTATGTTATATTATACAATGTATAACTTACTTTAATACTACATTTCATGATTTGACCATAACACCAACTTACTTTCAAATTTTCCATTTTCCATAATGTTATCAGCAATACTGAATGTTTTAGCTCTTCTTTAAATAGTTGCTACTGTTGGTAACCGTGTATACCATCCATCACTCACTATTTCTTTAAAAAGCGAAATTTCTCAAAAAAACACAAGATCCCATTTTTAAAGAGAAAAAAAGAACATTTCAAAGATGCATCACTTACAACTTTGTGTTCAGTAAATGATGGAAACTGAATTGAATCTCGAGGAGGGAGGTCACATTGGAAGATAATGGTCGATTTCTGTCTTGTAGTTTATTTTATTTATGAGAAATTCGTTAAAATAATGGGCGGCATTTTCTGTTTTATTTAAGAATGTTTTAGCGTAACCCGATAATGGTCAGTGAGTGACTTTATTGTGGGGCATAAATTAGTGTTTGGTAAAAAAATTAAAGAATTCTACACAACAGAGACAAAATGTGTCTGACCTTGTTTTAAACTTATCTATCTGACATCAATCGTGAAACAAGTTCGTACAATTAGACAAATCAAACTTAAAGTCTTCCTGGGAAGAATAGGTGAATAAAGCGTCTTGCTCAATGACACCACACATAGTCGTGGCGAAGAATCCTGGGTGCAATGTGTTCCATCTATCTCTGTATCTGTAATAGACTCATTTCCACCTTATTAACCGAATAATTACAAGTTAATATAAAGAATGTATCTTGATTAATAATGTGAGAAGATGTATATGCATGTACATTCAGATAGGTAACTGAAATTGATTAAAACTCTCTTTACTGTAATTATGCGTGTAATATGCAAGTACATATGTATTGCAACTAATTACGGTATTTGACAAAATGTTATTGGTAGTACTATTTTTGTTCCGTCTTGTTTTGTGTCTCACTTGTATCTTAATGTAAATATGTCACATATATACCATTTTGTAGAAAGTATTGCCAAAGTTATAGCTTATATGAAGTATTATTTCCAGAAAATATATATTTAATTCCCTAAAATAGTATATCTTGTTTTTATGCACCTGCCAGCCCTACCAAAGATGAAAATGGGGACACATCACTAGTGTTAACCATTCGTCACATGTCCTCTGTTATCCATTCGTCACATGTTCCCTTTTGCACAAGTGAAAATTCAAATTCTTGAGTTCATGAGATGAAACAAAAAATAATTATATGCTGCAACTGACATATTTAACTTCTATTTACCTCAGGAACACAACTTGCCCACATAAGATTAAATTGAAAGAAAACTCAACTTTCATTGTATGTGCATTGATTGATCAACACTTAAGGATAATTGGCAGTAGGTCAAGCCAAATCTTACAATTTACAACAATTAAAGGGTCTCTTCTCTGGCAATAATTCCATTAAGATTTGATTATATTCTTGCATGTATCAACCTTAGTGCCTTGTGTACGACACATACTGGTGAACATTGTGCCATGTTATTTCAAAATGTGTTCAGTGGCTTACAAGATATGGAGTGGACACAAAATTTTGTACCTATTTCTGACCTTTAATCTCCAAGTGTGACCTTGGCCATTGAACTAGGGACCTGGGTCTTCTGCGCAACATCTTGCCTGGTTATGGTGATCATTTGTGACGTGTTATTTCAAAATCTTGTCAGGTTGTTTAGAAGGTATGGAACAAACATAAAATTTTGTATATACATGCATTTTTGACCTTTAACCCCTATGGGTGACCTTGTCCTTTGAGCCAGGGAATTGGGTCTTGCATGCAACACATCGTCTGATTATTGTGAACATTACGGCCATGTTATTTCAAAATATCCTCTAGGAGAATCAGAAAGTTATTGCCTGTACAAGATCAGACGCACACCAAACCATTATTGTGATGACAATGGGGACAATCACGAAACATTACACAAAGTAATAATTTTTCTATTAAGAGAGCATGTTACTCATGAAATAGTGATTCACTTGGAGAAAATCACGAACTTGACCAAGATTTATGTTGGTATCAAAAACTGTCTAACCACTGTAGGTGCTAGAGTGTATGCAACATTGGTCATGGAACTTTGTCAAATAAATATGGTATCAAAAAGTATCTAACCACTGTAGGTGCTAAAGTGTATGCAACATTGTCAACTAAATTTGGTATCAAAAACTATCTTACCACTGTAGGTGCTAGAGTGTTTGCAACATTGGTTATGGAAATTTGTCAACTAAATTTGGTATCAAAAAGTATCTAACCACTGTAGGTGCTAAAGTGTCTGCAACATTAGTCAAGGAATTTTGTCAACTAAATTTGGTATCAAAAACTATCTAACCACTGTAGGTGCTAGAGTGTTTGCAACATTGGTTATGGAAATTTGTCAACTAAATTTGGTATCAAAAACTATCTAACCACTGTAGGTGATATAGTGTCTGCAACATTGGTCATGGAAATTTGTCATCTAAGGTTGGTATCAAAAACTGTCTAACCACTGTAGGTGCTAGAGTGTCTGCAACATTGGTCATGGAATTTTGTCATCAAAGGTTGGTATCAAAAACTATCTAACCACTGTTGGTGCAAGAGTGTCTACAACATTGGTCATGGAAATTTAACAACTAAGGTTTGTTTCAAAAACTATCTAACCACTGTAGGTGCTAGAGTGTATGCAACATTGGCCATGGAATTTTGTCATCAAAGGTTGGTATCAAAAACTACCTAACCACTGTTGGTGCTATATGTTTGCAACATTGGTCATGGAATTTTGTCAACTAATGTTGGTATCAAAAACTGTCTAACCACTGTAGGTGATAGTGTGTCTGCAACATTGGTCATGGAATTTTGTCAGCTAATGTTGGTATCAAAAACTGTCTAACCACTGTAGGTGCTAGAGTGTCTACAACATTGGTTATGAAAATTTAACAACTAAGGTTTGTTTCAAAAACTATCTAACCACTGTTGGAGCTAGAGTGTATGCAACATTGGTCATGGAATTTTGTCATCTAAGGTTGGTATCAAAAACTGTCTAACCACTGTAGGTGCTAGAGTGTCTGCAACATTGGTCATGGAATTTTGTCAACTAAGGTTGGTATCAAAAACTATCTAACCACTGTTGGTGCTAGAGTGTATGCAACATTGGTCATGGAATTTTGTCATCTAAGGTTGGTATAAAAAACTGTCGTACCACTGTTGGTGCTAGAGTGTCTACAACATTGGTCATGGAATTTTGTCATCTAAGGTTTGTTTCAAAAACTATCTAACCACTGTTGGTGCAAGAGTGTCTACAACATTGGTCATGGAATTTTGTCATCTAAGGTTTGTTTCAAAAACTATCTAACCACTGTTGGTGATAGAGTGTATGCAACATTGGTCATGGAATTTTGTCATCTAAGGTTGGTATCAAAAACTGTCTAATCACTGTTGGTGCTAGAGTGTCTGCAACATTGGTCATGAAATTTTGTCATCTAAGGTTGGTATCAAAAACTGTCTAACCACTGTAGGTGATAGAGTGTCTGCAACATTGGTCATGGAATTTTGTCATCTAAGGTTTGTTTCAAAAACTATCTAACCACTGTTGGTGCTAGAGTGTCTACAACATTGGTCATGGAATTTTGTCATCTAAGGTTTGTTTCAAAAACTATCTAATCACTGTTGGTGCTAGAGTGTCTGCAACATTGGTCATGGAATTTTGTCATCTAAGGTTGGTATCAAAAACTGTCTAACCACTGTAGGTGCTAGAGTGTCTGCAACATTGGTCATGGAATTTTGTCAACTAAGGTTGGTATCAAAAACTATCTAACCACTGTAGGTGCTAAAGTGTCTGCAACATTGGCCATGAAATTTGTCAACTAATGTTGGTATCTAAAAATTACTATCTAACAACTATATGTGCCAGAGTGTCTGCAACATTGGCCATGAATTTTGTCAACTAATGTTGGTATCAAAAAATTACTATCTAACAACTGTATGTGCTAAAATGTCTGCAACATTGGCCATGAAATTTGTCAACTAATGTTGGTATCAAAAACTTACTATCACACAACTGTAGGTGCTAGAGTGTCTGCAACATTGGCCATGAATTATGTCATGAAAATTTAAGGTGACAATATTTTTTTTTAATTAAGCTTTGTTGGCAGTAACCATCACATATAGGGTACTTTTACTCATTTCAGAAATATTTTACATCTAAAATAATGATATTCATGCTGAAAGTTTGTGGATTTTTTTGTCTTTTGAAGCAGAAGTTTTATGAAATATGAAGGCTTGTAATAACATAAACACTTGAATTGTATCGATATATCATACATGGCCAAGTTTGTTCATTTTCTTTAACAAAACATTTAAGATATGACAATATTTAAGAATGTGAATTCTAAGATGGCTATGACATAACATTCACCTTAAAGCTAACAATGACAAGTCACCAACAGAGCCATAAAATAAAGTTCATCAGGAGTGTGTGGTTAGTGAGTTGGTAAAGACAATAACATATTAAGTTTTAATTCTAACAACCAGTTTTATTAAAAAGTTTTATCAAAAAGCACATAGTAAATGTATATGAATAAAATACAGTATTAATAAATTAATGATAAACATAATCTGAAATAAATACTTTTATAACAATATATGTACAGATTAAATGTCCATTATTTACACTTTATAAATACAGTTGTCAATCAGATAAACTTATCTGTACAACTTATTTGCTACAGCTACAGCAGAAATTTGGACCCTAGTAACAAAATATATAAACTTCATGTTTGTGTCTCGTGAAATCAACAGAAAACAAGAGGTCCATGGGCCTGAACTGTCACCTGATTATCTTTGATGATGTAAGCTATATGAATCTAATTTCCAACTTTCATCAATAAAACAGAAGCATTAACCGTCATGTCAGAAACAACAAATCACACCACAGACCATTCAAATTAGAAATGACATTTTTTTGTCATTTTCTCATTTATGGATTTAGTGAAGCAGGCCCCACCCCTAGGGCCAGGCCAAACCATGAGACCCAGGGACATGCAATTCACAATTTTTATAAAGGACCCATATACAGCCATTTGTTTCCCAATGGTTCCTACAGTAAAAAGTTTTCAAAGTTTAATTTAAATTAGACTGTTTTTGCCCCACCCCTAAGGCCCAATGGGGACCATGCAATTCACAATTTTGATTCATCCTTAGGTACAAGAGCTGCATACAACACATATTACGATAGAGCTAACAATTTTGAGAAGAAATACATGTATGCAATCACATAAAGTAATTATTTATCATTTGATATTATTAAATAAGGCCAGTTCAAAATATTGTCTAAAATATCATGGCTTTATAGCTACAATGTCTTTTTTGTTTGAATATTAAGCATCATTGTTATGCCATCGAGGGTTAATAGGTGATTAACCTTACCACTCTAGAAGGTACATGTAAACTGGTATGCATGCACATTTATCTCTGCTAGAAAGTGATAAATTTCCCACTTGAATTAGCGGTGAGAGACGAATGACAATTAGGCGCAATTTCATTTTATAGCAGCCGGACAGGCATTCAAACTTACAACCCCTGCATTGATGGTCAGATGTGTTACCAACAAAGATAACAGGGCCAGACTAAAATACAGTGTTATAAGTCATGTTAAGATCAAATTAAAAATGCGGATTTAATGATCAAAGGGCAGTTATTATCTGCAAGATCTTCTGGTTTATATAATAAGTGTAATTTGAGTTGAGATTCAACAAAAAAATGTGGGTGCAATTATGTGCATGTATTTAAAAAAAATAATGACAAACATCGAGTGAATTGCAAAAATTCACTAGAAGTGAAAAATTGGCTCTTAATTGGAAAAATATCTGCAGTGGAGTAATAACTTCAGTGTTTCATTATTAAATATGTAGGAAATCAATAAAACAGAAATATCGAATAAAGTAGTTCACAAGATATTCAAAATATATCTTCACCAGTAGCAGGGAATAGATAATGATGATTTGTTCTATGACTGGCCACTGTGTTAGCTTATATTGCCTTGTATTACGTCACATATCTAAATGGTGATCCAATGATAGCATCAATACTTTCATGAAGCTGTTGTTGACAAGCCCAAAACTGAGCACTGGACAGATTTCTGTGTTGGAAACAAGCCCTCAAAATAAATGCTAGTTTTATCATTTCTGTCATATACAAAACCAATCATCATTTGTTTCTTTTATTCTGTAAAATATTTGAGAGTGAAACTGGAATATCATGTTTGATTTGCCTCCTACTCTTTTTTGAATTGATACACTGTCAACACATACTGATATCTTATGTAGCTAGGAGAAATCATGGAGAGACAGCTCCTGATTATTCTATGCAATCATAAATTATATGTCATCTATACAAATGATATAACAAAACATTTCCTATTAAATGCATTAACTCTGAATGTTTCAATTATAATAATAAATTACATAATAATATTGCACATAGTTTGTATATAATAATACAGAAAAAATAATCACACAACCATATTTTAGGTGACATCGTAAACACTTGAACTTAAATAAAATATAATACATGTAATTAGTGATATAAACTACAAATCAATGTCGATTGATTGATTGAATATTAAGTATCATTTTTATGCCATCGAGGGCTAACATATGATCAGTTAACCTAATCACTGTTTCCTGGGATCCTGGAAGGTTAACCAGTACTCGAGCACACCCCGTCTCCACAAGTAACATAAATATCCCACTTGAATCAGCAGTGAGAGATGAATGATAATGAGACACAATGTCGTATATCAATCATCAGAGACTGTGGCCAAGCGGGGATTCGAACTTATGACTCCTGGATTGATAGTAAGACACTTTACCTGCTGATCTAATAGGGGTCTGGCAAATTAATGTCAAAACTCTTGATTCCTCAAGCAGTCTTCAGGTTTCACTACACAGTTGAAATGCGTTCTTCTGTATAAAATAAGGTCTAGGATTTCCACGGTAAAAAAAAATTCCACAGAATCTTTTTTTAAGTTGTTGTTTTTTTTCATAGGAATGTATCCACACATAAAAATGAAACAATAACTGGTGGATTGACCAGCTTGTTTTTTTATAAAGACAATGCAGTGACATTCTAAGATTTTTTAAAGAAAGAAGTCCTCAAATGCTCATAAATACATACATCTGTTAAAATCCTGTAAATGTCACCTTTTTAATACCAGTGATATTCTATTGCAGTATATGCTATACCAATTTTTGCTTTACTCACCTCCAGCAAGAAATCACAGCCCCCAAGAACCATTTTGAAAATATGTTGAATCAAATTACATAGGACATTTTTTTAAGTGCAAGAATCCTGTTATTGTGGCAATGAAGGGGCATAACTGTGTAGTAGGACCTTAACCCTTTACTCCATAGATACGCATTTTCCCACACCAATCACAGAAGGCCTTTGAAAACAGTGAAGGAAGAGTTCAGATTGCTTGTGACGAGCAATCTGAACACTTCCTGCACTGTTTTCCACTCTGTCAGTTAATATAAACATAATTCACCCAATAATTCAAAAGTCTTCTATATTAGAGGTGTCCAAAGGCGTCTATATTAAGTGTCCAAAGGCGTCTATATGAAGTAAAGGGTTAAGCATACTGATAGATTTTTATGTTAGTTTTCAACTGTGTATATTCAGGCTTCTGGAGCCTTTTTCACTACACATCTCAAGTTGAGATTTTCCTCAACTCAAAATTCTCAATTTCTCTAAATCATTACATGATAAATTAAATAAATAAATTAGAACATATCTCAATTCATAAGACAAGGATAACATGCAACATGATCAATGTAAATGAAGTTATGGCAACTCGAAATTTTGAGCTGAGGAAATGTTTAGTGAAACTAGGACCTGGTTCACCAATATTTTTAAGTTTTTGAAACTCATATCTGAGCAAATCTTTCTGTTAGTCACATTTTTAGACTGACTTTAACACCATTGCATATTGTTTTATTTCCATTGATCACAGAATAATATAATAACCCGATAAAATACAATTAGCAGTTTAATTATTTATAATTAAAGAATAACTTAAGAAAACATTGGTGAAACACAAGTCTGATTTTAAATTACATGGAATGTATACCAGTTAAATAGTTTTCACACAAATTATAATGACATCTACAAATCATCTATTTACTTATACTGCAACACTCTCTGGCAAGGCTTATGTCCAGGCACGATGTGAGCAGGTTTATGGGCATTAGAATCACTGATTAACACAGAAGTTTAGTGAGAAATTTGATATGCACTGGGTATGACTTTCCCTGTACACGGGACCGACTGCTTACAATCCCCTCCGAAGGATTACATGCTTTCACAGTACTTTGTCTGAATAAGGCACTGCGGGGGTGCTTTTAAAAAAAACATGAAACCACACTGCGAATTGAACCGGGGACCTCTGGGTCTTGAAGCAAGCATGCTCACCACTACATGTAGACCACTGCAACTTATGGTTGATTGTACATGAATGGATGAAGAGTTTGTTTTAAATGTTGCCTTGAGGTGTTAAAATAAATCCGAAAACACGAAAAGAACCCCACTTTCTAAACCACTGAGCCATAACCTCCCTCTCCCCCACATCCAGATGGCAGACCATGCTCTAGTTATACTGTTTAAAAATCCATGTACTACTATACATCTGTACAACCCAATTCAAATGTCCTTGTTTTCCTGCCTGTATATATAACCCCCACTGTTACTAAGAAGAAACAGGACAGGAATCTGCCTGCTATCTTAGTCCATAACAGACTGTAAGTGTTGCCATGGATGGGTATTCTCATAACGCTCCCTGTTTTCCTTCCCTCTTCCATATAATCACCATGCCCTGGGCATCACAGGAAGCTAGAAGGCTTTCATCACAGTTAAAGCACACATCCAACACTGGCGCAGAATGTCCCAGCAGTTTGTTAACACAGGCCTTCTTCTCCTTGGCAATGTCAAAGAAATACACACACATGTCTTCACTACCAGAAACTGTAAGTATAAGATTATGGTATTTAACATGTACCTGAGTGCGAACAACCATTGCATATAAGAAATACTCTGGTGAGGGGATACTAATTTTTTTTTATTCTCTTTTGAAGGCGTTCAATGCCATTTTCAACACATTTCAGGCTATATAATTATGTCATATACAGTTTTATTGGTGGTGGAAGACCTCAGAATTAATCGGATTAGAACCATTGTCCCTCTGCAAGAGGCTGGCAAAGTTTATCACGTAATGTTTTTGGAGTGAGCAGGACTCAAACCTGTGACCCCAGCGGTAAGTGATCTTGAGACAGTACTGTTAGGCTTTTTTATTAAGATGTTATTCAAGCATTTAAGGCATAACTTAACATAACCATTTTTCTTATATTGAAAGATAAATAAGACGGTGGAAATAGCAATCAAGATTTGTTTTGTTAAAAACAGGAGAGTAAGGGACTATTGAGGAAGGGGTTGTGAATTAAAGTTTTAACATACATGTAGATGGTCAAACTAGGGTTAATTTATCATAATATATGGAGAATCTGACATGAATGTTCATTTGTTATAGAATTTATTGAATGATTTGGCAAAAATATATTTAAATATGAGATGCTCTGTCAAGTATTATACCCATTTTGCCAATGAGATTAGTAAATTAAATAATAAATGAGCACATATGTAAGGTTCTTCTTAACACACAACTCAGGAAAATGGTACATTTACCATTTATTTAGCAGATCACTACTATAAGAAATGAGAATGAATCGAGCATATTTGTTACCATCTGTCATCAGTTTGTATAACTTCTCTAAATAACATCATTTTTGACAAACCAATGTCATTCAATATGTATATTCGAGCAAGTTGGAAAGTACTTTGACATTTTACGTATGAGAGCCAAATCATATGGAAAACAATGAGAGATGAATTGGATGCAATATTACACTAGGTTAATATAAACAAATATGTCATGGGTTTATTACACACCTGCACCAGAAGTTATATGATATACTGTTTTCTCCAGATACTTACTAACACATGCTCCTTGTCTGAATGACATCAGTGGACAGAATGTGCTTCGTACGCGGGCATGTTTCTGTCGTATGGAAAATCTCTTCTTCAGCTGGAGACTACCATCGGCTGTAGAGATTCTGAAAGTCAAAATATACACTCTTGTACGATGCATGCATCATTTGTTATTGCATCTTGCATTACATATTGACTGTTTTTAACATTGGATCACACTAACGATTGTGTCGTCATCAAAAGTGCGACTCTTACAAAACAATCAAGAATGAGGTAATGAAAATCAGATTATTTTGTACAATCTCAAACAATTTTGAAAAATCATTGGGGTTGGGTTTTTTTCATTTTTTTTTATCAAAAACTGAATTAGAAGGGAAACTACCTTTAAAGCTGATCCACGCTGTTTGCTATGCTGTATCTTTAAACTGGATAATTCTTATAAATATACAGTGGCAATATGTTTAAAAATTACCTTTATCAATTTGGTTATACAGAATTCTTCTATTTATTAATTTACATTTGAATACAATGAGAAATATACAAGCAGTTTGGTTGTCTGGCAGAGAATTTGTCGTACTTTGCTGAGCTTTTAAATATTGTACTACCGAAAAATAAAAACTGTAATCTTGACACCAACTTTCTTTTCAAGGGATACAATTATTACAGTCATGAAGAGAAAACAAACCTGAAGAGACAGAGAGAGTTAACAGCACAGTTGACGAGTAATGATGGTTCACGAGCCTCCCTGCTCACCCACGCCCTTGCAGATATACTGGTGATAGCATGCCCTTCACATACAGACACCCTGAAGTATATAAACAATTAAATAAATATAGTGTGTTGTCAGAACTGAACATTACAAAATATCTTGAACAATTTTAAAATAAATATGTGCTGTACACTTATGTATACATGTATCACTGATTACATATCATTACTGCCCAAGACCTATATTAGGAGCAAGGGCCCATCTTTATAGATAACTTTACAGTAATACTGTTAAATTACAGGCATTAAATATCGATACTTTTGTCAGAAAAACTTCTTTTTTTTATATAACTATGTGATGATTTAAAAAAAAAATCAAAAAAAATCAATATTGTGTAAATGGTAAAAATTGCAGTTTTCAAGCAGTCAGAAAAGATCTTTCCTCCAAAATATATTACCAAAAATTGTTTTGATAAGGATATTTCTCTTTTTAATATTAAAGATTATGAAAGTGTAAACAAGAAGATATTTCATCGACAACTGACAATTTGGAAAATTTTCTTGATCGAACGGAAGTGAAAAAACGCCAGCGATTTGCCAAAGTTCCAGTAACTGACAAAGTGAAAGTAGACTTCCAAAAATAATACAATTACATCCCTAGGTCTGAATATTTTATTTTAAGTTCAGAATTCAAACAAGACAATGCTGTCAAAATGTTTCAGATATATAAAAAATGCGAATCTGAGCACAAAAAGAAATAAGGAAAAGGAAAATGCATTTTTAAACAAGAAATGTCACTGGTACATGTAAGTGTCACATGCCCCCAAAATGGTCTGTAAAAATAACAATTTAAAATCATGTTATAATAGGTAGCGATGTATCCATGAATATCAAGAGTAATGGAATGACATTTCAGACATGCAATTTTAAGTTTTTTACATTAAAACATGACCCTGACCTTTGTGTAACCTTGACCTTGACATCTGATCACGGTCTTGGTATTTCTACAGGTAAATGCAGGTGACACATCATCATGATATGCTGATAACTTGTGCAGGGTTTTACATTAACGCTTATCAGCCTGTCCAAGACAACTGAACCGTGGGTACAGACAAGTAAAATATAAGGCTGCTAGCCCGACTGGACAAGTGAAATTCAAAAATTAAACGGCATCTCTTTTTCGCAAATCCCCTGTTTTTTAACCTTGATTTAACTGTTTATTAAGTTAATTTATATCCGTAAGACTAGTACCATAATTCTAGAATAAAGTAGGACAAGTTGTTTTTTGTCAGGACAAGCAGACTTTAGAAATACTTGCCCGACTGGACAAGTTATATAAAAAATTAAAGTAATTGCCTGACATTGACATACCTCCTTGTTTTGATAAGTCTGCCCGTAGTCAGATCCACAGAGCATGATGTCAAAGCTCCTTTGTCATCTCCCGACCATAAGAATTGTCCTGTCGGGTCAAATGCAAGAGCCAGCACTTGACCTGTAGTCTTACAGATCCCTCCCTGAAACAATGCCACAATAATCACCTATAGGCAGACAGATATTAACAAGAAACACAGGACAAAATGCTATACTAATGAGCTTACAGGAATGCCGACATGCATTCCTCACCATACAGGTATATACATATATACATCAACATGCATTCCTCACCATACAGGTATATACATATATACATCAACATGCATTCCTCACTATACAGGTATATATACATATACATCAACATGCATTCCTCACCATACAGGTATATGCATATAAACATAAACATGCATTCCTTACCATACAGGTATATACATATATACATCAACATGCATTCCTCACCATACAAGTATATACATATATACATTAACATGCACTCCTCAACCAAATAAAAATTTATCACAAAACTACCGTAGAGCACAGAGGAATATATTCTTAATTCCGGAGTTGTTTACTGGTTACATACAAAAAAAAGAACCATAACATAGAGAAATGTACAAACAATTACAACACAAAACACATTTCACAATATGACAATTATAAACACAGCCTAAAAAAAATACAAACATCACAATTCTTGCCAGGTTGTCTGTTTTGAAATTTTCCAGTTGAATATTAAGTATTAAGAACAGTAGATAGATATGAATGTGTCCATAGCCCAGAGACAAATGATGTACATTTTACATTGAGACATTGATTGACTTGATTGAATATTTAGCGTCATTTTTGTGCCATCGAGAGCTAACAGATGATCAGTTAACCTTACCACTGTTTCCTGGGATCCTGAAAGATTAACCAGTACTCAAAGAAGTAACTTATAACTTCCCCACTTGAATCAGCCGATGATCGACAATGATAATGAGACATAATGTTATATATCAATCATCACAGAGACTCTTGCAGGATGGGGATTTGAACTAATGACCCCTGGATTGATTGTTAAACGCCTAACTGACTGAGCTAATCGGGCCCGGCTCATCGAGACATTCAGGATGCATACAGAGTTGGGTGTGGCTTAACTCACATTACTCATTTGTCAATCAATGTCACTCCCAAACTTCACTTCACAAACATGACAAAGTATAAATGTACATAAGACAGGTACAAACTAAAATAGTCAACAACTTTACTGTTATCATATTAAGTAAAAATGACTCATGGTGACTTATCATAAAGCTGAATTACCTCCCTTAGACCACTATGCTAAATTAAACATCAGCACAGTATAAATTATAAGAATACATGTATGCGTAGCTATCGAAATAAAGTCTAATTTCACTTGAATGTCACATGGAGTAATTTCTCTCTATTTTAACAGACTAGTAATATGCTTCAATAGAGATCACTGATGTTACTACTTTTGCTTACATTTGTAACACATTTAAAGTTCTTTCATGAAAACAGATATACTAGTAGTATTGAAGGAAAATAATGAATTTTATATTCATATTTTAGAATAATTTGTAAAATTGATATTCAGGGCTACGTTTCACAAAATAACCTACACTAAAAAACTGCAGAAGTTTGTTTGACAATGACTACGTGGTTTGTTTAAATTTTGATCGACATTTAAAATGATTGTATTTCCGGAATATATCATTTTCTGCATGGTTTAAAACTAATTTGAATAAGTTGTTGGTTTACATTTACGACAATTTTTCTCGTAAGTTTTCTAAAATCCTTGGAAAACAAAATGATAATAAAATCCAATTGGCTCTAATTGAACTGCCATTTGCCTTATTTTCCTGTATTAATCTAAAAATCATCTTCACAAAAATCAGCACTTCTTTATAATCACTAAAATGTTTGAGTGCTTTTTCTAAATCCAAGTCATGTGTGTTGATCCCAGAGGTTGTGTTGATTCCAGAGATTCAAGCCCAGACTGATTTAAATATTTTATGGAAGAAAAACTGCCAGTAACTTGTAATGAGACGGTGGTTCTACACGAGATTCAGTCCGAGGTATTTTTTCAACAAGAAAATGCCATATATAATCTGTATTGCATTGTGAAATTGGTAACAAACTCAATTAAAAAAACCCACACACAAAATAAAACACAAAATTTTATACAGGCATTAAATTGGCATATACTCTTAAACACATATACTTTTTCATATATCTTGTAATGTTACATTTGGCAATAACAAGACACAAACAGATAATTATACATAATTGCATGTACATATACATGTATGTACAAGTGGACCAAACCATAAATAAGTTACACATGCATACCTTGTAGCCTTTCCCTGTTGATACATTCATTATCTGTACGAAACATTTGCTGTTTCCTGTCTGTGTTTGGGTCAAGGTTTTAATACAATGAATATGTATAGATAAAATCATATTTATTAATTTATCTTTAAAAAAAATCATATACTAGGAATCAATTCACTTGGTGACAAATAATAACTAAGATAAATAAAGAGATGAGACAATTTCTACAACGTTCAACCATTAAATTGCTGCAGATCTAATATAGACTCTTAATGTACATTCATTTCCATTCCATTATTATTTGGAAGAGTTGGTCTTAAGAGTTTATCACCACAGAACCAATTGATGCCGACACCTAAAGGTGGATGGACAGGACAAATGTAACACTCTTAGAGTGTTAAAATGAATTTATGAAATTATAACATTATTATCATCAAAAAGGAAATGTGCTCCAGTTTGAGTTTCAAGGCTACTTCAAAATGGGTGGTAAATTGTTTCGGAAGGAAAAGAAACTAAGGCACTGTCATGTAATGATTACCACTGAAGTCGTGGGCTCAATCCTAGCTCAGCCCAAAAACTTTACAAAGTTTGCCAGTTACTTGCAAAAGGATGGTGGATTTACTCCGAGTCATTCAGAGGTCTTCCTCTACAAGTAAAACTGCATATGCCATATATAACCTGTCACTTGTTGAAAATGATGTTAAACACGATCAATAAAACACTATCTTAATGTTTTAGTTCAAAGGATACCACAAACATATTGTTATTAAGCGGATGAAACAGACAGGAGTGTAGTTCTGCCCCCGTCCCATCCTGTATGGCTCGGATACACTCCCCTGACGCTACGTTCCACAGTCGCGCTGTACCGTCATATGACACCGACAGAATTATGTCATTAGACAGTGACCATACAAAATCTGGAATGAAAAATATATCAACATCAGAAATCAATAACATACATTGAAATGATGGTTTGTTTGTTGGTTGGTTGTTGTTTCACATCGCTTTTAAAAAATGTTCAGTTATATTGCCATGGTGTCTATATATATATGGCATATCCAGTTTTACTGATAGACGAAGACCACTGACAGAATGAATCTGAGTAGAATCACCATCTTTCTGCAAATAACCGGCAAACTTTCTCACATAAAGATTTTGCAGTGAGCGGGACTCGAACCAATGACCTTAGCGGTGATAGGTAAGTAATCTTGAGATGGCGCCTTAGACCACTCAGTTAGGAGTACCCCTTAAACTAAGGGTATCCTACATGTTGTACAAAACATTTGGACCGAGTTGTTCATAGCTCTAGGTTAACACTCCATTATGTGGAGTCTTGTTTGTACAATATCTTTAAAATTTAATATTTCCATATCAAGTGCAATGAATTACAGAAGAAGAATGAATATATCTAAATCAAAGTAAAATGTATTATCGGTATATCTCAATGTACATGTACCATGAATCTAAAATTCATTTAAACATATTTATGGTGCTTTCAACAACTGGGTGCTGAAATTTGTTTAAATTATACACATAGATACTTGTTACATTAAGTTATTTTTGGTTTTCTCTGTTGTATTGCTCAAGCCTTATTTCAGGTATTCAGCATATAAAACTAGTCATATACAGTCAAACCTGGCTTAAGTAGCCAGTCATGGGAAGAAGCAAAAGTGGACTTTTAAGACAGGTTGTTGCTTAATACAGGTTAATTTGCTCTGAAAGCATTTATGTAGCGGAGGACAAAAAAAAAAGAATTTTAAACATTGCAAGAAAACTTCATTTCATGCTGAAGTCTTGTGACTTACCAGAGACGGCATCCTTGTGTCCCTTCAGCATACATATGACAGTGGCGGGTGGAGGAATCACCTGACATACTGACAAGGTGCCATCTACTGAAGAACATGCCACCCTTGTCTTGTCATCGTTGGCGAACTTTACACTCGTAACTGAAATATACACAACACTGTCGGATACAATGTTTACAACTGAAAATGTGCTCAGGATCTCCTTGGGCACCGATGTCATTTCTTCCAATGATTTCTGATATTTGCAACTGTACCTGCATTTTTAATTCCATTAGATCCACTTGGCTTATTGAATAATTTAGAAGATATAGGCTGTTCTAATATATGAGTTCAGGGAAATTTCAAGTTAAGATATTTAAATGTAGTGAAATTGGGGAAAGCATTATTTTTTAAAATTTTACATTACTACTACTATGCCTTGCATATCAAGGTAACATTTCAAACATTCATGGCTTTTCTAAAACACTTGGAATGAAGCAAAACCAATTGCTTATTGCCACTTTTTAGAACTTTTTGTTTTGACTGTTCATGTGTCTTGGAACAAAATTATTGTTGAGATAAAGATCTTATCGAGTTCATGCTGCATTTTTTTCTGTGAACAATGAGCCAAACCAACTGATATAATATCACCACTATGACATATTCTGTTACACTGACTGGCACCTGAATAAGGGAGCAGCATAGCAACTGATTCAGTCAGCGATGTGTGAGAATATAGGGCTAAGTATACTTTAATTTTGAAATTTGCAACCGTATAAAACTATGAGGTTTTTAATGGTTGCACTTTTTTAACAGCAACACCTAAGGTTGAGCTGTTAACACAAATTTGCAACCATTAAAAACTCTATTCTAACATACTTTTACGTTTCAACCAAGATTTGCTTGACAACTAGTGTTCAAATTGAACTTACCATTTAGTCAAATGACGCATTACAGCGAATGATGTGCTATAAAAATAGTTCCTGGTAAAAACTAAACTTAATCTAAACTGTTCAAAATATTTAATACATCTTTATATTTTTGACATTTTACAAATAAATAGTAAACTTTACAGTTGCATTCGTCATTATAGACAAATGACGAAGCAATGCATAGAATTGAAAAGCATGGCGATTTTACTGACGGTATATACAGTGTCACATGAAATTTCTGAAGGGTGTTAGAATATGTTAAAGTAAACTCTGATTGGAGAATAGTCATGTACGCCATATACACATTTCCCTTCATCACCAGACTTGCTTATATCATGTAAACCATAGTTTTATAACTTGTTATGCAAGATGTAGAAACACTGTTAAACTAACCTGCATCTGCATGTTGGTCAAATATATGATGCATCCCTGCAAATGCATAATTCTCCGACACAGTTTTCCCTCCTGCCATAGCTCTAAATGATATTGAAATCAAGGATTTATATAAAAGGCTAGGAAAATTCCATCTCTCTACTAAATGTTAATAAAAAAGCATGTTAAGAATTAATAATATGAAAAGAAAGAATTTTGATACATGTTTAAATTTCGAAGACGAATGGAAGTTATGGTATTTGAAAATGAGATTTTGCATGAATATGCTAGTGTTCATAAGATCTCAATCAGTCCTTGATGAAATTAACATTTTTAAATAATAGTTATTACCAAACACATATCATACAATATTATCTGAAACAAGTCCTCGTACTGACCTCAAAACCACCCTATCCCATTTATTTGAACAAAACTTAAAAACTTTATTCATAGAGATCATTTAAACCAAATATAAACACATTTAGATGGTTGGTTCTTGAGAGAAAGACTTTTTGTGGGTTTTTTTCAAAATTCACAACTTTATTCCTTTTTGTGCGACAACTATTCCCTTATCAAATATTAATACCCTTTAAGAACTTCAGTTTCAGCTGTTATGACACTTAACAATACTCCAGATTTCAAGATGGTTTAAATATTTTCTAAAACTGATCATGACATGAGAAAAACAAATTTACTGTGTAAAAATTGAAGGCCCTTGTAAACTTAACCCAAATAAACCATAGCCCCTTTTGAAACCCCTATTCATAAAGATTATTTAAACCAAATATGAAATTTGGCTCATCATTTCTTGAGAAGGAGATTTTTGATATTTCACCATTTAATACCTTCACAAACAAACACTCTACCACTGCACTTCAGTCCACTTAATAATTAGATAAAGCAATATTAAATAAGTTATTTACCTGCTTGCTTCAGCCTCCATGGTGGGGACAACCTCTATACTGTCAAACACCCTCTTCATAGGTCCCTCAAACATATACTTCATCGAGCCACTGCTCCTCTGTCTGTTGTGAAACTTCCTACCATCTCCAAGTTTGGGCTCCATTGGCTATATCAACAGATACATTGAACTTAAAATTGAAAAAAGGTTGAATATTGTGAAGATGTTTATCCAACCCAGGTTCTCAATTACAGAAAATAAGCATGGTGTTCCAAAATTATATTCCAGTAAAAGTTATTTATATACCATTTTTATTCATATTTATTAATAGCACCATGGAAAGAAAACTTTGTATAATGAGTAATGTCAGCAAACTGTACCAGCGCTGGTTTAGCAGAGAATATAGCCAAACTGTGGCGAGAGTGGAGGTTACATACATGTACCTTACTTACATCTAGTGTTAACTTTCCCACACTCCTTGCACCAAAACTGAGTGATCTGCTCTTGATACTCCTAAAAACAAATGAATAAACCATTGAGTTACATGTGTTCAGTTTTAACAAGCATGTCTCAACTGTACCATTGATGTCACTTATGACAAATTAACAAAAATTATGTCTTTATTTTTCTTCAAATAAATTATGTAAAATAAACTTGCTGGAAAATGTAGTTAAGGGTGAAAGATAAAACACAAAATAACCCAATGTGTCATCAAGACATACCTAAATTCTACTTATGGCATTTCAGGAATTAGTTATTCGGGAGGCAGATTCATAACATTTTGAATAACTGAATACCATGCAAATTGTATAATGACTTCAAGAAAGTTGAATGAATGAAATGGAAGTTTCACGAGTTTGATTAGATATCTGCTTGTCATTGTTTGCAAACTAAGATGTTGGAAGAGATAAAAACACAACAGTCTGGAAGACACTTGTATCACCGCTGTTATATAGTATGAAATATTGTTCTTAGAAGACTTTTAAAGATTTTTTATTTTGCATCTCCAGAGTAACAGACAGCACATTTGATATCCAAATAATAAACTGGTTCAGTGATATATCCTACACCACTATTTCAGTCTTGTACGTAAATGAGGTAACAGGTAACAGCTAACTGATGGGTTGAAAATCAAGAAACTGCAGTGCAATCCCTATGCAAGTAGTAAGTATTTGACACTACCTGCACTGGGAGTGGCAGCGCAATCACTAATTGTGTAGTTATCTGATCGTCAGACAAAGTATTGTTATATAAATGAGGTCACCAGGCTAGTCATGTTGCACATTTAATTGTTGTGTTTAATCGGTGCCTATGATACAAAACAAAAGCATTTTGTACTGTTGTGTATCATATGAAATTTGACTGTGCTCCACCATTTAACATTTGAAATCAAATACCATATGAAGCATACAATACAAATCTGTTTATGTAACTACATATATTTTATTTATCTTATACACTTAAATGTTGACCCCTGAGAGCATCAAGGTGTTATGTGCCTTTAAGTTTCATATACACATGGTGCCTTGATATTCCAATGCATTGATTTAACGCTAGAGCATTGTTACCTGTTTTAAAAGTAATTACAAGAGGTCACATAATCAGTACCAAAAAGTGTAATATCAGGTTACTGGCAAAGATAAAATAGTTTTGCACATTACCCTTGATCTGAAAATGCAGGACTTCCATATTTAGTTGCCAATAATTTTGCCCGTGTGTGAAGATAGTCACGTCTGGCCACTGGGTCTTTCTGCAACAAAATATAATGAACATGCTCATACTGGGGACACAAGAAATGACCTTCTGATCCTGGGGTCAATGCTGCCACTGTACCATTGTCTCTTTCTTTTTTCATTTACCACAAGAGTGCAGTTCTTACCCATGTGAGGAGAGGAGATGCAGAATATTGGCACTGTGGGAGATACAGAATAATGGCACTGTGGGAGATGCAGAGTAATTGCACTGTGGGTGATGCAGAGTAATGGCACAGTGGGAGATGCAGAGTAATGGCACTGTGGGAGATGCAGAATAATGGCACAGTGGGAGATGCAGAGTAATGGCACTGTGGGAGATGCAGAATAATGGCACTGTGGGAGATGCAGAGTAATTGCACTGTGGTAGATGCAGAATAATGGCACTGTGGGAGTTGCAGAGTAATGGTACTGTGGGAGATGCAGAGTAATGGCACTGTGGGAGATGCAGAGTAATGGCACTGTGGGAGATGCAGAATAATGGCACTGTAGGAGATGCAGAATAATGGCACTGTGGGAGATGCAGAGTAATGGCACTGTGGGAGATGCAGAATAATGGCACTGTGGGAGATGCAGAGTAATGGCACTGTGGGAGATGCAGAGTAATGGCACTGTGGGAGATGCAGAATAATGGCACTGTGGGAGATGCAGAGTAATGGCACTGTGGGAGATGCAGAATAATGGCACTGTGGGAGATGCAGAGTAATGGCACTGTGGGAGATGCAGAATAATGGCACTGTGGGAGATGCAGAGTAATGGCACTGTGGGAGATGCAGAATAATGGCACTGTGGGAGATGCAGAGTAATTGCACTGTGGGAGATGCAGAATAATGGCACTGTGGGAGATGCAGAGTAATGGCACTGTGGGAGATGCAGAATAATGGCACTGTGGGAGATGCAGAGTAATTGCACTGTGGGAGATGCAGAATAATGGCACAGTGGGAGATGCAGTGTAATGGTACTGTGGGAGATGCAAAGTAATGTCACTGTGGGAGATGCAGAGTAATGGCACTGTGGGAGATACAGAGTAATGGCACTGTGGGAGATGCAGAATAATGGCACTGTGGGAGATGCAGAATAATGGCACTGAGAGGGTGGAAAATGGAGAATAATGGCACTCTGGGAGATGCAGAGTAATGGCACTGTGGGAGATGCAGAATTATGGCACTGAGAGGGTGGGAGATGGAGCATAACGGCACTGTGGAAGATGCAGAATAATGGCACTGAGAGGGTGGGAGATGGAGCATAATGGCACTGTGGGAGATGCAGAGTAATTGCACTGTGGGAGATGGAGCATAATGGCACTGTGGGAGATGCAGAATAATGGCACTGAGAGGGTGGGAGATGGAGCATAATGGCACTGTGGGAGATGCAGAGTAATTGCACTGTGGGAGATGGAGCATAATGGCACTGTGGGAGATGCAGAGTAATGGCACTGCGGGAGATGCAGAATAATGGCAGTGTGGGAGATGCAGAGTAATGGCACTGTGAATATTAGAATGTACACATTTGTAAACAAGAGGCCCAAGAGGGCCTGAGGACGCTCTACTGACTCATAGTGGCCATAGCACATTTTGAAATTCTACTATGCAATAGAAACATCGGGGCGGGTCATTTTAACTCTAGGGACACCATTTGAACAAATCTAACAAAACTATAGTTTATAGTTCATTACTACATAAACATTTTGAAAATCTGTTGGACCGTTCATGAGAAGAAATTTTTTTAAGTTTTAGACTATTTTTAGTAAAGGTAGCCATCTTGAATTTTAGATAGAAAAAAAATCTTTTGTATAGTCTCCTATGCAATAGAAACATCCATGTGAAGTTTCAGTTTAATTGGCCTAGTGGTTTCAGAATTAATGAAATAAAAAAGAGAATTTTCTGTTTTCCAACAGTATCCCTATGTAAAAATTCTCTTACAGGGCCCCTATATATTTTAGCCCCTAAATTCTTATCTGCAATCAAACCCCTACACATTGGGATAATTTATATCAAATATGTACAAATCTGACATACAGGTTCTTAAGAAAACAATTTTACTAATTCCCAATTTGTACCCTTTTTGGGGCCCCTCCTGACCCCTTAAGACATAGGAACCCATTCATTTTTACAAATCTTAACCTCCTTCACCTAACAATGCTTTAGTGAAGATATAGGCAAAATCATTCCCATTTAAAAAAAAAATAAAAAAATATTATATTGACATGTGTCCCATAATTGAACTCTCGTGGCAGGGTCATTTTTAACCCTAGGGACACCATTTGAACAAATCTAATAAAACTATAGTTGGTCATCATTACTACATAAACATTTTGAAAATTTGTTGGGTCGTTCATGAGAAGAAGATTTTTAAAATTTTGGACTATATTAAGTAATGGTGGCCATCTTGAATTTCAGATCGAAATAAAAAAAATCTTCTGTATAGTCTCCTATGCAATAGAAACATCCATGTGAAATTTCAGTTTAAATGGCCTAGTGGTTTCAGAACAGATGAAAGAAAAAGAGAATTTTCTGTTTTCCCATAGTATCCCTATGTAAAATTTTAAGTCCCCTTACAGGGCCCCTATAAATTTTCGCCCCTAAATTCTTATCTGCAATCAAACCCCTACACATAGGGATAATTTATGCAAAATATGAACAAATCTGACATACCGGTTCTTAAGAAAACAAATTTAGTAATTCCCAATTTTTACCCTTTTGGGGGCCCCTCCTGACCCCTTAAGACAGTGGAACCCAGTCATTTTTACAAATCTGAACCTCCTTCACCAAACAATGCTTCTGTGAAGATATAGGCAAAATCATTCCCATTTTAAAAAAAAAAAAAAAAAAATATTATAATGACATGTGTCCCCTAATTGAACCCTCGGGGCGGGGTCATATTTAACCCTAGGGACACCATTTGAACAAATTTAACAAAACTATAGTTGGTCATCATTACTACATAAACATTTTGAAAATTTGTTGGGCCGTTCATGAGAAAAAGATTTTTTAAGTTTTGGACTATTTTTAGTAATGGCGGCCATCTTGAATTTTAGATCGAAAAAAAAAATCTTCTGTATAGTCTCCTATTCAATAGAAACATCAATGTGAAGTTTCAGTTTAATCAGCCCAGTGGTTTCAGAGAAAATGCTGCTAACAGTACTGCTGTCTCACCACAGAAACAGTTTTAGTGACAATACTGACAGTTAGTATATAGGCAAGGCTGTGAGACTGAACAACTCTATAATAATATTTTATTTATCAGTTTTTACACATTTATTAGTTATGTCTTTATGTCTGTTAGTGATGTCAGAGCTTAAAAAGGGTGTTTCAGAAAAATGTTACTTGTCTTACCTCAGGAGAACTGGCATTTTCTCGTAACAACTGACTTCGTCTTTTTATATAGAGGGTCCCTGAAAACAGTAACATTTCATCAGTAACATACAAGGGCTGTTGCGACTTAAGTTATTTGGTTTAAACAATAGTTTATCCGAAATACACCGCAACTTAAAAACAATTTATGAAATTACAGTCGGTACTATATTTTGCATATCAGTTGTAAAATTTATCTATTGTTTTTTAAATACATGAGATGATAGATTGGGATAATAGTGGATTGGGTGACAGCAATGGCAGTCACGCATCTGTTCGGGTGCTGCCGCAAAACGATTGAGCGACAACATACCTGTGCTGTTTGCGGCCTGCAGCGACCTGGTAAACACCCAGAGACAAAGACTGATACCAACCATTACATCGCATTGACACACTTACGTCAGCATCAGCTGCCAGCCACCTTCACTTCTGGTCGGCATGGTATCGCAGCAGACTTTTGGTAATTGTTTGCGTCTTAACTCCCAAAGAATCAGAGCACAGCACCCATACACTGGTACCATGTTAGTGTCTGGTATTATCAACTTTATCAGGTGAGGTTTATTTTTTTTTGTGCCGAACCAGATGAAGTAACAATTTTAGGAACTAACATGGTATTCTTTTCATCATGTCAATATTTCTAATTCGTCTTTTTTATAAAATTGAAAATCAGCATCCAACTTTTGTTACACCTTGTACTGTTGAGATTCCATCTAAGTCAAAATGTATAACGCCATGTGCCTGATAAACTTCCATTGATGTGATAAACCTAAAGTTTATCAACAAAAATTAATGCACAGTGACATGATAAAAATAATGACCCAACATAACAGGGCTGCCATGCTTTTCTGGGCGTGACGCCATCTGAAATGGAGAATGGCAGACCCGGTTCACCAGGCAATACTTGGCACAGATCACAAACACCAAACTCTTTTTTAGTATATATGGTAATATAGTATCTGTCATATAGATACTATATGACCATAGATTATATACATATAGCTAAAAAAACAAACATCTCTCGCTATTTGAGCAACATTTTCCAGAGAGCCAAAAAGATTAAAGCTATAAATCATAATCAAATATAAAGTTTATTCATATGTAGATTGGTATCATTTCACTGAATCTAGCTAGCAAGAGCACTTCCATAGTGTTACTGTGGGGAAGCTGATGAGGGGTCAAAATAAAAAATCACAAAATATCAGACACTCGTTTTACAACATTTATCGAGTTTGAGTCAAAATTTGTCACTTGCATTTATTTTCGTTAATATCCATAATATATTATGTTTGATATAAATGTCAATTTTTAATACTTATATCGAAATATCATAATATCTAAATAAAATATCGGCGATATAGGTGAGGCATCTAAATTATCATACAGGCTAATTGGGGTCCTGAAAATAGCATTATCAAGACTTCCATGTTCGAATCTCGCTCTGGCGCTCCACAACACATGTCCTGGTATATTTGTGTACTTGATATATACTTTAACCAATTACATGTCTGTACTTACTAAACTGTGGGTTGTTTGGGGCTCGGTAAGCGTTATATTTTGCATCAAGTGCAAGAACTTGTTGCCAGACTGCTGTCATATTTAACCAATGCTTATATCATGAATAAAATACAAAAAAAATGTGTTGATTAAAACAATTTCATAGCAATATTTATTGAAGGTCAAGTTCTTATAAAATAGTCACAATATTAATATTGCCTTTTTAAAACAAAATAATAACCGTTAATACCTTAATAATTTTGTTCGTATTTTGTTAATGTTGTACGCATGACTATGTGGGCTATTCTAAACTGTTGACTTTCGTGATGTCTGCAACTATGGGCTGACTAAATTATGCGAGAAAAACGCTGACAAGTATACTAATTGTAGACATTTTTTTTGTTTAAAATTATGTTTTATGTAAAATAAGATGTATTTGAATAACATACTTAAAAATTGATAATCAGTTCAAAATATGAAAAAACGCTAATCAAATCCTAGTTTTGCCATTATATTAACTACATGGTTTAACTTATTGAAACAGAGTACTGTTTTTTTAGTGCATTGTGACATTAGCAAATTGCACTAGCCATTTAAGCATAAACAATACCCTCTATCACAAACTGTAGTCAACATCAATGTGCTATCAGATGATATAGAAAAAAACCGTATACGTTACATAAACGGCAACAATCGTACATACTCGGCAAATTCCGTCATCTTCGGTATTAGACGTAGTATGTGCTATATATCGATCTGAGAAAAATTTATATAAATAAATATTATTGGAAAAGACCAAACATGCATAAGTTTATCAATTTGTTAAATTCAGAAAACAACAGTACAATAAAAAAATACTTAGAACGTTTATACCAAAAGCTTTTCAAATAAAAAATATAGCCATATATGTATTATTCACATGTATTTCCAATTGTAATATTTATGGTGGGTAAGATCATGTTGCATTATATTTGCTTTCTGACATGACTTTTTTTCAAATAAGAAATATAGCCCCATATAGTGATTGTTTTAATACAACACTCACTGTTTTTGTATTCAGTGTAATCATATATTCATGGATGTAGGAGTTTTTCAATTTTGGGATGGGGTGAGTAGCGGTGGGGATGGGTGGCAACATGTGGAGAGGACATGATGATGTATGAGAAAGTACCATACCTGGACATTAAACAGGTCACTATATTAGTCAGCTGTGGTACAGAGTACTGTACCGAAAACAACCGAAAGGTAAAAAATATGGACGGTTTCGTATCGGAGAAAGTATATAGAAGATGAGTAAGCACACTCAAGAATGAAAGATAGTAAATTTAGAGAAACAGAATAAAAAGCTTTAAGATGTAGAACGAAAGTTTTAGCAGACAAATCTGAAACCAGAATGGAGTACTAATAGTGTTTGAAAAAAACAGTTATCAAATATAATATCCATATTAAATATGGACTCAAACCGGTTTATTAAAAAACAAGTACAAAAAGTTATATTATTAGACATAAGAGAGAAAGAGAGAGGACAGTAAAAGGCGCTCAATCCTCCACGACTGATGACTGTAGCAATTGTAAGACAACCACATTCCACTGGATGGGTTGACCTCATATCAATGAGGATCTCAAAATTAGGCTATTCGCAGTACTAGCAAACCGCCGAAACGTATGGATACAGCATACACATTTCGAGGTATTTTTATATTCACCAACAAAAACTTTTAGTCGATAACAACGATTTCTATAACATAAAACTTATATCAAACGTTTGAATTACTTCTTGTTCCGGTCAACTAGAATGACGCCCCTTTCAAGACTTTAAAACAACTTTAAAAGGTGTTAACTCTAACACTATTATTAGGCTCCAAGTGGTCTAATGGTGTACGCCTTTGACTGTCACTCAGGATGTCATATGTCAATGCTAAAAAAAATACAAAAATAATATAAAAAAATATATTATTCTTTTATCAATCCTTTTTTAATGGAACTGTTACCGGTATTCAGTTGACACATTTGAAAACTATGTCAACTTAAAGTAACGACAAAATCACAATATCTCTTGCAATCCTGTGATGTAGAAGTAAACGTGCTGTGTTTGTATGAAAAGTGATATTATTATGTCGAGGCATCGGACATGTTGAAGTAGTTATTCTATTATATTGTCCTGTTTGATTTTACAGGAGGCACTACCACAACTTTGCTAGCGGTGGCCAGGGGTATGCTGCCACGAAAATATATTTCGCTCGTGGCACGCATTTCCTGAATTTTCTGATATTTCATATATTTGAAGCCATTCAAATCTATAACACAAACTACATTTTATACAATTGCCCATTTTTACACTATAATATTGAATATACATTGGTGGCTTTTTAGACCCGACATAACAGTACATATCAATTCTTAGTAATACACTGTAAGAAAAGAATTTGCTGGGTATTATAGTACATTCATACTGCATATATTATATGTGAAGGATATATCATATTTTTACAAGAGTAATTCATATTTTGGGAATAACTATTATTTTTACAAAAACACTAATAAACATATGAAACTCCACAAATTCTATAGGAGGCCTCGGTGTTGCTAATATATAATTATAGTCTTCGACTCTTAACAGCTAAAAAAAGGTTATAAGAGCAGTGTTTTGTTTGAATATTTCGAGTCAGTTTATGCCATCGAGGGCTTATAGAGGAATAGTATAATGTAAATAGTGTACATGTATTATACATGAAGGACAGGTGATGGTCTACGGGTCTGAAACAGCTGCGATATGTCATACAAAATAGTGAGATGGAAGATAATGTTCTAAAATGGAAAAAAATACTTAATTTATTTTTGAAGTGTAAACAACGATACAACTTAAAAACAACCATGAAAAAGTTGGATATAAGTATAATTTCATGTTATTAGAATACCGCTAAATGACCGCTAAATGACACAATACACCGACTTATGTAGTGTACAAGCAAATTTTGGCGTTTAGAAGTCTTATAACAACAGCTTGTAATTTTACTGATATAATTTGGTATATTGATACATAAAACAAATGTAAAACACATAAAGTTATCCCATAAATGCTTCCGAGGTAATATATTGAGCTGTTTACAATCTAAAAATGGTTCAATCCGTCACTTTTCTCGAATGTTGGAGGAAACGGTTATGTTCCCATTAAAAAAAAACATGTCCGCTTGAAATTTGATTTTTTATTTTAAAACGAAATAATAATTCGAAAATAAAAGGGGTTTCTTACCTGACTGTTCGACCGCGTGAACAAAAATAACAGGATGTACCGGTTTATCGTGTGTAGTTGCGGCGTAGTTGTTGTTTATATAACGTATACGTTGGACGGGGTGAATACGGACATGACACGTAACGCGTTAACGGCCGTTTTTTGTTTTATTATAAAATATCCTATGCTTTATTCTTTATCAAAGTCTTACCATGTTTACAACATAAAACATACATAAACATAATCATTATACATACATAACTATGCCATTCTATTTAGAATTACAAGAGACAATTTGCTACAATTAATAATAATACGAATTGTATTTATTTTAAAAAAAACAACAACAACATTAGTACTGGTTTTATCAACTGTTATAGGCATTTCCAATTTGTCGGTAATGTTTTGCCATCAATTTCGCTTATTAAAATTGAAAAAGAGAAAGCTTTTCACAAAATATTTTTTAACAAAAAAGAGGTAGTACTTTTAATTAAAAGTTGTGGTGTGTTTATGCAAATAACTTGTATTTAATTTATATAAATTAAAAAAGAGATCATGTTTTTTTTTTTTGGTGGGGTGGGGGGGGGGGGGGGTTATTTTATAAATATATCAGTACTTGCATTTTTTCTCTTTTTTTTTTGTCATCCACCGGCACTTATACACGCACCTTTACAAAATCCGTATTTTGTATATCCTCCTTGCACGCACGATAGCGAATTTACAGATGAGTTTAGGTAATGGTGGGTTGTATGATTCAAATCAATAAAAATAAGTAAAAGTCTCAGTAGATTTTGATGGAAATGTCCATGGAAGGTAGGCAGATGTTATATTAGTGAATAAAACATATTTTAAATAAATCGATAAAGAACTCAAAGTTTTACTGCTGTTTATCTGAGAGTTGCGTTTCTAAATTATTTCGGTGTACTATCTCATGTGCACGGCTTGACAAAGAACTGGATCCAGCAGTCAGCTTGGTTGTTGACTCCAAGCTCTTGGAGTTTATATATTAACATTTTGTGATCAACTTTGTCAAATGCCTTGACTAATTCATGACTATTATACCAGTCGAGATCTGTGTTCTTTTTCAGTCAAGATGAGCAAATACCTTCTGTGAGAAACTGATCAGCTGAGACTCGCAGTTATATTTGCTACGGAAGCCATGTTTGTATGGTGGCAGGATATTACATTTGTCGAAATGATCCATGATGTTTGACACAAAAATATGTTCAAGTATTTTTAGGCGTTACATGTCGAAGTCAGGGAGATGGGCCTGTTTAGTGCTATCTCTGTGTTGTGTTCTATCAGTAACCTAGGTGAGAGCTCAGCGGACCGGCCGCTTTATTGGGGCCAGTTTAGTGCTATCTCTGTGTTTGTTTCTGTCAGTAACCTAGGTGAGAGCTCAGCGGACCTGCCGCTTAATTGGGGGCCAGTTTAGTCCTTTAAGGGGCTTATAGTTAACACCATCAGTGGTTATTGAAATTTGTGGACTCACTGCGTTTAGATGGATGAAAACAGTGTATTCTTGAATATTTGTGTCAAAAGTAGTAGCTTTTGTTCTTAGAAGACAGTGTTATTTTAGTATGTTGACCTTCCTGGTTGGGTCCGAGAATGTACGTTTGACCATCAAACTTTTGAAAGTTTTGCAACTGCACTTGATGTACTCACTCGAATCCTTGGTGATGTTTTATTGTTCTTAACGAAAAAATAAAACTTGTTTTTGTAGTCACTGTTTGTGTCGTTTGAGAAGATTTACCGATTCCAGATATGCATATAATTGTCCAGAACGTGGATTTATTTCATTACCTCATTTCAATAACTTTCGAGGGAAACAACTCATACGAGTATATACAAATTGTCAATGACATGTATGGGAAAGGCAAAATTCAATTAAAGTCACTTTGTTAACTTCTAAATGTTCTAAATTGGCAAACAATACTAAATTAACATTATTTATAACATTAAAGTTTTATGTTATAACATATTATCAAGAACATTAATTTTAAGTTTCATTTTGGTAGCCGAATGTTCATTTCGGTAAATAAGGTTCATTTCGGTAACTGTGCACGTCCACGAGGTTTTCAAGATGGCGGCTGATAGGGGGGAAAAGGACAATCGGAAACATAGAAAATCAGATTCAATGGCAGAAAATCAAGTTGATAGCGAAGAGGAAGAAGAACCTGACTTTAGCGATCCAGAGGATTACACAGACGATATTGACGATGAAGGTTTATACTTGGTTTTACACATTCCTTATCCCAATATGGAGCCGGTGTTGCCGGCCTTTTTATCTACACGTGTTTCTATTAAAACCGAAGTATAAAGCTTATTTTTATGCACATTCTATTACGCCTTTAATCAGATTGGCTAAGAATTGATATTGCTAGATTTAAGTTTGGTTCACTGAATACTTCCAATACAGCAGTCGTCTCGCCACCAGACCACAGGTTAGTGTCCGTATACATTTGATGTCCGGCCGCCGGGTTATTCCCTATATTTTACCATGTATAACACAATTATTATAGGGATATAAAATGTATATTAACTAGCACATGTGACCAGTGTTGGGTCGCAAAAAGAGTGAACTTCTGTGTGTTAATTTTTAGCTGCTTTTGCCGAAGTCATAGTGCAACATATTGCAAGTCTCTTCTTAGGGGTCTGTCAAACTTTAGTTTTTTGAGGATATAGTCAATGTATTGTACAGATCTGTTTCTGCATTCCACACCATCATTGCTGATGATTAGGTTGGACACTGGTACACGATACTGAGACCAACCAAAACTAGTTTTAAAAAATATTGGTACAGTACCTACTTGGTTTAAAAATAAGAGGTATTTCAAAACTTCAATAAATATCAAAATAATTATGCATTGGTTATTAAATTCAAGGAAATATATAGTGAAGCAACTGCTTGAGATTTTGTGAACGCTCGCATATTCACACAAAATCTCGCAACATCTTGTTTTAGAATATCTCAACTTCCATTCATCTCGGGAACACAAAATTCTTACACTGCAGAATGAAATTGTCACCAAAACAATACCATTCCCAGAAATTTGTGTTCAAAATTGTTAAGGTACATGTGATTGCAACGTTTTTCACTCAATAAAAATTGCTAGATACGCAAAAAACTCAATCGTGATGCGTATCGAATATGCAATGCTTTCAACTTTCACGCAATGACTTTTAAGTAACGTGCATAACCAATGTAAGCAATCCCCAAAAACATTAAACAATTTTCTGGAAGTAAATTCTATTAGTATAGACTGTCCGTAAAAAAACCCCGATTGTTCAGCAGCTTGCATGTCGCCACGTGGTTTAAAAGTAAGCGTATGTGTGATGAAGACGCTATATAACCATCGGGTCAGTCCATTTTAATCGGAGTCAATTTAGCGCTCATTGCGTGTAAAGTAAAATAAAGCGTTTGTCCTGCCTTTTTCTACGACGATGCAAAAAAAAATGTCGAAGATAGGTAGAAAAACAACCGACAGTTTCAACTCCAAATAATTCAATATTAAATTTTTTTCAACCCAATACTGATCAGTCTGCGAAGTCAATTGTTACCCCCATTATTTTAGATACAGTTTACACGGCTGTAGATCGTGTAGAATCAGCGAAAACTTTAACAAAAAAACACGCTGGTAACAAAATAAGTAAAAAGACTTGTGGAAATGAATGACACTGAAAAATGGCTTAAATGTACATATTGTACTCAGTTGAATTTTAAAATGTTTGGTCTGATGAAGGGACACCCAATATACAGAGGTCAATGAATCAAAGGAATGCAACAGAAACTCTTAAGTATCAGTGAACATGTAAATATGTTATAACAGTTGAAGTTAAACAGTTAAATTCTGTCAGACAACACGTTTCTATACTATCTAAATAATCATACTATCTACATGCTAGCCTACATGAATATACAGCTATTACAGTACTTAATTATCACGAACAGGTAGGATTCATTGTTATTTTTGATTTTCACCCTATTTTTTAAAAAAAAGTTATCAAAATCGCCTTATATATAAAAGTCAATGAGTGAAAAACCCTATTCCTTAAAAATTATCTCGGGCACTACATATTATGATAATTTTTCCTTAATATCTTCAATTCAAGAGCATTTTATGTGATCGAAACATGTTTAAAACATCTAAGATTACATACAACTAACAGTTTATGTACAAGAAATCAGTTGCCTGTGAATTATGAGTTATTAATTTGCAAGTTATGAATCCTCCATGTGCTATTTATCAACATATAGTCAGGAGATGCAAGTTTCCTATCTTTCTATACAAGTCTATGTTAAATTGAAGGGAACAAAATATTCCTTAGAATCTTGTTTTAAAAATGAGTAAGTTGTCACCATATTTGTTTATGGGTCTTGTCTAAAATCTGGCTCCAGCCAATACCAATGTCTCTGGTTCACAAATTGCCCAAAATTATTTTTTTTTAAAAATACAAATTTTAAAGAGTTTTGGTTACTTTGAGATAAATGTTAAGATTAAAAACAGTTTTTAGATCCGTAACAGCTCCAACCCACAACCTCAGCTGTGAAAAATAAGTGGTCATTAGCTAACAGCATTCAACTACAGAAAATCCTTGTTTAAATAACCAAATGACCAGTAAGGAATATTAAATTGTCATAATTTCATTTATAATGCATTTTTAACTAGTTGGTTCCCAGTCAGCTGTCACAGATCTGAAAGACCTTGCGTGACCCTATTTACTATTGGATGCTATATTTAATTCTAACCTCTAATGTTGTGCATAATTTAACTGTGCAATGCTTCACGAAAATTAACATCCGGTTCTTGAAAAATAAATTGAAATATGTTGCTTTTGTAATTTAAATTGGGGATATTTGTGTTATTCCCGCTTAAGTCTGGTCAGTTTAATGACCTCACATGGTCACTGATATGACACTTTATACAAATAGACACTATTTTTATAAAAACTTTAAATAGTGACCATATGATATCTTGCATAAATTTACTTTGTGAAATGTTACGCTACACGATCTCTGAAAAATAGAGCATGTTTTCCATGAAAAGGGCCCTTTTTAACGGAAGGGAAAAATGACCGGTGAGGGGAATTTTTAGCCATAGGGGAAAAAATTGGTGAGGGGAAGACGCCATTTAGCGGAGTCTGCTATAGAAGGAAAAAAATCCTGGCTTAGTACTGGTTTTACTTAGAAAGCCTTTGAGCATGGCTTGTTTTTATATAAGTTGTAATAACACATTCGACATACAAAAAACTATTTAGATGCATTTGGATAAATGCAACTTGTGATAGAAACTTTATTACCATATACTCTTTTTGTTTTCAGAGCTTCTTGGTGACCTTTTAAAAAGCAAACCAAAGGATACAGACAGTATTGATAATGTTATCATCGTAGACAAAATACCAGTAGTTGGGGCAGAACGTCTACCCAAACTGCAAAATGTTATCAAGAAAATTTATGAAAAGTTTGGTAAAATTCTCTCAGAGTTGTACCCAACTGATGATGATGGTAAAACTAAAGGGTGAGTTGACAACATTAAATGTTACTTAACTGTTTGATCTGTAGAACAAAGTATAGTATACTATATCTTTATATAAACACCACTGTTGAGCTTATTATGATCATAAAAATTTAGCATTAGGTATATTTTTCTATCAGACAAACCATTGTAAATAAAATTAAAAATGCCAGATGTATTTATTGTTTTATACAGGTCCATTTAAAATTCTTTTGATTCAATACATTTTGTTCTGTTAACTGTAACCTGTTAAAACATTGTCATGATTGATTTTGTTGTTCTAAATAAACAGGAAACATGATATTCATTTCAGATATATTTTCCTCGAGTATTCTAACCCATCAAGTGCATTGGAAGCTGTTAAGATGACAAACGGTTACAAGTTGGACAAGGCTCATACTTTTGCTGTTAATCTGTTCTCTGATTACGACAAGTAAGTCACTATGCTGAGTTCTGCATAATTATATTGTTATAAGTGTATGTTGCCATTTAGTATTTATTTAGTATTAATTGTTATAAAACAGTAATAAGGATTTGAAATTTGAGGTCATGAGTTTGAATCCCCAACCAACCACAGTTTCCGTGATGATTGATATATGACATTGCATCTCACCACTGATCCAAGTGTACTTGTGGTGATGGGGTGTCCTTGAGTACTAGTTGACCTTTCAGGATCTCCAGAAACAGTGGTTCGGTTAACTAAACCTCTGTTAGCCCTGGATATAACATGATGCTAAATATTCAGTCAATCATTCCATTGAATTTTTAGTTTTTAAGTGAACCTTTCTTAAACAGTTTCAGTCATGGGCAGAATGTTGAGATGATATAAACCTTGGACCACATTAAAAAACATGAGTTATTATTAATTGAACTTGTTTTAAACCTATTTAATTATGACTTAATAATGACCCCCACCCCCACCACAAAAAACCACACACACAAACACAAAAGCATGTATGTATATTGATGTCCATTTATATATGATTAATATAATTATTTACTTTCTTTTTATTAGATATGAAAATGTACCAGATGACTGGGAAACTCCTCAGGCTAAACCATACAAAGATCTGGTATGTAACTACTTATTAAAAATATAAGAAATGGATTTGTCAATTTCAAGTGTCTGACTTTATTCCGAAATTTTTTTAAGACAATTTCTTATTTTTATAGATGTATGATTCATGTCTTAATTATTGATCTTTTGTCACATACTAAAATGTAGACTTGTACATTGCTGTTAATTTCCAATTTTTTTTCCAAAACATTTACACCTAGAATATTATTATAATAATACAAATACTACATATTAATATAGAGAAAAGCATTTCATGAAGTTAATAATATTGAGAGTTGTGCTTTTCTGTGTTTGCAGCTCACACAGATGTAATTATAGTTTAATGAATTTCCAGGGTAATCTGCGGTACTGGCTCCAGGATCCAGACTGTTTTGATATTTACAGTGTGATATATGATGGAGGAGAGAAAACTGCAATCTTCCAGAATACAGTTCATCTTAGTTCTGTGAGAGAACCAACTCTTGTTGAAGAGAGAGCAGTATGTATTTTTATTAAATCACTTGCAATTTCCGAGCCCAGGATTTCAGAAGTCATTAACTATTTATGATATAAATGGAAAATATTTTTAAAAATAATAGATAAAATTTTTTTAGGAGTCCCCTTGACATGGGGTAGAGATAAAAACATTTATTTCCCAACTATTCTAACCTGGTTATGTTTTACTTGTTGTATTTTCACAATTATTTTGTAACATGTATACATTTTTCGGATGTATGTGTATTTTTTGTTAATTTACTGTAAACTTTGTATTGATATGTAAAAAATATATATACACTGGGGTCCCGTTATAACACGGATATTGGGGTCCACAAAATGATTTGCAGACTGCGTTAAAGAGATAATTACCTTGAAAAAAATCGATGTCTGGTATTCACACTTACATGTATCATGATGTTCGACTCTAAGTGAATGGTATTGTTTGCATTGTAATGTGATACAACACATTTTTGGTTACAACAGATACATTTAGATACAGTGTATGTATATAATTAATGCCTCATTAAACTTCCGAAATGCACACAAATTGATAATAACAAAAATAGTTGTAATTACATGTGTTGATAGTATTGCTAAAACCATTCCTTTAGACCCCTTAGTGACTGTTTTTAAAAAAGCCAGAAAATAAATAACTTCAATTGAAATATGTTTCTCATAGGCAAGCGGACTAAACTTTTAACTTTTGTTTACATTTTTGTAATTCCGAAATGCTTAATGACTCGGTTACTTTCCGACTGTACCTCCGCCAGTGTTCGGAAATACACAAATGCATACTGCAGTGGTAGTGTGGAGATTAAGACCGTTAGATAAGAAGTTCATTAACAATATACAGACAAGTTATGGCTTCACATATATTATGTATCTTTATTGGGTTTTCTTTTTTTTTTTTTTAATATATTGATGTCCTTTTATTCCGCTCTAGAAAAAAACTTTATGTGATCACTCGATAATAATAAAGTTTGCATATGGCTTCCATGTTTGGCATGTGTCAGCATTTATTGAATCATTTGGATTATTACAAACTGTTGATACTCGATGTTGGTATGAATCAATCACTTAAACTATCCTTTAAACCACCATGTTCTAATCAAGGTTAAGATGAGCGATGATCAAATCAAAACATGGCGGACATGGCCCCCACCACCTGCCGAAAAAATGAATTTGCGTTATATCGGACCGTGTTATAAACTGATCCTAGTGTATATACATAAAACGTTTTCTACTGTATAAATACTAAATCTTGATATTTTAACTATAGCGATGGACAGAGACATATGTACGCTGGTCACCTCAAGGTACTTACCTGGCCACACTTCATCAGAAAGGTATAGCACTGTGGGGTGGACCCAAGTTTGATCAGATCATGAGATTTAGTCATCCTGGTGTACAGCTTATAGACTTCTCGCCATGTGAAAGGTAGGAATTTGTCAGTGTAACCCTGTTGTATTATGAGAATAATCATTCAATTTTAATGCTTTGATACAAAGTACATATTTGTATGGAATTTTTTTGTTTAATATTTTGTTTGCTATTCCTTAGTTTTCTTATAGCGTATGTTCCAGTGGTAGAGCACCGAACCCATGATTGGAGGGTCGTAGGTTCTAGCCTCCGTTACGACTGTGTGTGGTGTCCTTGAGCAAGGCACTTTTTCCGCTTATGCTTTGTACTGGTTCTACCCAGGAAGACTTCGAGCCTGATTAGTCTAAGTTGTAAGAACTTGTTTCACAATCGAAGTAAAGTAAATAAGTTTAAAACAATAGAAGGAAAGTCTAGTCTAGATTACCTTTCAAAAAGATAAAACCCAAATCAAATTATAGGTATTGTCTTAAAACTGGTTCACTTTCGTACCATGAGAGTTTTACAATGTGACCATTTATCATGTATGTAAAGTGTAAGCATGATAGATATGTCGCTTTAGTTTAAACTTATTTTTTTTACTTCCTTTATTAAAATAGTTCTTACAACTTAGACAAATCACAATCCAAGTCTACCAGGGTAGAACCAGTACTTGGCATATGCAGAAAAAGTGTCTTGTTCAAGGAGTCCACACATATCCTTGGCGGATATGTTGCATCTGTTACATGTATGTGATGGTTGTTGTAACAAATGTTAAAAAATGTATGTATGTATGACTTATAAAATGAGAGTAAATAGTTCATTCAGTATGTTGAATAATGCTTGCGACATGTTATTATGTACCAGAATTCTTCTGTTTCAGATTTATGATAACATTCAGTCCCTTACAAGTGAAGTCCGAGGAGCCTCAAAGTATTGTCATATTTGATATTCGTACTGGTCAGAGAAAACGTGGCTTCCACTGCGAAACACATGCCCAGGCGACCTGGCCAATATTTAAGTAAGTAATGAAGTGTACCGACGGTGAGTCCAGGCTCATGAAGTGTGTATATTCATCAGAACCACACTTATGCAGAGCCCTAGATAATTTTTTAAGCCGGTAAGTAATTACTCATCAAAATCAGAGTAGATGGGTATTCTTGAGTTTCTCAGAATAGGATGAGTAATGCGCTTATGATATACAACCAAACCTGTTTTAAGTTACAGCATTCAGTGGGGAGGTAATAATGGTCCCTTAGATTGTGGAATACAGACCAAGTTTGGCTGTAAATATAAAACTAAAATGTTTGGCTGCTTAACACAAGTGGCTGCATAACAGAGGTAATTGCAAACTCCTGTTAGATTTCTACAATATTTTGTGTTTAGTTGTTCAAATGGACATCAGACTTTTCATTTTGCCTTTTATCTTATATTGGTCATTTTACTGCTCAATCTTTGGATTTCTTACAGGTTAAATGACAGTTTAGATGTTAAAGAATAAAATATTTCCTAATAATCATCCTCATCTTAGCCAAAAACAGTCACTTGCCTTTGAAAATCAATTCCAAATGCCTCCTTTGTGTCATAACTGACCACAAGGCAATGAAAATAAGTACAAAAATAAAGTTTTAGAATACACACTGCAAAACATGGAAGCCATTTTAAATGCAGTGTGCAACATTAACTTTTTATTATCATGACCACAGAGCCATGAACTGTTCAATTGTCACTGCCTCAGCCAAATTATCATGGCCCTAGCTAATTTTAATAAAAAACACTAAAATTATTAATTTTATTATTGTATATTTTAGCTGAGTTACATGTTAAGCATTATTACATTTAAGCATAATATAATACTCGTTGAAAAACAAAACTATGTTGTTGTGTTCATTATCAAGAAGCTTTTCGCTTCTGACTCATAGCTAGACTAATGTAACCATAAAATTAAAAAAAAATATTATTAAACATTTTGATGGTAGCCTAAGAAAAATTAATTAAATTTCTCAAATTATTTTATCATGTTTTAGCATAATTTGTTTCTTTAAAATGAATGAAATTTTTTTAAAAGTTAATTTCTTTATTCCATAACCTTTTAAACATCTGTTACAGAAAAATAAACAGCATGGACATGGACTGGCCGCTGTTAAAACTGGTATTAGAAAGTCGTGCATGTGCGTTTCGATACCTTATAAAACAAAATAGGACATTAAAAAATTTCTCTGTACAATTTAAACAGTAAAATAACTTTTTTTTATAAAAAGTTTCACGATTTCCACATTTCATCTTGGATGTACCCAATATACTTACACTGAGGCCCCATGAGCCCCACCAAATACATTTTGGGTGCACAATCCGAGTTAAATTGATAATTCAAAAATTATGATCATATGCTTTATAATGGTACATGTTTGTTATTTGATAGCACATAAAACAATGGTATAGTTACAATCAACAGACCTGTATTCATTATAATTGATTTTTAATATACGATTCATTTTACATATGCTCTGTTTATCTTTTCACAGATGGACAGCAGATGGTAAATACTTTGCCAGACTTGCCCCTGATACACTTAGTGTGTATGAAACTGATGTAAGTTGCATATCATCAATTTTCTGACATCCTGTATTGGTATATATTATAAAGCAGGCATATTTAACGTACTCTAGCCTAAAAATTTTACTTGTAATCAAAAGGAATACCTTAGTTTTTAACTGAAAACCAAGGATAACATATAACTATGAGACTGTTCTTAGAAAATGTTTGTTTGCCATGTTCCTTTCTACCCACTCAGATTGCAGCTTCTCAAACTTTTGATTGACTTTCAAGGTGTTGGTGTTTTGTTTTGTTTTCATTTCATGGTTTCTGACCATTTTTTGTTCAAAATGACACTTCCCACATGAAAAATACTGGTTGCAACAACTATTGTTTTTAAGGATGGTTTGGTGACAGAAAGATACAAAAATCATGCTAGTAAATGTAGATAAATGCATATAACTTTGATAAATGTACTGAGAACCTTGATACCACCAAAACTGTTTTTGCACATACAATGGTTAAAGAGTCATTTTTTTAGGATAACAAATAAAAACTAAAATAAATGGATATGTGGTTTCTAGATCTGTTTTCTTGCCTGTCAATATGTACTAATTTATATCATTGTAATTTCCAGACATTTAGACTTCTAGACAACAAGAGTTTAAAAATTGAAGGAATAAGGTAATATAATTTTTTTATTTTAATAAAGACAAAAGCATTCTTGTATTCATTATATATACATTTATATATTCAATATAACTGGCAGTTTGTCCATGCAAATGATTTCATATTGGTTTCCAGATTGTATTATTTGTAACTGAAGACATTTCTGTATTTCAATTTTTATATTGCATGCAGGATCTTAAGTGGCTGACTGGTGTACGGTTCTGTCATCAGACATACCTCTCACTGCTGAGGTTGTGAGTTTGAGCCTAGTACAGTCCAAAAGCTATTTGTGAGAAAGTCATTTATAACATGTCTCGTGTTGAAAATGGTGATAAACCTGGTTCATATTATGTACAATACAAGTTCAAGGCGGTATTTCAGATAGGGATGTTTACAACTGATTTATATGATGAGCTTATAGAAAACTGCAAGATCCTCCATGGATGAGTGATTTAAGGGGTTGTTTCGAGATCACTTCACTCTCATTTCTCATAGATTCCCGCTCACTCCAAAAACTTAATTTGAGAGAGTTTGCCAGTTACTTTCGGAAATAATCATATTTGTGTGATTGTATGACAATCTTACCCATGTCCAGCTGCAATGCAGAGAAGGTATTCACACCGATGTAGCAGTGCTGAAATATCAAAGTACTTCTATCTATGCCGATCTTACATCACTTGTAATAAGTTGATGCTGTAATCTGTAAATTTAGATATTTGTGCAGAAGTTTGTGTAAAGTTATCTTTTATGCTTTGTACAGAGATTTCTCCTGGAGTCCGTCTGATAACTATATTGCCTACTGGGTGCCTGAGCAGAACAACATACCTGCACGTGTAACAATCATATCTATACCATCACGTACAGAACTGGTTGTACGTAACCTCTTTAACGTGGCAGACTGTCGCATGCACTGGCAGAAGATGGGAGACTACCTTTGTGTCAAAGTCGACAGATATTCTAAAGCCAGGAAATCAGAAGATACCAGTCAAATGAAATATAGTGTATGTGATAGTTTTATACCTTGTTATAGTTTACACAGCAATTTTGCTGCAAATTCATAGAAATGAAGCCATAAACATCATTCATAGGATATCATTCATGGTGGAATCAGCTGGCATTAAAATTTGCATAAGCTCCCAATACCAATTAAATAATGAAAGGAAATTGCATGAATGCATGGGTATTGTAACTGTGCTGTACTGTTCAGTATTTACTTACATGTATTTGAGTACATTTATTGTGATAATGAGAGAGAAAATTTTAATATGTCAATGAAAAAATTATATACTTTAAATGGAACACAGGTTAATATTCTACATTGTGGTTGTGGGAGACAGTTACCTTAATCTTGTTATTTTATGTTCTTCACAGGGCATCTACTATAACTTTGAACTGTTCAGAATTCGAGAGAAGCAGATACCTGTGGACAAGGTAGAATGCAAAGGTATGATGTGGTTAAAATCTTCAATGTTCAATATTGCTCTTTGTGGTTAAGTAATATCAGACAAATGTGATCCCGTCATTTCACACGTCCGAAGGATGTACTTCCAGGTATTAATGTGCTGTCTCGAGAGCACTTACCCTCTAACGGTTAGGTTTGGGAGTTGGAGTCCTGTTTAATCAAAAGATATATATGGGATGATAGTACTACTTGACTACTGAGTTTTTCCTCCATCCATACACTGGATTATATGCCTATAATGAATTGAAACACCATTCCATCTCTCCCTCGCTGTTTGCTTGTTGTTGAGGAGTCCTTGACATGGTATTTAGTTTAAGAAAGGGTAAAATACTGGCTAAGTAGACATCATGGTGATATTGCTGTAACATAGTGGAAGTCCTTGTTTGTATTCATGATATGATAAAATATTCATCTATATGTACTCCGTGTTTTCCCTTACACTTTGTAATTAGGGGTCATTAGTTCCCTGCCTATATGATGAGACTTACGTGTATAGGCATATTGGAGAATTTAAAGGGTCATTTGGTAAAGTGGTGTGACAAAAACACAAAGTTTGATGGTCATGGAAAACCCTGTCTACTCTTTCTTTTTAGATTTGCTAACCTCGCTATCTAAAATGATATTGTTAAATTGTTGAAACCATATTGAGATTCAGCTACAGTGTATATAAACTTTCATGAGTCCACAAGTGTCAAGTTTTAGCAAAGTGGAGCCATTTAAAGTTACATTAGATGTTCAGAGAAAGTAATTTCTGGTAGAGAATTTTTATTTGATTTTGATATTTTATCTCAAAAATGGAGTTAAATAACATTTTATACATGCTTTACGAAATTAAATATGCTTATACAATTGATTTACAGAGAATGTGTTGGCATTTGCATGGGAACCAACTGGAAACAAGTTCTCATATATCCATGGAGAGAGCCCCAGAATTTCTGTATCATTCTACATTGTCAAACCCCAGGGAAAAGTAGAGCAGCTGAGTATGTAACTTCTTAAGCTACCTGTAGTTAATGAAAGGTCTACCCAACTTTCCTAAATGCTATTTATGATTGCTATCGATTGTACTTTAACACAAAATTAAGTGCTTACTCATTTTTTAATTTCTATAAATATGTGGTAATTTACGTTTAAAGATGAGCACGGAATACCCAGTTTGGTTTAAGTTGTTCATTCGTTTCAAAACAAATGTACAAAATAAAATAAAAAATTTAAATTTGTACAAAGACCATTCATATATCAGTTTTGGACTCAAAAACTAATGACAGATTAATTATAAAAAAATAAAATTCAACTTTCCACAAATGTATTCTCAATAACTGTAAATTGGTCTAATGTTATAAATGTAGAGACTGGTGTCAGAGAGTCATTTGGTTTTATTTGTTACAGAGACATTTGAACGCCGTACAGCCAACCACTTGTTCTGGAGTCCTATGGGACAATTTATTGTGCTGGCAGGCCTTAGGAAGTAAGTTACCATGATATTAAAATAATACAAATATCTTTTATTACAGGAGTTTAACTGGTCAACAATTCAACTTTTAAGGTTTAAGTTTGAGCCATGGTGTAATGAAGCCATGCAGTTTTTTTTGGATGACCTTGATCCCTTTGGAAAAATAACATGGCATACATAATGTTAAGTATTTCTCATTTATCAAAAACTATTTGGTCTATAGCCACCAAATGTCATCCTTTTTTTTAGTGAAACCTTGATTTTATCTCTGGATGAATAATCTAAACAACATAAATTTTTTACGTTTAACTGATTTTCTCAAAAACTGTTTAGCCTAGTGTTACCAAATTTGGTCCATAGTTGTGTGATGGGTAATATTACTCAAAATGATGCAGACTTCATTCAGTTCACCTTGAAATCTATGAATAAATAAAATTGAAGAGTTAAGCTCTGTTTCTTGTAAAGTATTTTGCCAAGAGTCACTAAACGACTCATAATTGTGTTTTTGGCTAGTTCTAACCAAATAGATGACATTGACCTCTGCAAATAATTAATGTAGTCTACAAAATATTAAGTTTTTGTGTTAAGCTGCATTTCTTTGAAACTAGCCTTCTTTATAGCCTCACAAAGTGATACATGTGTAGGTAAGACATTTAATTTAGTTGACTTCTCTGGTTATTTTTTTTTTATTAACAATAATTGCAATTTAAAATATAAATCAATATACATTTTTCAAGTTTTTAGTATATTTAAAGCATTTAAATAATCACTACAATAAAGATGGTCTTTACTTTTCCTTCTGTCTATGGCCCATATTATATTTACTTCTGGACAAAACCAATAATACTTACATGTGTATTTCAGCATGAATGGTGTGTTGGAGTTTATAGACACAGCCGACATGACAGTGATGGCACAGACAGAGCATTTCATGGCCACAGATGTGGAATGGGATCCAACAGGAAGATTTGTTATCACTGGGGTCAGCTGGTGGGGACATAAGGTGAGCTATAAATGTTCTTGTTTTTGAACTGCATGCACTGGCACACATGCATAGTGATCTACACAGTTGAATATACATACATGTACTTATGATTTGCATTGTTTTGATTTTTACCCCATTTTTATCAGTATTATGCTTATCTTCCTTATTGAAGGGAAACAACCCCCAAAAACAAAAGAAAACAATGATGTATGTATTAGTCTGACATTTGGCCAATCATTAATAAACATTGGTTGGATGTTTCCTTATTTCCTTGAAAACTGACCCTATCTGAAATAGTAAATCAAAATATACATTTTGTATTTTTATCTGATTTTGACGTATTTATTAAAATATTTTATTCTATTAATCCAAGGGTTCAAGTTGGAAATTTATCAGTTATTTGTTGAGATGGGTGTCCTTGAATACTGGTTAACCTTCCAGGATCCAAGTAAAAAGCGGCTAGGTCAACTTTCAGATTGTCTTTTAGTCCACGATGGCATGATGCTAAAAATGATGCTATAAATCATTTAATCAATCAATTTACATGTTTGTTTTTTCAATTACATGTAATTAGAGCAATACATTGTCCCACTTGTGTTATCACAGGCCCTAGAATAGCTCATAAAGTATTTAAAAGCAGAGCTGTTTTCCTGGAAATTAGAAAGTGCTTTTGAGATTGGGGGGGTGGGGGGGACAGAATGATCAAGGGGAAATTGGGATTGTTTTAAGGCTGCAATAAAATGGAAAATAAAGTATAACACTTGTTTCAATGTCACTCATTAATCATTATTATTTAAAAATTGCTTCAATTTAAAAATGCAATAGTCTAATATTGGAACCATGATTATACATGCATACATTTACATGTATAAATAAATAAATGGTCTAGCTATACTCTTGTGCAAAAATGATAGCATGCATGTTACTGATGTTGTTGGTCATTTCTTGTTTGACAGTCATGAATCTTACTAAAGATAATTAAGTGTTCACACTGTGAACATGTACAAATAGATAATATGTCTATATTTAGAGTCGCATACTCTTGTTAACATATTCCATCAAGAATATTTTGTTTACTTAATGGGATGTTATTAATGAATGACCAGGAAATGCTTTTAAAATGAAGACAGGTTTAATACTGTACATTTTTCTGAATATTGGAATCGAGGGAGAGGACAGTAAGTAGATGCAGTTAATTAAAAAAAATAAAACTAGTCCTCTCTGTTGGTTTTGTGATGTTGTAACACACTGTTAAGATCATGTGCTTATTTAATACTTTACATGTATATCCAACGTTTTTTTTATCCCTTTAATGTAAGAAATTTTTATTTAATTAATTTTGAGAATATTTTTTGCCTCAGTTGGGGGAAAAACATGATTTTTTCAATTGGGAAGTAGCCGAAAATATAAACTTCCATTTAATAAAGTAAAACAGTCCTATAAAGTATATACAGGTATAATTTAACAGTGTTGTAGTGTAAAGAGTGCTGGTTGCTCACACCAGAGGTTGCGGCTTCGATCCCTAGCTTGACCAAATAAGCCAACGTGCCTCTAAAAAAAAACACTCAACACCGGTTAAAAATCAGGTTTTGACTTTCTTTACAAGAGAGCTAAAATAAATATGTATAAACTAAAAAAATGTCAGGTAAAATGCAGTTAAATACTTACATGTACTTACAGGTTGACAATGCTTACTGGGTTTGGTCATTCCAAGGAAGATTGCTACAGAAGCAGCAGTTGGAGAGGTTTTGCCAGTTACTTTGGAGACCACGACCTCCAACACTTCTTCCTCAAGAGGAAATAAGGGTATGTATCATTTTGAGTGCAGCTGCATGTAGATGAGATCAAGATAGATTGATGATTCTTTATTTTGGTATTTGACATTTATTAAATTTCTACATACAATAATTGTAAAGCTTATCTAAGTATAATGACAATTCATCATTCGGAATCAAATTCTTCATGGTATGGATATTTAGAGTTGTTCCCAAGTGTTATGATGACAACTAGTCTAGAGTTTCAGACAGTAGTAGATCACACACCTCTACTGGATGAGTTCAAACCGTTCAGACTGAACACTTCGTTTAAATACTTTTTACTGCAGTCAATAGTTACACAGTTTAACATATGGCAGAAAATGTAGAGTTGATCCCAAGTGTTATGATGACAACTAGGCTAGAGTTTCAGACAGTAGTAGATCACACACCTCTACTGGATGAGTTCAAACCGTTCAGACTGAACACTTGGTTAAAAAACATTACTCTGTCATTGAGCATTGATCCAATTTCCACATGCAGCAGAAAATGTAGAGTTGATCCAAGTGTTATGATGACAACTAGGCTAGAGTTTCAGACAGTAGTAGATCACACACCTCTACTGGATGAGTTCAAACCATTCGGACTGAACACTTGGTTAAACAATATTACTCTGTCATTGAGCATTGATCCAATTTCCACATGTAGCAGAAAATATAAAGTTGATCCCAAGTGTTATGATGACAACTAGGCTAGAGTTTCAGACAGTAGTAGATCACACACCTCTACTGGATGAGTTCAAACTGTTCAGACTGAACACTTGGTTAAAAACCTTTACTCTGTCATTGAGCATTGATACAATTGACACATGTAGTAGAAAATGTAGAGTTGATCCCAAGTGTTATGATGACAACTAGGCTAGAGTTTCAGACAGTAGTAGATCACACACCTCTACTGGATGAGTTCAAACCGTTCAGACTGAACACTTGGTTAAAAAACATTACTCTGTCATTGAGCATTGATCCAATTTCCACATGCAGCAGAAAATGTAGAGTTGATCCAAGTGTTATGATGACAACTAGGCTAGAGTTTCAGACAGTAGTAGATCACACACCTCTACTGGATGAGTTCAAACTGTTCAGACTGAACACTTCGTTTAAATACTTTTTACTGCAGTCAGTAGTTACCAAGTTTAACATATAGCAGAAAATGTAGAGTTGGTCCCAAGTGTTATGATGACAACTAGGCTAGAGTTTCAGACAGTAGTAGATCACACATCTCTACTGAAATGAGTTCAAACAATTCAGACTGAACACTTGGTTAAAAAACATTACTCTGTCATTGAGCATTGATCCAATTTCCACATGTAGCAGAAAATGTAGAGTTGATCCCAAGTGTTATGATGACAACTAGGCTAGAGTTTCAGACAGTAGTAGATCACACACCTCTACTGGATGAGTTCAAACCGTTCAGACTGAACACTTGGTTAAAAAACATTACTCTGTCATTGAGCATTGATCCAATTTCCACATGTAGCAGAAAATGTAGAGTTGATCCAAGTGTTATGATGACAACTAGGCTAGAGTTTCAGACAGTAGTAGATCACACACCTCTACTGGATGAGTTCAAACCGTTCAGACTGAACACTTGGTTAAAAAACATTACTCTGTCATTGAACATTGATCCAATTTCCACATGTAGCAGAAAATGTAGAGTTAATCCAAGTGTTATGATGACAACTAGGCTAGAGTTTCAGACAGTAGTAGATCACACACCTCTACTAGATGAGTTCAAACCGTGCAGACTGAACACTTGGTTAAAAAACATTACTCTGTCATTGAACATTGATCCATTTTCCACATGTAGCAGAAAATGTAGAATTAATCCAAGTGTTATGATGACAACTAGGCTAGAGTTTCAGACAGTAGTAGATCACACACCTCTACTGGATGAGTTCAAACTGTTCAGACTGAACACTTTGTTAAAAAACTTTTTACTACAGTCAACAATTACCCAGTTTAACATATGGCAGAAAATGTAGAGTTGATCCCAAGTGTTACGATGACAACTACATGTAGGCTAGAGTTTCAGACAGTAGTAGATCATACATCTCTACTGGATGAGTTCATACTGTTCAGACTGAACACTTTGTTAAAAATACCTTTTACGGCAGTCAATAGTTACCAAGTATAACATATGGCAGAAACTGAAAAGTTTATCCCAAGTGTTATGATGACAACTAGGCTAGAGTTTCAGACAGTAGTAGATCACACACCTCTACTGGATGAGTTCAAACTGTTCAGACTGAACACTTGGTTAAAAAAAACTTTACTCTGTCATTGAGCATTGGTCCTATTTCCACATGTAGTAGAAAATGTAGAGTTTGTTCCTAGAGTTATGTTGGCAACCAGGTTTGAGTTGTTTCAGAGTGGTATGTTCCACAGTTCCGCTGAACTCTACAAACTATTAAAATTGAGTCCATGAATATAAATCTTTATGGTGAAATTTTTCACTTATCCAATTCTCGTGTGTGTGTAGCATACAATGTACAATTTATTTTGACAGCTTTGTTAGGTTTCCGACTGTAGTACCATTATTGGCGGATTTACTACTGCAATTGGTGGAAATGTTTTCATTTCAGACGTACAGTGTATCTTTCTATTTTCGTTATTTTTTCAGGAAATTAAGAAAAATTTCAAGAAATTCTCCCAGAGGTTTGAAGCGCAAGACAGGCTGAGACAATCAACAGTGTCTACGGTAAACTTAAATTATATATCTAAGTGATGATATAAAGACAGAGGGAGCTACATGTACATGTTTTCTGATGTATTATTGTCTGTCTGTATGTAAACTTTTGCTTCAAATGAATTATTGTCTGAAACTTCAACAGATTTTCACCAAATTTGATGTGAAGTAGTGTTAAATGAAGTTCTTTGAGGTTTGATCAAATTGTGATGCTTTGGTCAAATTTGGCCTGCATCAGGTTTATTTATTTTTTTTTTTTTCAAAATTTCAAGAGAATGGTAGTGCAGTGGATAGAGTGTAAGCCACTCACACTGGGATTGTAGGTTCCACCACCAAATCAACCTGATTGCCTCAAAGAAAAATACCCAGTTCTGGTTGAACCCAGAAAGCCGACTCCCTGAGGAGTGGTTTCAATTTTTTACTCAAAATAACGGGCTACGTCCATTTGTGCCCAGAATGTGTATTTGATTTTTACATATTTTTAATTAAATCATATTTTATTACCTATAATTTTACAATATTGTTATCTCCCTTTTATCATCTGTTATAGAAATTATTTTAATAATCTTGAGTATTTAGCTCACCTGGACGAAGTCCAAGGAGAGCGATTGTCATGACCCCAGCGTCGGCGTCTGTAGACACTCAGATTAAACTTTTGCATTTAAGTTTAAGATATCTATGCAACCACTCATTGGATGTGAATGAAACTTCGCATGTGTTCACCATCATCAATGGAACACACAGAGAAAAGAACCATAACTCTGAATTGCATTTTGGCACAGTTATGGCTCTTTTTGGACTTAGACACCCAGGGGCGAGCTTTGTTGTCTTCTGGCAACTCTTGTTTTTTGTTTTTATTTTAGGAAATTTGATATTGAAGTACTATAAAACTATCTAAATGAAATCGTAAGCATGTAAACTCAATCTTAGAAACTGATCCAAAAAGAAGTGTGATGACAAATTGGTAGAAGGCACACAACATTATATTATTTGAAAAAGTTTAAAAACTAAAAATGTACATGTATGGAATGTAAGTGTACAATGTATATACTGATAAAGAGCATTGTTTGGTCACAACTAAGATCTATATTAAGGGCTATTCTATTTAAACATACAACCCACATATGGAAGGCACTTTGAAATTGGACCCTCCCCCTTTATATTTTTAATTCACTTTATCAGGCCCCCCATTTTGAAAAACCCTCCCACCTTAGAAGTTTATTATTTTGCCGTCCATGGGTGGGATGTATGTTTAAATGGAACAGCCCTAAGATAACCCTGCATACAATAGCCCTTAAACTATGTATACTTGAAGCACATATTTATACTGAAAATAATTGATAATACTGTGTTTGTGTTTTGCAGGAGTTACTCGAAAAGCGCCGTCAACTGATGTTGGACTTTGAGAACTACAGGGAGAGAATGGAGGAAGAATTCAGTCTCCACAAGGAACGCAGAATAGAACTCAGAAATGGTAATTGTACTCCCTTAATTATTTGTAACTTGGGATTTATTTTATGACCAAGTGTTGCAGTCCTGATGTAAGCACTGTATTTGCTTGCTTTGGTACCAAGTAGTTGCTCTTATGTTCCAAGTGTTATAATGACAATTAGGGTAGAGTTTCACATAGTATTTGGTCACACACCTCAACTGGATGACTTCAGGTCATTAAAACTGAACACTTTGTTAAATCTTGATTGTATATATGATTTAACTGTTGTCCATTTTGCACTAAGTAAGGATTTCAGACAGTAGTAGATCACACACAACTACTAGATGAGTTCAAACACTTCAGACTGAACACTCGTCATTAATTGAACATTGATCCAATTTCCACATGTAGCAGAAAATGTAGAGATGATCCCAAGTGTTTGATGACAACTAGGCTAGAGTTTCAGACAGTAGTAGATCACACACCTCTACTGGATGAGTTCAAACCGTTCAGACTGAACACTTCGTTAAGATACTTTTTTACTGCAGTCAATAGTTAACTAGTTTAACATATGGCAGAAAATGTAGAGTTGATCCTAAGTGTTATGATGACAACTAGGCTAGAGTTTCAGACGGTAGTAGATCACACACCTCTACTGGATGAGTTCAAACCGTTCAGACTGAACATTTGGTTAAACAACATTACTCTGTCATTGAGCATTGATCCAATTTCCACATGTAGCAGAAAATGTAGAGATGATCCCAAGTGTTATGATGACAACTAGGCTAGAGTTTCAGACAGTAGTAGCTCACACACCTCTACTGGATGAGTTCAAACCGTTCAGACTGAACACTTGGTTAAACAACATTACTCTGTCATTGAGCATTGATCCAATTTCCACATGTAGCAGAAAATGTAGAGATGATCCCAAGTGTTATGATGACAACTAGGCTAGAGTTTCAGACAGTAGTAGATCACACACCTCTACTGGATGAGTTCAAACCGTTCAGACTGAACACTTGGTTAAACAACATTACTCTGTCATTGAGCATTGATCCAATTTACACATGTAGCAGAAAATGTAGAGATGATCCCAAGTGTTATGATGACAACTAGGCTAGAGTTTCAGACAGTAGTAGCTCACACACCTCTACTGGATGAGTTCAAACCGTTCAGACTGAACACTTTGTTAAGATACTTTTTACTGTAGTCAATAGTTACCCAGTTTAACATATGGCAGAAAATGTAGAGTTGATCCTAAGTGTTATGATGACAACTAGGCTAGAGTTTCAGACGGTAGTAGATCACACACCTCTACTGGATGAGTTCAAACCGTTCAGACTGAACACTTGGTTAAACAACATTACTCTGTCATTGAGCATTGATCCAATTTCCACATGTAGCAGAAAATGTAGAGATGATCCCAAGTGTTATGATGACAACTAGGCTAGAGTTTCAGACAGTAGTAGATCACACACCTCTACTGGATGAGTTCAAACCGTTCAGACTGAACACTTGGTTAAACAACATTACTCTGTCATTGAGCATTGATCCAATTTACACATGTAGCAGAAAATATAAATTTGATCCCAAGTGTTATGATGACAACTAGGCTAGAGTTTCAGACAGTAGTAGATTACACACCTCTATTGAATGAGTTCAAACCGTGCAGACTGAACACTTGGTTAAAACAACATCGTATCCAAAGTTTACATCATAATTCAGAAAATTTACATACTTTAGCACATGCTTTGAGCCTACCTGTCAGATATCACACAGCAACCTGCCTCCACTGGATCATAGCTTGAAGGTTAATGCTTGTTTGAAAATTTGATTTATCATCTCTCACCGCTGATTCAAGTGAGAAAGTTATCCGTTACTTGCCGAGATCCAGAAAAAGTTGGTTAGGTTAATGATCATCTTTTAGCACTTGGTGGCATAAAATGACACTAAATATTCAATCTGACAGGCAATCTTAATATCCATAAAACTGTCCTTTGTTCATGTTTTAAAAGTAACTTTAAAATATATCCCATGTTACAATGATGATGTTTATGCATTAGTGTTTTTATTTAATAGAGCAAATATTTGCCTACTTTTTGTCTGTCAATGATTAACTACTGTGTTTTATATTGCAGGTGTTGACACAGATGAGTTGGAAAATTTACCTGAGGAGGAATATGATGAGGAGATTGTTGAATTCTTACTGAAAGTTGAAGAAATTATACTGGACGGGGAGTAGACAGGGAAGCAGTCAGCGATCTATTTACAGTTGAACATTCTCAACAATATCAAGTTTCTTTTTATCTCGGATTGGCAGTTGATCATCATTTGCAGACTCTTTGGTTAAACTTTATACTATAAGCCAGAAACATCAGCCATCTTGAAAACTTACCAAAGAGTTTTGCAGTGTGTCAAATTTGGATATATTATTTATTGATTGAGGTTGCATGAACCTGATTAAATTGACTGAATTATTTTGTGTTGGTGTTAATAAGCTTGGTATTGTGATTTGCCTTAATTGTAGTCTTTTATCAGGCTGTGTACATTAATTTGCCTTCACAGTGCTTTCCTGTATTTAATATAAGTGCTACAAAATCCGTTTTTATTCAAAACATAAGTAATAAAAATAACAATGAAATCGAAGCAAGTTAAATCAAATTATCCACAGATATTGTTTTGTACATTTTGTGCTATTTATTCCTACAGTCCTCCGTGCAAGTGTTCTTACATACCACACTTTTCAGGACAGTTCCCTTTACCATTTAGATTATGTAGCAATGGTTTTAGAAAAATCTCATTTAGAATTATTTATTTGATATCAAAATTTAGGCACAGAATAAAAAGATACTCTCGAAATGTGTCTTAGTTGTATTTTGTATGCCAGTTTTGATTTAAGATTTAATAATGTATACATATTTGAATTGCACAGATTATTATTCCATATGACCTTGACCATGAGCACCATATTGCCTTGAACATCGGCACCAGATGACTGACACAGATCCTGCACCATTGTTCCAGATGTCTGATATAAATGAGCATTGCTTTCAATAATTTTTGTCCCCCCACTCCTCGAAGAAAATTGGGGTTGCTATGGCAACAAAATAAGTAAAATAACAAATACAACCTGGATCCTGTGATAACACAAAAAGTGTCTAAGCCACTTTTTTGAATTTTTGCACATGGAGAGAAATAAGGATATCATGTTGATCCTTTAATTATTATTTCAGTGGACAAAAAATTGTATGGCAACAAAATTGTTAAAATTACAGACATAATCTGGCCCTTGTAACACAAATTTAACTTATGTTTGTGAAACTTTGCATGTGGAAAAAGAGCAATAAGAACATCGTGTATATCATTTAAATATTTTTTTAATCTGTCGTCGTGCAAAGTTCCATAAATCTAGAATGCATACTTTTGGAGTTAATGCAGCATCCAAATTTCCTGAACAGACAGTCAATTTATCCAATTTTGTTGTCATACCAACCACATTTTTCTCATGGCACAGCAAATTTTGTGTCGCCATTTACAGAAACAAGTCCTTTATAACAGTAACTATGTGTACGTTAACAAAGTCCTATCTGTACGGTAGGGTACTTGTGTCAGAATTGATTTGGCTAAAATTCCTGCTAAACTCGAATTTGATCTGACAGCATTTTCCTTCATATTTTAAACTTAATCATAAGTTCTATAAATATTTGGTTAAAACAAGGACTTAAGAAGAAAAAAGAAACTGGTTGAGATTTTATGAACGCTTGCATATTCACCGAAATCTTATTTTCAATTATCCTAACTTCCATTCATCTCGGTGGAATACCAATCCAAATTCTTTCTTTGTACAATGTAAATCACTACAAAAGATGACCATTACCATCAAATTGTGTTTCAAATTTTTTAAGTACTTGTGATTACAAAATGTGTGTACCTCAATTAATAAAAAAAAAGGAAAGTATTTGAAATTTTACTTCAAACAGAATGTTTTTAATTCAATGGCACTTGCATGTTAAAACATTCTAAAATATCTAAGGTTACATACAGCTTACAATTTTATGCATAAGACATCAGTAGCCATTGAAATCTGAATGAATAATTTGCTAATTCTTTATATGCTGTTTTATTAACATTTAGTAGAGAGATGCAAGTTTCCTATCCTTCTATAAAAGTCTTTGGTTAAAATAAACGTCTGAATCTCAATTTTATTAGCTAGTCGGGACAAAGTCCAAGGATATCTATTGTCAGGACGAAGTCCAAGGAGAGCTATTGTCATGACGTCATTGTCGTCTGTAGACACCCAGGATAAACTTTTGTGTACAAGTTTCAGATACATGTATCTATGCAACCACTCATTGGCTATGAATGAAACTTTGCATGTGTGTTAACCATCATCAATGGAACGCACAGAGATAAGAACCATAACTCTGGATTGCATTTTGGCACAGTTATGGCCCTTTTTGGACTTGGACACCCAGAGGCGAGCTTTGTTGGTCTTCTGACAACTCTTGTTTATATTAATTAATTTATATGTTATATTACATAAAACACTATGGGATGCCATTTTACTATTTAACCATAATTATTAAGGGACATCACCTTTTTGAAAAATCTTTTTTACAGTAACTATCTAATGTACTGACTTTGTCAGCGGTTCATAATTTAAGCTAAAGACTTGCATCTGTATATATTTAGTCCTTATTTAAACTAAAACTATACTATTAAAACAAACGCCTGCAGATATTAATATTTGTGTATATTATTCAAATTTTCTTGTTTCACACACTACAAGAGTGACCTGTAACAAAGATAGAAGAAACTTTATTTTGTGTCGGATTTACAAATATAAAACACTAGCTATAAAGCTATTTGCCAATAGTAACAAAGATACATAACATGTTACCATTTTTTTTATTTTACTTACATGCATAATAGCATAACCATAAACACACTCATATATACATACACACATTCATATACATATTGCCCACACTTTCATATACATATGAGCAGCACCCACACATACAATACTCGTGCCATGCACAACCCTTATTACCATTTATATATACAGTAAATACCCTCTCATACACACCTGCATACATGCATACATATATGCATTCACACACACACGCATTTACACACATACATATCCACACAAGTATTTGAAATTTAGTAAAATTATACTATCTCAGGTTAATAATCAAGCAATACAAAGCAAGAATTTAAACCAGAGGATAATCAGTAAATCATCTAACTAAAGCATGTTAAAATTAACATAAAGTGCAGACAAACAGTTGACTAAGGCAGTGCAGTTAAAGAACAGATGACATTTACAAAAACTAAAGAATACTAAAGCAAAGTTAAGAGAATAAAGCATGTGTAATATGTTATATATCGTAGGCGTGAGAGTATGTGGCAAGGGTAGGAGGCACATCTGTGAACACAAAGCTTCTACAGGCTAGACCGGTCCAGGTGTGGATCAGTCTCCCAAACTCCTTGAAATTTTCGATTTTCCTGATGTCATTTGGGAGACTGTTCCAAACCTGAGCCGCCTCAAACACAAATGATCTGTTACCATACATAGCAGTTTTGACAGTTGGAATTTCTGCACAATTTTCGTACCTAAAAGAATATTTAGATTTTTTGAATTTTACAAGATTAGCCAAATATGGTGGAGATAGTTTGTATAGGCATATAAATGTTTCCAATGCAATGACTCTGATTCTACTGAGGTGCGGAATTGGCGGCGCCCATGGCACAGCAGATTTTGTAAAGTTAATGCAAGAATTTATCCATCGGTTAACGGGTAAACAAATAATATTTATTCGTTTGTAAACAAGTCATTGGTCTTGGTCAGCGTTTTTTTTGACTGAACAGCGTTTTGGCCAACCCGTAGCTGACGTCGTCAAGAAAGTCAGCGTTTTAGAGTGGCCCATAGCAAAGATGGCGGCGCCCATGGCACATCAGATTTTGTCATGTTATTGCAAGAATTTATCCATTTTTCATCGGTTACCGGGTAAACAAATGATATTTATCGAATTGTAAACTAGGCGTTAATATTTTCTTTAATGATGCATTTATTATTCGTGATCATTTACTTATAAACATCCAACATTCAACAAATAATCCCTTCTAACAATTTGCTAAACTTCTCATGGGTTCGTGACCTTTCCTATTTCGTGTGATATGAAGAGTTAATATTTGGTAAAACATTGTTGTAATTGATAGAATAGAGTTAAAATCAATTTTCAACACAGGACTCGAACCTGCGACCTTAGTCATGGTGGAAAGAGATCACTTGGACTAAGTTAATGACTTGTACTAAAGTTTACTACTAAGTGACCTTGTGATTCTAGCAATACAAATACATGTATAAGGTAGCGAGGATGTAGTGCAGTTGTCACAGTGTGTACGTAACCTACTAGGAGAGGAATTTATGTAAGCGGTTTGGTTAGCTAAGATGGTAGAGCATTTGCCCTGTCAGCAAAGGGTCCCGGTTCGGGGCCCCGACTGGCTGCATATTTTCTCGTCCTGTAACATTGGCGCCGTACGAGGGACTGTTACTGATATATATTCCGAGAAACATTACATGATTCTCTGGTCTCTATTTAAATTCGGGACGAATTTCAAATTTGTGAGGGAATATGTCACAGTGTGTACGTAACCTAGGGGAGAGGAATTTATGTAAGTGGTTCAGTTAGCTCAGACGGTAGAGTATTCGCCCTGTAAGAACTAGAGAACACCTCAGATGTAAAGCTGTTAGCTTACTTCACAATCAGGCTAAAGCAAATCTGTAATAACTCAACATGAACAAGTAAATAAATGGTAACATGTGCTATTAACTAACCAATGGTATAAATAACATTTTTATCAACTTCTTATGACGCGATTATAAAAGTCATTATTGCAAGTTCTGTAAAATCCTTAATTTTCATTACAATTAATTTTTGTTCTTTTTGGTGCAAGGAAATATTCATGGGGATTTTATTGAAAACTAATTTTAGATGAAAAAAATAGGTGCAAACTTTTGGCTTACTTAAATTCGGGTATTTCTATTACATTTCAATTACTGACCTGTACCAGTATAGGAAGTCACTACCTGTGCCAACCTTGCGATAATAAATGAGATCTCTGTAACACGGGGTAGTTCTGTAGAGAGATGCTTTGGTGTTGCTAGTCTTGATCACACTAAAAACAACACTGCAGTCTAGGAAATGTCACAAGTAGAATGCTGTCAAAAGGTGAAATAATTCGAGACCAGTGCAAATTCACTTGTTAGAAATATTTATACTTTGTAGGCAGAAATAAATATAAACACAATAAAGGATTACTTTTTAATTAAATACTAGAAATCTGTATAATTTATTCACATGCATATTTTTTCTATTAAAAATTACTACTTGAAAATGTGTTGGAAAATTACACATCACACTGGTTTAAAAAATGCGTCTATTAATGTAAATCACACATTCTTCTAAGAAATGGTCTATTTTTAGCACTATCATGGTCTACACTCTGGTTACAGGTAAATGTTGTGCAGAATGGATGTCACAATTTTGCCTATGATCTTTCATTGGGATTTAATTTCATTTAATTTCGTTGTCAAAATTCCCAACGAAATCAAGAAAACTAGTCCCCCACAAAAATTAATGACTTCACAGTATAATAATTTCATTCTAACACAGATATTAATTTTTCTATAACATAGTTATTTTATGAAAAAAATATGAAATAGCTATATAACAGAAACTTTGCTATTATTTGATTTCTGCAATAGGAGGAAATTGTGTTATATTTCTTTGTTTACTGGGGACACAGCTTTTTAATCAAGTTCAATATGATGACTTTCCTACAAAACAAACATTGAATTCTTCAATGTTTGTGATGCTGGAGTACATAATCACTAGCAGTATTTGTATAATGATACCTTAGTGATATATTTCGCATCTTGTTTTCAGTTCTATGCTCATCCACTCCACTTCTACAGCTGTCCTGTGGTAAGAAAACAAAAGCTGGTGGTTCCACGAAGAACCAGAGTGGTCGAACTCCGGGGAAATTTAGAGGTCGAAAGAAAGATCATGGTTCTTTTGTATACAAAGGCGAGGAAATGGTTCGACAGCTGGGACTGAAATATTATCCTGGTGAAAATGTAAATAATTCTTTGTTTTTAGCCTGACTTTTGAAGAAAAGGGAGATATTGTGCTTGTGTTGCCATTTATTTTTTTGTTTTCATGGTTTTTGGCATATTCCTATCTCAGTTACCACTACCTGTACATCAGTGAAGCTTAATGTGTATGTTTACTAATATAAAAGAAAGCTAGCTAGGTCAACAGAGCTTAAAATTTCTTATAAAAGCTACCTGTCCTTCCATTCCAACATTTTAATTGAATGCTTAAAATCAAAAAAAAATTTAAGGTCAGTTTCTTAAATCTTACTTGTCCTGACCAAATGATCACTCGACAGTGAGCAGATGAGTGGAATAATAGAGGTTCTCCAAAGGAAGGAATGCAAGCGCTGGGGTAAGAGCACATAAACACCTTCAACACATTTTCAAGCGCTGTATAAGGCATTCATTGAAATATATTTCACTAGTAAAACTTGTACTAATCAGTTTAAGTTATCATATTTATTATCTTTCGTTTAAGGCATTAAAATGAGAAAAGATTTGCAAAGAAAAATAATGATTTAAAGGAAAGTAAGCTTTTGCAAAATTTTGTTAAAGAATTCAAGCGCTAAGCGAATACCATTTCTGACACTCAAGCAATGGGGTGCCCCTGTGCTTAAATGGCCTGTGGGGAAGCCTAGAATTTTCAAGCCCAGGGTTAATTTTGTGTTGATTTTAGACAAGATGATTCCCCTTTTATACCTAATTTAGTTAGTTTTTTTAACAAAAGGACAAGACTAGTGGTGTTAGTCCAGTTTATTTTTAGGCAGAATTATCCCCCCTTCAATACTCAAGGGGACAAGTGGGATAATTAACTTTCTACATTAAGTAGCATTATACTAAGCCCTTTAATACATTTACTTAAGAATGTTTAAGTTTTTTAACAGATTTATATCGGACCATCCTTAAAAATATGTTTGTTTACTGAGCTCTGACCCAGTATGTTGCTAATTTTTTGGCCAGATTTTGCATAGTCATTTTATAGAAAAGTGACATAAAAAAAATTAAATGCTTTGAAAGATAATAAAAAAAGTTTGGATAGCTGCAATTTTGAGTGAGAAGGTAGCATGGCAAACAATTTTTTTTTTTTTAAGGATGACCTCACAGTTCCTACTTGCCATGCTTCAATAAAATAACACATCTGTCTCTATTTCCATGTTGCACAAGCTCTGTTTTAGGCTAAATTAGTGCCCCTTTTTATACTCAGAAATTTGTGCTTGACAAAACGCATATCTCTGAAAATACTGTAAGTATTCAATTGAAAACTAAATGGTCTTGTCAGTATCAAGAGAAAAAATAAGATAGGGACATGTGCTTTAACCTTTATGTATATATTAGTTTTATTAGCTCGCCGGAACGAAGTCCAAGGAGAGCTATTGCCAGACCCTGTTGGCGTTGTTGTCTGTAGACACCCAGGTTAAACTTTTGCGTTTAAGATATCTATGCAACCACTCATTCAATGTGAATGAAACTTTGCATGTGTGTTCACCATCAATGGAACACACAGAGACAAAAACCATAACTATGAATTGCATTTTGGCACAGTTATGACCCTTTTTCGACTTAGGTACCCAGGGGCGAGCTTTGTTGTCTTCTGATAACTCTTGTTTTGTTAGAATTGTATCCTTTTTTATGGCTAAGCTATGTTCGGAATGTTTACGTAGATAAATGTAAATATTGACAATACTTTATCGCATCCTGCGATAAACTATTGTCAGTATTTTGATTAGTGTTAATTTAATAACTCTTAGGTTAATTATGGCATTGAATCTGTATACAAGCACTATTTTAAGTGTACCGTATATAACATACCAATATAGAGAAAGTCTCCATTTGCAGTTTTTATGTGTAATTTGCCAATATCATCACATTAACACATCAAATTTTTATTTCATTTCAGATTTGGAATGAACTGATTAGCAATTAGATTTCATATAGGTATAAAATAATTCTAAGATATTGCCATCAGATATTATGTACATAAATACAGAAATATTGATTTTTACTATTTTCAGGTTGGAATTCAACGTAACAACGGATTGTATGCACTAAGAGATGGTGTAGTGATGGTCTCCTGTGAAAAACTTAACCCCTACCCTGACAGTCCACTGTATGAGAGAGTGAAAAACGGGGTAGTGATCTATAAAAAATTCTTTAATATTTATCCTATTCCTGTAAAGGCCAAGTTCAGACTAGTGTCACAGACATGATTGAAACAACAACTTCAGTGTTAAAGTTTGGTACACATGTGACTGAATTTTTTATTTAGCGGTAGATGCATCAAAGGAGCTAATGTTGTATTATTTTGTGAAACAGAAGTTTTATTGTGAATAAATGTTCTCTATAAGAGTCGTTATATCCATTTGTTATTATACCCAACTGATTCAAGATGGCTGCCATTTCTAAAAATACATGTTTGTAGTGTGAAAACTTAATATCTCTTATGAAACCAGCTCCACTAATTATGTCTCGCACTTTCTGGGAAACAAACTGTTTTTTTGCTTTCCATCTCTCACAAAATATTCCATATATGTGGTTTGATTTCACCAATAATTGCTTGGTAAGATCAGTGTTGAGTCTAATTGCACCATATCCCTTTTGCATTCTGGTTCGAATATTTTTGAGTTACCAGTACAGTGCCTATGACATCTGTAATTGGATTTAGCTGAAACTTGCTGGGAAGGATCAGTGTGAGGTGTAGCTGCAAATATGTTTTTTGTGTTCGGGGTACATGGTGACACATTTTCAGAATTAAAAATCTTGTCTGGAGACGGTCTAGTTGCACATAGAGTGTGAGTCATAGTTTTTTTCCCTAAAAAACAATTCAAATCCACATGCATTTGTTTCACAAACCTGACTTGGATACTTTTTGAGTAATCGTTCTGAAAATAAACTGAGTAAATGGATGGTCAAAGTTGAAACTACAGTCTAAGTTTATTTCTTTTATTTTTTTACTTCGAATTTCATGTACACATATTCCTTAAGTTCATTTATCAGGGTTTGCATACTGTAAATCTTTGCAAAATGCCTGCCCTAAGCAAGAATGTAAAAGAGGATTGTACGCATATTGCGCTATCAAATCAGTCTTTACACATAATTATATAATAAAATCATATTGATATAATAACCTCCAAATATAACTTTCTGAAACTTCTTGCTTAAGAAGGTTTCACTAAATTGGTGTCGTGCTTGTTTTAAAAAACATGATTAAAACATCTTTAAAAATACATATTGATATTTTCTTCATTTCTACCATTCAGTTTAAACTGATGAATTTAAAACATATTTTTACACAGCTTTTTCTTAATAATGCCTGCCGATATGCAACCATTTATTTACCAGAGTTATGCCCCTTGCCAAATTAGAATCGAGTTTGAACAATTTTATTTTTCATAATTCCAGAAGGTCTTTATACAGATTGGACATTAAGCATAGATTAATATATTATAAATCAATGGATATTATATATTTTAAGTAGTTACCAATGGTAGGCTTCCTACGCAGACATACTTATACATCTATATATGAACATAAATAACAACAGTGACCTACTGGAGTTGACATTATAGATAATTTTCACAATGAACAAAATATTAGATTCTTTCGATTTCTTTTAAAAGAAATTGGGCCAAGCTCAGTGTTGGTTTTACTATAATTAGTAGACAGTATCTACACATTAACTTTCAATATCTATTCATAAAATTTTGTTGAAAAACTCTAATGTGAAAAGGAAGCAAAGAATTATGTTTGGGCCAAGATGGTTACCAACACTAAAAATAAAAGTATAGTTTCTGCTCATTGTTTTTTTATTACATTTTCAGCTCACCTGAGCTGAAGGCTCACAGGTGAGCTTTTGTGATCGCCTGGTGTCCGTCGTCTGTTGTTAACTTTTAGCTTTTAACAACTTCTCCTCTGAAACCAGTGGGCCAATTTTGATATAATTTCACAGAAATGTTCCTTGGGTGACCCTCTACCAAGTTTGTTCAAGCCATTTTGATTCGTCCAAAAACATGGTGGCCAGGGGGTGGGGTTAGTTTACTATATAAGCTATAGTAAAAACTTAAAAAATCTTCTTGTCAGAAACTACTGGCTCGATTTTAAAATAATTTCACAGAAAAGTTCCTTGGGTGACTGTCTACCAAGTTTGCTCAAGCCATCTTGATTCTTCAAAAAACATGGCAGCCAACGGGTGGGGTTTGTTTTATGTCAAATAACTTCCCCTGTTTTATAGCATAAATGTCTGTATATAGCAATTATTTTTAGAAGAGGTAATAAACTCTTTAAATAAACTTTTTTTGCTATTATTATACAATATTATACCAGGTATAAATTTTAAAAGATAATTCATCATAAAAAGATGAATGATACAATTATAATCAATGATTGAAATATTATTCATATATCGTGAACCATTTTAAAATAGGTGTTTTTCTAAATATAAAAGTCAAGAGTCTTTATGGTTCAGACAGGGATGGTTTACTGCTTCATAATAAAGCAATACCATATTTTAGCTAGTTTCATAACAGCAAATTTTCAGTGTCAAGGTGTACTTAATAATCTTGGAGGAGGAGCTTAATTGTTTTTTGGGGAGAGTGCACTGTGACAAAGATTCTTTCTAGCGATATACTTTGGGAAGGCTTGTGTTTGAAACTCATAGGAATATTTATTGTGCTGGAACTAAGGATTGTTTCATGCACAATAGTTTATTCTGATGCTTTAGTTTGAAACCGTTCTCAAACATAGCAGGTTAGTTTTGTGCTGGAAGTGGATTTTTATCTTAGTTCAAAGGCTTAGTATATATAGTAAAAACTTCAAAAGCCTTCTAGTCAGAATCTACTGACCTGATTTTGATGTAATTTCACTGACATTTACCATGGGTGAACCTCTACCAAGTTTTTACTCTTCTGCACATCTGTTACATCTTCAAAACAAATCAAAATTCTAACTACTTGCCCATCTCGTCTTTTTGGAATTTTGAATGTACATGTATTATATAATCTTCTTATGTTTGGTGACTCAAGGTCAGTCAGGTGAGCGATATAGGGCCATCTTGGCCCTCTTGTTGGTTTTGGGTTACATCCAAAGTTTTTTATTTGATGATTTAACTTCCCTTAAGATGTTTTGTTGACAGGAATTTAATATGAAGAGGAAATTTGCTTTTTTAGTTAAATAGGAACAAGGTTACTAAAGTTGATGATAATTAAAAATATGGTTTCCACTCAAAAACTAAAGCTTCCCTTTTAGCTATAAAATGTCATTTTGTGGATAGAAGAAGTTTGAGAGTGCTTTTGTGGTAAATTGAGTAAAGGTGGATGTAAATGGTTTAGAGTGAGGAGTGCCTGGTTCAGTGGTAGAGCAGCTGACCCAGTATCAGTATCATGGGAATGATCCTCCACTGATCCTCCACTGATCTTCCACTGATCTTCCACTGATCTTTCACTGATCCTCTACTGATCTTCCACTGATCTTCCACTGATTCTCCACTGATCCTTCACTGATCCTCTACTGATCCTCCACTGATCCTTCACTGATCCTCTACTGATCTTCCACTGATCTTCCACTGATTCTCCACTGATCATTCACTGATCCTCTACTGATCCTCCACTGATCCTTCACTGATCCTCTACTGATCTTCCACTGATCCTCCACCACAGCTATCGTGTCTTTAACCCTTTACTTCATATAGACGCCTTTGGACACCTCTAATATAGATGCCTTTAGACAACTAATATAATAGAAGGCTTTTGAATTATTGGGTGAATTATGTTTATATTAAATGACAGAGTGGAAAACAGTGGAGGAAGTGTTCAGATTGCTCATGACGAGCAATCTGAACTCTTCCTGCATTGTTTTCAAAAGCCTTCTGTGATTGATGCAGGAAAACGCGTATCTATGGAGTAAAGGGTTAAGCCAAACATATTATCTACATATGCTTATTATTGGTTCTACCAAGGAAGACTTTGAGCGTGAGTTGTCTAAGTTGTAATAATTTGCTTCACAATCGAAGTTAAATATGTAATGAAGTTTAATAAAAAAATGTTTTTCTCATGCAGTTTCCTGTCCTGGGAAGAAAGTGAGGGATTTCCTTTTAACCATATTATCCATGAATAATTACTTTACTAAAAAATCATTTCCCCACAAGTTTAGTTTCAAATACATGTAGCTATTTTGATGAAGTTTCATTGATGAGTGCATTATAACATTTAAAGAAAGTTTGGGATTGGTTTTGAACCAAATTGGATCAAGACCACCATTACTTGAAAATTAATATAAAAATAGTTTCTGTTCAGTTTTCTTTCATTATTTTAATGAAAATTTGTGATCAATTCTAAAATGCTTTACATGAAAAGTAAAACAAGAGAAATTACAGTGAAAGCATATGAAGGTCACGATCAACATTACTAAAAAAAATCTTTTATGAAATATGAAGAAAGTATTTAAATTGCTTTTGGCTTAAAATTGGTCAATGTTATGTAAAATTGTGTTTCATTTTCGAACAGAATTTATGTTTATTTCATTCAAAATTATTTAAAACACATTCTTTGCTTTTAGCTCTACTTACCAAAGGCCAGAAGGGTTGATGTCATGGTAATTCATCTATTATCTGTGTGACTTCTGTTTGTTAACTTTATAAACCCAGCTGTCAGCTTTCATCCAATCATGACCAAATATAGTCAGTATTTTGTATCTATTAAATATTGGACGAGTTCTAACTCTGTTTCACTTACGAAGGTTAGTGAAATGGGCCCCAGCTTAATACTTACAAAAGGTTAGTGAAGCAGACCCCAGCTTAATACTTACAAAAGGTTAGTGAAGCAGGCCCCAGCTTAATACTTACAAAAGGTTAGTGAAGCAGGCCCCAGCTTAATACTTACAAAAGGTTAGTGAAGCAGGCCCCAGCTTAATACTTACAAAAGGTTAGTGAAGCAGGCCCCAGCTTAATACTTACAAAAGGTTAGTGAAGCAGGCCCCAGCTTAATACATACGAAGGTTAGTGAAGCGGGCCCCAGCTTAATACTTATGAAGGTTAGTGAAGCGGGCCCCAGCTTAATACATACGAAGGTTAGTGAAGCGGGCCCCAGCTTAATACTTACGAAGGTTAGTGAAGTGGGCCCCAGCTTAATACATACGAAGGTTAGTGAAGCGGGCCCCAGCTTAATACTTACGAAGGTTAGTGAAGCAGGCCCCAGCTTAATACTTACGAAGGTTAGTGAAGTGGGCCCCAGCTTAATACATACGAAGGTTAGTGAAGCGGGCCCCAGCTTAATACTTACGAAGGTTAGTGAAGCGGGCCCCAGCTTAATACATACGAAGGTTAGTGAAGCGGGCCCCAGCTTAATACTTACGAAGGTTAGTGAAGCAGGCCCCAGCTTAATACTTACAAAAGGTTAGTGAAGCAGGCCCCAGCTTAATACTTACAAAAGGTTAGTGAAGCAGGCCCCAGCTTAATACATACGAAGGTTAGTGAAGCGGGCCCCAGCTTAATACTTATGAAGGTTAGTGAAGCGGGCCCCAGCTTAATACATACGAAGGTTAGTGAAGCAGGCCCCAGCTTAATACTTACGAAGGTTAGTGAAGTGGGCCCCAGCTTAATACTTAAGAATGTTAGTGAAGCGGGCCGCAGCTTAATACTTACAAAGGTTAGTGATGCGGGCCCCAGCTTAATACTTACAAAGGTTAGTGAAGCGGGCCCCAGCTTAATACTTAAGAATGTTAGTGAAGTGGGCCCCAGCTTAATACTTATGAAGGTTAGTGAAGCAGGCCCCAGCTTAATACATACGAAGGTTAGTGAAGCGGGCCCCAGCTTAATACATACGAAGGTTAGTGAAGCGGGCCCCAGCTTAATACATACGAAGGTTAGTGAAGCGGGCCCCAGCTTAATACATACGAAGGTTAGTGAAGCGGGCCCCAGCTTAATACATACGAAGGTTAGTGAAGCAGGCCCCAGCTTAATACATACGAAGGTTAGTGAAGCGGGCCCCAGCTTAATACATACGAAGGTTAGTGAAGCGGGCCCCAGCTTAATACATACGAAGGTTAGTGAAGCGGGCCCCAGCTTAATACATACGAAGGTTAGTGAAGCGGGCCCCAGCTTAATACATACAAAGGTTAGTGAAGCGGGTCCCAGCTTAATACATACGAAGGTTAGTGAAGCGGGCCCCAGCTTAATACTTAAGAATGTTAGTGAAGTGGGCCGCAGCTTAATACTTACAAAGGTTAGTGAAGCAGGCCCCAGCTTAATACATACGAAGGTTAGTGAAGCGGGCCCCAGCTTAATACTTATGAAGGTTAGTGAAGCGGGCCCCAGCTTAATACATACGAAGGTTAGTGAAGCGGGCCCCAGCTTAATACTTACGAAGGTTAGTGAAGTGGGCCCCAGCTTAATACTTACGAAGGTTAGTGAAGCGGGCCCCAGCTTAATACATACGAAGGTTAGTGAAGCGGGCCCCAGCTTAATACATACAAAGGTTAGTGAAGCGGGCCCCAGCTTAATACATACGAAGGTTAGTGAAGCGGGCCCCAGCTTAATACATACGAAAGTTAGTGAAGCGGGCCCCAGCTTAATACATACGAAGGTTAGTGAAGCGGGCCCCAGCTTAATACATACGAAGGTTAGTGAAGCGGGCCCCAGCTTAATACATACGAAGGTTAGTGAAGCGGGCCCCAGCTTAATACATACGAAGGTTAGTGAAGCGGGCCCCAGCTTAATACATACGAAAGTTAGTGAAGCGGGCCCCAGCTTAATACATACGAAGGTTAGTGAAGCGGGCCCCAGCTTAATACATACAAAGGTTAGTGAAGCGGGCCCCAGCTTAATACATACGAAGGTTAGTGAAGCGGGCCCCAGTTTAATACTTACGAAGGTTAGTGAAGTGATCCCCAGCTTAATACATACAAAGGTTAGTGAAGCGGGTCCCAGCTTAATACATACGAAGGTTAGTGAAGCGGGCCCCAGCTTAATACTTAGAAGATTAGTGAAGCGGGCCCCAGCTTAATACATACGAAGGTTAGTGAAGCGGGCCCCAGCTTAATACTTACGAAGGTTAGTGAAGTGGGCCCCAGCTTAATACTTACGAAGGTTAGTGAAGCGGGCCCCAGCTTAATACTTACGAAGGTTAGTGAAGCGGGCCCCAGCTTAATACTTACGAAGGTTAGTGAAGCGGGCCCCAGCTTAATACTTATGAAGGTTAGTGAAGCGGGCCCCAGCTTAATACATACGAAGGTTAGTGAAGCGGGCCCCAGCTTAATACTTACGAAGGTTAGTGAAGTGGGCCCCAGCTTAATACTTACGAAGGTTAGTGAAGCGGGCCCCAGCTTAATACTTACAAAAGGTTAGTGAAGCGGGCCCCAGCTTAATACATACGAAGGTTAGTGAAGCGGGCCCCAGCTTAATACATACGAAAGTTAGTGAAGCGGGCCCCAGCTTAATACATACGAAGGTTAGTGAAGCGGGCCCCAGCTTAATACATACAAAGGTTAGTGAAGCGGGCCCCAGCTTAATACATACGAAGGTTAGTGAAGCGGGCCCCAGTTTAATACTTACGAAGGTTAGTGAAGTGATCCCCAGCTTAATACATACAAAGGTTAGTGAAGCGGGTCCCAGCTTAATACATACGAAGGTTAGTGAAGCGGGCCCCAGCTTAATACTTAGAAGATTAGTGAAGCGGGCCCCAGCTTAATACATATGAAGGTTAGTGAACCGGGCCCCAGCTTAATACTTAGAAGATTAGTGAAGCGGGCCCCAGCTGTTCATTCTTTGATGGATTGTGATAAGTTTATCAAATCCTATGTGATTTGAAGTGCTACACGAGTGATGGCAATAATAGAACCATATATAGTGGCTTATTTAGGTTGAGTATTAGATAAAACATTTTGCTGAAACTGCAATTCTACAGGTATCAAGGTTCTAGGTTCATTCTGCATACATTCATTTCATGATGTGTGTATTTTAATTTGTTATCAGAATCATCCTTCCTGTTGACGTTGTGTAACCTTTTTGATTAAGTACACGGTAAATCCCAAACTAAAATCTTTCATTTTTTGGTGGAGAATATACTTTTAGACTACAGGTATGCAGCCAAGTAGGATATAAATTTGTCACCAAGGCCATCGTGTTCTGTATCTGTATGGTAAGTGAGAATTGACAATAATTGATCAGCAGATAGGTAGATTTTCTCTAGCACCACTTGTTAATAATGCTCCTAGACATGCTACCATCAAGTTGAGTTTTGTCAGAACACTCATGTGGGAATTTCTGCTATTTATTTGTGTAGGGACAGTGGCTATATAAGTGAATTGATTCTAAGGTACTCTTCCATCAATAGAATTGGATGCCATGTGAAAAAAAAAACGGGTTGTGGGTTCGATTAATGTAAAACAAATAAGTTCTAAAAAAAGGGTATTAACGAATAAAACCCCGTTTCCTCTCTTCTCCCAGCCAGGCCACAAAGAGTGATTTGTATATGTTGAAAGTTTTTACCCAATATTAGTATCCTGCCAACAACAATATGTGGAATCAGTGTCTGATAGATGGGTGACAGTTATTCCTGCAGGCCACAACCTTGTGTTAACTTGGATGATGTATCACCCTGGGATCAATATTCTCACTAGTGCACCACATCAAGCCTTCTCCGCTGTATAACAACATAATCTGCCTTGAACTCATTATTTCCAACTGTTATTATAGCTGAGATGTGATTATTTGTTGGAGACAAGTCTTGTATTATCCTCCTTGCTGACATACCGGTACTTGATTATTTTACTGATGGAGTGCTGATTGTAAAAATAACCAAAGGAAGTGTTTATTTCGGTAAAAAAATATTTATTTTTTTGGAACAGTGTCACAAATTGTGTTTGATAATTGTTTTACACAAACAAATATACATGTTACAATTAGTTTTTTTTGCTGGTAATACTTTCTTTATACATTTCGAACCCAAATTAGTGTGAGTGAGCTGGAGGTGGGAGTTGGGAGGTGAGAGGTATTTATTAGGGGGATCGTTTTTTCCAGGGAATATGATATTTCAGTCAATCTCCACAGTGAAATTAATTTCTATGTTTTAGAAAGTATTAATATTTCTCATAAAACTAGTTAAGTCACTCTAGTTTTAAATATAAGAGTAAAAATCTTAAAAAAATAACGATTGAAATTTCCTAAGATTTTTTACTGTCATACAGATAAAAAAGATTAAATAGAATATTTGTTACACTTTTTACCATATATGGTGACAAGTATGTATCTGAAATAGGATTCCTTTCCTCCATATAAGAGTTATGCCCTTTTCCAATATTTTAGAAACAAAGTTAAGGGTATGTGCACTAATTACTGGATAATTTTAATTTCATATAATTTGCATCATGTAGTGTTTTAACATCACACATAACTAACACAGAAAGCAGGACTTTATATATATATATTTATTTCTTACATTATTACAACTGTCATTTAAACTTTAATAAATTCTATCAACACATATGCATGCTTCTAAACATATTTCAAACACATTTCCCATCTTAGTATAACTTTCCTACTTAAAACCCAACTGCATCCTAACCCATTCGCCTCCAAAAGTAATCTTTCTAAACTAAAACCCGTCTTTCAATCTACCAACTTCTCAAAGTATTCCCTCTAAACTAAAACCCAACCTTTCATCTCGCCTGCCCAAAGTAATCTAACTTAAAAGTTTTCTCTCGCTACTTGAGAGCTAAAACCAAAATATTGTCGTAAGAGTCACCCTTAATTCATATACCAGTCATTATTTATACGGCATTTCCTGTTCAGATGTCCACTTTACATCCGCTAAATGCCCCTAAAACCAAGTTCATCTCTCTTATTCTAGTCCCGTTATGTTGTATTTTGACAGGGTAATTCATCATAAGTGACCTCTGAAATATTCCCATTTTGACCAGTACAGAAAGACTAGAATTTTGTTGTCTCACATTAACCATGAAATATCCCACATAATTATATATTGGGTTTAAATTTTACAGTATCAAACTAATAAAATACAATAATTAATAAGTGACTGACTATAATACAGTGGTTAATAGCTTATTTTCAGATAAAGCATTAAGTGAAACTATATATCTGTATTGCTGTATTACTATTTATCTTTAACTAGTAATTGATCTGATGTTGGAGAAGACTAGAAAACTCGAGAAATATTTTTTCAATCAGACCTGTCTTAAGCAGCCAGTCAAGGGAATGAACAAAAGTGGCCTTTTAAGGAGGAATATACCTTTTAAATTATTTTCGAATTCAGTGGAATATTTGGTATAAAAAAGTAATTTCCAATGTGAATATGCTTTTTTTTTCTGCCATAAATATAACACTTCCTTACCTGTGACGTCATTAACATGGCCATGTTCGACCTTTTTGATGTCTCGATTTATAACGGCAAAATCACGTCTTTTTCAACCTCAGTTGAGTTTTCAGAAAAAAATGCTTCAAATCAAAATTACAAAAAAAACATAATTTTTATATGATTTCAAACAATATACATGTACTTGACAGTAACTGAGATTTTTAGAACATCGACAAACTAGTTTTTTGTTAGTTTTTATAATATGTAACCCTACCCTACATAAAAAAACACGATTATAAAAACATCAACGTGCCGATATCGTGCATTAAACACGCAGTTTGTGACAATTGAATAACAAGTTTTTCTGTATAAAATACTAGTATTTTTGCACACTACTAGTATTTTTGCACACATATTATATGTCATTGCACTACTGCTTAGTGGCAACTAATTTTTTTATAGCATTTATAATAGCATGTCTTATAATAGCATGTTTTATAATAGCATGTCTTATAATAGCATGTCTGTTTGTCAGACATACAGAACTGTCATTTATTCTCTTAAAAGGGACTGGATACCAATTTCATTGTCCCTATTGTATGCTAGATTTAGCATTGATTATTTATTCCACACTGACATATTTTTTTACCAGTCTGGAGGAAATAACACATTTCCCTGTAATCGACAGCCAATTTTCAAGCGCCTGTGACAATCCTTTTAATTCTGTCATTCTCATTGAATACTCAACTGCATGTTTGAATGGTCTACATTGTTGTAAAAAGTTTTTAGTTTTTAAGCTCACCTGAGCTTTTGTGATTGCCTGGTGTCTGTTGTCCGTCGTCCATTGTCTGTCGTCCGTCGTTAACTTTTAGCTTCTAACAACTTCTCCTTTGAAACCACTGGGCCAATTTTGATATAACTTTACAGAAATGTTCCTTGGGTGAACCTCTACCAAGTTTGTTCAAGCCATCTTGATTCCTCAAAAAACAAGGCCGCCAGGGGGAGGGGCAAGTTTAATTAGTAAAAAGTTAAAAAATCTTCTTGTCAGAAACTACTGGCTCGATTTTAAAATAATTTCACAGAAATGTTCCTTGGGTGACCCCCTACCAAGTTTGTTCAAGCCATGTTGATTCGTCAAAAAACATTGCGGCCAGGGGGTGGGGTAGTTTACTATATAAGCTATATTAAAAACTTAAAAAATCTTCTTGTCAGAAGCTACTGGCTCAATTTAAAAATCATTTCCTTGGGTGACTCTCAACCAAGTTTGTTCGAGCCATCTTGGTTTGTTAAAAAACATTGCAGCCAGGGGGTGGGGTTAATTTATTATATAAGCTTTAGTAAAAACTTAAAAAATCTTCTTGTCAAAAACTACTGGCTCGATTTTAAAATAATTTCATAGAAATGTTCCTTAGGTGACCCTCTACCAAGTTTATTCAAGCTGTTGTGATTTGTTAAAAAACATGACCACCACAGTGAGGTGCTAGTTTACTATATAGGCAGCTATAGTAAAAACTTCAAAAGCCTTCTTGTCAGAATCTACTGACCTGATTTCAATGTAATTTCACTGACATTTACCATGGGTGAACCTCTACCAAGTTTGAACTCTTCTACACATCTGTTACATCTTCAAAACAAATCAAAATTCTTTTCCATCTTGTTTTTCTGGAATTTTGAGTGTACATGTATTATACAATCTACTTAAGTTGGGTGACTCAATGTCAGTCAGGTGAGCGATATAGGACCATTTAGGCCCTCTTGTTCTATTGCAGGTCTGATATTGCATTCTCTTTTCTTCAACGTTTTAAAACTTTTGGGGCAATCCCATCATCATGAGTATTGCGATCATGTGTGTTTCACCATGGATCATTGCTATTGAACAAACACAAACAAAACCTCTATATAGTTGCACATCTATCACTTTTCTAATTCATAAATATTCCAGTACCATTATAATATATTATATTTCATTAAAATAAAGTTGTGTCTCTACTGTGCAGTACCGTACTTAAACTTAAAACCACTTTCACGTTTATGGCATACAGTTATTTTTCTGTTGATTCTTTCCTCGGGAATGTTGAATATATCCAATGTAAATAATCTTGTTGTTTTGGAACACTTCCGGCACTTGAATTCAAATGCACAACACAGTCCTAAAACAATTTCATTTGTGATTGATTGCCATTTCAACGGTTCCTTGCAGTCTTAGCATCCTGCATCAAATTGCTTCCCAAAATGGTTGACGTCGATTTTTCCAATGTCAATGTTAAAATGTGAACTGTTTTTAAATTGTCTTAGCTTATTATCTTTTTATTTCTTTGGTTTGTAAGAAGTAGATTGTTTCCAAAATGGATGGCAGTCAACATTTCGTGCCGCCATCTCAGGTTTTTAAACTGTTTCGGCTACCGTAACATCAAATGACCTCATTTGCGATAGGTGGCAAACAACTTTTTTTTAAAAAGGACTTAATCAACCGTCAAAAGATGCGTAGAATTATGCAATATGTTGACATCTTATTTGGCATAAGGTGGGGTTAATTAAAAATCTAAAAAAATCTAGTTTGTCAGTTATTCTAAAAATCTCACAATCACTGTAAAATATATTTTTTGAAATCATATAAAAATTATTTCAAAATCACTTGATTTGTTGTTTGGTAATTTTGATTTGAAGCATTTAAATATTTTGAAAAAATCAAGAAAAAAATAATTTCCTTTTTTCGCTTATATTTTCAGAATTTTGCATTTGTCGTAATTTTTGCATATGTAAATTCATATATCCTATGAATGTGTATGTGGTGATCTGTGGTTCAATTCTGTACATTTGGTAAAACTCAACTAAGGTTGAAAAATACGCGATTTTGCTGCTATAAATCGGTACGTCAAAAAGTCCGAACATGGTCATAGGTATTAAAGGTGTTTTATATTAACCTCAGAAGGAAAAAGCATATTCACATTGGAAATTACTTCTAGTTTCATTACATACCAAATATTCCACTGATTCCCAAAATAATTTAAACAGTATATTCCTCCTTAAGATAGGTTTTTGCTGAATACAGGTTAATTTACTCTGAAAGCATAGAAATGGGAAATAGAAAGAATGGTTGCTTAAGACAAATGTCTGCTTAATAGAGGTGACTGCTAACACAGGTTTTACTGTTTATTCTGCGCTATTGACTTTAATTGAATTTAAGTAAGAGAACATATACTCTATGGAAACACTGTATTATAAGGCTTTTTTTTATGACTGATTTTAATATTGATTTCTTTTTTGTTTTATTGATATCAGTTGTTCTTTAATTCTTGCATGTAATTAATTTAATGCATAAAATACTAAAATTAGCCTTATTAAACAAAGTATTTCAGTGTATTTCAGGTTTTAAATGATTTCATAATATTGGTTTCTATTCTGCTTCATGACCTTAATAGACCCTTGAATTCACAGTAATGGTCAGCTATCACCATTGAGACAAGCTCTCTGATTGACTGAAAAAGTATAGGGGTTCAGGGCATATATTTTTATAGTAAGCTTAATTCTGGTTGGATGAAAATGTTAAACTGGCAAATAATCACAATAAAATATAAGTTTATTATGTTTGTGTCAATAAAAAATTCTGTTTTTATCAAGGAAACTGCATGGAAAGTAAAATTGGTGAAATTTACTTTTTTTCATGCTGAAAGTGGGGATACCCAACTTCAGGGGGCAAAAAGTGGTAAACAGTGGTACTTTTAACCCCATTTTGGGGACATTTTAATTTGAGTCTAAGACAGTACTTTAATATGATATAGGACTTTTTGGTCCGCGAATGATAGAAATAGTGAAAATTAGATCAAACGTTATAATGTAAGTCTATGGAAAACCCAATGGTGGTAGCTGACCTAAATGAAACCTAGTTCCATGCGTTGAAGTCTTTGCGCAGTCAGTAGCGCGTCTGACTATCTACAGTTTCCATAATTACTGACATACGACATATTGTCTCAATATCATATGTCTCTCATCACTGATTCAAGTGGAAAAGCTACCAGTTACTGTCAGAGATGAGTGTGCTGGAGTATTGGTTAACTTCCTTGAATCCCAACTCAGCCAAAACTATATGTGACAAAGTTTGCCAGTTACTTGTTGAAATACCATGGCACTTCTAATTTCCATATGTACATATATGAATCTGTACCAATAGAACTGGTTGCCATATTTAACCTGTTATGTATTGGAAATGGTGTTAATGCCATCATCCTGGTGAGAATGGAATCCCCCACCTCTCAACTGGTTTGATATATATACTTTTGTTATATATTTTCGTTCAGAATGAGTGTTTAAAATAGTTAAATTTCAATCAATAATTGATTTCAAAGATATTATTCAGACAGTGAGTGTATGCAGGACTTACAATTACATTCTTTGGAAGTTAGAAAACATGCTTTTAATTCATGAAGGTTTTTAAAGTTGAATATATTGATATGGCAATAATTTTACATAATTTCAAAACTTCCGTTTTTTTCTATTGAATTTATTTTATGAATGTGGCATAACCCCATTTTTAACAAATTTCAGATTTTGAACGGCATCATATTTTATTGTTGGAGGAGCGCTCAAGTACTTGAATATAAGAAGACTGACATTTTTTTTTTTTTTTTTTTAATTGTATTTAAAGCCATGTTCCAACACATTTCTGGTTATATGTGGAATATCCAGTTTTATTGGTAGAGGGAGACGTCAGACTGATTCTTAGAAGAACCACCGTCCTTCAACAAGTACCTGGCAAACTTTCTCACATAAAGTTTTTGGATTGAATGGGACTCAAACCTACAACCTTAGCAGTGGGAGGCAAGTTATCTTGAGACAGTGCCTTAAACCACTCGGCCACGGAGGATTCTTCTGACATCTTTCCATCTCATTTGAAGTGTTTAAACTGTGAGCTGGACTCAAACCCATAGCTTGACTGATCAGACAGAAGTGATCTTGAGATGATGTCTTAGAACACTCAGCCATGGAGGACCCACATTTCTTAAGATAATCTGATTATATCTTTTTAATGCCATTTCCATAAAATGCCCAGGGACTGGATGGCATATCAATGTGATTTGTCTGTGTCATGATACATCAGGGAGACAGTACTAACTGCACAAATGAACAACTCGTATTTCATACAGATATCCTGATATAACTGAGAAGTTGTTGAGCGAGGCACAAAGGAAGTATCTACTGATATACAGCAGTGGTGTAGCTGCTGTTAGGCACACCAAGCCAGGGCTTGCAGATTATCCAGAAAATTAGAAAAAAAAATTGTTAAATGAGCATTTTAGCTTTTCCAATCTCCGCTTGTCTAGGGTTTCAGAGAGGGCTTTGTCCCCTCAACCCCACCAAGGGTCAGTCCCTTGGAACACCAGTCTGGGCCTACAACTTGAAAAAGCCAGCTACGCACCTGTACAAGATTCAATTTCATTTAATAAAGATGGTTATGATTTTATCTGTTTTTTGTGCTCTTAAAAAAATAATTTTATTTATTCTGATACATTTTAAAATTTTTGCATCAGATAACAGAAAATTAACTGTTGGCAAAATTGAACTTACTTCCCAGTGTGTTTTAACTGTTCGATCCATCTGGGTCTGTAGAGATGTTGCTTAATCAACCAAATCATTTGCAATATTCATATAATTGATATGCTTTAATCTTCACTATTCATACAACTGATATGCTTTAATCTTCACTATTTATCCTGTTGCTTCAGAAATGACGAGCTTGCCATCAAATCAGAACTTTGAATTCTGTACCAACTGCAATGATCAAATGCTTAATAATTAAATAAATACACACAAATCGATCAATACTGGGAAGTTGTTTTCTAGCTGCCACCATCGGAAAATGTTTATCCGAGGGATAGATTTAAGTTGCATGTAATGTATTGTCATTTACTTTACAGGAAGGCATGTGGTTATTGTAGTGTGTTAGGAAAGTACTGAGACTACAGAACTATTCTGTGGCTAGGTAAGTGTTGCTGGTGAATTTTATAAGTAATTTTGGGTGAGAATTGATTGACTGATTGATTGAATATTTAGCGTCATTTTATGTCATCGAGGGCTAACAGATGATCAGTTAACCTAACCACTGTTTCCTGGGATCCTGGTAGGTTAACCAGCACTCAAGCACTCTGCATCTCCGCAAGTAACTGAGACCTTTCCCACTTGAATCACCAGTGAGAGACGAAGGATAATGAGGAGCAATGATAACGATCATCACAGTGACTGTGGCTGGGCGGGGATTCGAAGTCACATCCCCTGGATTAATAGTCAGACGTGCTACCGACTGAGCTAATCAGGCCCGGCTTAGGTAAGAAACACTGTTTTAGGTTTATCAAGAGGAAAGTACATGTATTTGACTGTGGCAAATACAAAGATGGTTCAGTTATTTCACAGTCCAAACTGATTTTGATAATTTGCCCTTTCAAGGTGTCCATACTTAATCATTGATATAATAATATCTGTTTATGAATTTCAGAATAATTGCCCGTGTCATAATTTTTTTAACTACAAAAACAAGATAAATGTCTCATTGAACAAGTATCAAATTGACTGTTCATGCTGTTTATATATGACTTTTTATGTATTGTGTATGTGTCCTGATAATTGAGTTTCACATTAACTTTTTGTATATTATGTATATGTCCTGCTAATTGAGTCTCACATTAACTTCTAATGTATTGTGTATGTGTCCTGATAATTAAGTGTCACATTGACATTTTATATATTGTGTATAGGTCATGATAATTGAATGTCATATTGACTTTTTATGTATTGTGTATATGTCATGATAATTGAATGTCATATTGACCTTTTATGTATTGTGTATATGTCATGATAATTGAATGTCATATTGACTTTTTATGTATTGTGTATATGTCATGATAATTGAGTGTCACATTTACTTTTTATGTATTGCGTATGTGTCCTGATAATTGATTGTCACATTGACTTCTTATGTAATGTGTATGTGTCCTGATAATTGATTGTCACATTGACTTTTTATGTAATGTGTATGTGTCCTGCTAATTGAGTGTCACATTGACTTTTTATGTATTGTGTATGTGTCATGATAATTGAATGTCATATTGACTTTTTATGTATCGTGTATATGTCATGATAATTGAATGTCATATTGACTTTTTATGTATTGTGTATATGTCATGATAATTGAGTGTCACATTTACTTTTTATGTATTGCGTATGTGTCCTGATAATTGATTGTCACATTGACTTTTTATGTATTGTGTATGTGTCATGATAATTGAATGTAATATTGACTTTTTATGTATTGTGTATAGGTCATGATAATTGAATGTCATATTGACTTTTTATATATCATGTATATGTCTTGCTATTTGAGTGTCACATTGACTTCTTATGTATTGTGTATATGTCCTGATAACTGAATGTCACATTGACTTTTTATATATTGTGTATATGTCCTGATAATTGAGTGTTACATTGACTTCTTATGTATTGTGTATATGTCCTGATAATTGAGTGTCACATTGACTTTTTATATATTGTGTATATGTCCTGATAATTGAGTGTCACATTGACTTTTTATGTATTGTGTATGTGTCATGATAATTGAATGTCATATTGACTTTTTATGTATTGTGTATAGGTTATTATAATTGAGTGTCACATTGAATTTTTATATATTGTGTATATGTCATGATAACTGAGTGTCACATTGACTTTTTATGTATTGTGTATGTATTCTGATAATTGAGTGTCACATTGATTGTATACTAGTATTGAATGTTGTATTTTTGTATTGAGTATGAATTGTGTCAAAATGATTGAGTGTCACATTGACTTTTTATGTATTGTGTATGTGTCCTGATAATTGAGTGTCACAATGACTTTTTATATATTTTGTATATGTCATGATAACTGAGTGTCACATTGATTATATTCTAGTAATGAATGTTGTAATGAATTTTTATATTGAGTATGAACTGTATCAAAGTGATTTAGTGTCATATTGACTTTGTGTATTGAATATGTGAGTATGTGCGATAATAATTTAGTGTCAAAAACAAATGATGAGCATAAATTATACCTGACTCTATATCTGTTTTGAGACCTTATCAACTATTTTATTGATATTAAAGATTGTTTGATTGATGCATGACATGAATATATTGGGGATAGATAAGGCACAAAACAGCACTGTCCTCTGAAGCTCTTGTTGACTTGATATTGACCATGTATCACAATGACTAAGTACCATTTTGACCATTTGTATTAATTTTGTGTTGATTAAGGGTCATTTTGACTGTTTTTGTTTGCTTTGTCATTATAACAAAGCATTATTTTGACCATTTGTTGATGACTGTGTGTAAAAATGACCAAGTGCTATATTGACTATTCATACATTACTATAATGACTTCATGAATAATCATATTGTGAGGTACAGTTACCCTGCTGAGTACTATATTGACCAGTCATTATAATACTTAGTTATCTAGCCATACCCGCTTCTCTTTCACCAACATTCACGTAATATTAAAAAAAAAAATTCAATTTTGACTGGTTATTTATATATTATATATTCAATATAATGAAACCATATGCAGTTTTCCTGAAACCAGTCGAAAAATTATGATCACCGTGCTGCTTTTCTTAGATTTAAGTTTTTAGATATTTGGCTTCTATTTCTCCAACTTATAACACTTCAATCTAAGAAAAGCAACCAGGTGATCATGAATTTAGACTGGTTCCAGTAAAAATGCATTTGGTTTCATTAATATTGATTATATAATAAGTAAATAACCAGTCAAAACATAGTTAAGTTTAACATATTTAAGTAAAATGTTGATGAAACAGTAGCGAGGATGGATAAGACGGCAGGGCTAGTAACAGCTATCTAGATGTGCCATACTCGCTAAACATTTTCCATGGATAAAACTGGATTAAACTTGAATGGAAATTGATGGAAATCCACAGAATGTTAAGATATTCCATGGGTTGACATCATTATTTGCCATCAAGTTTTGCAATTGATTTCCACAACCACGGCAAAACCAGATTTCAAATTGTGCCAGGGAAAATTGGACTTAGTCAAATTTTATGATGGAAAATAGCATTGAAAATAACTAAGAAAAAATTTTTGGAATGGAAATTAACTTTAACTGTTTGCATCAATGGAAAATGTGAACTTTAATATTCTTTGTTTTTTTAATCTGGCAGATCAGAGAAGACATTAAATTATCATAACATTAACATTTAATTTACAAAGGAGTTTTTTTAACCCTTTACTCCATAGATACGCATTTTCCCGCACCGATCATAGAAGGCCTTTGAAAACAGTGCAGGAAGAGTTCAGATTGCTCATAACGAGCAATCTGAAAACTTCCTGCACTGTTTTTCCACTCTGTCAGTTAATATAAACATAGTTCACCCAATAATTCAAAAGCCTTCTATATTACGTGTCCAAATGCGCTTATATTAGAGGTGTCCAAAGGCGTCTATATGAAGTAAAGGGTTAAGTAAAATGAAGTATGTCTTTTAGCGTACAATATTTGATAATAATACAAAATATTTCTGATAATATAAAAACAATGCAAAAAAGTAATTAATTCTATTTGTCCTTTGAGCTTTTTCAATTTTGCTATATGTACATGTTACGAAATAAGACAACAGTACTGGATATAAATTTGTCTATTTGATGTCTTGGAATCCGGAGATTTTGTGTTCAGTTAGTTTTGTAAATAACTCCAGGAGTGACTGCATGCTGATATTCCACTGTATCAAGTATATGATGACAGTTTCACAAGAATCAATGATTGTTCATGAATGGAAATTGGAAAAAAAACATGTGGAAACTGTTTGTATGCATTAATCAAAATAATATCTTTGTTTTATACAACTTTAAATATAATACATATTGACTGATATTTTTTTCTGATGAGGAATACCATTCTTTGTTTGATGTAATTCATCTAAAATTCAGATTTAGGCTCAAAATCTCACATTATTGAGGACCCTGTATTAATTGTAATTTATGGATATATTATTTAAATTTTATTGCAATTTATTATTTCTGTAACGGTATAGTATTAAGAGACTGTCATATTTTAATTCATTGAATTTAATTTTAAAAATGATAAAACAAAAAGGATAGCAGTCAATCATTGAGTTTTGGTTAAACAGGTTTTAGAAGTTTTTTAGGAATTCTTCACATTCAAGCTGAAGTAAAGTAGTATAGTAAGTGGTTGTACATAAAACAGTCCTATTGACTTATATTGTGACTAGGTAATCAATTGGAAAAATAACTTATAAAGGATTGAAGGATATATAGACTGGAATCCACTGGTTATATCTGATGTGCAAATAGCTGCCATAAATTGGTGATATTTTATCGGTTCATAACTAAACAATACAAAAACCGAAACTGATGCTTTTCTCACTTTCTGGATTAGAAATCATGGCCCCTGCAACGTTGGTATCCAGATACTAACACATGTCAGTTACCACAACAACGGCATTATTGTGGTAGCATAGCTCACAGAGGCACTGCTAATGCAAGAGCTGTGAGTTTTTGACAGAGGCACTGAGATGGCAGGCACCATCTGTTCTTGACAGAGGCACTGATGCTGTAGGGACTGTAGGTTGTTGAGAGAGTCATTGACGTGGCAGGGACTATGGGTTCTTGACAGAGGCACTGATGCTGTAGGGACTGTAGGTTGTTGAGAGAGTCATTGACGTGGCAGGGACTATGGGTTCTTGACAGAGGCACTGATGCTGTAGGGACTGTAGGTTGTTGAGAGAGTCATTGACGTGGCAGGGACTATGGGTTCTTGACAGAGGCACTGATGCTGTAGGGACTGTAGGTTGTTGAGAGAGTCATTGACGTGGCAGGGACTATGGGTTCTTGACAGAGGCACTGATGCTGTAGGGACTGTAGGTTGTTGAGAGAGTCATTGACGTGGCAGGGACTATGGGTTCTTGACAGAGGCACTGATGCTGTAGGGACTGTAGGTTGTTGAGAGAGTCATTGACGTGGCAGGGACTATGGGTTCTTGACAGAGGCACTGATGCTGTAGGGACTGTAGGTTGTTGAGAGAGTCATTGATGTGGCAGGGACTATGGGTTCTTGACAGAGGCACTGATGCTGTAGGGACTGTAGGTTGTTGAGAGAGTCATTGACGCGGCAGGGACTATGGGTTCTTGACAGAGATATTAATGATGCAGGAACTTGGGGTTCTTTACAGTCTCAGGCACCAATATGGCAGAGATTATGGGTTCTTAATGACAGAGGCACTGACATGGCTGGGACTATTTTTTCTTGACAGAGGCACTACTGCTGTAGGGACTATGCATTTTTGACAGAGGCATTAAGGCAGCAGGCACCAAGGAATCTTGACATAGGCACTGATGTGGCAGGGACTATGAGTTCTTGATGGAAGCACTGATGCTGCAGGAGTGTGTTCTTGACAGAGTCACTGGTGCTGCAGAGACAATGTGTTCTTGACAGAGGTAGTGACACCACAGGGGCTGTGGATTCTTGACAGAGGCCCTGGCATGACAGGGACTATTGGTTCTTGACAGAAGCACTGATGCTGCAGGGAGTAAGGGTTCTTGACAGAGTCACTGGTGCTGCAGGGATGGGTTCTTGACAGAGGTTCTGACACCACAGGAGTATTGTGGTCATAACAGAGGCACTGATGCTGCAGGGGTTGTGTGTTCTTGACAGAGGCACTGATGCTGCAGGGATGGTGGATTCTGGACAGAGGTACTGACGCCACAGGGGTACTGTGGATTCTTGACAGAGGCACAGATGCTGCAGTGGCTGTGGATTCTTAACAGAGGCACTGATGCTGCAGTGGCTGTGTTTTCTTGACAGAGGCACTGGTGCTGCAGGGGCTGTGTGTTCTTGACAGAGGCACTGATGCTGCAGGGGCTGTGTGTTCTTGACAGAGGCACTGATGCTGTAGAGACTGTGGATTCTGGACAGAGGCACTGATGATGCAGTGGCTGTGTTTTCTTGACAGAGGCACTGATGCTGCAAGGACTGTGTGTTCTTGACAGAGGCACTGATGCTGCAAGGACTGTGTGTTCTTGACAGATGCACTGATGCTGCAGGGGCTGTAGGTTCTTCACAGAGGCACTGATGCTGCAGTTACTGTGGATTCTTGACACAGGCACAGATGCTGCAGTGGCTGTGGATTCTTGACACAGGCACTGATACTGCAGGAACTGTGGGTTATTGGCAGAGGCATTGATGCAGCAGTGGCTTTAGGTTCTTAACAGAGGCACTGATGCTGCAGTTACTGTGGATTCTTGACTTAGGCACTGATGCTTCAGGGACTGTTGATTCTTGACCGAGGCATTGATGCTGCAGAGACTATGGATTTGGACAGAGGCACTGATGCTGCAAGGACTGTGGATTCTCTACAGAGCCACTGATGCTGCAGAGACTGTGGATTCTGGACGGAGGCTTTGATGTTGCAGTGGCTGTGGATTCTGGACAGAGCCACTGATGCTGCAGGGACTTTGGATTATTGACTAAGGCACTGATACTATATGGACTATGGATTCTGGATAGAGGCACTGATGCTGCAGTGACTGGATTCTTCAAAGAAGCAATGTTCTGCAGAGACTTTGGGTTCTTGACAGAAGCACTGATTCTGCAGTGGCTGTGGAGCATGGACAGAGTCACTGATGCTGCAGTGGCTGTGTATTCTTGACAGAGTCACTGATGCTGCAGTGGCTGTGGGTTCTTGACAGAAGCACTGATGCTGCAGTGGCAGTGGATTCTTGACAGAAGCACTGATGCTGCAGTGGCTATGGATTCTGGACAGAGGCACTGATGCTGCAGTGGCTGTGGATTCTTGGCAGAAGCACTGATGCTGCAGTGGCTGTGGGTTCTTGACAGAGGCACTGATTGTGCAGGGACTATATATTCAGGACAGAAGCACTGAGGCTGCAGTGGCTGTGGGATCTTGGCAGAGGCACTGATGCTGCAGGGACTGGATTCTTGACAGAAGCACTGATGCTGCAGTGACTGTGGATTCTGGACAGAGGCACTGATGCTGCAGGGACTTAGTATTCTTAACAGAGGCACTGATGATGCACGGACTGTTGATTCTTGACAGAGGTATGATGCTGCAGGAGCTGTCGATCCTGACATGGGAACTGATGCTGCATTGACTTTGGATGCTGGACAGAGGCACTGATTATGCAGTGGCTATGGGTTCTTGACAGAAGCATTGATGCTGCAGGTACTGTGGATTCTAAACAGAACCACTGATGCTTCAGTGGCTGTGTGTGGATTCTTGACAGAACCACTGATGCTGCAGTGGCTGTGGGTTCTTGACAGAGGCACTGATGCTGCAGTTACTGTGGATTCTTGACTGAGGCACTGATGCTGCAGGGACTGTGGATTCTGGACAGAGGCACTGATGATGCAGTTACTGTGGATTCTGGACAAAGGCACTGATGCTGCAATGGCTGTGGATTCTTGACAGTGGCACTAATGCTTCAGGTACTGTGGATTCTAGTCAGAGGCACTGATGCTGCAGTGACTGTGAATTCTTGACAGAAGCACTGATGCTGCATGAACTTTAGGTTCTTTACTGAAGCACTGATGCTGCAGTGACTGTGGATTCTTGATAGAGGCACTGATGCTACAGTGGCTATTGGATCTTGACAGAGGCATTGATGCTGCAGGGACTGTGGATTCTTGACAGAGGCACTGATACTGCAAGGGTTGTGTGTTCTTGACAGTGGCACTGATGCTCCAGAGGCAGTGTGCTCTTGACAGATGCAATGATGCTGCAGGCACTGTGGATTCTGGACAGAGGCACTGATTCTGCATGGACTTTAGGTCCTTTACTGAAGCACTGATGCTGCAGGGACTGTGGATTTTTGATAGAGGCACTGATGCTGCAGAGGCTGTGGGTTCTTGATAGAAGCACTGATGCTGCAGGGGCTGTGGATTGTTTACAGAGGAACTGATGCTGCAGGGACTGGATTCTGACCAGAGGCACTGATGCTGCAAGGACTGTATATTCGGGACAGAGGTTCTAATGTGGCAATGGCTGTGGATTCTTGACAGAGGCACTGATGCTGCAAGGACTTTTGGTTCTTGACAGAGGCACTAATACTGCAGGGGCTATATGTTTTTTAACAGGGCACTGATGCTGCAGGGGCTGTGGATTCTTGACAGAGGTACTGATGCTGCAAGGACTTTTGGTTCTTGACAGAGGCACTAATGCTGCAGGGGCTATACGTTCTTAACAGGGCACTGATGCTGCAGGGGCTGTGGATTCTTGACAGAGGTACTGATGCTGCAAGGAATTTTGGTTCTTGACAGAGGCACTAATGCTGCAGGGGCTATATGTTCTTAACAGGGCACTGATGCTGCAGGGGTTGTGGATTCTTGACAGAGGTACTGATGCTGCAAGGACTTTTGGTTCTTGATAGAGGCACTAATGCTGCAGGGGCTATATGTTCTTAACAGGGCACTGATGCTGCAGGGGCTGTGGATTCTTGACAGAGGCACTGATGCTGCAAGGACTTTTGGTTCTTGACAGAGGCACTAATGCTGCAGGGGCTATATGTTCTTAACAGGGCACTGATGCTGCAGGGGCTGTGGATTCTTGACAGAGGTACTGATGCTGCAGTGGCTGTTGATTCTTGACAGAAGCACTGATGCTGCAGTGGCTGTGGATTCTTGACAGAGGTCCTGATGCTGCAGTGACTGTGGATTTTGGACAGATGTGCTAATGCTTCAGGGGCTGTGGATTCTGGACAGAGGCACTGATGCTGAAGGGACTGTGGATTCTTGACAGAGACACTGATGCTGGAATGGCTTTGGATTCTTTAGAGAGGTACTGATGCTGCAGGGATTACAGATTCTTGACAGAGGCACTGATGCTGCAGTGACTGTGGGTTCTTGACAAAGGCACTGATGCTGCAGTGACTGTGTGTTCTTGACAAAGGCACTGATGCTGCAAGGACTGTGGGTTCTTGACAGAGGTACTGATTCTGCAGTGACTATGGATTCTTGACAGAAGCACTGATGCTGCAGGGGCTGTGGATTCTTGACAGAGGCACTGATGATGGAGGGGTGGTTCTTCATAGACATAGGCGTAGGAGCCCTTGACAGGCCCCACCCCCTATATTCAATTTTAGCATATACTTTGGAGCCTAGTACATCCTCATACACTCTCTCCTCAGGTCGCCCCCCCCCCCCCCCAATTATAGAAACGTTTCTACATCCACTGTGTTCTTGATAGTGGCACTGACTTAGCAGAGGCTCTGAGTGCATGACAGAGGCACTGACTCATCAGGGACCTTGTGTTCTAATTCTGAAAGTGACAAAAACTATTTTCGAAATTTTTCATGATTTGAATAAGAAAAAACATATTATTGAAATAAAACTATATTGTTATTTTAAAGTGGATTTTTAACATATGATTGGAGTTAGTGGGGTGTGATGGATAGCAAGTGCCTTCAAAATGATATACGATTAATAGAATTTAATGGATGTTTTATAGGTTATTAAGAAATAACAGATATACACTAGAGTCTGATTTCAGCAAATATGCTGTGAATATACTCATTTATTAGGATTGATAGAGTATTATCTTGGATAATATCTGTATAGTAGAGATAAATCGATACCGGTATGTATGTATTATTATATTAATCTTAATATAAATAATTTTGTAGCTCACTGGGACAAAGTCCAAGGAGAGCTATTGTAACTTTTGCATTTAAGTTTTAGATATCTGTGCAATCACTTATTGGATGTGAATGAAACTTTGCGTGTGTGTTCACAATCAACTATGGAACATACACAGACAAGAACCATAACTCTGGATTGGATTTTGGCACAGTTATGGCCCTTTTTTGATTTAGACACCCAGGTTAAACTTTTGCGTTTAATTGCATTTAAGTTTAAGATATCTATGCAACCACTCATTGGATATGAATGAAACTTCGTATTGTGTTCACCATCATCCATGGAACACACAGAGACAAGAACCATAATTTGGGGTTGTATTTTTGCACAGCTATGGCCTATATTTTATTTAATTTTTCAGGTTAAAGTTTTTTATCAGGTAAGATATCTATGCAACCACTTATTGGATATGAATGAAACTTCGCATGTGTTTTCAACATCATCAATGGAACACACAGAGACAAGAACCATAACTCTGGGTTGCATTTTGGCACAGTTATGGTCTTTTTTCAACTCATTTTTTCAGGTTAAAGTTTTTTATCAGGTAAGATATCTATGCAACCACTCATTGGATATGAATGAAACTTTGCATGTATGATGGAACACACAGAGACAAAAACCATAACTCTGATTTCATTTTGGCACAGTTATGGCCTTTTTTCGACTCAATTTTTCAGGTTAAAGTTTTTTATCAGGTAAGATATCTATGCAACCACTCATTGGATATGAATGAAACTTTGCATGTATGATGGAACACACAGAGACAAGAACTATAACTCTGGGTTGCATTTTTTCACAGTTATGGCCATTTTTAGACTCAATTTTTCAGGTTAAAGTTTTTTATCAGGTAAGACATCTATGCAACCACTCATTGGATATGAATGAAACTTTGCATGTATGATGGAACACACAGAGACAAGAACTGTAACTCTGGATTGCATTTTGGCACAGTTATGGCCTTTTTTCTATTTAATTTTTCAGGTTAAAGTTTTTTATCAGGTAAGATATCTATGCAACCACTCATTGGATATGAATGAAACTTCGCATGTGTGATGGAACACACAGAGACAAGAACCATAACTAAGGGTTGCATTTTGGCAAAGTTATGGCCCTTTTGGACCTAATTTTTTGTCTGTAAACACCCAGGTTAAACTTTTGCGTTTAGTTTTGGTGTTTGCCTCCAATCTCAATCTTTTGCATTGGTAGTGAGTTTTATTTCTAGGTGAGCTTTGTTGTCTTCTGACAACTCTTGTTTATTTTTTTATATTGGGTTTAACACCATTTCCAACACATTGGCCATCCTTGGATGTTATTTAAGGCATACAACCCTGGCGAGACATGGACAGAGGGTCATGCCAGGGTTGTTTTCCCTGCTGCGGCAATCTGTGAGCTAGACATTTTACCCACATTTTATAATACAATTTCAATTCATGAATACTTCACGCGTTATGTAGGAAATTGTAAGAACATGTTCCACAATCAATGTGAAATAAAAAAGTTTAAACAAGAAGACATTTCTTTGGTTACAGGGTAGTTAACACCTGGAAATACTTGTGCCAAATACAGCGTATGAAAGGCTTAATAAGCACTGGCAAAACCTAACCCCACCTCCGTTATAAACATCACATATATTTTTTAAGCAATATGTGAGCTTATGAATTAACTTGGACCTGTATGTAACCAGTATCCATTATCTTCTGAAAAAAAAAAAAAATTCAGTAGAAATGCCTGCACAGTAATTGATGGCAGTTATTTCAACTTTCATGCTTCAAGACTCGCAGAAAGAGATTTTATTAGAAACCAATTTTAAATTTTAGTTGCTTTACCTTATTTAAGTGTTTGGTAATTTAAATCTGTTTGGTAATTTAAATTTACCACACTCTATTTTATTGCTTTAATTTATATTTTTCTGCCTCTGTTGCAGTTAACGTGTGTATATCTAATACAATTTGCCTCAGCATCTTTAAATGTCTCGTAAATCAATTAATTTTGCTTCGTTCTCTGACGATATAATAAATAGAACTTCTAGAGCATTTTATCATATCCGCTTTAAGTAACCAGAATTATTGTTTCTGAAGAACTTTATAATTCATCAAAAATATTCAGAAAAAAGAAATACTTGACTAGGTCGCTTTTTCACAAATTACAATTGTTTGATGACACTCCATTAATCTTGGTCAGTCTGACTGACCATTCCAGCACATCTCAAATGTACATTTAAATGATGCTGTCATATCTTCACCAAAAAGCACTGATGGCCATCCAAACCTGGAATTATTCATAAACAAAATACTCAAAATAGATCTAGTTTCTCTGGGGTGCAAAAATCATTCTAGTGTTAATAAGGGGAGGTAACTAGTATATGAGCTGTGGTAAGACATTCAGCCTGAGTTTAAATCAAATCAGAAATTGTTGACACTTACAGAAGCTGTTAAGGTTTTGCTTATACAGTCAAACCTGTCTTTAGCAGACAGTCAAGGGAAGAAGCAAATGTGGCCTTTTAAGACAGGTTGTTGCTTAATACAGGTTAATTTGCTCTGAAGTCATAGCATATGTTGTTGCTTCAGACAATTGGCTGCTTAATAGAGGTGACAGCTTACACAGGTTTGACTGTATTCGAGTCACTTGCTATTGTTCTAATATAATTCCTCTTCTGTAGATTACAGTTAAACCTGTCTTAAGCAACTTTTAAGACAGGTTGTTGCTTAATACAGGTTAATTTGTTCTGATAGCATAGCAATGGGAAAACACAAATGTAGCTGCTTTAGACAAGTGACTGCTTTAAGACAGGTGACTGCTTACACAGGTTTGACTGTATAAACATAAAGAAGCATGATGAAGGATCCAGTGATGTCATCATGTGGTCCAGGGGTTGTAAGGTCAACTCTTAAATGAAATGATAAACGTCCAGAAGTTCACCCACCCGGAATTCTTTACACATGTTGTTATGAGATGTTTTGGATGATATGTGACTGGTGTTTCTCCAATCCTTTTGTTAAATATCGTTGATATCATTCAACAGATAATCACAGTGACTTTCTTTTGCAGACGGTATTCTCCTGTCGACATTCAATCTTGACAAATGTGTCATTTGTTCATTTTGTACACAAGTGGTGATTCTAGCTTTAATTGTGTTCATTTGATAGAATACAAGAACAATTAATCTATGAAACCAGAGGGAATTTAAATGGAGTTGACACTTTTTCAATAATTGATTAATTTCATAATTTTATGTAACTTGTATCACATTTACTGGAAATTGTAAATACACTTTACATTAAGTCTGCCAGTTATTTACAAGAGATCCATTTGAAGGAGCCCGGGAAGGTGTTAGCTCAGTTGGTAGGGCATCTGACTCAATCTAGGGGTCATGAGTTTAAATGCCCACTCAACGACACTCTCCATGATGATTGCTCTATGACATTGTGTCTTATTGTCATTCGTCTCTCACTGCTGATTCAAGTGGGAAAGTTATCACTTATTTGTGGAGTTGGATGTTCACAAGTACTGGTTAACTTTCCAAGATTCCAAGAAAGAATGGTTAGGCTAGCTCATCTGTTTCCCACTTGAATCTGTGGTGAGAGACAAATGACAATGGGACGCAATATCATATATCAGTCATCACAGAGATTGTGGTTGGGCAGGGATTCAAATTCACAACCCCTGGATTGAAAGTCAAATGGGCTACTAGTGCATATCAAATACGTCAAATGATTTGATATATTTTTAGGTGATTGTTGGCTAGTCTCACCCTATTACGGTGATTAAATGAGACTAATGGGCTTAGTAACCAACTGCATGAGCTAACTGGGCCTGGCAGATTATTGAAAACTAATGATTGTTCATGTTTAGACACACTCTAATGAACAGAATAGTCATCTTTATAATTTGAACAACACATGAACGGAGGGACAAACAGAGGTCGGACAGTAGCTGACACAAATTTAGAAAAACATTGTATATAAGAATCACTTTGAAAATAAACATCAATTAAAATCATTCATTACTAAAATGTTGATATAGTGTGTGATTGAACTTCTCTGAAATGTTGTCAAAATGGTGTGTTGTACAGGGACGAATCCAGGATTCAGTTTAGATGGGGCATACTTAAGGGGTGCAACACAAATTCGGAATGGGCACACATGTTGTACGGTGTGTGTCATAATATAGCATCACTTTTAACAATTTTTATGGCAATGGAGAAAGTATTTTGAACACTGCAACACTGAAGTTTCAAACCACAGACACATGGTATGCTACCCCATCAAGTCTGACATGATACTGATACTGGGTCCACCAGACCTAGAACTATCCTACTAATACTGTGTGCCAAGTGAGGAAGCTTCTCATACCATTTTTCAAGTGTTTGGTATGACCCAGTGTGGGGTTGAACCCATGACCTTTGGCATGTTAGGTGGATGCTCTACAACTAGATGATCCTTACGGTCAAACATATTGTTAGAAGTTTGTCACCTCAATATTACTCTGTCTGTCATATAAATGTACTGTATAGCCTGTACACATGGGCTTCAAAGCCTTTTGGAATTTGTTGAATAAAACTATCAAACTGTTAATATCATGACTTCGTTTTCTTTGGGGAGTTTATTAACAGACTCCCTGTTGAACAATGACTGACAAAAAATCAATTTGTCAGAAAATAATAGTCACTAAAAGCTTTTTTCACCATAGCTGCCATTTAGTAACTTCACATGCCTAATTGCCATTCAATAACTGATCATTTTAGCAGATGATGTGTGGGGTACTTGTTTGGCTTGTTTGTGTGAATCAAGCAGGTTCCAGAGAGAATTGTGTTCTCATTGTTTACTATTGTATGTCAAGAACATGTTCTCAAGATAAATATGATACATAATTGAAAAAAAATAATCTAGTAATGGAGGGATTGCATTGTTTTTATTCTGTCTTTTAGGATACTAAATCTTCTGGCAGTAGAAGTGGAGATAATCACATTATTTGTGTCGGACACTCAGATACTGAAGTTGTTGGAGTCACCTAAAAGGTAAGACTTTAAAAAAATGATAATGGTGCACTTAATGTTACTCCATATTCTCTCTGTACCTATCCTCCTTCAAAATGTTACAATTCCATGCATGTTGTAATCATGTCATGTATTTATATGTGTCTTTATTTTTCTTTCCTACAGTCCTTAAATCAACCTACTACCTATTAAGTTGAAACTTATCTCCATCAAGTAATATATTTGTCAAAATCCAAATTGGAATCTTTAATTATGTTGAACATTATTGGAATAAAACAAATTTAAAATTTATCAATTGTCAGAGAATATTTTCAATCCATTTGCTGCAGTGTGAACAAAAATATAGAACTTAATTTAAAGTTTTGAATGTTGCAGATTGCAATGCTCTAAAACCAATTGAATACCAGAGTTAAATTGATTTTGCATTTAAAACAGATGATGTAATTTAAGCTTTACTGAACAAAATAACTACATGTTATTGAGTAATAAGCAGTTGTTTTGTTGTTGGAAAGAAGCTGCAGTGACAATATAGACTACAGTATAATATGTTCATACTTCTTCATTTGAGCCAAGCAGGGCCTCGCTAGCTCAGTCTGTAGCACAACTGACTATCAATCGAGGGGTCATGAATTCGAATCCCTTTTAGGCACAGTTTCCATAATGATTGATATACGCCATTGTATCTCGGTGTCATTCACCTTTAATCACCGATTGATGTGGGAAAGTTATCGGTTACTTGTGGAGAGTACTAGTGAATATTCCAGGATCGTAGGAAAAGGTAGTTTGGTTAAATTAAGATCTATATACCCTTGGTGGCATAAAAAGGATGCTAAATATTCAAATAAACAAATCATTTGAGCCATATTGGTTAGTCATAGATTGGGCATAATTTTCTTTTTGTTCAAGAAGACTGATCAACCATAAAGCAGGGCAGGGCTTTCTCAGGTAACGCGTCTGACTGTCAATCTAGGGGTCATGAATTTCAATCCGCAACCAACCACAGTCTCTGTGATGAATTATGTGGTATTGCATCCAATTGTCATTTATCTGGCCAATGATTCAGGGAACTTGCAGGATTGAGTGTGTTGAGTTATCAGTTATTTGCAGAGATATATATATATTTTATTTATTAAAGTGACAGGTATAATACATTTTAAAATTACAACATTTGCAAAAGCGTTAGTACATGCAAAGAAATACCCAGCCTAGTAAGGCTTATCAGTCACTATGTTATCAAAATTTCAATAACTTAAACACATAAATAATGATGAAAAATTTCATGGCTTTGTTAACCATATAAGATAAAACAACAACAAAATAAAATGAACAACAAAATTGATCAATCAATGCAATAAAAAAAACAAAAAAACAAAGTGTTTAGATTTGCCTGGTTTTTAGAGCACTTTCTACAAACTTTCCGATAGAAATAATTGAGCTTTTATTTTGTAAAAATTTACCAATTTTACTTATAGATGGAGTGTGCTTGAGTACTGGTTAACCTTCCAGGATCATCAGAAAAAATGGTTAGGTTAACTGATCATCCATTAGCCCTCAATGGCATAAAAATGATGGTGAATATTCAAAAAATATAAATAGTAAATATTTTTAACTACTCATGGTTTAATTCCGCCAGTATGATCCACGCTTGAGCAAAATGATGTCATGAGTGTTAATGGAGGATAGTTCAGTATGTATTTTAGCATTGACAAGCGCTATTTCAGTGTCAGTTTAAGTTTATGAAATATTATGAATAGTTTATTTAAGGTAGTTCACGGTGTTCCTGGCCGATTTTTGACATCTCTTTATTCAGTTACTGACAAATAGCTCCCTTTTTATTCACAAATTGGTCCAGAGTCACTTGTGATTGTTGTTGTTTGAGACACCTGTTTGAGAATAACTTGAACCTGAATTATCGTGGATCTGACGCTTTACCACTAGACCACGCGCTCCACAAACAAACATTCTAGATCATCCTCCACACAAAATATTGGACTAGCCTGTAATGTGTTGAAATGGTATTCAACCCCATCAAGAAATATAGTATTGACATATTATTGGAGTTTTGGGAATATTAAAATGTATAGTTTATCATCTTTTATCTGTTCAATAGACTTAAAAATAATAGTTTTATCATCTTTTATGTCCTTCAGAATTGATATGGTTGATCATCTGACATTTATAAGTCTCCTGCCAGTTTGTCTTTAGGGACTGTAGGTTTACCCTAGGTCAATCTGTATGTCTGACCAGCTGGCGGCCAGCATCCAAACTCCGTCTGTCAAATAAAATTACTAAAATAGTGTCCAAGCTAGGTTTGAAACTTTGCATATGGATAGAGGGCAACAAGGAGATAATGCAGGTCACTTTATTTTTTCAGTTTGACAAAAGTTGTGGTTGCTATGGCAACAAAATTCTCCATCATTCGGAATTTTTACTAAAATAGCATCCAAACTAGGTTTGAAACTTTGCATATGGATAGAGGGCAACAAGGAGATAATGCAGGTCACTTTATTTTTTCAGTTTGACAAAACTTGTGGTTGCTACCAGTAAACCAGTAGGGGACTTATGTATTGCTTGTTATACTCTAGTGTCTTGTGTATGGTTTATCATTGGACAATTGTCAGGCCAAATAAACTCAGTCGAGAGAAAGTGTCTGACTAACAATCCAGGGGTCCTGACTACAAGTCCCTGCCCAACCACAGTCTCCATGATGGTTGATATACCACATTGTGGGAAAATTATCAGTTACTTGCTGAGATATGTGTGCTCGAGTACTAGTTAACCTTTCAGAATCTCAGAAAAGAATGGCTTGGTTAATTGTGATATGTTAGCCCTCGATAACATAAATGGTGCTAAATATTCAATAAAACAAACTATAAGCATTTTCTTGGACTCATCCAAGTTGAAAGCATTTATTCACCACCACCACATATCAGTAATGGGTGAATTATGTTTATATTAACTGACAGTGTCAAAAACAGTGCAGGAAGTGTTCAGATTGCTCGTTACGAGCATCTGAACTCTTCCTGCACTGTTTTTAAAGGCCTTCTGTGATTGGTGCGGGAAAACGCTTATCTATGGAGTAAACGGTTAAATGCCATTTTGAACCATTTTATGCTTTTGGTTGTGAATCAATTTTTTTTCTATAACTAAGCTTGTTATTTAAACATTTAGTATTGATTTTTGTCATTGAATCCAAAACATCAGCGCAAATTTAAATTTGCAAAATTATCAAATATTGAACCCAGAAATACCACAGTTCAGTGGTACAATAGTCATATTGACCCCTTCTCCACACCTCAGATATGCATATATATATATTGAAGTCAGTTTATATGTCAGTGCATATATTTATAGTTAACATGATGACATCTCTTTGCTAAAAAGGGGATCAAGGAGGTATTAAAAAATTGGTGAAATTAAACTCTGAGTAGTTAAAAATATTTACCAAAGTTAGTGAATTCTTTATTCAACATATCTAGGTAGCAAGAGGGAGAACCAATGTCATGCACACCTGCTAAATACAGTGCCAGAACATTGTTTCAAAAACTTAAATTCCAGATTACCTTAAAACAACTGCCCTTGATTCTAAATATAAACGTTACCCGACATGTAGCTCAATGGTTTGAGGTAGTTTGGTTTCTATAGACCTCACTGATCTATATATCAGTGAAATATATTCCTCTTATACCCAGATAGTCTGTGGGAAATACATAATCTACACATATACCATACATATAGTAAAAAACACTTGACCAGCTTTTGAAGCAACATTCTGGCACTGTGTTTAGCAGTTGTGTGTGAGATGTATGTTCTCCTCATCAGGTAATTTATCTAAAGCCACTTTGTTGTTAATGAATTGTTTGGTTAAATAACTAGTGCCCTTGAATCATAAGGCATGTCCAATCTATGAATAACAAAAATGATTTGTTTGTTTGAATATTAAGTGTCATTTTTATACCATCCAGGGTAAACAGACCATCAGATAACCTAACCAAAAATTGTGGCTATATGCACAACATTTTAAAAATATCAAATTTTCTCTTATTATGCTTTATACATAATGAAAACACATGTGTAAGTGACAGATATACCTTAATAATGCACTTATTAAACAGAGTTATTGCTAAAAAGGATTTTGAGGTATTACAAGAACTACATGTACTGGGATTATAACTTTTTGTGAAAGTATAAAAGAATTCATGGTGGCTGATAGGTCTACATCTCAATGTCCTTCGCTGGGCCAGATTCCAGCCTGGCAACAGTTTCCGTGATGATTGATATATGACATTGTGTCTCATTAGTCTCTCACCGCTGATTCAAGTGGGAAGGTTATCAGCTACTTACAGAAATGGTGTGTGCTCAAGTACTGGTTAACCTTTCAGGATCCCAGAAAACAGTGGTAAGGTTAAATGATTGTCTATTAGCCCTCGATGGCATAAAAATGATGATAAATATTCAGTCAATCAATCAATGTCTTTCACGAGACTAAGATATTAAATTCAAGCTTTTGTGTGAAAGAGAATGACACTGACTTGGTTTACAGGTTTATCATGCTGTAATAGCCTGTTGATCCCGCTTGCTGCACCCTGAGTCATGCAGCTGCTCTGTCAATTGTATCAGATCATGAATCTATGAGTCAGGAATATTCAATATCCTTACTTCAAATTATACACTGAAACCAACATCATTGCTATGCATAAAGTTCTAATGTAACAGTTCTTTTGCTTTACTGGCTATGTATATTGTTGGGTATGTTAATCTGTTTAAGTGCTTGGATTGTACAGGGATAGATAGTCAAACATAGGCAAATACATGCACTGTGCAACTAGCTTCCACAAAACACACTGAGCATTAAATAAATGTAATGTTAAATTATTTTCAACTCAATATAATCTTGGTTATAATGTATGTGTTTGTTTGTTTGCCATTGAGGGCTAACAAATGATCAGTTGAACCTTAACCACGGATCCTGGAAGGTCAATCAGTATTTGAGCAAACCTTCTCCTCAAGCAATTATAACTTTCCCACTTGTATTAGGGATGAGAGACAAATGACACTGAGATGCAATGTTGTAGATTAATCATCATGGAGACTGTGGCCAGGAGGGGATTTAGACTCCTGTAGTGATAGTCAAACATGCTACCAACTGAGCTAACCTGGCTGGGATAAAATAAATATATTCTTATTTATTTCGACTTGATTGGAAAGTTTAAATATTAACTGCTTCCGAGTCTGCTTCCTATGTAGATACAGAACTCAGTGTAGAACCAGAACTCTCAGTGTAGAACAAGAACTCAGTGTAGAACCAGAACTCAATGTAGAACCAGAACTCAGTGTAGAACCAGAACTGTCAGTATAGAACCAGAACTCAGTGTAGAAACAGAACTCAGTGTAGAACCAGTACTCAGTGTAGAACCAGTACTCGGTGTAGAACCAGAACTCAGTGTAGAACCAGAACTCTCAGTGTAGAACCAGTGTTGTTTTTGAGAGCCCAACAGATCTGGCTTTGAATTGGATCTGCAATCTCCAGTGTCAGTGGCACACACTCTATAAACTGCATTTTTTCAATGTTTTTTAATAATGATTAATTAATAATAATTCTTACACAATTAATTACATCAAACATAATTATTATGTATAGTGTTTGTATTTCATTTTGATCAATATTGTCTTACATTATGTCTTACATTAATGTCAACATTAGTCTTTGTTTATATATTTTTTGTTTGTATGGTGTTTTGGTAAACACAATTGTTGGTATATTTTGTTGTAAACACATTTGTTTCTATGTTTTGTTGTAAACACATTTTTTTGTACGTTTTGGTGTAAAAACACATTTGTTTGAATAGGTTTATTCTTAACACATGTTATTCTATGTTTTTTTGTAAACCAATCTGTTTGTATGAGATTTTTGTTAACACATTTGTTTTTTTATTAAATTTTGTAGCTAGCAAAGTTTAGGTGTGCTTCACTTACTTTGCATGTCTACATATAAGTTGATATTGCATGAATTAATAAATGCCTTAACCAAATATTTTCAGATACTGTTTAATTCATATTGACAAACAACCCATCTAATCATTTCCTTATGCTACAGAAATTGAGAGACAATGTAAATAGTTTTAAATAAATAACAAGTATTAATAAAAAGAATGTTTGGGTGCTAAAAACATTACAAGCAGTCGAACATCATTTTTAACCAGTGTACATAATATAACACACAAACTTCAATACTATGAAATGAGCTTGATAAAAAGTTGGACAAACCAAAGTGTTGATGGGAGAATATTCAAATCTGACGGCAATAATATAAAGTGTAAAAATAGATAATTTTGGATATCCCGTTTATTCTAACGGATGATTTACTTTTATATTTTTTGTAATTTGAAAAAGAGCATATATTTATACAAAAATACGTTGGTGTCTGGTATTACAGACGATCTGGACTTTAAAGATGAAAACTTACTAACATTATCCATTATTAAATACTTCTATTTCTGTAATGGCTGACTTAATGAGTATCTTCCAGCAATTCATGTTGACTGCGACCGATTATGGATATAGAGTCAGTCATGCTCAAAGGCTGAATAATTATAGAATGGCGGCTAATTGGCACTTGACGTCAGTGGGGAGGAACATGCAAAAAGAATGTTTTAGTTCCTTTTTACCTACATGGCTCATAAACAGATGTGCTGACTATTCCCAGTAGAGACGACGCTTTCTAAATTGTGCAATGGACTGTTATAGAAGCATTAATCTGTAATAAAGATGAAGATCGTAAACCTCTGCTTAAATCCTTGATCGGCTGACTTCACACCCTTGGTTTGGAGTGTTCCATTATCATTTAGAAGTAGAGAGCTTTTTTCCCTGGAAATTGGGAAGAGGCCCAAGACTTTGAGATTGGGAAAAAACAGAGTAGTGAGATGAATTGGGAATGTTTTAACAAATGGAAATAGTGTATACAAGTATTCAGCAGTTAAGGTCATCATCTAGCAATTATTTAGCAGATATTACAATATCCCTGGTTCCAAAATACATATCTACCTACACTAAACCAAATTGCTAATTATCACCTCAAGGATATATCAATTATTTCCTAACCATATGGTTATAGTTTTGTTATTGTTTTGCAATATGTTTCATAAAATAGTATCAAACAATAAAATGTCAAAATATAACAATTTAATTGGGTAATTTCATTTAAAGTGCAACAACAACTAAACAAAGGGTTGGATATGAAAGTCACAACTATTAGTAGCGCGTATGACCCCCGTTGGCGCGGATAACGGCCTGGCAACGCTGGCGCATTGAGTTGATATAATTTATGAGAATTCCTTGTGGTATATGGTTCTTTATACTTTGTATAATTTTCAGTAAATTTCAAGGGAGATGGGGTTATGGATCATCACCCCCTATTATAATCTGCCAGTGTAATCAATGGATTAATCATACTTTTTTTAATAGATTAATTTCCAACAGTCATGGCATATTAAATTGTGTTATGAAATAAACAACGACAGTACCGTTGGCACATACAAATAAAACAAAAGAAATTAACGTGGTTATACCATTAGTTAACCTATATCTATTTACATGGAAGATGCTTACCTGCGCAGAATGATGATAACCTGCAAGTGTAATAAAATAGACTAGTCCGCATATCTTCCGTAGTCTTGATAATTTCTGACACTTGCTTTTCTATAAGATAAACAACATTTCCATCACGCCAACTGATATTGCTGTAATATTTAGATACAGTATAAAAGTCTATTGATAAAAAACAAGCTTAATTTAGGAAATAACATTTGATTAACTGAGACAAACAGACTGTTAAAAAAAGGAAATCGTAGAAGATGATCAAGACTATACCGTCACTGTAAAATAAAGCATAGAATACAGAATGTATCTGATTTTGATGGTACCCTGCACCATATTGCATTGTATTGACTTGTTTCATTTTGAACAGAGTACCCAAAGGAAATCAAAACCTATCTTAATACTTAGGCTGGCCTCTGTAGAGGCAAGCCAAAAAACAAGGAATTATGTAGAAAAGAATGGCATCTGATTTATATTTTGTAAATGCTTGTGTATTCACACAAACTCTCACAATATCTCATTTTCAATTATCTTAACTTCCATTCATCTCAGGAACACAAATCAAAATTTTACGTTGCAGAATGAAATTCCAATCAACACAACCCCATTCCCAGCAATTTGTGTTCAAAATTGTTGAAGTATTTCTGATTTCAAAATTTGTATACTGCAGCTAAAATAACAATACATTACGAGAATTTTAACTTCTACCTCAATATCTTTAATTCAAAATCATTATTCATGATCGAAACATTTTAAATCATTTAAGATTACATATAACTTACATTTTATGTACAAGAAATCAATTGCATGTAAATTATGAATGATTTTTTTTCAAAATAATTAATCCTTCGTGTGCTGTTTTATCAACATTTAGTCAGTGTATGCAATTAAGTTTCCTATCCTTCTGTATAAAACCTTGGTAAAAAGAACACTATATTGTTGCAGTTCATTAATATTTTAGCTCTGGTTCTTGAAAATTACATTATTTAACCATATGTGTGCAGTCATTACAGTATAAACTGAATCAGTTATTTTGAAACTACGTCATTCTATTTTAAGATGGAACCTTTCGTATTAGGGGTGTTTGCAGTATGATGGCAGATTTATCTGTTACATAAACTATAAAATAAACTATATATCAATATTAAGTGTATGTATTACTGTCTGTTTTGATAGCGTAGTGGTAACGGTTTTAACTGTCAACCCAAATGACGCGAGTTCTAGCCGTATCTATATTGAATTTTTATTTGCCATAATAGTATCAGAGTGTCTAGATATATAATATTAACTGCGCTATACTATTGTCCGATAAAACAACTACATAATTTATAAAATGTAACGAGTTTTTGTTAAAATCAACATTCGCGGAGGAAATTTACAATGTTTTATTCATATGTACATGTACATATTGTGTCAGCTGTAATCCACAGCAGCAAGTCAGCACCAGCATCGGAGACTCCTCGGAAGCCACGATCAGACAAAATTGTTTTAGATGATTTTGACTTGGTGTGGAGAGGCGCTATACGTCTCACACAACAATTAATTTTGTACTGTTCTACATATAGAGACATGCACTTCTTGAACACTGGATACATTATCAATGGTTCTAAAAGTGCACTGTTCCCATAGATAGTCCTCTGTTGGGTTAATTATGTGAAAAAAAAACTTGAGGTTGACCAGGTTGCTTTTTGACAATTTCGATGGTTTTACCAAACAGTTCCCAATGTCATCCAAACTTGGCAGAAATAATGAAAATGTTCCAATGTTCCCATATGCACAGAGAAATAAAGTTTTATGTATTTTACCAAAAAAAAAGCCAAACCGCTTTACACAGCTCTAATTTCCTTTGCGTAAAAACCTTGCTACCGTCATTTAAGGGAGACCTGTATACAGGCAATGTATATAGAGAAGAAGTTGCTACCAACACTTACAAAATTAAAAAACAAACTGAAACAGTACACTGGGATACTGTTATGGACAATAAATTGAAAAAAAAAATTGATCATAAACAAGGCTCTAATTCGTGACATTTGGGTTGACAGTTCAAACCGTTAGCATTACGCTATCGAAACAGACAGTTGTACAACACACTTTATATTGATATATAGTTTATTTTATAGTTTATGTAACAGATAAAAAATGCTATCATACTACAAACACCCCTAATACGGAAGATTCCATCTAAAAATGGAATGACATAGTTTCAAAATAGCTGATTCGGTTTATATTACCCATAATCACAGCACACTTGTTGCTTGCATGTGTATAAATTGTCAGACTTCTGGCTATTTGTTGATAATTGTGTTCATCATTTTCTTATTGGAGGTAGAATTTTTAACTGGAAGCCATCTATTTAAAGCAACACATCCACATTTAAACTTTTTTAAAAAAGATTTCAGTTGAGTTGTGAGCACATTTCCCATACATAAATATATGGTCAGTGAGCTGTATATGTGCTAACAAACATTATCCAGAACGCTTTAGAATTATAAAAAAAGATGTTCAAATTATAAAGCGTGACAAACGCTTTATAAATTATTTTTAAATTGCCGAGGATTCCAACTTTGCTTCAAATTGAATTATGCGAGTCGTGTTAAAAAACTTCACATTTTAGTGCGTAGTGTACTTTACCTGCCTTGAAAGTCTTTTTTTTTTTACTCGGGTGAGTTACACGCTTGTTTTATAAAGTGTTAGTCACGCATTATAATTTGGGTATCATTTTGTTAGGGATTGTGTTTATATGTTCATATACAGCTAATTGATCAAATGTTTGTATGGGAAATGTGCTCATAACTCAATTAATTTTTTTTTTTAAAAGTTCAAACGTGGATGTGTTGCTTTAAAGAAATAAAAAAGTCAAAATTGTAAATATTGTGACGGTAAACTTAATTCAGATCAATTTCAAATTGAAATGTTGTATGGAATGTATATAATTTGTCATATATCACAAAAGAGAAACAGAACTTTGTACAATTGAATTTGTTTGAAATTTGATATTATTATGGATTTTCGCAACAGGTTTTTAACTCACCTCAAAGGCTTCCAGGGTGAATTTTTGTGATCGTCCTGTGTCAGTGCATCCACCATCAACTTTTGCTGCAAAAACTTCTTCTCTGGAATCGCTGGTCAGATTTTCACCAAATTTGGTGTAAAGCATAATAAAAGCTGTATTTTTACATGAAGCTCTCAAGTTTGTTTATATCTTGACTCTGGGATCAAATTTGGACCCATTCCTGGGTATTATCAATATTTTTCTTCAATTTTAAAATAATCTTCTCTGAAAATTCAAGTCCTGCATGGAGCTTTGATATTTTGTAAGTAAATTTACTTTTTATAGGCCTCTTGTTAAAATTCCCAGTTTTATTTCAGGTTTAGTAGTAAATACTAGTAATGCAAATTAGTACTTTGATAGAAATACTTTTTTTATGAAATTGGTTTGAGCAGCAGTATGTGTTGTATAGTTTGAATTTAATTTGAAGAAATGTGTGTCATAATGGTGAAAGAATGAATGAAATGTCAACGACCCAAATTGATTAAGATAAACAATTAGTAATTAGAAGTTTCAGACAATATACTAATCATCAATGTCTCAGTCAGTGTATTATCTTGAGTAGATTAACTGTGTCTCATAAATAATAGACAGAAACATGATAATGGTACTATTGACTAGCCGTGGATTTGATACTTGAACGAAGCCATCAGGACATAACAACTGTCGGAATAAAACTCTCTGCTTTATGCCAGAGTTTTATCAGAGGCAATTGTTTAAAAAAAAAGTGCCTTGCTCCTTTCAACTACATATTGCAGCTACCCAAACTTTGTAGTGACTTTCAAAGCCTTGATTTTTTTATAAGTTCTGACAATTTTTTTTGTTCTCTTAAAAAAAAAAAATTGTGAAAAAATAGCCTACATTTTTAATCTACATAAAAATACTGGACCAGAACAGGGAAATAACTCTTGTTTAAAGGATGGTCTTGCACTATTCCTGTAGCATCACTCCTTGTCTTCCATTGTCATTAAACTGTTGTCTGTTGGTTGCCTTTTAGCCTTGATTAAACATCATTCCATGGATGGTGCCAGTGTTTTTTTTCGGCCAGTTTTATAGCCATTATTGGGTCATATTCCCAATGGCAAAAAGTATCTTTTTTTCCCAATTGAGTGGTAAAAATTCCCAATTGAAAGTTTCAGAAATTGTAAATTGAAACTTGCCATAATTCTTTGATAAAATAAACAAAGTTTTCCCCATTCTGAATTGAGTATGACATTAAATGGCCAGAGAAGCAAGTGTAACCATTTTTATGAAGTTGAACAAATATAGTTAATGCAAAAGTTTTCCCAATGTTAATGAAAACGCCGCTTAAATTCCCAATTCCAAGGGTATGGGTCATCTTCCCAAACTGGTGAAAAAAAAACACTGGGTGCACTTTCAGATTTTACTGAAAATAGATTAAAACTTAAGAAATTTCAAAGGACATCTTCTCTTATTCAATGCTGGTCAAATTTCATGTGCATAATTATTCAGTGAACCTTTCTCAAGTTTGTGTTTATGATTCACCTAGGCCGCATTCAGTTTGGTTAAACATTAACTAACATTAGCAAATACATTTTCCTGGACACTGGCACAACCTCATATTAGAAATTGCAGTACACCATAATTTTCTCAAAAAAAGCAACTAACACCAAAATTGTTTTTAATGTTTATGACTAGAAAAACTAGAATAGACAAGAAATTTCAGCGCCATGACCCAACCAATAGCACATGACCTGACATCCTATTCCTACATTCAGTATGACTTTCTCTCTTATATTGCAGCTAAACACCAAGCCTACTTCAAATAACCCAAAATTACATCTTAATCCCCTCACCACCTTCATCCCTTTACCATCTTCATCCCCTCAAAATCTCAATCCCCTCTCCACCTTTGTCCCCTCACCACCTTCATCCCCTAACCACATTCATTTCCTCACCACCTTCATCCCCTCACCACCACCACTACACAACCTTCATTTCCTCACCACCTTCATCACCTCATAACCTTCATCCTCTCACTATCTTCATCCCCTCACCACCTTCATCACCTCATCATTTTAATCCCTCACCACTTTCATCCCCTCACCTTCTTCATCCCCTCACCATCTTCATCCCCTCACAATCTGTATTCCCTCACCAACATCATCCCTTCACCACCTTCATCCCCTAACCACCTTCATTTCCTCGCCACCTTCATCCCCCACCACCTTCATCCTCCCACCATCTTCATCCCCTCATCATCTTGATCCCCTCACCATCTTTATCCCCTCACCATTTTTATCCTCTCACAACCTTCTTCCCATACCATCTTCATCACCTTCATCCCCTTGCCACCTTCATCCCCTTGCCACCTTCATCCCCTCATCACCATTATCTCCTCACCATCTTCATCCCCTCACCATCTTCATCCCCTTGCCACTTTCATTCCTTCACCACCTTCATCCCCTCATCACCTTCATCCCCTCACCACCTTCATCCCCTAACCATCTTCATCACCTCACCACCTTCATCCTCTTGCCACCTTCATTCCCTCACCATCTTCATCCCCTAACCACCTTCGTCCTCTTGCCACCTTCATTCCCTCAATATCTTCATCCCCTCACCATCTTCATCCCCTCACCACCTTCATTCCCTCATCACTTTCATCCCCTAACCACCGACATCCCCTCACCATCTTCATCCTCTCACCACCTTCATCCCCTCACCATCTTCATCCCCTCACCACTTTCATCCTCTTGCCACCTTCATCCCCTCACAATCTTCATCCCCTCACCACCTTCATCCACTCACTACCTTCATCTTCTCACCACCTTCATTGTCCTTGCCTCCTGCTTTATAAAACCTGACCAGTGGATGCTTTTTAAAAACAACTTGTTAAGTTATACAAAAGTGTTGTTTGTCACCACACCTTATCAGATTAAAATTGAGAAACTTTCAATGATATTTCCCTTGAGACCGCATATTCTATATTTAGGCAGATTGTAATTGCTGCATGATCATTAGGGTAATTTTTTTAAGTTCATGTTTTTGTGTTTTGACATATTCAAAATGGCAACAAGAGGTTTTGGAGTAGTTGGCCTTTTTTGTTTTAAAATCACTGTCAATGATGTAATTTGTGTTAAACAGAGATATGTATATAAAAAAAAGCTAACTACTCTTAAACCTCTTAACTGATTTTTATATTTTTATATGAATTGTTTTTTCATTGTTTTTAGCCCTACTGGCTACTGCTTATGCGATGGTGCCTTGTCCGTCATCTGTTGTCTGTTAGCAACACTTTCTCTGAAACCACTAGGCCAATTAAACTGAAACTTCACATGGATGTTTTTATTGCATAGGAGACTATACAGAAGATTTTTTTTTCATATAGTATTGATGACCAACTATAGTTTTGTTAGATTTGTTCAAATGGTGTCCCTAGGGTTAAAAATGACCCTGCCCTGAGGATTCAGATAGGGAACACATGTCATTATAATAAAAAAAAATATATTTTTTTTTAAATGGAAATAATTTTGCCTATATCTTCACAGAAGCATTGTTTGGTGGAAGCGGTTCAGATTTGTAAAAATGACTGTGTTCCACTGTCTTAAGGGGTAAGGAGGGGCCCCAAAAGGGTAAAAATTGGGAATCACTAAAATCGTTTTCTTAAGAAACGGTATGTCAAATTTTTTAGTTTAAACATATGAAATTGGGTTGGGCCACAAGTTCTTTCAACATTAGGTTCGGCCCGTCCCCTACATTTTTTTACAATGTTTACATTAAATATCAAAATGACATATTTAAACAGTTTTTTCTTAACCAATATTATGAGAAAAGAAATAGGTAGGAAAGGAAAGAAAGTAATAAATAGTAAAACAAACACATATCATTTCTTCTTTATGTCGTCCATATGCATGCGTCCTGTGTTCACATTTCGGTTAGTTTAAACAATATGTTATTCACATAAGTACATATATTTAGCATACATTTAACAATAAAATCATACGCTTAACAAATTATGTGGAAAGGAAACAGAAAAAAGCTTTAGAAGCTTGTGTAAATCTGCTTCCATAACAGTTATTTTACATTTCTTATAAACTTTATCATATTGTTCCGAAATAATTTCAATTTGGCCAAATGTGCAAAAATTGATTAAAGAAATAATGGTTTATTCAGAATTTCAAAAAATGAAAAGAGAGTATTGGTTGAAGAGAAGGAAAGAAAGAAAGAGACTCCACTGATTTTCTTTTCTTTATCCGTTCATTCCGATACAGGAGATAGGTAATTTGCAAGTTTATGTTTATCAATCGAATCCATTTATTAACCATTGTTTCTTACTATCCAAGATCAAATAGAGGCATGTTGTTATCATTAAGTAAGTAAAAAACATGACAAGTCATTATCTATTTAACTGTGTGCGATACTCAGAACATTTGGTCTTTATAATATAATTTTGAACTGTCATGAAAATCAAGTTGTTGTCAGTTAGTGTAAGATTTTCATTACCATACAGAATATCATTCAGGGAAGGATCATGTGGATAAGCTAATTTTATTTCAGTCATCATTCTTTGTCTATATTGGTGAAATAGTCTGCACCTGAATAAATAACGATATGTGTCCTCAATTTCACCACAAAGACAATTTGGACTTGCAACTATGTTTTTATTGAATAAATGTTGATTCAAGTTACTGCAATTTGTACAAAGTCGTGTATGATATATTTGGGCAGTTCGGTTTCCTGTATAATAATGATTTGGAACCTTTTGTTTATTAGCGTTAATATTTGATTTGAATATATTAAGGGAAGGCGATCTCTTATGAGGTGAGGTCCATTCACGCACAGAAGAAGGTATGAATGAATTAAAATATAATTGAGTATTACATGAAAACGTCCTAAGGGTTTGTGCATTTCGAATGTTATAGCCAACAAGATTCCCAACATTTTCAGGTAATAATGAACATAGGTATGAAGGAGATAATCCATTATGCATTTTGTAATAAAGGATAAGTTTGTGTTTTTGTCTTCTTATTTTTAAGGATTCCCAACAGGTCTCTTTGTACAGAGCTGATATAGAAACAAGTTTTGTTGCTCCCGTTACTATTCTTGCTGCTTCCAACTGAATCTTTTCTATTTCATTAACTTCATACAAAGTGCAATTATCCCAGACAATGTTAGCATATTCTAGAATTGGACATATAAAAGTAGTATATATTTATAATCTCAAGTGAGTTTCTATCAAATTGGAATTTTAAAAGATGCATAATGTCTATTCTTTTACATGCCTTTTCTTTTATGTATTGAATGAGTTCATGCCATGATCCATTATTAGAAAAAGTAAGACCCAGATGTTTATGAGTAATAACGTCTTGTATAACAGTTTGATTCATAGAAATATTTGGATGTATCGGTTTGTTGATTTTACGGGTAATAACCATCGATTCTGTTTTATTTGGATTAAAATTAACAAGCCATTTATCAGCCCAGTTGTGAATTTTTCTTAGATTAGAATTTAACATAGGAGCTTGCATCCCATTGAGAAAATCAGATTAGTAAATAAAAAAGCACAAAAATAAAAACAAAACTTTAGAGTCCCGTGCAACTTAACATTTATATACAATGGGCAAAATAGTTAAATAATTCACAAGATCCAAGAAATGTAATACAGTTAAAAACAAGACAGGAAAACATAAATGAGATTATGCAAAGTGTTTAGTTTCTTTGATATAGTATTGTACCGCTTTGACTATAATAATATTGCTAACATGAGATAGTCTTTCATCTCCGTATAGAAGGCGATGTGTACTTAGAGGGTGAAATGATCTTGTCAAGTTAAATAATGTTAATCTTTGGGTTCTGTATGTTGTGCATTTGAAAAAAAAATGCTCAGCACATTCAATATTACCACAATGTGGACAACAAGAATCAGTTCTAATATGGTTACAAAACAAGTCATTGTTTGAATTACTGCAATTATTTCTTAATCTTGCTAATATAACTGAAAATTTTCTATTTCCATAATAAAAGTGTTGAGGCATTGTAATATTATTTTGTTTTCTCATGGAGTGCTTAAATGCAGTTAAAGAAGCGGTAGACTTAAAGTTGTTATCTAAGTGGTTCCATAATATAATTGAGGAAGGTATACATGAATTTTTCATGATTTCTGTTCTTGAAAATGGTATAGTGATGTAGTGCTATTTCTTAAATTGTATGTTGTTTTGGTGGGAACAAATCAACTATGTAAGATGGAACCATATTTTTGCTAACCTTTTACATAAAGTAATATTGCTGTAATGTTCTGCGATAAGAAAGAGATTCCCATCCACATTCTATATATAAATTTTCAATAGATACTGATCTGGTTAAGCCAGTGACTATACGTGCAGCTTCATTTTGTAATTTATGGAGTGAATTCGATGTTTGATCAGTACAATTGTTCCAGACTAGAGAGGAATATTCAAGAATTGGTCGAACATATGAAATGTAAATTTGATTGAGGGATTTTCGACCAAGTGAGTATTTAAGGCGACACATTATACCTATTGTTTTTGAAACAGATTTTAAAATATTATCAACATGATCAGTCCATTTTTTGTCTTTACTTAAAGTTACACCTAGATGTTTATGAGATTCTACAAATTGAATTTCTACGTTATTAAATGTTATATAAGGTAATTGTAATCTCTTAAAGAAAAAAAATAGCTTTGGTTTTGTTAGGGTTGAAATTTACTAGCCATTGTTTAGCCCACTGGGATATTATTAAAAGATCATGATTAATTAAACCTTCAATATCACTTACTGATGAGGCTGAATAGTATAATGAACTGTTGTCAACATACAAACGTGTCAAACTGAGTAAATTGTTAGCTATATCATTAACAGAAATTAAGAATAATAAAGGTCCAAGAACGGATCCTTGAGGCACTCCTGCATTAAGAGATTTTAAATTGGAATAGGTACCCTGAAAAACTACCCGTCAGGATCGGTTTGTTAAGCAATCAGAAACCCATTCTAAAAGTTGACCATTAATACAGTTTTCCTGTAGTTTAAATAGTAAACCCTTATGCCAGACTCTGTCAAAAGTCTTCGATATGTCACAAAATACCATACATGAATACTGTTTGTTATCAAAGGTTTGACAAATGTGATGATATATGTCTATAAGTTGATAGGTAGTAGTGTGATTTGGCAAAAAAACCTGAGTGGTATTTATAAATCAAATTATTATCAAGAAAAATGTTATACATATTCTAAAAAAAACATGCCTTTCAAAATGTTTTTCGACACATCTAAGTAAAGGCACAGGTCTGTAATTTGACACCAATGACTTGTCTCCCTTTTTAAAAATAGGAGTTACATTTGCAATCTTCCACAAATCGTGATATAAACCTTCACTTAGAAATCGATTAAATAAAATTGAAAGTGGTTCTGAAATAGCTTTCGACACAGATTTCAGCATTCTATGACTGATCATATCATGACAGCAGGCCTTATTTACTGGTAAAATGCTAATACTTTCAGATATATCATCCTCAGTTATTATAAAATGTGAAAGGGAATTAATAGTTTTGAATAAAATATCAGGTAAAACAACACCAGTATCGTTCACAGTGGATATTGAAGCAAAATAATCAATAAGGCAGTCAGCTTTATTCTGATTTGTTATATGTAAAATATTATCATTAATAAAATCATTTAAAGGAGATATACTTGATGATGAATTATTTCCTTTGACAAAATAGCGAATAATTGTCCAAAAACTTCTTTTGTCATTTGTTTGTAAATCATTAAGTGTTAACTCTAAATTATAAGAAAAATGTTCTTTGGCATATTTTTTATGGTTATTAACTTTATTTTGAGTATTTTATATTTATCCCAGTCTTTTGATTTGCCTGATTTTACAGCAATAGATTTAAGTCTATCTCTTATACAACAAAGTTTCCTTAATTTTGAATCAAACCATGGTTGATCATCAGAACATACAGTTATTATTTTAGATGGTATACATTCCTTTATAATTTTCATAAAAGATTCTGTAAACAGTTCACATGCTGTATTTAAATTACAATTTGACAGACACTGCCAATCAAAATTGTCTATTTTATTTTTTAACAACCCAAAGTTAGTTTTATCATAGAGCCATACTGATCTTTCATAAGTATGATCAGTACTATATAAAAAAGGTAAAGATTTGTCAGATTTGTTCATATTTGGTATAGAGGTTTGATTGCAGATAAGAATTTGGGGGCTAAAATTCATAGGGGCCATGTAAAGGAACTTAGAATTTCACATAGGGATACAATGGGAAAACAGAAAATTCTTTTTTTTTTATTTATTCTGAAACGGCAAGGCCAATAAACCGAAACTTCACATGGATGATTCAAGATGGCCAATATTACCAAAAATAGTCCAAATCTTAAAACAACTTCTTCTCATGAGCGGCCCAACAGATTTTCAAAATATTTATGTAGTAATGATGACTAATTATAGTTTTGGTAGATTTGTTCAAATGGTGGCCCCAGAGTTAAAAAAATGACCTGGCCCTGAGGGTTCAAATAGGGGACACATGTCATAATAATTATTTTATTTTTGTTAAAATGGAAATGATTTTGCCTATATCTTCACAGAAGCATTGTTTGGTGAAGGAGGTTCAGATTTGTAAAATGACTGGGTTCCACTGTCTTAAGGGGTCAGGAGGGGTCCCAAAAGGGTAAAAATTGGGAATTACAAAAACTATTTTCTTAAGAACCGGTATGTCAGATTTGTTCATATTTGGCATAAATTATCCCTACGTGTAGGGGTTTGATTGCAGATAAGAATTTAGGGGCTAAATTTACATAGGAATATTATAGGGAAAACTGATTTTTTCATTTTACATCCATGTGTTCAAAAAAACTTCTTTTTAAAATTTGAAGCATTTCTGCTCATAACAAATTGCTAATGGTGATTGAAGTTCTGACAAATTAAGGGGCTGGGTTGTATAAGGGTTCTGTACAGGAGACTATATTTTATTACAGATGAATGGTATGGGAATTTAAAGTATTTCCTTTTTAAACCCAAGCAATTAAGTTTTTGTTCAGTATGGGTGTGTTGGAGGTATTTATCCATAAGTTGTTAAGATGACCCTGCAAAGAGGGTAAATATTGTGAAATTTCACAAAGGGCTATGGCCACTATGAGTCAGCAAAGCATCCTCAGGCCCTCTTGGTCCTCTTGTTGTGTTTTGTTTTTGTATAAAAATCTGAATTCGCTTTCAATAAATAAATTGAAAATATTTTTTCATGTTTAGTATGAAATTTAACAATTCTCTCCAATACTCCAATAATTCTCATTTACTCATCTATATATTATTTAAAGGCTTCATCAATACATTAAATATGGCAGCTTGGTCTAGTGATAGAGCATCAGCCTCACATGTAGAAGGTCTTGGGTTTGATACAAAGACGTCAAAAGAGGTTCTAGAATCTTCCTTGCTTGGTGCTCAACACTTAAAGGATAGTTCTTGGTCTAGTCGGCCCAGTGTTAGTATAATGTGACTGGATGGGATATCGTACCATGTATCAGCAGCATGATACTCAATTGTGGCAGTGCTCAGAATACTGCCTCAAGTAGACACCATAGTGATATGACTGAAAAATTGTTGAAAGGGATACAAAACACCATACAACAACAACAACATCAATATTCATAATTTGAAAGAATCAGTTGTGGCATTATAACTATTTTAGGTTGATTTTGGCCTCTTACTGATTTAAATCCACTACAGTTCACAGAATTTAAGTGTAAACACTTGCTACTTATTAGCAAAAGTTTTTTTTAGATTCATATAAATTGAGTTTCATATGTATTTGAGGTCCTTCTTTTAATGCTATGGTGATGAACCTTAACATGATTATTTCTAAATTTGAGTAAAACTAATTATGACTTGCTGGGCCCAGTTAACTCATTTGATAATGCCATGGTGATAAACCACAACAAGATTATTTCCCAATTTAGGTTAAAACAATTATGTTTTTCTGATTCAGACTGTCAATCCCGGGTGTCGGGTTTGAATTCACTCCAGTCTACAGTCTCTGTGATGATTGACCATGGACATTATTCTACATGAATCTCCCATGCACCTGAATATGTGGGGAAATAATCAGTGACTTGTAAAGATAAGGTGTGTTAAGTACTGGTTTACAATATTTTGAATCCCAAAAATGATGCTCAGATGTGCTGACCACTATCATATAACTGAAATATGGTACTGTTGAAAAAGGTGCAAAACCCTTCACAAACTGATTTAGTTTATGCCCATTTAATTGATCTGACGTCAGTCAAACAAGTCTATAACCCAATTAGCGATACATATCGGTTGCTACTCAGCCATTTTTCTTAGACAAGCTAGCAATGTCTAAATAAACACTACATTGTATTTACTCGGACAAACAATGCCATTTGGCAACTGGGCTGAGCAATAGTCACTCTCACGTCAGGTCCATTACTAAACAGAATTAAACACAGCAGTACATTACACCATTTGTTGATTGATCAACACACAATGCAGTCAATATATTTCTTTTAATGGTGAATTACCAACCTATTTAAAATCAATGATTTAAAGCTGAGAGTGGGGTTGTGTGTGTGTGTGTGGGGTGGGGGGAGCATAAAATACATTCACAAGGATCACGGTATCCATCACTCATCCTGAAGTTAATTTGTTAATGGAGGCAGACAATCTGACAGTTGTATGCTGCACATTTAAGGTGCATTAGTTTCTGAAACATGATGTATGACCCATGACATTTGTGGAGGAACCATTATACTAATGTCTCTCCATGCAATATCTGATATCTTGACCAAATTTCAGGTTGTTGATACAGGATGTGAATTGGAACGAGTGCCATCAGATCGAGAGTTTCAATATTGACGGATGTTATGATCATTTAGTCTCGGTAAGTACGCTATAGAACTTTAATATTGATTTAATTTACCTTTTCATAATATGTTTTGTTTGAATTATTAGGGTAATTTTTATGCCATGGAAGGCTATTGATTGATTGAATATTTAGCGTCATTTTTATGCCACTGAGGGCTAACAGACGATCAGTTAACCTAACCACTGTTTTCTGGGATCCTGGAAGGTTAAACAGTACTCGAGCACACCCCATGTCTGCAAATAACTGGTAACTTTCCCACTTGTATCAGTAGTTAGAGACGAACGATAATGAGATGCAATGTCGTATTTCAACCATCACGGAGATTGTAGGCATGGGGATTCAAACTCACGACCCCTGGATTGATAGTCAGATGCACTTATGACTGAGCAAATCGGGCCCAGCCATCGAAGGCTAACTGGTCAGTTACCTAACCATCTTTCCTGGAATCTTGGAAAATTAACCAGTATTTCAGCACACTCATCTCCGTAAGTAAATGATAACTTTCTCACATGAATCAGCCGTGGGAGACTGTGGAGGAACCAGGATTCGGACTCACAGCCCCTGGATAGATAGTCAGACTGTTACCAACTGAGCGAAACTTGTCTGGTGTCATATGTTGTATTCTTGTAGTTTACATTTAAATTTAATCAATGAAAATGTACATTATTTTCTTCCACAAGAAATGCAAGATAATCTAGACAGTCTACAAAAAAGGAAAACAAATTTTTCAATTTTTTTTACTAGAATGAACTGTACATCTTATAGATTTGGAAATACTTCTGAAAAAAGTATTAAAAGAAGCACATGTATTTCAGAATTTTTCTGGCAAAAAAATTTTTTCCATTATACTTTATAGCATTCGTGTTATATATTATTCTGATCCTGTATTGCTGTAAAGATATCTATTTAGATATGCTAAAATAATTTGTTGAAAAGAGAAGGGATTTCTGAACGTGGTCTAGATCTGTATCACAGGATAGATTAAAATAGATTTTCTGCTTAACATTGAAACATATTTTGTGATACATCAAATGAGTCCATTGATTTTGTTTTGATTTCAATTTGATACATCAAACTTGTTATGTAATTGCAAAATTTGTTCCATTTTGGAAAGAGTCAAATGACAAAGTGAAGTCAAGCAGTATAAGCTTGTATTTTATTTTTAGAATGGAGATTTCCATTCTGATAAAATATAGTATTTTGTCTTGTTTTTTTTTTTTTTATAAAATACCAAATTATTTGTATCAGTATTTTATTTCTTCATGTAAATGAAAATGAGATGCTTGTTATCCATTTTAAATAATAATTTATAGTGATTTTCCCTGCTACACAGCCTTTAAAATTGTGTCCAGAGACTAGTTTTTAACTACAGTGAAACCTCTGAGACTGACCATCAAAAATGCTTGAGTTTCCTTCTTTGCTAGCTTGGCACCTCAGTGAGTCAATTATCTGTTGTAAATGTTGCTTAAACAACTTCTTCTGAAGATTCTCACCAAATTTTGTGTGAAGCATCCTTAGACCATAATAAACTAATTGCTAGATTATCATCCCAGTCTGACTGCTAATTTTCATAAAAAACAAGAAATGTCACTGTTAAGTGTCACATGCACCCCAAATGGTCTGTGAAAATAAAAATATATGATATGTTATGTTGATCATTTGTAGTAAGTATCAACAAAATCCATCAATGCATGACAAAGTTACAGGCCGGAATCGGAATCTCACACAAACTCAAAGTGTTGTCAAACAAACTCAAATTGTGACCTTGACCTTTGAGGTATGGGTGTTGGTCTGACTTGTGATACGTTGTCATGTTATGTTGATCATTTTTAGCAAGTATCAACAAAATCCGTCTATGCATGAGAAAGTTACAGGCCGGAAACGAAATCTCACACAAACTCAAAGTGTTGTCAAACAAACTCAAACTCTGACTTTGACCTTTGAGGCATGGGTGTGAGTCATACTCGCGACATGTCATTATACTATGTTGATCATTTGTAGCAAGTATCAACAAAATCCATTTATGCATGAGAAAGTTACAGGCCGGAAACGAAATCTCACACAAACTCAAAGTGTTGTCAAACAAACTCAAATTGTGACTTTGACCTTTGAGGTACGGGTGTGGGTCTTACTCGCGACATGTCGTTATACTATGTTGATCATTTGTAGCAAGTATCAACAAAATCCATTTATGCATGACAAAGTTACAGGCCGGAAACGAAATACCGGACGGAAGGACGGACGGACGGATGAACGGACGTTCTCACAAATGGGTATTTAAGTGGCTTCTTTGCGTCAATTGTATTACTTGTGTGGCTAAATTTTAGCCAAGTAAGAGAAAAAAAGCCACCTAAGAGCTGTTTTTTAAGTGTCTAGAACTGCCACTTAATGTTTTTTCAACAGCTTTTCAACTGTCCATAAAAATTACTAACCCTAAACCCTAGACACTTAAATACCCATTTGTCCGCCTGGACAGATGGACAGATGGATGCTGCGATTACTATATGCCACCCAAAAATATTTTTGGGGGGGATAACAAAACTGTTTTGGGGGGGGGCATAAAAAAAGATACCCCCCCCCCCATACACACACACACAAACACACACACAACCCCTTATCAATATAATTTGGATGAGAGTCTAGCAATTAACTATTTATAATGGTCTTTAACTTGAAGCTCTCTTGAGTTCATAAATCTAGGGTCAAATTTGACTTGCCACAGCAGTTTATCAGATTTCTCTTCTTCAAAGTTTCAAAAATCGTCTCCTAAAGTACAAGTCCTGTAACTTTGATATTTTGCATGTAGAATTACATAATTGTTTTTCCTCAGTTTTGTTCAAGGCATGATCCAAGTTTCAAAATTGGTCCTGCTCCGGGGACTTATCAGTTTATTATAGGGAAATTCTCATTCAATAATCTTCTTTTCAAGAACAGACCAGCCAAATTTGTCTTATAATATTTAGTTAAATTGATCACTATAAATGTTTTTTAAGTTTGTTCAAATAAAAATCTTGTTTATGTGAGGGAGACAGTTTTTCACTGAAAAACAATTTCTAGGGACATATTATGATATAAAGCATGATGTCTACTTATGTCAGGTTGGACTGGTCCTTTTAAAAGACTTAATTATTCATAAAGGGTCAGCAGGTGCCATAAATGGTATAATACAAATGTGAATTTTCAACAACTCTAAATTTTGTTATAAAATGAAATGGGTAATGTTGTATAATGCAGGCTTGTAATTACCTCTTCACTTGAACTGCATCAAAATAGCATACTGTCAAACCTGTATAAGCCATCACCTCTATTAAGCAGCCATTTGTCTTAAGCAGCCAAGTTTTTATTTGGCATTTATATGCTTTCATAGCACATTAACCTGCATTAAAGCAACAATCTGTCTTAAAAGTCACTTTTTCTTCTTCCCTTGACTGACTGCTTAAGAAAGGTTTGACTATACATGGCCAAGTTTGATAATTTTCTATTACTATAGTATCACAAAAAAATCAAGATAGGCAATTTTAAAAAATCTGAAATCTAAGGTGACTGTGACATTACATTCACCTGAAGAGGCTGAGATACATTAGGAACCAGTAAAGGGATTTTGACTTTTTTGCTAAGAAGCTTGTTCAGCTGGGTTAACCCTTTACTTCATATAGACGCCTTTGGACACCTCTAATATAGACGCCTTTGGACACCTCTAATATATACGCCTTTGGACACCTCTAATATAGACGCCTTTGGACACCTCTAATATAGAGGCCTTTGGACACCTGTAATATAGACGCCTTTGGACACCTGTAATATAGATGCCTTTGGACACCTCTAATATAGACACCTTTGGGCACCTCTAATATAGATGCCTTTGGACACCTCTAATATAGATGCCTTTGGACACCTCTAATTAAGACGCCTTTGGACACCTCTAATATAGACACCTTTTGACACCTCTAATTTAGACGCCTTTTGACACCTCTAATATAGACGCCTTTGGACACCTCTAATATAGAAACCTTTGGACACCTCTAATATAGATGCCTTTGGACACCTCTAACCCTTTACTTCATATAGACGCCTTTGGACACCTATAATATAGACGCCTTTGGACACCTCTAATATTGACGCCTTTGGACACCTCTAATATAGACACCTTTGGACACCTCTAATATAGATGCCTTTGGACACCTCTAATATAGACACCTTTGGACACTTCTAATATAGACACCTTTGATGCCTAGTACACCTCTAATATAGAAGGTTTTTGAAATATTGGATGAAGTATGTTTATATTAAATGACAGAGTGGAAAACAGTGCAGGAAGTGTTCAGATTGCTCATGACGAGCAATCTGAACTCTTCCTGCACAGTTTTCAAAGGCCTTCTGCGGAAAAAGCATATCTATGGAGTAAAGGGTTAAAGTGGTTATCCAGGATTAATTGGTCCCAGAATGAAGACAAGTTGACTCATCAGTCCTAATGAGAAGAATAAACTTGCCTTGGTGGATGCAATATGAAGGCCCTTTTAAAGGACCCAATCTGAACTTGCAATTATGACCAGACAATGTTTTTTTCAAATATTTTCTCCAAAACTACAGAGCATTGATCTGTAATGTTTTGCATGTATTGTATAACCTGATGATTTTCTCTCAAGTTTGTTCAAGCGATGACCCTAAGGTCAAAATTGGCCATGGCCCCTAAATATCAGTTTAACATAAGGAAATTTTAATTTAAGTATCACCTTTCATTAGAATCAAACAGCCAAATTAGTTTATATTTGGTTTTGTTAAAATAGGGGTTAGTGTCCATAAGAGCTCAGTTAGGGGACTTTGATTTTTACTCATGAATAGTATGGGAAAGAAATGCCATGAGACATGCTGAGACTGTATGGGAGAATCTGGCATATACTTTCCTATTCAAATAAAGCAAATCCATAGTTGTGGACGTCAGGCTATTTCTGCCAATATATCCTTTGTTCTTATCAAATTTTGAAGAAATGAAATTACCTAGCATTTCTGAAAGCCATATTAGATTAAAATCATTGTTGAGTATCATGTAAACATTCTAAAACAACACTATGAAGGACATCAAAATCTTATTTTCCTTTGGGGTCTGGTTTGTTTTAAAACACTCACAGTAATACAAAGATATCAACTATTTTTTCAGCCTCTTCAATATTTAGATTCTCTGTGTATGGACCAGGTCTGAATTACATGTGGCAGATGTCATTTCATGACTTCAATAAATACAAATTGTGAGTTGTATGCTTGGATGTATGTTATGCGATACAATCAGTCGAGAAATATACATCTGTTCTTTATGAATGTCGATTAATGAAATATGCACTTTTCATATCATTAAACTGAGTTTTTTATTTTTTTATTGGAATCAATTTTGTCTCCAGAGGACTGAGAACATTAGAAAATCAGCAAGTATAAAGTAGCTATATGGATGATTGATGATATCCATGTTTGTATAATGGGCTGGTGATATTTGATGTAGAAGTTCGTGTTACTTTACTTGTCTATGTTGTCTTGGATTGCAACTAATTGACTTGCAGGGAGAGTACTACTGTTGCATTGAATAAAAACTGCATTTTAAGCTCACCTGTGCCAAGGCTCAAGCAAGTTTTTGTGAGCGCTTTTCTTTTGTTATCAGTTCATCTGTCATGTCTGTCTGTGAGCAGATTCTATCCAAATAGTCAAATTGTTGCCTGTTCTGGTTCAATTCTGCTGTCACCCATTTGGACACCTTGGAATTACTAGAATTTGCAAAGAATTTTAGAATGAGAAATGTTTGTAAAATTATGCCCATTAACCTGTTTAATCAATTGATGGACAGAAGTCAGTTTACACTTTTTGAATGCCAATATCTGCTTAAAAAAGAAGGTTATCAACTCTCATATATTTTTTTAAATCTTATTTTCTTCAAACAGGTTTTGATTTCTGATACTTGTTGTATTTCTGAATAATTAACAAACATGTAATAGTAGCATTTGCATTTATTAAAGTCACTTTGTTTGGGGTTTTGGGCCTATTTTCAACAGTGTTCCAATCGTAACTGCCATCAGCACACCAAACTATCATTTCTGGGATCTGCTAGGTGGTTAACCAGTACTAGACACACCTTATCTCTGCAAGTCACTGGCTAGTTCCCCACATATTCAGGTTGGAGATTCATGCAGCACCACACACACCTTATCTCCACAAGTCAATGAGATTCATGCAGCACCACACTCGACTTATCTTCACAAGTCACTGGCTACTCCCTCACATATTCAGGTGGGAGGTTCATGCAGCACCACACACACCTTAACTCCACAAGTCACTGACTATTTCCCCACATATTCAGGTGGGAGATTCATGCAGCACCACACACACCTTATCTCCACAAGTCACTGGCTACTTCCCCACATATTCAGGTGGGAGATTCATGCAGCACCACACACACCTTATCTCCGCAAGTCACTGACTACTTCCCCACATATTCAGACGGGAGATTCATGCAGCACCACACACACCTTATCTCCACAAGTCACTGGCTACTTCCCCACATATTCAGGTGGGAGATTCATGCAGCACCACACACACCTTATCTCCGCAAGTCACTGACTACTTCCCCACATATTCAGGTGGGAGATTCATGCAGCACCACACACACCTTATCTCCGCAAGTCACTGACTACTTCACCACATATTCAGGTGGGAGATTCATGCAGCACCACACACACCTTATCTCCACAAGTCACTGGCTACTTCCCCACATATTCAGGTGGGAGATTCATGCAGCACCACACACACCTTATCTCCGCAAGTCACTGACTACTTCCCCACATATTCAGGTGGGAGATTCATGCAGCACCACACACACCGGTGGGAGATTCATGCAGCACCACACACACCTTATCTCCACAAGTCACTGGCTACTTCCCCACATATTCAGGTGGGAGATTCATGCAGCACCACACACACCTTATCTCCGCAAGTCACTGACTACTTCCCCACATATTCAGGTGGGAGATTCATGCAGCACCACACATACCTTATCTCCGCAAGTCACTGACTACTTCACCACATATTTAGGTGGGAGATTCATGCAGCACCACACTCCACTTATCTCCACAAGTCACTGACTACTTCCCAACATATTCAGGTGGGAGATTCATGCAGCACCACACACACCTTATCTCCGCAAGTCACTGACTACTTCCCCACATATTCAGGTGGGAGATTCATGCAGCACCACACACACCTTATCTCCACAAGTCACTGGCTACTTCCCCACATATTCAGGTGGGAGATTCATGCAGCACCACACACACCTTATCTCCACAATTCACTGACTACTTCCCCACATATTCAGGTGGGAGATTCATGCAGCACCACACACACCTTATCTCCACAATTCACTGACTACTTCACCACATATTCAGGTGGGAGATTCATGCAGCACCACACACACCTTATCTCCACAATTCACTGACTACTTCACCACATTTTCAGGTGGGAGATTCATGCAACACCTCACTCGACTTATCTCCACAAGTCACTGACTACTTCCCCACATATTCAGGTGGGAGATTCATGCAGCACCACACACACCTTATCTCCGCAAGTCACTGACTACTTCACCACATATTTAGGTGGGAGATTCATGCAGCACCACACTCGACTTATCTCCACAAGTCACTGACTACTTCCCAACATATTCAGGTGGGAGATTCATGCAGCACCACACACACCTTATCTCCGCAAGTCACTGACTACTTCCCCACATATTCAGGTGGGAGATTCATGCAGCACCACACACACCTTATCTCCACAAGTCACTGAGATTCATGCAGCACCACACTCGACTTATCTCCGCAAGTCACTGACTACTTCACCACATATTCAGGTGGGAGATTCATGCAGCACCACACACACCTTATCTCCACAAGTCACTGAGATTCATGCAGCACCACACTCCACTTATCTCCACAAGTCACTGACTACTTCCCCACATATTCAGGTGGGAGATTCATGCAGCACCACACACACCTTATCTCCACAAGTCACTGAGATTCATGCAGCACCACACTCCACGTATCTCCACAAGTCACTGACTACTTCCCCACATATTCAGGTGGGAGATTCATGCAGCACCACACACACCTTATCTCCACAAGTCACTGAGATTCATGCAGCACCACACTCCACTTATCTCCGCAAGTCACTGACTACTTCACCACATATTCAGGTGGGAGATTCATGCAGCACCACACACACCTTATCTCCACAAGTCACTGAGATTCATGCAGCACCACACTCCCCTTATCTCCACAAGTCACTGACTACTTCCCCACATATTCAGGTGGGAGATTCATGCAGCACCACACACACCTTATCTCCACAAGTCACTGACTACTTCCCCACATATTCAGGTGGGAGATTCATGCAGCACCACACTCGACTTATCTCCACAAGTCACTGGCTACTTCCCCACATATTCAGGTGGGAGATTCATGCAGCACCATACACACCTTATCTCCGCAATTCACTGACTACTTCCCCACATATTCAGGTGGGAGATTCATGCAGCACCACACACACCTTAGCTCCACAAGTCACTGAGATTCTTGCAGCACCACACACACCTTATCTCCACAATTCACTGACTACTTCCCCACATATTCAAGTGGGAGATTCATGCAGCACCACACATACCTTATCTCCGCAATTCACTGACTACTTCCCCACATATTCAGGTGGGAGATTCATGCAGCACCACACTCACCTTATCTCCACAAGTCACTGACTACTTCCCCACATATTCAGGTGGGAGATACATAGCTATATAGAATAAGAGACATGACCGGGCCACTGATCACAGAGACTGTGACTGCAGGACGATTTAAATGCAAAATCCCTTGATTGACAGTCAGACAAGTGACTAATTGAACTGTCTGTTCCTTGCTATTCAAAATAGAAATGATGAATCTATTAGTTTATTTATTAAAATTTACAATATTGTTAATCTTAAATACAAATGAGTCAGAACAAAAGAAATTGGATCATTAATTTCTTCCAAGCTACTTTACCACTAAAATGTCCTTCTATTGGTGTAGGGACCGCGTCGTGGTCTAGAGGTAGAGCGTCCACCTCGCATGCGGAAGGTCATGGGTTCAATCCCCGACCGGGACATACCAAAGACTTTAAAAATGGTACTAGAAGCTTCTTCGCTTGACACTCAGCATTTAGAGGAGAGTTCTAGGTCTGGTCGGCCCGGTGTCAGTATAATGTGACTGGGTGGGATATCATACCATGTGTCTGCGGCATGATACTCCAGTGTGACAGCACTTAGAATACTGTCTCAAGGAAGGTTCAGTGTGATGTAAGGTCTAGTTGCTCATATGGTATATTGAGTTCTGGCTCTGTACATTTTGGAATCAAAAGTCTTGTCCACTTTTTTTTTTGACTGACATTTGCATTTCAATGAAACATGCTGGGAACAATCATTATAAGTTTAATTGTACATAATGCATATCCCTTTCTGGTACAATGGTTTTTGACTTAGTGTTGAAATGAATCGAGTCTGCACTTCTTTTCTTGTTTTGCATATCTTGCATTCCAGTTCATTGATTTTTGGCCAAGTTTTGACCCTCTGAATTTAAATGACGAAATTCTTGCCCAAACTTCACCTCCATAACCAAATAACCTAAAATTAATTGTCTCAATCCGGTTTGTTTTTTGGTGCCATTACACTTTTTCTTGCAACCAAATCATAAGTCTGTAACCTCACCAAACTTGATAAAAGCATTGAAGATAATTTGCACAAGTTTTTGCCCGAAAAACAATTTCTAGTTTTATATTTGTTGCTGTGCAGTATATATTATGTACAGCAGGTGCTGTGGGACACGAATGTAGAAAATATATAACACTCCCATCGATTTTAATCAGGGTTTAGCAGTTTGTTACATATTGATATTGGGACATTTTTTCAACATTACAAATGGCTATCATTGAATACTACCCATTATAGTGGAACTCAGATCTAGTCAGTTGTGTATTCAGAACTATATAGTTTGATCAGTCAGGATAAAAATCAAAATCCAGTGGATGTTTTGGTTAATCATGAACACCCAAACTTAACCTACAGTGGATGTTTTGGTAAACCATGAACACCCAAACTTAACCTACAGTGGATGTTTTGGTAAATCACGAACACCCAAACTTAACCTACTGTGAATGTTTTGGTAAATAACAAACAACCAAACTTAACCTGCAGTGGATGTTTTGGTAAATCACAAACAACCAAACATAACCTACAGTGGATGTTTTGGTAAATCACAAACAACCAAACTTAACCTACAGTGGATGTTTTGGTAAACCACAAACAACCAAATTTGACCTACAGTGGATGTTTTGGTAAATCACAAACAACAAAACTTTACCTACAGTGAATGTTTTGGTAAATCACAAACAACGAAACTTGACCTACAGTGAATGTTTTGGTAAATCACAAACAACTAATCTTGACCTACAGTGAATGTTTTGGTAAATCACAAACAACCAAACTTGACGTACTGTGAATGTTTTGGTAAATCACAAACAACCAAACTTAACCTACAGTGGATGTTTTGGTAAATCACAAACAACCAAACTTAACCTACAGTGAATGTTTTGGTAAATCATGAACACCCAAACTTAACCTACAGTGGATGTTTTGGTAAATCATGAACACCCAAACTTAGCCCACAGTGGATGTTTTGGTAAATCATGAACACCCAAATTTAACCTACAGTGGATGTTTTGGTAAATCATGAACACCAAATTTTATCCTACAGTGGATGTTTTGGTAAATCATAAACACCTAAACTTAACCTACAGTTGATGTTTTGGTTAATCATGAACACCCAAACTTATCCTACAGTGGGTGTTTTGGTTAATCATGAACATCCAAACTTAACCTACAGTGGATGTTTTGGTAAATCATGAACACCCAAACTTAACCTACAGTGGTTGTTTTGGTTAATCATGAACACCCAAACTCATCAACAGTGGAATGTATTAGTAATCATAAATACCAGAACTCAACCCACTTTGGAATGTCTTGTTAATCATGAATAAAATCTAATTATGGAACTATTTTGTTAAATAATGAATATCCTACTCAACCCATTGCAGAATGTAGTGGTAAATCATGAATAACCAAACTCAAGCCACAGTAGAATGTTTTGTTTAATCATAAATACTGGAACTCAACCCCCATTGGAATGTATTGGTAAATCATGAATATCCAAACTCAACCCCAGTGGAATGAATGTATTGTTAAATCACGAATACCTGAATTCAACCCCCAGTGGAATGTATCGATAAATCATGAATACTCAAACTCAACCTCAGGTGGAATGTTTTGTTGAATCATGAATATCTAAACTCAACCCACAATCCAAACTCGACCTCTAGTGGAATGTATTGGTAAATCAGGAATACCCAAACTTAACCCACAGTGAAACTGTTTTGGTCAAACTCAATCAGTAATTGTGGATAACAAATTCTACTCAGAACCTGTTTTGATCAGTTATAACAAATCCACTCTGAATCTATTTTGGTTAATAATGGATCCAGAACCAACAGTGGAACTATTTTGATCAATTATGATAACAAATACACTCTGAAACTGTTTTAATCAATTATGATAACTAATTCACTCTGGAACTATTTTGGTCAATAATGCATCCAGAACCAACAGTGGAACTATTTTGATCAATTATGATAATAAATCCACTCTAAAACTATTTTAATCCATTATGATAACAATTTCACTCTGGAACTATTTTGACTAATAATGGATCCAGATCCAACAGTTTGATGAATTATGATAACAAATCTACTCAGGAACTGTTTCGGTGAATTATGAATTGAAAACCAACATTGGAACTACTTTGATCAATTATTATGAACATTTCACTCTGGAACTGTTTTGGTCAATTATGGATCCAAAACCAACATTGGAACTATTTTGATCAATTATGGTAAAAATTTCACTATTAAACTGTTATGTGTAGCACGAAAAAGTATACAACATAATTGTATATATTTATGGTTATTTACATTGGACATAATGCAGGGGAGGATAGCTTTGATTATATTAATAATAATAATGAGTGTACGGTCTAGTGGTAGAGCATCCTGGGTTCGATCCTCCACCCTGGCACCCTGTTGTTTCCTTCAGCAAGACCTTTTATCCACATACGCTTAGTACTGGTTCTACTTAGGAAGACTTCGACCATGATTTGCCCAAGTTGTAAAAACTTGTTTCACAACTGAAGTAAAATAGATAAGTTTAAACTAACCTAATAATGATAATTATAGTATAGTAATAATAAAATCTTTGTTACATGAGAGTTTTATATCATGATAGGACATAATAATAATGGTAATTGGAATTGATACTACAAATCACTCGAGCGAGATTTTCCAGGTTAAAAATAAATTTATATGTTGTTAATATGCCTTGCTTAATAAAACAACACCTGGTTCCGGGCCTGATGACCAATCAAACCCATAACCTACAGAAGTTGAATCTTAACTAGACCATGCACTCCGCTTAATAATCATTATAATGGAGGTGTAACCGCCACTGTCTTAGTTGTATTTCCACAGGGACCGTTAGGCGACAAGATTATTTCTCCGATTTGCTGAGTTGCAGGATTTATTCTCCCATTTGCAGAAATGTTAAATATTTAATGGGACTACGTCAGTTCTTTTGTGCAATCAACATGAAACATGTTGTAATTGTATCAGAAGTTCCATGTATGTTTCATGTCAGAAAGTATAAATTATGCAAAATTCTCTCCAAGTAGAATCTCAATTAAATGAAATCTGCCCAAATTTATTTCTCCGACTATTTTCTTAATGACCAACTTGAGATATGTTTAAACCAACTGACACTGACAGAGGTGTCGTAATAATTGTTCTGAAATGGTTGAGCAATCAAACCATCTCTTTTATGCCCTGTGAGTGTTGCATTGTGGTTATATTCATCACCTGATGTTTTCCTCTAGAACGTCTTCACACATTTTGCTAGACATCGTATAAATGTCTATGAAATTACAGTCCAAAGTTTTTGATGTTTTTTTAATGGGATTTTACCATTTTCAACACATTTCAGGTTATATATGGCATATCCAGTTTTAATGGTGGAGGAAAACCTAAGAATGAATCTGAGTAGAACCACCGTCCTTCCGCTAGTAACTGGCAGACTTTCTCACATAAAGATTTTTGGGCAAGCGGGGTATTGAACCTACAACCTTTGTGGTGAGAGGTAAGTGATCATGAGACGGCACCTTAGACCACTCTACCACTATTTGAGATTTCATATCCAGTTTACAACTTTGTCATACAGAGATGGATTTTGAAAACACTTGGCTCAATTAATCCACATGACATGACAATAATGACATGTAAGATTTAGACTGCTAATTCAAAGATCAAGTTTGTTTGGTAACACATTGTCAGAGATTTCCTGTCCAGCCTGTTAAATTGTTATATATGTACATCAATAGATTGAAAAAACTCATGGCTAAATTGATCAGCATGACATGACAACATGTCGTACATAAGACCAAGAACCGTACCTCAAAGGTTAACTTTAAAGGTAACACTTTCAGTTTGTTTGAGATATTGTGTCTGGTCTTTAACTTTGTCTTATATGGATGGAGTGTTTTAAAATAACTTTTAAATAACAATTGATCAACATGTCATGCTGATGTGTCACCTGCAATACCCATATGTCAAGGCCAAAGTCACACAAATGTCAAGGTCTCATTTTAAAGTAAGAAATAGGAAATTGCATGCATAGTCTGTATCTTTAGTCCATATGTCTTGATATTCATCACCAAGAACATTGATATGAACTAGAAGTTATTCTTGAGGTAATAAAGACAGCAATAATGGAGATAAGGATCATTATTATGTTTCGTTTAAGATCAAAGTGTACCTCTGTAATACACTAAGGCAGTTAATGCAGTGGATTAAAGGTCGTTTATATCGAGATGTTGTGTCTGCAGATTTCCCAAGACACAACAGTATGATAGGGTGTGGCCATTAACGTTTTGTTGTATTAAACAAGACTATTTTGAAATATAATAATGACAACAACTGGGAGAGTACAAACAACATATCAGGGCTACATTAATGGAGATTTATCTTGTGTACTTCCAAAGAGATCATTTCATTCACCATTAATCATATTCTTTGGTGTTTAGCATATCTTTCAACAATCTTTAGTCATAAACTGGTACCACAACAGTGACTGCTGGAGAAGCATTGCCACACTGGAGTATCATGGCATAGACTGCAGAGACATAAACAAGATATTCTAATTCTTTACCTATTTACCATAGCAATGGGTGTACATCTTATACACCAATTAATTATGTACTCTTCTTAACATATAGAGACATGCACTTCTGACAGAAAACTGGGCCTTTAAATGCTCGCTGTATGACTGCTCTGATTTGTTATCATTTTCATTAGTCACCTTAACCACATGTATGTCACATGTACCACCAAGCTGTTTTGGACAGCTTTCCGGCTTTAGCAGACATTTCTTTCCGTGAACACGGGATTTTAAAGACACATGTAAAATAATGTAATCAGCACTTGAGATATCTTTCCTCTGAAATCCTGAAAATGTGAGAAATCCAGAGATAGAACTGTTTTTAGCTTGTAAAATGTCACTTCGTCTGACGATTTCTTCATCTACGAAGCAAATGTCTCAAATATTTCTCAATTATTTTTAATTTTACTTACAGGAAATAAACATTAAATATCAGATGGGTCAAATAACATTCCCCGATTTCCAATAAATAATTGTGTCACAATAAAATAATAACCTAAAGAATGCTTCTAGGTGCTGTGATTTCGATGGTTTTTACCTGTCAAATGTACCGGGTGCTGGTTACATTGTTAAACGTGGTTAAAGTGACCATTTTCCAAGTGTGTCAATGCTGACAAATTGATCAGTACAATAGCTCTCAAGGACAGCCTTTCTTTAAATAATCAAGCTAAATAAAACAATAAGCACATTAACTGTAGGCAGATGTATAAAATAATTTTCATCTTAAATCAGTTGAAATGATGACTCAGACAGTTTGTCTGAGATAAATAGAAATACAACTTTATTCTCTGGTCTGATGATGTTTCATGAAGCTTTACTCTTTATATCAGATGACAAATTGTTCCCTAAGCTGGAAAGTATGTTTTATGATGATTAGAGATTTGCATTAGATGTGCTTACGTTTATCAACCTTATATGTATCCAACAAAAGAATCAACACAAGGATCAATGCCAGTTTCTCTGCTACAATACAGTCATTTCCTATTTTATTTAGAGTTTGGGTTCTGTTATATAGAGATATTGATAATGTTTAACATTTTTAAGTTGAAAGTTACTTACAGTTAATTGTAATGTTAATTGTAATAAATGTAAGCTGAATTTTAATGTGCTGAACTGTTAATTATAATAAATGTAAGCTGTATGTTAATTGTAATGAATTGTAATGTTAATTGTAAAAAAAATAACCTATACATTTATTGTAATGTATTGTAATGTTGATCTAATAAATGTAAGCTGTATGTTAATGTACTGAATTTTAATGTTAATTGTAACACATGTAAGTTGTATGTTAATGTTCTGAATTGTAATGTTAATTGTAATAAATGTAATCGGTATGTAAATTGCAATAAATTATAATATTATTTATAAAGGTAAACTGTAATTAAATGTACTGAATTGTAATGTTGATTGAAATAAATGTAAACTGTATGTTAATGTTCTAAATTGTAATGTTAATTGTAATAAATGTAAACTGTATGTTAATGTTCTAAATTGTAATGTTAATTGTAATAAATGTAAACTGTATGTTAATGTAATGAATTGTAACGTTAATTGTAATAAATGTAAACTGTATGTTAATGTAATGAATTGTAATGTTAATTGAAATAAATGTAAACTGTATGTTAATGTTCTGAATTGTAATGTTAATTGTAATAAATGTAAACTGTATGTTAATGTAATGAATTGTAATGTTAATTGAAATAAATGTAAACTGTATGTTAATGTTCTGAATTGTAATGTTAATTGTAATAAATATAAACTGTATGTTAATGTAATGAATTGAAATGTTAATTGTAATAAATGTTAACTGTATGTTAATGTTCTTAATTGTAATGTTAATTGCAATAAATGTAATCAGTATGTTAATTACAATAAATTGTAATGTTAATTGTAATAAATGTAATCTGTATGTTAATGTCATGAATTGTAATGTTAATTGTTATAAATGTAAGCTGTAAGTTAATCACAATGAATTGTAATGTTAATTGTAATAAATATAAGCTGTAAGTTAATTACAATGAATTGTAATGTAAATTGTTATAAATGTAAGCTGTATGTTAATCGCAATGAATTGTAATAATTTTTATCATGTTAATTTCAATTAATTGTAATATTTATTGTAGTGTTGGGAATCAGAGCTAACATTTTTAAACTATTACTTGGACATTCGATACGATCGATTAACAATTAAAATCACAATTAAATCATTGCGTAAGGTTTGCTTTGTATGATAACCTGAAATAATCCCTGGAGTCTGATTGTTTATTTATATGATAACCTGAAATGGTCCCTGGAGTCTTATTGTTTATTTATATGATAACCTGAAATAGTCCCTGGAGTCTTATTGTTTATTTATATGATAACCTGAAATGGTCCCTGGAGTCTGATTGTTTAATTATTATGATAACCTGAAATGGTCCCTGGAGTCTGATTGTTTAATTATTATGATAACCTGAAATAGTCCCTGGAGTCTGATTATTTATTTATATGATAACCTGAAATGGTCCCTGGAGTATTATTGTTTATTTATATGATAACCTGAAATGGTCCCTGGAGTCTGATTGTTTAATTATTATGATAACCTGAAATGGTCCCTGGAGTCTGATTGTTTAATTATTATGATAACCTGAAATGGTCCCTGGAGTCTGATTGTTTATTTATATGATAACCTGAAATGGTCCCTGGAGTCTGATTGTTTATTTATTATGATAACCTGAAATGGTCCCAGGAGTCTGATTGTTTATTTATATGATAACCTGAAATGGTCCCTGGAGTCTGATTGTTTATTTATTATGATAACCTGAAATGGTCCCTGGAGTCTGATTGTTTATTTATATGATAACCTGAAATGGTCCCTGGAGTCTGATTGATTTTAATTAATTTTCATCCAGTCAGCATTCAGTTAAGTTAAAAGTAAGAAAGACAACTCTTACACACCAATTAGTATAATACTTCTACAAGCAAAAAGCTATTGCCGATAAATCATGCCAGTGTGGTTTGGTAATTTATCTGAGCAACAATTAGTTTATCCTGTTAATATAATGATAATATAATGTTAAATTCATTGATATATTAAAATATCTACTTACTATATATATCATTATTTTCTTTTAGACAATTTAGGAGATATGTGACACTTACCAGTGAAATTTCTTGTTTTCTGGCTGTTTTCTTTGAAAATTTGAATTGTGCATGACAGATGAAGGCCAGACAATAGGCGCAAGACAAACTAGTACTCCAATACGGTTCCAACATTTTATCACTGATAGTGTCATCTGGTTGTTTTTTTTTAATATTTTATAAATTTCCTTTTTTTTGTGTCCTTTCAAAGACATTGAGCCATTCTTTTATAAGACTGTTGTACAGAAATGTTATGAGTAACTGCAGAATGACAAAATATTTATAAATGTGTAAAATTCAAAATCAATAAAAAAAACAGTTCTCTTAAGTAAAGATTTTACTTATACCACCCAGTGGACATTTTTCCAAAGCATTCCCCATAAACCAACTAATAAAAAAATAAATAAATGGCCTTGCTGCCTTATGATAGATTGATATTATGTCAGCACTATAGATACTCCTAATGTATGAAGCCTATAGCATCATCATGGCACTCCAGTATGATTGAGTCATGCCCTTTAATTGTTTTCTAACAGTAATTATTGTCAGCACTACCCCTTGTTAACCTTTCAACTGATTATGGTCAAACCTGTTTACAATTAAGTGTCATGACTACTAAATTCAGCTGTCATCAGTTAAAATGTTATATAAGTCAAATGACATTAGTACAATAAAGCCACAGACACAGGGTGTGGGGTGTTGGGGGGAGGGGGGGGGGGGGTTGGGTATTCATGTTGACAGACACATGTTTAGTTTTCTTATAAATTGTTTGGCTGCAAATTCTTCACATTATCACACACATATAAACCTGATCATTTACACTCCACATAATCACACACATATAAACTTGATCATTAACACTACACATAATCACACACATATAAACTTGATCATTTACACTACACATAATCACACACATATAAACTTGATCATTTATACTACATAAAATCACACACATATAAACTTGATCATTTACACTACACATAATCACACACATATAAACTTGATCATTTAAACTACACATAATCACACACATATAAACTTGATCATTTACACTACACATAATCACACACATATAAACTTGATCATTTACACTACACATAATCACACACATATAAACTTGATCATTTACACTACACATAATCACACACATATAAACTTGATCATTTAAACTAAACATAATCACACACATATAAACTTGATCATTTACACTACACATAATCACACACATATAAACTTGATCATTTACACTACACATAATCACACACATATAAACTTGATCATTTACACTACACATAATCACACACATATAAACTTGATCATTTACACTACACATAAACACACACATATAAACTTGATCATTTACACTACACATAATCACACACATATATACTTGATCATTTAAACTACACATAATCACACACATATAAACTTGATCATTTAAACTAAACATAATCACACACATATAAACTTGATCATTTACACTACACATAATCACACACATATAAACTTGATCATTTTCACTACACATAATCACACACATATAAACTTGATCATTAACACTACACATAATCACACACATATAAACTTGATCATTTACACTACATAAAATCACACACATATAAACTTGATCATTTACACTAAACATAATCACACACATATAAACATGATCATTTACACTACACATAATCACACACATATAAACTTGATCATTTACACTACACATAATCACACACATATAAACTTGATCATTTACACTCCACATAATCACACACATATAAACTTGATCATTTACACTACACATAATCACACACATATAAACTTGATCATTTACACTACACATAATCACACACATATAAACTTGATCATTTACACTACACATAATCACACACATATAAACTTGATCATTTACACTACACATAATCACACACATATAAACTTGATCATTTACACTACACATAATCACACACATATAAACTTGATCATTTAAACTAAACATAATCACACACATATAAACTTGATCATTTACACTACACATAATCACACACATATAAACTTGATCATTTACACTACACATAATCACACACATATAAACTTGATCATTTACACTACACATAATCACACACATATAAACTTGATCATTTACACTACACATAATCACACACATATAAACTTGATCATTTACACTACACATAATCACACACATATATACTTGATCATTTAAACTACACATAATCACACACATATAAACTTGATCATTTAAACTAAACATAATCACACACATATAAACTTAATTAATTTACACTACACATAATCACACACATATAAACTTGATCATTTACACTACACATAATCACACACATATAAACTTGATCATTAACACTACACATAATCACACACATATAAACTTGATCATTTACACTACACATAATCACACACATATAAACTTGATCATTTACACTACACAAAATCACACACATATAAACTTGATCATTTACACTAAACATAATCACACACATATAAACTTGATCATTTACACTACACATAATCACACACATATAAACTTGATCATTTACACTACACATAATCACACACATATAAACTTGATCATTTACACTACACATAATCACACACATATAAACTTGATCATTTACACTACACATAATCACACACATATAAACTTGATCATTTACACTACACATAATCACACACATATAAACTTGATCATTTACACTACACATAATCACACACATATAAACTTGATCATTTACACTACACATAATCACACACATATAAACTTGATCATTTACACTACACATAATCACACACATATAAACTTGATCATTTACACTACACAATATCATCACTTTAATCACTAAAGTGACTTATGAATGCCAGACCTGGTTATATAGCTCAGTCTGTAATACATCTTACTTTCATTCAAGGGTCATGAGTTTGAATCTCTGTCCAGCTACAGTCTCTGTGATGATTGATATACAACATAACGTCATTCATCTCTCACAGCTGATTCAAGTGGGAATGTTGTTAGTTACTTGCTTAGATGGGTGTGCTCAAGTTATGGTTAACCTTCCAGGATCCCAGGAAAGAGTCACGTTAGGTTAATTGCTTACCTGTTAGCCTGTTGATGGCATACAATTGGCAGTAAATATTCAAATGAAATTTATAACATTACAGCATTCACTAAATTTGTATCAGTACTAAAAGGTTGATTGAGATCAGCTGTGATTTACTACAGGAACCCAGACATGGGCGCATATTGAAGTTGGATGTTGTCATCAAGAGAAGTAATGGTTTCTATCCATTAGTTGATAGGCAGACCGAAGTAAATGCTTTAAATTTATTACGCTGCACTTACCATAAATTGTTTGTCATCTAGGTTGTTTGAAGATGCACCCTTTCATGTTCAAGTATATAAATGGATTTCAATCAAATTTAAGACAGTGTTACAGGTTTAAAATGATGTTTAGAGTTGAGGTAATGTGATTTGTAGAATCTATTTTTGATCTCTTGTGTTAATGTATAGTTCATAACTTTATCTTGTCAGTCATTATTTCAGCTCTTTTGTTCAATAAAAAGAAAGTCCTAAGCATCGTATCATTATATATTAGCATCATCATCAGCATCATTATCATCATTAGTGTCATCAGCACCAGCAACTGTAGAAGCACTTATATTATCATTACCAACATTATAAAAATAATCATAATTATTGTTCTTAAGTATTTATCAGACACTCATCAATGTTCTGGCATTTGAACGTACAGATATTCGTGAATGTGTTATGATGCCAATTTAATATTTACTATATTTGTACCGTATCTAATATCATTATTTACGTTCAGGCACTGAAAATTAACTTACAAATATACACAGAATATTCATGAGTGCCAGGTTAATACTAATCCTCCATTCATCCTCTAAGATGTTATTGAAGTAACATTCAACCTAAAATTGAAAATAAAAACACATAAAAACAATTAACTCTAATTTGAAAAAAAGTCAACATATAGCTATAATCACAATTATCCATCACTATTTATATAAATCTCAATGAGACAGAACATGCAAACTTCAGTTACTGACAAGTCTAGACTCAGTGACACATCAAAGTATTTCTTCATCTTGCTAGCCTTTTATCACACTCATTCCAATTCCTTGTGGGATCTTGATTGGGTAGTTAGTCTCTTTGAGTCAAACAATGAAGATTCTGGAACACAGGTTCAACTTAGATCAACAGATGAGATTAGCTTGCTTCTGTAAATGAAAAATAAAACCTGGACGTTTTACTTGTTCATATATAGCAACCAGGTGTGTCCATAAAATACTATTGATATAGAAATGAAAGTAAGGAGAGACTGTTCAATGTAAGAGTATGAGATAAATTGTAAGAATCTTTCATGGGCTTGAGGTTTCAGATAGAAAAGCAGAGTTCCTATGAAAAAAGTTATCCCAATAGATGGAATTTTTTCCCTGAACAATGTCTGAAGCATTTAAGTCTGGGTCTATTAAAGGGGATTAAATATCCATAACCTGGGGTCAGCAGGATCCCCAAAAAAGGATTTCCAAAAATCTTATTCTCAACAATATCAGACCTGCCAAATTCATATTCCATGGAAATGATTCCCACAAGTTTGGGTTTTAAGTTTGTTCAAGTAAATAAGCTAGGGTTCAATAGGCCTCAGTAAGAATTTGGACATTGACGTTTTCATAGGAATACTATAGGAAAAAAAAAATCTTGTTTTCTCATCTATTTAAGGAATTATTTTAATCATAGTATTGTAATCATTATAGCTATGAATGGGTATTTTAAAGGAGATTATTGTCCATAATTATGGAGCCAGTTAGGGCCCAAAAATATATATTTTTTTATATTATTTTAGTAACTTTGTGACTCTATCTTAAATGATGTTTAAGTTATTACTGGATCAAGATTCTGAGGACAGACATGAGACTATTTTAACTATTCTAGGTGTAAAACACATCAGTAGGGCATTTTGTGTTACCTTGCAATTCTTAAGTGTCATATAATGTTGTATTACCAAAGTAAGCAAACATAAGGTGTCTGAAGAATTATTAAATGTTAGACCATGACACTAACAAATAAATTACATTTCAAACATTTTTTTATAAAATTAAATGATTGAATGTTTGAAGAAGCCAAATTACCAAGTAACATTGTAATGTTTAAAATTACAACTCATTACAATTATCTTTTTAATATTGTATTGCAATAAATATTATTACATATAACTTTACACTTACATCTTACATTTATTATAATTAACATTTCAATTAAGAACATAAACATAAACATACAACTTACATTTATTATAATTAATATTACAATTCAGAACATAAACATACAACTTACATTTATCATAATTAACATTACAATTCAGAACATAAACATATAACTTACATTTATTATAATTATCATTACAATTCAGAACATAAACATGCAAGTTACATTTTTATAATAAACATTACAGTTCAGAACATGAACATACATCGTATATATATTACAATTAACATTACAATTCAGAACATTATCCTATAAGTTACATTTATTACAATTAACATTGCAATTCAGAACATAAACATACAACTTACATTTATTATAATTGACATTACAATTCAGAACATTAACATACAAGTTACATTTATTACAATTAACATTGCAGTTCAGAACATTAACATACAAGTTACATTTATTACAATTAACATTGCAGTTCAGAACATTATCATACAAGTTGCATTTATTACAATTAACATTACAATTTAGAACATTATCATACAAGTTACATTTATTACAATTAACATTACAATTTAGAACATTATCGTACAAGTTGCATTTATTACAGTTAACATTGCAATTCAAAACATTATCATACAAGTTACATTTATTACAATATACATTACAATTCAGAACATTATCATACAAGTTGCATTTATTACAGTAAACATTGCAATTCAAAACATTAACATACAGCTTACATGTATTACAATTAACATTACAATTTAGCACATTATCATACAAGTTACATTGATTACAATTAACATTGAAAATCAAAAAATTAACAAACAGTTTACATTGATTACAATTAACATTACAATTCAAAACTTTAACATGCAGTTTACATTTATTACAATTAACATAACAATTCAGAACATTAACATGCAATTTACATTTGTTCATTTATTACAGTGAACATTACAATTCAGAACATTAACATACAATTTACATTTGTTCATTTATTACAATTAACATTACAATTTAGAACATTGACAGATAGTTTACATTAATTACAATTAACATTACAATTAAGAACATTAAAATACAATTTACATTTGTTATTTATTACAATTAACATTACAATTCAAAACATTGACACACAATTTACATGTGTTCATTGATAACAATTAACATTACAATTTAATACATTAACATACAATTAATATTTGTTCATTGATTACAACTAATATTACAAATAAGAACATTAACATACTGTTTACATCTATAACAATTAACATTCCAATTTAGAACATTGACATACAATTAACATTTTTCATTTATGACAATAAACATTGCAATTCAAAACAGTAGCATACAGTTAACATTTATTATAATTAACATTACAATTTAGAACATTATCATACAAGTTACATTTATTACAATTAACATTGCAATTCAAAACATTAACATACAGTTGACATTTATTACAATTAACATTACAATTCAGAACATTAACATGCAATTTACATTTGTTCATTTATTACAGTTAACATGACAATTCAGAACATTAACATACAATTTACGTTTGTTCATTTATTACAATTAACATTACAATTTAGAACATTGACAGAAAGTTTACATTTATTACAATTTACATTGCAATTTAGAACATTATCTTACAAGTTACATTTATTCATTTATTACAATTTACATTACAATTTAGAACATTATCATACAAGTTACATTTATTCATTTATTACAATTTACATTACAATTAATTACATTGATATACAGCTTACATTTGTAACAATTAACATTACAATTCAGAATATTAACATACAGTTTACATTTCTTGCAATTACCATTACAACTTAGAACATTAACAATGATTGATTTAATGATTGATTGAATCTATAGCATCATTTTTATACCATCAAGAGCTAAAAGACAATTGGTAAACCTAACCACTGTTTCCTGGAATTCTGGAAAGTTAACCAGTACTCGAGCACACTACACAATTCAATACATTAACATACAGCTTACTTTTATTTACCATTGATGTTTAAATTAACAATTATTGGAATTACTTTTACAATTCACTGTAAGTAACTTTCAACTTAAACTATCTCTGTATTACAGAACCTAAACTCTAAATAAAATTGGATATGAAGCAGAGCTACTGGCATTGATCCTTGTGTTGATTCTGTTGTTGGATACATATAAGGTTGATAAACGTAAGCACATCTAATGTAAATCTCTAATCATCATAAAACATACTTTTCAGCTTAGGGAAGAATTTGACATCTGATATAAAGAGTAAAGCCTCATAAAACATCATCAGAGCAGAAAATAAAATTGTATTTCTATTTATCTCGAACAGTTTCTCTGAGTCATCATTTCAGTTGATTTAAGATGAAAATTATTTCATGCATCAGCCTTTAATATGCCTATTTCATGTTAAGCTTGATTATTTAAAATATAGCTGTCCTTTGGAGCTATTGTACTGATCAATTTGTCAGCATTGATGTTGTTGGTGACATCTCAGACTTCAGATGGAGTTTTTCATATTTGAAGCTGGTTTCTAGGTAACGTATGGGGAGTGTTTAAAGCATATGTATTTATTGTAACACTTGAATATTAACATATATAAATATATATACACATGTTAACAATCAAGTGTTACACAGATATGCTAAGGCTTTATAACGACTGCATACATTTTGAGAGAGTTCACACCCTTGGTGCATACTTAAAATTTCTTGGTATTTTTTTTTCAGTTTACTTTACATATGTGTTTCATCCAAGTTTCATGGAGAAATGAATGCAGCAAAGTTTAGTGGTATCCACCTAAATTGCGGAAGGTGGTGGGTTCTATGACAGGCTTAATCATACCAAAGACTGGAAAAATGATACTAGAAGCTTCCTTGCTTGGTGTTCAGTGTTCAGAGGAAAGTTCTAGGTTTGGTCAGCTTGGTGTCAGTATAATGTGACTGTGTGGGGTATCATACATGTACCATGTGTCTGCAGCATGATCCTCCGAAAAATTGTTGAACACCATACGTTAAAATTTTAAGATAAAGAAATATATTGGTTTTATAATACTTCCATTCCTTTAACAATCTCTAGTTATAACACTACCAGTATATGATTTTGTATGCAACTTGGATTGAATTCAACCGACATTAATCTTGTTAAACAAATACTAAAAACAACTGCTAGATACATATAAACTTACAACAGCCAGACATGTATAAACTTACAACAGCCAGGCATGTATAAACTTACAACAGTCAGGCATGTATAAACTTACAACAGCCAGACGTGTATAAACTTACAACAGCCAGGCATGTATAAACTTACAACAGCCAGACATGTATAAACTTACAACAGCCAGGCATGTATAAACTTACAACAGCCAGACATGTATAAACTTACAACAGCCAGGCATGTATAAACTTACAACAGCCAGGCATGTATAAACTTACAACAGCCAGACATGTATAAACTTACAACAGCCAGGCATGTATAAACTTACAACAGCCAGGCATGTATAAACTTACAACAGCCAGACATGTATAAACTTACAACAGCCAGGCATGTATAAACTTACAACAGCCAGACATGTATAAACTTACAACAGCCAGGCATGTATAAACTTACAACAGCCAGACATGTATAAACTTACAACTGGCAGACATGTATAACCTTACAACAGACAGATATTTATAAACTTACAACAGACAGACATGTATAAACATACAACAGCCAGACATGTATAAACATACAACAGGCAGACATGTATAAATTAACAACTGGTAGACATGTATAAACATACAACAGACAGACATGTATAAATATACAACTGGCAGACATGTATAAACTTACAACAGACAGACATGTATAAACTTACAACAGCCAGACATGTATAAACTTACAACAGCCAGACATGTATAAACTTACAACAGACAGACATGTATAACCTTACAACAGACAGATATGTATAAACTTACAACAGTCAGACATGTATAAACTTACAACAGACAGACATGTATAACCTTACAACAGACAGATATGTATAAACTTACAACAGTCAGACATGTATAAACTTACAACAGACAGACATGTATAACCTTACAACAGACAGATATGTATAAACTTACAACAGACATACATGTATAAACATACAACAGCCAGACATGTATAAACATACAACAGGCAGACATGTATAAATTAACAACAGGTAGACATGTATAAACATACAACAGACAGACATGTATAAATATACAACAGCCAGACATGTATAAACTTATAACAGGCAGACATGTATAAATTTACAACAGGTAGACATGTATAAACATACAACAGACAGATGAGTATAAACTTACAACAGCCAGAAATGTATAAACTTACAACATCCAGACATGTATAAACTTACAACAGCCAGACATGTATAAACTTACAACATCCAGACATGTATAAACTTACAACAGACAGACATGTATAAACTTACAACAGCCAGACATGTATAAACTTACAACAGTCAGACATGTATAAACATACAACAGGCAGACATGTATTAATTTACAACAGGCAGACATGTATAACTTTACAACAGCCAGACATGTATAAACTTACAGCAGACAGACATGTATTAACATACAAGAGCCAGACATGTTTAAACATACAACAGGCAGACATGTTTAAATTTACAACAGGCAGACATGTATAAACTTAAAACAGGCAGATAAGTATAAACTTACAACAGCCAGACATGTATAAACTTACAACAGGCAGACATGTATAAACATACAACAGGGAGACATGTATAAATTTCCAACAGTCAGACATGTATAAAGATACAACAGGCAGATATGTATAAACTGACAACAGGCAGACATGTATAAACATACAACAGCCAGACATGTATAAACATACAACAGGCAGACATGTATAAAGTTACAACAGGCAGACATGTATAAACTTATAACAGGCAGATGTGTATAAACTTACAACAGCCAAACAAGTATAAACTTACAATAGACATTTATAAATTTAATACAGGCAGACATGTATAAACATACAACAAGCAGACATGTTAAAATTTACAACAGGCAGACATGTATAAACTTACAACAGTCAGATGTGTATAAACTTACAACTGTCAGACATGTATAAACTTACAACAGCCAGACATGTATAAACATACAACAGCAGACATGTATAAACTTACAACAGACAGGCATGTATTAACTTACAACAGGCAGACATGTATACACGTACAACAGCCAGACATGTATACACTTACAACAGCCAGACATGTATAAACTTACAACAGCCAGACATGTATACACTTACAACAGCCAGACAAGTGTACACTTACAACAGACAGACATGTGTACACTTACAACAGCCAGACATGTGAACACTTACAACAGCCAGACATGTGTACACTTACAACAGCCAGACATGTATAAACTTACAACAGCCAGACATGTGTACACTTACAACAGCCAGACATGTATAAACTTACAACAGCCAGACATGTTTACACTTACAACAGCCAGACGTGTATAAACTTACAACAGCCAGACGTGTATAAACTTATCACATCCAGACGTGTATACACTTACAACAGCCAGACGTGTGTACATTTACAACAACCAGACGTGTATAAACTTACAACAGCCAGACGTGTAAACACTTACAACAGCCAGATGTGTATACACTTACAACAGCCAGACGTGTTTACACTTACAACAGTCAGACATGTAAACACTTACAACAGCCAGATGTGTATAAACTTACAACAGCCACACGTGTATAAACTTACAACAGCCAGACATGTATACACTAACAACAGCCAGACATGTATAAACTTACAACAGCCAGAAATGTATAAACTTACAACAGCCAGACATGTGTACACTTACAACAGGGAGACCTGTATACACTTACAACAGCCAGACAGACATGTATACACTTACAACAGTCAGACGTGTATACACTTACAACAGCCAGACGTGTATAAACTTACAACAGCCAGACATGTATAAACTTACAACACCCAAACATGTGTACACTTACAACAGGGAGACATGTATACACTTACAACAGCCAGACAGACATGTATACACTTACAACAGCCAGACGTGTATACACTTACAACAGCCAAACATGTATAAACTTACAACAACCAGATGTGTATCCACTTACAACAGCCAGACGTGTATTAACTTATCACAGCCAGATGTGTATACACTTACAACAGCCAGACGTGTATAAACTTATCACATCCAGATGTGTATACACTTACAACAGCCAGACGTGTATACACTTACAACAGCCAGACGTGTATAAACTTACAACAGCCAGATGTGTAAACACTTACAACAGCCAGACATGTATACACTTACAACAGTCAGACGTGTATACACTTACTACAGCCAGACGTGTATACACTTACAACAGCCAGACATGTATAAACTTACAACAGCCACACATGTATAAACTTACAACAGCCAGACATGTATACACTTACAACAGCCAGACGTGTATAAACTTACAACAGCCAGAAATGTATAAACTTACAACAGCCAGACATGTGTACACTTACAACAGGGAGACATGTATACAATTACAACAGCCAGACAGACATGTATACACTTACAACAGCCAGACTTGTATACACTTACAACAGCCAGACGTGTATAAACTTACAACAGCCAGACATGTATCAACTTACAACAGCCAGACATGTGTACACTTACAACAGGGAGACATGTATACACTTACAACAGCCAGACAGACATGTATACACTTACAACAGCCAGACGTGTATACACTTACAACAGCCAGACGTGTATAAACTTACAACAACCAGACATGTGTACACTTACAACAGGGAGACATGTATACACTTACAACAGCCAGACAGACATGTATACACTTACAACAGCCAGATGTGTATACACTTACAACAGCCAGATGTGTATAAACTTACAACAACCAGACGTGTATGCACTTACAACAGCCAGACATGTATAAACTTATCACAGCTAGACGTGTATACACTTACAACAGCCAGATGTGTATACACTTACAACAGCCAGACATGTATACACTTACAACAGCCAGACGTGTATACACTTACAACAGCCAGACGTGTATACACTTACAACAGCCAGATGTGTATACACTTACAACAGCCAGACGTGTATAAACTTACAACACCAAGACGTGTATAAACTTACAACAGCCAGACGTGTATACACTTACAACAGCCAGACGTGTATACACTTACAACAGCCAGACGTGTATACACTTACAACAACCAGACTTGTATACACTTACAACAGTCAGACGTGTATACACTTACAACAGTCAGACGTGTATAAACTTACAACAGCCAGATGTGTATACACTTACAACAGCCAGATGTGTATACACTTACAACAGTAAGACGTGAATAAACTTACAACAGCCAGACATGTATAAACTTACAACAGCCAGACGTGTATACACTTACAACAGCCAGACGTGTATACACTTACAACTTTCAGACGTGTATAAACTTACAACAGCCAGACGTGTATAAACTTACAACAGCCAGACGTGTATACACTTACAACAGCCAAACATGTATAAACTTACAACAGCCAGACGTGTATACACTTACAACAGCGAGACGTGTATAACCTTACAACAGCCAGATGTGTATACACTTACAACAGTCAGATGTGTATAAACTTACAACAGCCAGACGTGTATAAACTTACAACAGCCAGACATGTATACACTTACAACAGCCAGACATGTATAAACTCACAACTGGCAGACATGTATAAACTTACAACAGCCAGACATGTATACACTTACAACAGCCAGACATGTATAAACTTACAACAGCCAGACATGTATACACTTTCAACAGACAGACATGTATAAACTTACAACAGACAGACATGTATAAACTTACAACTGGCAGACATGTATAAACTTACAACTGGCAGACATGTTTACACTTACAACAGCCAGACATGTATAAACTTACAACAGCCAGACATGTATAAACTCTTAACTGGCAGACATGTATAAACTTACAACAGTCAGACATGTATAAACTTACAACAGCCAGACATGTATAAACTTACAACAGCCAGACATGTATACACTTTCAACAGACAGACATGTATAAACTTACAACAGACAGACATGTATAAACTTACAACTGGCAGACATGTATAAACTTACAACTGGCAGACATGTATACACTTACAACAGCCAGACATGTATAAACTTACAACAGCCAGACATGTATAAACTTACAACAGCCAGACTTGTATAAACTTACAACAGCCAGATGTGTATGCACTTACAACAGCCAGACGTGTATAAACTTACAACAGCCAGACGTGTATACACTTACAACAGCCAGACTTGTATACACTTACAACAGCAAGACGTGTATAAACTTACAACAGCCAGACGTGTATAAACTTACAACAGCCAGACATGTATAAACTTACAACAGCCAGACATGTATAAACTTACAACAGCAAGACATGTTTAAACTTACAACAGCCAGACATGTATATGCTTACAACAGCCAGACACGTATACACTTACAACAGCCAGACACTCGGCCTTGAAGGACCTCTACAAAATGTACAAAATTGATTTAATTAAGTAATGTCGGTATATGCGTAAATAAACAGTTAATAGTGATTCTCTAAAATGAAACTTAGAATATTTAGAAAACTGTTTCAAAATTAAGGGGAGAGGGGGGTACTGCTGGTCTATCTAATTACATTATGATTATTAGATTTTGTTCAATTTAAAACATTTATTCTTTCATTTTTCTTTGTTATTTCAAATATTATTTATTCCAAATGTAATCATCTAGTTGGCATAGAAACTGTCTGTTGGACGAGACTACTTGTCCCATTGTAAGCTGTTGTTTGGGGCGCAATATTATTGGTTCAGACACTAATAAATTGCGGCAGCCAAAGTTTTCTTTTTTAATTTTTACCATAGATACAATTTTGAGGTATATAATATAGATAATATACCAGAATATAAAAAAAATTAGTGGTAAAAAATGATGAACTTTAGAAAATCTGTTAAGTAAAACCAATTTTGCAAAAACTGATTTTAAATGGGCAAAATCCATGCTGATTTAGTGTTGCCAGGCAGCAAACATTTTTGCAAGAACTGTTGATATGCATAAAGTTTGTCTATAAATATATTATCACTTTTAAAATGATTTCAATCGAGTCCTCTATGGCCCTGTATATCAGTGCTAGATAAATATGAAACATGGTGGTGTCGGGATGCGCTGGAACAATGGATATCTGTGGCCCTGTATATCAGTGCTAGATAAATATGAAACATGGTGGTGTCGGGATGCGCTGGAACAATGGATATCTGTGGCCCTGTATATCAGTGCTAGATAAATATGAAACATGGCGGTGTTCGGATGCGCCGGAACAATGGATATCTGTGGCCCTGTATATCAGTGCTAGATAAATATGAAACATGGTGGTGTCGGGATGGGCTGGAACAATGGATATCTGTGGCCCTGTATATCAGTGCTAGATAAATATGAAACATGGTGGTGTCGGGATGGGTCGGAACAATGGATATCTGTGGCCCTGTATATCAGTGCTAGATAAATATGAAACATGGTGGTGTCGGGATGCGCCGGAACAATGGATATCTGTGGCCCTGTATATCAGTGCTAGATAAATATGAAACATGGTGGTGTCGGGATGCGCTGGAACAATGGATATCTGTGGCCCTGTATATCAGTGCTAGATAAATATGAAACATGGCGGTGTTCGGATGCGCCGGAACAATGGATATCTGTGGCCCTGTATATCAGTGCTAGATAAATATGAAACATGGTGGTGTCGGGATGCGCTGGAACAATGGATATCTGTGGCCCTGTATATCAGTGCTAGATAAATATGAAACATGGTGGTGTCGGGATGCGCTGGAACAATGGATATCTATGGCCCTGTATATCAGTGCTAGATAAATATGAAACATGGTGGTGTCGGGATGCGCTGGAACAATGGATATCTATGGCCCTGTATATCAGTGCTAGATAAATATGAAACATGGTGGTGTTGGGATGCGCCGGAACAATGGATATCTGTGGCCCTGTATATCAGTGCTAGATAAATATGAAACATGGTGGTGTCGGGATGCGCTGGAACAATGGATATCTATGGCCCTGTATATCAGTGCTAGATAAATATGAAACATGGTGGTGTCGGGATGCGCCGGAACAATGGATATCTGTGGCCCTGTATATCAGTGCTAGATAAATATGAAACATGGTGGTGTCGGGATGCGCCGGAACAATGGATATCTGTGGCCCTGTATATCAGTGCTAGATAAATATGAAACATGGTGGTGTCGGGATGCGCTGGAACAATGGATATCTATGGCCCTGTATATCAGTGCTAGATAAATATGAAACATGGTGGTGTTGGGATGCGCCGGAACAATGGATATCTGTGGCCCTGTATATCAGTGCTAGATAAATATGAAACATGGTGGTGTCGGGATGCGCTGGAACAATGGATATCTATGGCCCTGTATATCAGTGCTAGATAAATATGAAACATGGTGGTGTCGGGATGCGCCGGAACAATGGATATCTGTGGCCCTGTATATCAGTGCTAGATAAATATGAAACATGGTGGTGTCGGGATGCGCCGGAACAATGGATATCTGTGGCCCTGTATATAGTTTAAACATATTTTATTGCCAAATAAACACATATTACAATATTTATCATGCATATAAGTCAAATACAATTTAAGGCAAAAGGGTCTGGCCACAAGTTCTCTCAACATTAGATTCGGCCATTCCCTTGATATATCTGTATATCAGTGCTAGATAAATATGAACATGGTGGTGTCAGGATGTGCTGGAACAATGGATATCTATGGCCCTGTATATCAGTGCTAGATAAATATGAAACATGGTGGTGTCTAGATGCGCCGGAACAATGGATATCTGTGGCCCTGTATATCAGTGCTAGATAACTATGAAACATGGTTGTGTCGGGATGTGCCAGAACAATGGATATTTGTGGCCCTGTATATCAGTGCTAGATAAATATGAAACATGGTGGTATCTGAATGCGCCGGAACAATGGATATCTGTGACCCTGTATATTAGTGCTAGATAAATATGAAACATGGTGGTGTCGGGATGGGTCGGTACAATGGATATCTGTGGCCCTGTATATCAGTGCTAGATAAATATGAAACATGGTGGTGTCGGGATGCGTCAGTACAATGGATATAAGAAATAATTTAGTTAACCCTTTACTTCATATAGACACCTTTGGACACCAAATATAGACGGCTTTTCAATTATTGGGTGAATTATGTTTACATTAACTGACAGAGTGGAAAACAGTGCAGGAAGTGTTCAGATTGCTTGTCATGAGCAATCTGAACTCTTCCTGCACTGTTTTCAAAGGCATTCTGTGATTGGTGCGGGAAAATGTGTATCTATGGAGTAAAGGGTTAAAAGGTATGCTTGACATTGCCTATAATGAATGATACATATGAGTTCATATTTAGTAACATTTATTCCTTAAATAAAACTTTTAATGAATGATGGTATATCTTGTCTCCATGGAAACATGGTTAGCGTTGCATAGGCCGTATGTGTTCATATGCCATCTTATAAGTGAAGACTTTAGAAATTAAAAAAGTTAACGTTAACTTGATTAGGTTTTGGTGTTTAACAACATTTTCAAGACGTTACAGGATGTATATATATATATGGAGATAATTATTTGTGAATACCCAAATAATTATCTCCAAATATATGTTATGTATTGTGAATGAGCGTCTGAAAAGATCCCAAAAATCGTAAATTCTGTTGTAGTGAATTTAATTACCTTTAATTATATATATATATATATATATATAGTAATTGGAGTTACAAGTGAAGTATTCAGATTCTAGTTACATCAGTACATGAATCTGAGTAGAACCACCGTCCTTCCACTACCAACTGGTGAACTTTATCAAATGTGTTTGGGATGAACAGTTCTTGAACCTACATCCGCAGAGGAAGGATTTTACTGAAATTTTTAGGCAGACATAGATAGTAGCTGGTAGAGTACAAAATTTTCTTTAAAGAAAATTTTAAATAAAAAATCAGTTTAAACATTATAATGCTATTGGGTAAGGAGAAGAGATGAAAACTTGTAACAAAGTTCCCTGTAAGGATGATTTTATATATCAAGAGATAAAATGGCATTGTTCTATAGATATTTTTTCTCCTCATGGGAGATAGCAATCTGGTAGATGTGTTCTTTTGCAGACATGCATTAATGATTCATGTGTATTGACATGCTGCAGACCCAACTATTGTGCATTTGCTGTATTTAATATCTGCATGAAGTTGCCAAGACCCTCTATTTTAGTACACTCTTTGTGACAATTTATTCGATGTTCCGTTTCAGTTCCTCGGCTGTGATATGGGTTGTTTGTTGTTTGAGATGTGTTCAGTGACAGTTATAACATGTGCATGGCTATAAAATGGATGCAATTACTCTATGTAGTAATGATGCTGGGTTATTTTGGAGCTAGGATGGTGTTTTATTGAAGGTGTACTTGAAGATCTTCAAGATTCTCTTGTATTATTGCAGTACCCTGATAGTTAAATGTATGAATGAATCAATATCACCAACGGCTGATCACCCCTTTAAAAAATGGCGTACATCAACCTAAACTCCCATATTTGATTAAAAACTATGACTTTCTACTGAAAAACATGAAACTGTGCTCATTCAGATTTTGTGTTGTGTCCCCTAAGTCTGCCCCACAAACTGAAATTCTGGATCTGCCCCTGATCACTGAGAACCTGTTTGTACAAATTGAATGCTATTATAATGGCACTAAAATTAATATTCACTTGTTGTGACAGAAGACTGGTTTTAAGTGAGGATGTACTTTAGTGACCTTAAAAATTCTCACTGGTGTTACAATGATCTGTCAGGTGACCCTTCAAAGTCATCTGCTTGAATAAGTATAACTGAGCAAGGATTTCTGTGTATTTCAACTGGGTATGGATTTTTCATTCTTGCATACCGGAAAAGGATTTCCGCATATTTTTATCGGGTTTGGAATTTTCCCCTCCACGCGCTCATCCTACTCTGCTGTGATGTGGAACAATTTATGACGTGACATATTAAAACATATGACATAATGTATCTAATTTGACATCTTAAAAGCTGTTGTGGTAAAATTTTATAATAATTTAAATTAAAATGAATATTAATGTGTTTGGTATGCAAGAAAAATTATCTTACATGGCTTTTACGGTTCAGAAAGAAAATTCCATCCCTTGGGATAACTGTTTTTACCCGAGCCTCGTCTCTGCCAAAACAGTTATCTCACAGGATGGAAATTTCTATCCGAACCTCAAACCCCCTCCACACCCTTACACTGACACTCCCAGTACTATGATGTAATACCATACTACATATTCATAAATTCATAATTCATAAACACCTCACTCTATGACATATTAATTTATTGATATTATAATGATTTTCAATCCTTGCGCTTTTATAAAAAATAGACAGGAAAAGAAATCACACAGAGTTGTATGCAAGAAAAAGTATCTTTCATTTGGGTTTTCGGTGTTGATAGAAAATTCTGTTCCTCTAGATGCAGACACCATTGATATTTCTAGAAATTACTTGTCATCTGTCAATGAAAATTCACATCTGTCTTCACTACCACAAATGCCACTCAAAGTGACAGGCGGGATATATTCTGATGTGATTTCAGCAGAATTACGGTTCCTGTGACATAATTATTTAGAATGTTTGGTTAAAATTTTATAGCAAAGTGACCTTTCCCAATAACTACTAATCATATGTCAATGAAACTTAACATATGTCTTCACTGTCATTAAGGGCACATTAAGGGGAAAGTGGGATTTTAAGACAGAGTTTTAGTCTCCTTACCAGCATGACTTGTAAAAATTGGCCAAAAAATTTGATAGCAAAGTAACCTCTCGGTAACTATGTGCGCCCACAACTATTAGGGTACCTGAGAGGTTAAGTGGGATAACTCAGTTTTGATTTTAAGTAAAACTGTGATTTACAGTCATACCTGTGTAAGTGGTCACCTCTTTTAAGCAGCTACTTGTCTTAAGCAACCACATTTTCTATTTCCCATATCTATGCTTTCAGAGCAAATTAACCTTTATTAAACAACTGTGGCAATATTTGCTCTTTCCTTTGACTAGCTGCTAAATAAGACAGATTTGACTTTATATCATATCTCAAACACTATTAGCCATGCATCAATGAAACTTTACATGTGTTCTTGCTGGTAATCATTAAGGTATTTTGTCAGATGAACCGTCCTATACTTAGAAAAATAGGGTTTAAGCAAGACTCAAACCTACAACCTTAGCGATGAATGTTAAGTGATCTTGAGACAGTGCCTTAGACCACTTGGCCATGGAGGACCCTCTATATATAAAATCAAGACAGTTTGGTGCATTAAAGGTAGTAGATCAGGAAAAAATGCTATAAATGCTTTAAATTTTTAAATTGATACAAAGCTTCTCATTATCATTAATAAATAAAAACTGAACCGTTTGGTATATCAAATCCACCAAAAATGACAAAATCTATATTTTAATCAGAGTGGTAATCTTGAAAAGAAATCTCTATTCTAAAAAAAGACAGCGCTTAAATACTGCTTGACGATCATTCCACCTCTTTCTCAGATGAAACAAATTCTTCAACATGCAAACCAGTATCACATATCAAATTGAAATGAAAATGAAATCAAGTGACTCATATGCATGATATGTGTTAAGATAACAATAAAATATGTTTAAACTATTAAGATATGTCACAAAATATTTTAGGCACATAGCCCAAGTTAAGAAATGCTATTTTCCATATATAATTTTGGCATTTTTAACTAGATATCTTTAAATAAATATGGTGGCAGTCAGTATGTATTATAAAGCATGATTTATTGGGAAAAATGTTTTAACCCTTTACTCCATAAATACGCATTTTCCCGCACCAATCCAATCACAGAAGGCCTTTGAAAACAGTGCAGGAAGAGTTCAGATTGCTCCTAACGAACAATCTGAACACTTCCTGCACTGTTTTCCACTCTGTCATTTAATATAAACATAATTCACCCAATAATTTAAAAGCCTTCTATATTAGGTGACAAAAGGCTTCAGATCTATATTAGAGTTGTCCAAAGGCGTCTATATTAGAGGTGTCCAAAGGCGTCTCTATTAGAGGTGTTCAAAGGTGTCTATATTAGAGGTTTCCAAAGGAGTCTATATTAGAGGTGTCCAAAGGCGTCTCTATTACAGGTGTCCAAAGGTGTCTATATTAGAGGTTTCCAAAGGCGTCTATATTAGAGGTGTCCAAAGGTGTCTATATGGAGTAAAGATTAAAGCAATTTGAAAATTTTGAAAAATCCTGATATACTTCCTTTAAGAGCCATATTCTGATACAAACAGCTGACTGCTCTCCACCAACACTTGTTTTCATCCTCCTGCTTACACAGCTATATATTCTGACTCTAAGTAAAACTTTTTAGTCAATAATTTTGTATTTAAGAAATTTATAAGATTCATCTCACTGGCTGGTTACTGGCTAGATGTATCAGGCACCAGGAGTATTGATTAAACATCACACCAGATTGCCTGTGGTCAGTTATACCAGCACATGTTGTTTCGAGGTGAAAAAATAGCAATCCTAATTGTTGTATTAATGTCACAGTATACGTCTCACTACACAGTTATGCCCCTTTTTTCCCACGTAAACATGATTCTTACGCTTAAAAACAAGGCCTATGTTATTTGGTTTTGAAATATTTTTAAAATGGTTCATAGTAGTTGTAATTTCTTGCTGCAGATGAGTAGAGCAAAAGTTGATATAGCATATACTGCAATAAGACATCACTGGTATTAAAAAAGGTGACTTTTATATGATTTCAACATATGCATGTATTTATGAGCATTTGAGGACTTCTTTTTTAAAAAAAACTCAGGGTGTCACTGCACCCTCTTTAAAAAAAACCACAAACTGTTCAACCTACCAATTATTGTGCATTTTTATGTGGGTTTACATTCCTGCTATGAAATAAAAAAAATTACAAAAAATTTCTATGTGGAATTCTTTTCTTACAAAGGAAATCCTAGACCTTATTTTACATAGAACAAAGAACAAAATTCAACTGTGTAGTGAGACCTTTATGCTTTGTGTTTTCAGAGATTTTAAGTGTCCTCTGACATTACTCCATAAAGGCCAACTCTTATAATATTGCTTGGAAGTGAAGGAGTCCATATGTAGTTTATCATAAGCATTTATTCAAGGATTGCTTTTGTTGTCTTCCATCAAATTTTTTTTTATATATGGCCATGACAAAATTTATAACAGGGAAGATTTTCAAGGTAAAATTATATTCAGTTAATGAAGCAGTTTGGTAAAAAGAGGAACCCAATTTATACTTGACATGAATTCATAAAAAAACTGGAAATCACAATTTTTTATGCTTCCCAATACATTTGGGGGAAATATTGAGTTGCTGTTTCATCTGTATGGCTGTCCATCACCAAATCTTTGTCTGGGCTATTTCTCTATAACCTTTCATTGAAAGTTTATGAAACTTGCTACGATGCATCATTTCCATGCGGAGACGAGCATATTGTCTTCATGTTAGAGTATATGGATTTAGAGTATCCAATGAGACTTGGAACATGGACATCTACTGTATATAATTCCAAACATTCCCTTAACACCCCCTTTCCCTTTCCAAAACAATACAGCCACTACTAAATAAAGCACTCATTCATTTATTTAAGCATCCATCGTTTCCACTGATATCTTGTTTTTAAAAAGATCATTAAATTTTTTCAACACAAAATTACTACAGGTTATAAAATATGGAACCTTGCAAGTAACTGGCAAACTTTTTACAAGTTTTTAAACCAAACTTGGCTCTAGCCCACAACCTAAGCAGTGAGAGGTTATATTTAGTAATATAACCACTTAGAACACTTGATTAGATTTTATTCTGAAATAGTTACACTCCGGTCCCGATATAGGGCGGTCTGATACAACGCTAAACTCGTTTTAATGAGTTTTTTCTATAGCTCCGAAGTTTAGTGCAATTTTGGTTATAAGAATTGATGGCATGAAAATTAGGGGGGGGCAGGCGGGGATGATTATTTAGCAATTAACTTATCATGGCCTAACCCAAAGGTGTTACATTAGCTCAAATACTCAATTTGTTGTTTTTTTGAAATCTCAAAGTGATGGGATCTATGTAGTCTCATCCAAGCCAATGATTCATATTTGATGACAGAATCTTGATATCGTTACACCTATATGCTTAAGACACATTTTCTTGTGGTTAGAATTTTGTAATTATAATAATACACTTGTTGATTACGTCAGTGCATGCACATGTTACTCTAATGCAGTCTGCTTTTGAAACCATTATTGGGAATAGATGCTTGCTTCAATTATAGCATCAAGCAAAGGCTCGGAATCTTTATAAAACTTAAATCAGTGATCATATTGCTTCGACTTCTCTCGTTAATGCTAGTTTAAGAGAATTGTGCCTGTATTAATTGTCGGCCCACCTTCTTATTTCAGATCTTTGGCAACAGATTATAGGACAATTAAGGCCAAGTCATCAAGGTATTGTTACAAGGAGGAGATTCTGCTTGATTCGATATGTGATCTTTATTGAGGATTTCTGCTAGACAATCCAATACTGAATCAAAATGTGTTAACTGAAAATGTGAAGTTGTGATGAAAGCCAGACGTCCTTTGAGGAATAAGTCCGTGATAAAAGTTTGAAGAATTTTGGCATTTCAAAATGGATTCAAAATCTGACAGATGTTGGCATGTGAAATAACTACCAGTGTAATGATGTTGATGCTGATGTAAACATCTGTGAAGTAGTATTAGACAATCTTCATGATTCTGAGCCAGAATCAATTAACCAGGTGAAAGTCTAAACAGTTAACACCTGGTGTGATAACAAACCAAATCTATCAAAAGGATATAGTGTAAAATATAATTCTAAAATAGATGGATATAAACGGAAACAATTAATATTGAATTTTATATAATATATTACAAGTGTTTGACTTCTCAGAGACTTGTGATTAAGAAACAACAAGAAAACAACAAATTGCATCCATAATGGTATTAATGGTATTAATCAATCATTGACAAAATATGGAGTTTGACGAAGTTGACATTCAAGCCATCAGGTTTTTTAGTTCCAAGGGTGGACTTTTGATATCAACCATAAATCCAGATGTCACTTGCAGTCTCCCAGAGGGTGCTGTCACCATTGGACTTAAGAGCTTCATACGGGCTTCTGTCCAGGTTGGTTACATTTGATATTTGATTTGTTCTTTATGGTGCTTATTGCATTATTACATTAACCCTTTACTCCATAGATACACTGTTTCCCACACAAATCACAGAAGGCCTTTGAAAACAGTTACGAGCAATCTGAACACTTCTTGCACTGTTTTCCACTCTGTCAGTTAATATAAACATAATTCACCCAATAGCTCAAAAGCCTTCTTTATTAAAGGTGTCCAAAGGTGTCTACATTAGAGGTGTCCAAAGGAGTCTATGTTAGAGGTGTCCAAAGGCGTCTATATTAGAGGTGTCCAAAGGCGTCTATATTAGAGGTGTCCAAAGGAGTCTATATTAGAGGTGTCCAAAGGCGTCTATATTAGAGGTGTCCAAAGGCATCTATATTAGAGGTGTCCAAAGGTTTCTATATTAGAGGTGTCCAAAGGCGTCTATATTAGAAGTGTCCAAAGGCGTCTATATGAAGTAAAGGGTTAAACATGTACACCAGAACTTGATAAATTTGTATAAGGCCATAACAAATTAATTGCTTGATTATCATCCCCACCCACCCCCTAATTTTCATGCCGACCCTTTTTATTTTTATGATAAAAAAATAAATATATAAAAAAAAATAATATTCTCCACCCTCCCCTCCATTTTTTAAAAAAAAATTTGGATGAGAATCTAGCAATTAATTTATAATGAGCTTACACTAATTCTGCATATTGTGTTCAGGCATTATAATTTTAAGGTTTGGCAAGTTACATTCTATGATTATGGCAATTATATCTGAGTGTTGGACATCATTATACCTCACAGTTAAAATCACTATGTCTGGTGGTAGATTAATTGTCCTAGTGTTACACATCATGGTATTATATCTAAGTGTTGGAAACAATTATACCTCACAGTTAACATCACTTTGTCTGGTGGTAGATCATTTGTCTTAGTGTTACACATCATGGCATTGTATCTCAGTGTTGGATATCATTACACCTCAAGGGTGCTCCTTAAATGAGTGGTCTATCAGGCAAACTAAAGACCAGTTACCTCTCACCACTAAGTTTGAGTCTTGCTCGCTCCAAAAGCTTTATGTGACACAGCTTGTCAGTTGCCTGCGGAAGGACGATGGTTTTACTCAGATTTATTTTGAGGTCTTCGTCCACTAATAAAACGGGATATCCTCTATATAACCTAAAATGTGTTTTCTAAAAAAATCATTACAACTCATAGAGGGGTCTTTCATGGCCAAGTGGTATAAGGCAGTCAATACACCTCATAGAGGGGTCTTTAATGGCCAACAGGTCTAAGGCAGTCATTACACCTCATAGAGGGGTCTTTCATGGCCGAGTGGTCTAAAGCAGTCATTTCACCTCATAGAGGGGTCTTTCATGGCCGAGTTGTCTAAGTTAATCATAACACCTTATAGAGGGGTCTTTCATGGCCAAGTTGTCTAATGCAGTCATTACACCTCATAGAGGGGTCTTTCATGGCTGAGTTGTCTAAGTTAATCATTACACCTCATAAAAAGGTCTTTCATGGCCGAGTGGTCTAAAGCAGTCATTTCACCTCATAGAGGGATCTTTCATTGCCGAGTTGTCAAAGGCAGTCTAAACAGTCATTACACCTCATAGAGGGGTCTTTCATTGCCGAGTTGTGAAAGGCAGTCATTACACCTCATAGATGGGTCTTGCATGGCCAAATGGTCTAAGGCAGTCATTACACCTCATAGAGGGGTCTTTCATGGCCAAGTGGTCTAAGGCAGTCATTACACCTCATAGAGGGGTCTTTCATGGCTGAGTTGTCTAAGTTAATCATTACAACTCATAGAGGGGTCTTTCATGACTCAGTTATCTAAGGCAGTCATTACAACTCATAGAGGGTTTTTTCATGGTCTAAAGTAGTCATTTCACCTCATAGAGGGTTCTTTCATTGCCGAGTTGTCAAAGGCAGTCATGACAGTCATTACACCTCACAGAGGGGTCTTTCATTGCCAAGTTGTCAAAGGCAGTCATTACACCTTATAGAGGGGTCTTTCATGGCAGAGTTATCTAAGGCAGTCATTACAACTAATAGAGGAGTCTTTCATGGCCGAGTGGTCTAAGGCAGTCATTACAACTCATAGAGGGGTCTTTCATGGCCGAGTGGTCTAAGGCAGTCATAACACCTCATAGAGGGGTCTTTCATGGCTGAGTTGTCTAAGTTAATCATTACACCTCACAGAGGGGTCTTTCATTGCCGAGTTGTCTAAGGCAGTCATTTCACATCATAAAAGGGGTCTTTCATGGTTCAGTTGTCTAAGTTAATCATTACACCTCATAGATTGGTCTTTCATGGCTCAATTGTCTAAGACAGTCATTACACCTCATAGAGGAGTCTTTCATGGCCGAGTTGTCTAAGGCAGTCGTTACACCTCATAGAGGGTCTTTCATTGCCGAGTTGTCTAAGTTAATCATTACACCTCATAGAGGGGTCTTTCATGGCAGAGTTGTCTAAGGCAGTCATTACACCTCATAGAGGGGTCTTTCATGGCTAAGTTGTCTAAGTTAATCAAATACACCTCACAGAGAGGTTTTTCATGGTCTAAAGTAGTCATTTCACCTCATAGAGGGTTCTTTCATTGTCGAGTTGTCAAAGGCAGTCAAGACAGTCATTACACCTCATAGAGGAGTCTTTCATTGCCCAGTTGTCAAAGGCAGAAATTACACCTCATAGAGGGGTCTTTCATGGCTGAGTGGTCTAAGGCAGTCATTACACCTCATAGAGGGGTCTTTCATGGCCGAGTGGTCTAAGGCAGTCATTACAACTCATAGAGGGGTCTTTCATAGCTGAGTAGTCTTAGGCAGTCATTACACCTCATAGAAAGGTCTTTCATGGCCGAGTGGTCTAAGGCAGTCTTTACACCTCATAGAGGGATCTTTCATGGCAGAGTTGTCTAAGGCAGTCATTACACCTCATAGAGGGGTCTTTCATGGCCGGGTTGTCTAAGGCAGTCATTTCACCTCATAGAGGGGTCTTTCATTGCCGAGTGGTCTAAGGCAGTCATTACACCTCATAGATGGGTCTTTCATGGCTCAGTGGTCTAAGGCAGTTATTACACCTCATAGAGGGGTCTTTCATTGCCGAGTGGTCTAAGGCAGTCATTACACCTCATAGAGGGGTCTTTCATAGCTGAGTTGTCTAAGTTAATCATTACACCTCATAGAGGGGCCTTTCATGGCCAACAGGTCTAATGTAATCATTACACCTCATTGAGGAGTCTTTCATGGCCGAGTTGTCTAAGTTAATCATTACATCTCATAGTGGGGTCTTTCATGGCTGAGTAGTCTTAGGCAGTCATTACACCTCATAGAAAGGTCTTTCATGGCCGAGTGATCTAAGGCAGTCTTTACACCTCATAGAGGGATCTTTCATGGCCGAGTTGTCTAAGGCAGTCATTACACCTCATAGAGGGGTCTTTCATGGCCGAGTTGTCTAAGGCAGTCAATACACCTCATAGAGGGGTCTTTAATGGCCAACAGGTCTAAGGCAGTCATTACACCTCATAGAGGGGTCTTTCATGGCCGAGTGGTCTAAAGCAGTCATTTCACCTCATAGTGGGGTCTTTCATGGCCGAGTTGTCTAAGTTAATCATAACACCTTATAGAGGGGTCTTTCATGGCCAAGTTGTCTAATGCAGTCATTTCACCTCATAGAGGGATCTTTCATTGCCCAGTTGTCAAAGGCAGTCAAGACAGTCATTACACCTCATAGAGGGGTCTTTCATTGCCAGTTGTGAAAGGCAGTCATTACACCTCATAGAAGGGTCTTGCATGGCCAAATGGTCTAAGGCAGTCATTACACCTCATAGAGGGGTCTTTCATTGCCAAGTGGTCTAAGGCAGTCATTACACCTCATAGAGGGGTCTTTCATGGCCAAGTGGTCTAAGGCAGTCATTACACCTCATAGAGGGGTCTTTCATGGCCAAGTGGTCTAAGGCAGTCATTACAACTCATAGAGGTGTCTTTCATGGCCGAGTGGTCTAAGGCAGTCATTACACCTCATAGAGGGGTCTTTCATGGCCAAGTGGTCTAAGGCAGTCATTACAACTCATAGAGGGGTCTTTCATGGCTGAGTTGTCTAAGTTAATCATTACAACTCATAGAGGGGTCTTTCATGACTCAGTTGTCTAAGGCAGTCATTACAACTCATAGAGGGTTTTTTCATGGTCTAAAGTAGTCATTTCACCTCATAGAGGGTTCTTTCATTGCCGAGTTGTCAAAGGCAGTCACGACAGTCATTACACCTCACAGAGGGGTCTTTCATTGCCAAGTTGTCAAAGGCAGTCATTACACCTTATAGAGGGGTCTTTCATGGCAGAGTTATCTAAGGCAGTCATTACAACTAATAGAGGAGTCTTTCATGGCCGAGTGGTCTAAGGCAGTCATTACACCTCATAGAGGGGTCTTTCATGGCTGAGTTGTCTAAGTTAATCATTACACCTCACAGAGGGGTCTTTCATTGCCGAGTTGTCTAAGGCAGTCATTTCACATCATAAAAGGGGTCTTTCATGGTTCAGTTGTCTAATTTAATCATTACACCTCATAGATTGGTCTTTCATGGCTCAATTGTCTAAGACAGTCATTACACCTCATAGAGGAGTCTTTCATGGCCGAGTTGTCTAAGGCAGTCGTTACACCTCATAGAGGGTCTTTCATTGCCGAGTTGTCTAAGTTAATCATTACACCTCATAGAGGGGTCTTTCATGGCAAAGTTGTCTAAGGCAGTCATTACACCTCATAGAGGGGTCTTTCATGGCTAAGTTGTCTAAGTTAATCAAATACACCTCACAGAGAGGTCTTTCATGGTCTAAAGTAGTCATTTCACCTCATAGAGGGTTCTTTCATTGTCGAGTTGTCAAAGGCAGTCAAGACAGTCATTACACCTCATAGAGGAGTCTTTCATTGCCCAGTTGTCAAAGGCAGTCATTACACCTCATAGAGGGGTCTTTCATGGATGAGTGGTCTAAGGCAGTCATTACACCTCATAGAGGGGTCTTTCATGGACGAGTGGTCTAAGGCAGTCATTACAACTCATAGAGGGGTCTTCATAGCTGAGTAGTCTTAGGCAGTCATTACACCTCATAGAAAGGTCTTTCATGGCCGAGTGCTCTAAGGCAGTCATTACACCTCATAGAAAGGTCTTTCATGGCCGAGTGCTCTAAGGCAGTCTTTACACCTCATAGAAAGATCTTTCATGGCCGAGTTGTCTAAGGCAGTCATTACACCTCATAGAGGGGTCTTTCATGGCCGGGTTGTCTAAGGCAGTCATTACACCTCATAGAGGGGTCTTTCATGGCCAAGTGGTCTAAGGCAGTCATTACACCTCATAGAGGGGTCTTTCATGGCCGGGTTGTCTAAGGCAGTCATTACACCTCATAGAGGGGTCTTTCATGGCCAAGTGGTCTAAGGCAGTCATTACACCTCATAGAGGGATCTTTCATGGCCGAGTTGTCTAAGGCAGTCATTACACCTCATAGAGGGGTCTTTCATGGCCAAGTGGTCTAAGGCAGTCATTACACCTCATAGAGGGATCTTTCATGGCCGAGTTGTCTAAGGCAGTCATTACACCTCATAGAGGGGTCTTTCATGGCCATGTGGTCTAAGGCAGTCATTATACCTCATAGAGGGATCTTTCATGGCCGAGTGCTCTAAGGCACTGTTTACACCTCATAGAGGGATCTTTCATGGCCGAGTTGTCTAAGGCAGTCATTACACCTCATAGAGGGGTCTTTCATGGCCGGGTTGTCTAAGGCAGTCATTACACCTCATAGATGGGTCTTTCATGGCCGAGTGGTCTAAGGCAGTCATTACACCTCATAGATGGGTCTTTCATGGCTCAGTGGTCTAAGGCAGTTATTACACCTCATAGAGGGGTCTTTCATTGCCGAGTGGTCTAAGGCAGCCATTACACCTCATAGAGGGGTCTTTCATGGCCGGGTTGTCTAAGGCAGTCATTACACCTCATAGAAAGGTCTTTCATGGCCGAGTGCTCTAAGGCAGTCATTACACCTCATAGAGGGATCTTTCATGGCCAAGTTGTCTAAGGCAGTCATTACACCTCATAGAGGGGTCTTTCATGGCCAAGTGGTCTAAGGCAGTCATTACACCTCATAGAGGGGTCTTTCATGGCCAAGTGGTCTAAGGCAGTCATTACACCTCATAGAGGGATCTTTCATGGCCGAGTGCTCTATGGCAGTCTTTACACCTCATAGAGGGATCTTTCATGGCCGAGTTGTCTAAGGCAGTCATTACACCTCATAGAGGGGTCTTTCATGGCCGGGTTGTCTAAGGCAGTCATTACACCTCATAGAGGGGTCTTTCATGGCCGAGTGGTCTAAGGCAGTCATTACACCTCATAGATGGGTCCTTCATGGCTCAGTGGTCTAAGGCAGTTATTACACCTCATAGAGGGGTCTTTCATTGCCGAGTGGTCTAAGGCAGTCATTACACCTCATAGAGGGGTCTTTCATGGCTGAGTTGTCTAAGTTAATCATTACACCTCATAGAGGGGCCTTTCATGGCCAACAGGTCTAAGGTAATCATTACACCTCATTGAGGAGTCTTTCATGGCCGAGTTGTCTAAGTTAATCATTACATCTCATAGTGGTGTCTTTCATAGCTGAGTTGTTTAAGGCAGTCATTTCACCTCATAGAGGGGTCTTTCATGGCTGAGTAGTCTTAGGCAGTCATTACACCTCATAGAAAGGTCTTTCATGGCCGAGTGATCTTAGGCAGTCTTTACACCTCATAGAGGGGTCTTTCATGGCCGAGTTGTCTAAGGCAGTCATTACACCTCATAGATGGGTCTTTCATGGCTCAGTGGTCTAAGGCAGTTATTACACCTCATAGAGGGGTCTTTCATGGCCGAGTGGTCTAAGGCAGTCATTACACCTCATAGAGGAGTCTTTCATGGCCGAGTTGTCTAAGTTAATCATTACATCTCATAGTGGGGTCTTTCATAGCTGAGTTGTTTAAGGCAGTCATTTCACCTCATAGAGGGGTCTTTCATGGCTGAGTAGTCTTCGGCAGTCATTACACCTCATAGAAAGGTCTTTCATGGCCGAGTGATCTTAGGCAGTCTTTACACCTCATAGAAAGGTCTTTCATGGCCGAGTGGTCTAAGGCAGACATTACACCTCATAGATGGGTCTTTCATGGCTCAGTGGTTCCTTAGTGGTTCTACTGAGTTTCATTCTGAGATCTCCCTCCATCAATAAAATTGGATATGCCATAATATCCTGAAATGTCTTGAAAATGGCCTTAAACCCCCATGAAGAAATCTTGACACCTCACGGTTTACATTATCAAGTCTTGTGTTAGATACTCATAATATTATATTTTAAATCTTAGTGTTGAACATTATTGAATTGTTAGAAATTCCCTTATTTGACCTTATGTGAACTGTGGCACACACAGATGTACATATCATTTTATTTTCACCAAACTTACCCACTTTTTATATAACCAGAAGAGTTATTGAACTAACCAAATCAGATAATCATTGTAAGAGTAAACGGTCCTCAGTTATCAAAAATCGTGTTATTTTACATTGTGTGCACGCTAACACTTGATCTTCACCAAACTTACACAGTAGTTATATAACCACAAGTTGTTGAACTGTTGGAAAATTTATGTCACAGAAGTCTCCCTTAAAATGTAAAAAATTGTGTTATTTAATGTTTTGTTCACTTCAACACTCACATTTTTTATTTGATCTTCAATATACTTACACTGTAGAACTTATTAAACCATAATGTCTCAGTCAATATCAGTATGCCTGGCCATGTCATAATCAATATCAAACTGATATGGCCTTATGTGCACTCTGGAGCACACAGTTTTTATTTTGATCTCCACCAAACTTGCTCAGTGGTTGTATAACCCTTTACTTCATAAAGATGCGTTTTCCCGCACCAATCACAGAAGGCCTTTGAAAACAGTGCAGGAAGAGTTCAGATTGCTCGTAACGAGCAATCTGAACACTTCCTGCACTGTTTTCCACTCTGTCAGTTAATATAAACATAATTCATCCTATAATTCAAAAGCCTTCTATATTAGAGGTGTCCAAAGGCGTCTATATTAGAGGTGTCCAAAGGCGTCTATATTAGAGGTGTCCAAAGGCATCTATATGAAGTAAAAGGATAACTATAATATATATTTTTTTGAATTTTTTATTTTGTTCTCCAATACATCATACAATACATTACAATATTTCAATTTCAATTTACAGAACGCATAGCAGAAACACAAATGTTAGCAGAAACACAAATGTTAGCAGAAACACAAATGTTAGCATATACACAAAAGTCATTCTTTAAATGACAATTATATACTAAATTACAGATTTTTTTTCTATAAGAAATGTCATGTTTTAAATACATATCACTTAGAAAGTTTATTCAATAGTCCCATAATTATGGTGATATATGTTGCAATTATAACTGTAAGTAGATATTCTATGTTTAAACTGAATGTCTCACACAAAACAATAATATTTGAACACGCTATAACAAACACCATATTGGATTTCATGTAAAAAAAAAATATTTTTAACAATAACAACTGAATAATTAATTGCCTATCAAGTTTTTCACATAAAACAGCAAATCAATAGCAACACACACACCATATCAGTATTTACATATACACATATATCCACATATATGCCCACACATATAATTGATTAATTAAATAGTCAGCATCTTTTTAAGTCAATTTCAAGCCAGCTAACAGACAATCAGTTAGGTAGCTAAATACTATTTCCTGAGATCTTAATTGAAAGGTTAACTGGTACTCAGATACATCTGTCCCCACCTGTACCTGATAACTTCACCACTTGAATCAGTGGTGAGATACAAATGAAAGTGTGACGAAGTGTTGTATATTAATCATCACAAAGATTTGGCCAGGCAAGGATTCAAAATAACGATCCCTGGATTGATCATCTTACGGGTCAATGGCTGAGCTAACTGGGCCCGGCACACTTAATCGAATATAAGAAGTGTCTCCATATGCACATATATTTATCTTCATATATATATCTAGCATGTGATTTATCCATATACAGTTATTGGTTGCCATTAATAAAAAGGCATTGCATACATTATTAACTAAGATTATAAAGAAAATTCAATAATAACAATAAATATATTTACAGTTATGCTATACATAATTCATGTGTTGGGTTTACTGGTTTTTATTTCAGTTACAAATGTAATATAATTGCTTTTATGAATCTAAAAACAAATTATACGGAATTTTTAAGATCAGGTTGAAAATTGGTGTTCATAGTTTTATTATAATCTTATAACATTTACTATGGAACATGAAACTATAGTATTATAAATACATGTACATCTATGCCATGGTATTTTGAATATGTTTAACAGTATAAGTCAATCCAAAATGTCAAACTTCTGAACTTCCAAGTTTTTCTGAGTGATACATCTTCCACTGTTGTATTGTTACCTAGTTTTTTTAAACTGTGTTAGCTCTGGTTCTGAACTTTTTAATCTTTGTTTAAAAATATAATATTTTGCTGAAAACAGTATATTTTTTATAACATCATCAAAATTAGTCTTGCCCAAAAGTATATCAATGTCTTGCCACTTTATATCTTTTATTGGATATTTTTGATTTATGAAGTTTGTAAGATTGGATCAGAATGTTTTGTGACCCTGTATTCACAGAATAGATGTTTTATTGTCTCAGCATGATTTTTTTAAAATGAACAGAGATTTGAATTAATAATATTCATTTTTTCTAAAAGATAGTTTGTCCCTAATATTTGATGATTTATTCTGCATTGATACCATTGCAGATTAAAGTCATTACTACATTTAAAAGAGACATTAAATCGTTTAGTTATGACTGATTCTCCATTCACATCAATTTCTTTTGCCCATTTTGTGAATGCTACTGAGTTTTCAGGTTTGGATTTAATCCTATCATATAATATGTATCTGCATCCTGTTTTATTTTTAAATAAAATTGAGAGTGACAGAGGAAATAATGGATCTTTTGATTTAAAGCTAAAGTGGGGAAACAAAAACAAAAAAGTGGATAGGTCTAAGCTCTTAACGTGGTCCCGTGTACTCTAAAAAATGTGTTGCAACACAGTATTGCTTTGTCATTTCAGCAAATGTCATAAAATTTCCATAACTGTTTATTAAATCATTGATGAAAAGTATACCTTTTTAGTTTAGCTCACCTGAGTCTAAGGCTCACAGGTGAGCTTTTGTGATCGCTTGGTGTCTATCATCTGTTGTCCGTCTCCGTCGTTTGTCGTTATCTTTTAGCTTCTAACAACTTCTCCTCTGAAACCACTGGGCCAATTTTTATATAACTTCACAGAAATGTTTCTTGGGTGACCCTCTACCAAGTTGTTCAAGCCATCTTGATTCGTCAAAAAACATGGCGGCCAGGGGGCGGGGCAAGTTTAATAAGTAAAAACTGAAAAAATCTTCTTGCGGAAACTACTGGTTCGATTTTAAAATAATTTCACAGAAATGTTCCTTGGAGAACCCTTTACCAAGTTTGTTTAAGCCATCTTGATTTGTCATAAAACATGACCGCCAGGGACGGGGTTAGTTTACTATATAAGCTATTGTAAAAACTTAGAAAAATCTTTTTGTCAGAAACCACTGGGCCAATTTTGATATAACTTCACAAAAATGTTCCTTGGTTGACCCTCTTCAAAGTTTGTTCAAGCCATCTTGATTTGTCAAAAAACATGGCTGCCAGGGGGCGGGGCAATTTTAATTAGTAAAAACTTAAAAAATCTTCTTGTCAGAAACTACTGGCTCGATTTTAAAATAATTTCATCGAAATGTTCCTTGGAGGACCCTTCACCAAATTTGTTCAAACCATAGTGATCCGTCAAAAAACATGGCGGCCAGGGGGTGCGGTTAGTTTACTATATAAGCTATAATAAAAACTTAAAAAATCTTCTTGTCAGAAACTACTGGATTGATTTTAAAACAATTTAGCAGAAATGTTCTTTGGGTTACCCTTTACCAAGTTTGTTAAAGCCGTTGTGATTTGTTAAAAAACATGACAGCCACAGTGAGGTGCTAGTTTACTATATAGGCCGTTATAGTCACTACCAAGTGGAGATGCACATAATCTTTGTGTTCCGGTTCGATGATTTTTCATGGAGTTATGGCCCTTTAATTGAGTCTGTGACCAAATTCTTGTCAGAGCTATTTCTATACAACCTCAGGTTGGAATTTATGAAACTTGCTAGGATGCATCATTACCAAGTACAAATGTGCATAATATCTTTGTGTTCTGATTTGACGATTTTTCACGGAGTTATGGCCCTTTGATTCTGTCTGTGATCATATTCTTGACTGTGCTATTTCTCTACAACCCAATGTTGGAATTTCATGAAACTTGCTAGGATGCATCACTACCAAGTGGAGATACGCATATTGTCTTTGTGTTCCGTTTCGATGATTTTCACGGAGTTATGGCCCTTTCATTGAATCTGTGACCAAATTATTGTCCGCACTATTTCTCTACAACCTCAGGTTGGAATTTTATAAAATTTGCTATGTTGTGTTCCAGTTCAATGATTTTTCACAGAGTTGTGGCCCTTTCATTCTGTCTTTGACCAAACTCTTCTCCGCTCTATTTCTCTACAACCTCTGGTTGGAATTTTATGAAACTTGCTAGGATGCATGATTACCAAGTGGAGATGTGCATATTGTCTTCATGACGCTATTTCGCTACAACCTCTGGTTTTAATTTTGTAAAACTAGCTAGGATATGCACATATTGTCATTTTGTTCCAGTTCAATGATTTGCGAATGAGTTCTGTCAAATGCAGAGCCACATATTGTTCCTGCTATGCAGTTTGTTATTTTTCAACCAAGTAGCCATCAGCACTAAGGGAATATGGTACAGAGTCAAACACTCACTTGGGGAGCATCCATCGGTTCCACCGATATTTTCATGTTAAAATCAGGACTAAAATTATAAAAAATTATAATGCTGATTTCGAAAAAGCATTTGATACTATCTCATGGTTGTTTATTGAGGAGGTTTTAACGTTTTTTAATTTTGGTTATAGTTTTAAAAAATGGATTAAATTTTTTATACAGATGTTAAATCATGCTTATCAGTAAATGGTCTTCTGTCAGATTGGTTCTCTATTTACCAAGGCTGCCGACAAGGTGATCCACTCTCCCCATACATTTTTCTCTTGTGTGTGGAAATATTGGCTGTACTGGTCAGTACAAATAAAAACATAAAAGGAGTTCAAGTAGGCGACACTGAATACATTATTTCACAATAGGTGGATGTCACCTCACTTATATTAGATGGTACAGAACAGTCACTTAAACATGCTCTTAAAGTTTTAAATTTTATGCTGAAATCTCAGGTCTTAAGGTTAATGTTGAAAAATTAGAATTATATGATTTGGGAAAATGAAAGGTTCAGATGTTAAATTATGTACAGAAGTAGAACTAAATTTGGATTAGGGAGATTTTATAATCCTTGGAATTACTATGTCTACTAATTTAGACAGTATGATCAAATTAAATTATGAAAAAAATGAATGATATTAAATTATTGTTACGTTCATGGTCCTAAAGAATACTCTCTCCTTTTGGAAAGATAATGGTTTTAAAAAGTTTAGCTTTACTGAAACTTAATCATCTATTTTCTTCATTACCAAATCCATCTGAAGATCAAGTTATGCCGTTACAAAATATGTGTTTTAGTTTTCTATAGAACAATTACCCAGACAAAATAAAAAGAAATGTTGTTACTCAAAGCTACGAATATGGGGGACTTAGAATGATTAATATTAAACAGTTCATATGTTCTTTGAAACTGACTTGGATAAGACAACTTTTATTTGATTGAAAAAAAAGTATAAAAATCCATGAACAAATGTATCCCTTTACCACAAAGATGTTAATTTTTGTTAATGATTTTATGAACAATAATTTCCATAAAATAGGCAATCTGTTCTGGAAAGATGTTTATGAAAGTCTTAATTTATTATTATCTGCTACAAAACCATTGTCATAGAAACAATTTTTAACTCAACATCTATGGTACAACAATAACCTTAAGATAGGAAGTTCAAGTGTTTTTTTACAAAAGATGGTATGATAAAGGCATAATAATGATTAATGAACTGATAAATGAAAATGGTAAATTTTCTGTTAATTCAAATTTTGTAGTTTCTGTTATAACAAGTACAAAGAAAGGTTGTTGTGTTATTTATGATGTACTTAAAAGGTCCAGTGTTTTACCAACATCCATTTCTAAATGGAATCAATACAGACTAAATATAGATAGGAAATGGAATAAATTATTTAAAATACCATTTAGTTGCACTAAAGACACCCAGCTACAATGGTTTCAGGTCAAAATAAATCACAGAATTACTGCTACAAATAATTTATTGACAAAAATGAAAATAAAAGCCGATAGTTCTTGCACTTTTTGTAAACAGCATAAAGAAAGTATTACGCATCTTTTTTGGGAGTGTAAATGTGCAAAAACATTTTGGGCTAATTTTGAAACTCTATGCACTGACGAAAATATAAACGTTCAACCAAAATGGTATGTGAAAGATATTATCTTTGGATCAATTAAATATGACAGTGTACTAAATAAATTAATACTACATGCAAAATATTACATTTATAAGTTCAAGTTAGATGGAAGACAATCAGTTTTCAACAATTACAAACCACAAATATACCAAATTGAAAAATTAAATGCAAAAAAAATGATACATTAATACTGGAATGCATATGAATCCTTATTGTAGTAATATTGTTACTTATTGAATTCCTTTTTGCTTGTATGATTTGATTTTTAAAAAAAAGTAAAATTACAAGGGTCAACTGCATGTTACTCATAACTGTTGCCTAAACCAATCATCAGTTAAATGAAATATGTTCAAACAAACCGCCAAATGTGTTACTTGTTGTTTCTCTTTTCCTTTTTTTTGTTCTCACTTGAAAAAGTGAAGTCATAAGAAATTTTTTGTCTTTTTTTTTATTGCTATTTTTTGTACTGTAATTTTTTTATTATATAATTTATGTTAAACTGTTTGGAATACCTGGTAAAAATAAAACTTGGTATAATATTTCTTTTATATGTGATATTAAAGGCCTGGTTTTCGGGAAAAAAGTCTCTATACTTTTACATGGTGATAAGCTAAATGTATTAATTGAAAAGATCTCTGTAATAATTTTTGTTCGCTAGATCATTAATTTTATTCTTATTATAATTATATCCTATTCTTCTGATTGTCTTTTGATTAATTTAGAACTATATCATGATTAAAATAATGTTAAAATCAATCATTCTGGTGGAGATCTTCTATATAATTGTAATGACATAAAAAACCTCCCCATTTGTATAGCATTGTATAATATGCATTGTCTTTTGTGTGTTTTATTGCTCCTTGTTATACATACTTGAAAAATATACATGTATATAAAAACATGAATGTCAATTATTTGTACGGTTTGTTGGGTGATGGCCCACCCCAACCCCACAGACTTATTACTTGGTGATTAAATGGGTCACCATATATTTGGTGACTGAAATTAAAAAAAAAAAAAAAAAAAAAAAAAAAAAAAAATTAAAAACATGATGAATAAAACGCCATGCAACTGAATCAAAGGCTTTTTCAAAGTCAGTTAAAAGTAAGAGTCCTGGTATTATCTGCTATATATCTGTTCTGGATGAAACCTGTTTGTTCTTCATTTATAATGTTTCTCAATATATATTTTAACCTATTTGCAAGACTTTTATAAGAAACATTTAGTAATGAAATGGGTAATAGGATAGAATTTGCTGAAACTCTGCGATTCAATCAGTCAATCAATCATTTAATTTAGGAATATAAAAGTTTGATAAATTTTCAAACAAGTTGATTGCTTCAGTATCATGTAATGAATTTAGGTTTTTATAACATCTTAATATGTTTTTGAACTGACCAAATTCGATATTCATAGTCTGAGTTTTGTCCCTTGAATCATAAAAAAATGTGTTATATGCCATATGCACACTAAGCACTCACAGTTTTCCATGTTCTTCACCAAATTTATACAGTTATATATCTATATAATGTTTCAGCTGATCATCTCTAAACATCTGAAGAATAGCACTTGTTTTTATCAAATATTGTCTTTTTAAACATTACCTCCTCTGCCTCAGGTGAGCAAATTAGGGTCAAAACGGCTCTCTTGTTTCTAATGACTGTTAAGTTAATACTTATAGATTAAGACTAAGTGTTTTTTACTTACAAATATGGATGCCTTGTATTATTGATATCTCAGTTATGAACAAAGCATAGACAGTTTGAGTTGATAACAAGTTGTCAAACTGAACATTTATAATTTTCCGTTTTTTTTTTTTATTTAATTGTTTTATTCTTTTTGAATATGTATTTTCAGGTTATAAACATTGATGAGGCATTGGTACACAAGCACATGGGAAAAGATGCCACCGTGTCCCCAATTCTTATTCTAGAACCAGTTCGTCGGAAATTTCACAAACCCCTTGTGAAAAATATTCCAATTCCAGGATTAAAACATAAGAAAACTGATAAAAAAGATGTGAGAATCCTGTGTAGTATAACAGGTAAGCACACACTTGCTTGTGCAGATTTATCTTATCACATGAGCATCTCTAAGCAGGTGGTAGTGTAGTGGATAGAGAGCTGGGTGCTCATGCCAGAGGGGTTGGTTTGATACCCTCTAGACCTGATGCGTCTCAAAAAACAACACTTAGTACTTGTTTTTTTCTTAGAAAGTGAGCTCGAGTGAGGTTAATATATTGAGCTTTGAGTTTTCTTTGCAATTGAGCTAAAATGAATTAGTATAAACTGAAATGAGCTTTATATAAATGAAAAATATACATTAATAAAGGTCACATATATCAATATTATATATACATAAATATAAGTCACCTCTATGAATGTTAAATATACATTAATATAAGTCACATCTATAAATGTTAAATATACATTAATATAAGTCACATCTATACATGTTAAATATACATTAATATATGTCACATCTATAAATGTTAAATAAAATGCATTAATATAAGTCACATCTATAAATGTAAAATATACATAAATATAAGTCACCTCTATGAATGTTAAATATACATAAATATAAGTTACATCTATTAATGTTGAATATACATTTATATAAGTCACATCTATAAATGTTAAATATACATTAATATAAGTCACATCTTTAAATGTTAAATATACATATATATAAGTCACATCTATAAATGTTAAATAAACATTAATATATGTTTCATCTATACATGTTAAATATACATTAATATATGTTACATATATACATGTTAAATATACATTAATATAAGTCACATCTATAAATGTTAAATATACATTAATATAAGTTATATCTATATATGTTAAGTATACATTAATATATGTCACCTTTATAAATGTTAGATTTAATGCATTAATGTAAGTCAAATCTATAAATGTTGAATATACATTAATATATGTCACCTCTATAAATGTTAAATAAACATTAATATATGTCACCGTTATACATTTTAAATATACATTAATATAAGTCACATCTATAAAAGTTAAATAGGCATTAATATATGTCACCTCTAAACATATTAAATATACATTAATATAAGTCACATCTATAAAAGTTAAATATGCATAAATATATGTCACCTTTATACATGTTAAATATACATTAATATAAATCACATCTATAAACAACTTTGCTAAAATTTATTTTTTCACACTTATAGGATTGTTTTCAAGTCATCATAATTTGGGATCAGAAATAATAATGATAATAATAGCAACAACAATAATAATAATAATAATAATAATAATAATAATAATATTAATAATAATAATAATAATAATAATAATAATAATAATAATAATAATAATAATAGTAATAGTAATTATAATAATAATAATAATAATAATAATAATAATAATAATAGTAATAATAATAATAATAATAATAATAATAATAATAATAGTAATAATCATGATAATAATGAGGATAATAATAATAATAATAATAATAATAATAATAATAATAATAATAATAATAATAATAATAATAATAATCATGATAATAATAATAATAATAATAAAAATAATAATAATAATAATAATAATAATAATAATAATAATAATTATAATAATTATAATAATAATAGTAATAATCATGATAGTAATACTTATATCCTTTTGTACACAGCACAAGCTTTCAAACATCTCTGGATGAAGAAAGAACAAAGAACCTCTCTCTTCACAGGTGCCTGAAAGTATACCTATATTCTGATTGAGATTGTCTTATGAAGAGGTTTAATATGTATTTAAAAATGGAATTTATATCAAATCTCATATATGTATCTTTTAAATTAACTTTATTCCTTGAAGAGGAGGAATACATCTCCTAAACTGAGAGCTCACAGTTCTGCAAGAAGCTTTTATGTTGCTAAATGTGTTTTATACTAATATTCCTATCTTATAAATCTTGTACTCTTAAACATATTATGTCAGACCTACTAAACAGTGATCTCTTATGTCAAATAAATGGTTGTCTCTTTATCAGATTTTATCTAATAAATGGTGGTCTCTTTATCTGACTTTGTCTTATAAATGGTGGTCTCTTTATCATACTATGTCTAATAAATGATGGTCTCTTCATTAGACTGGTGGTCTCTTTATCAGACTATATCTAATTAATGGTGATCTCTTTATCAGACTATGTCTGATAAATGGTAATCTCTTAATCAGACTATGTCTAGTAAATGGTGGTCTCTTTATCAGACTCTGTTTAATAAATGATGGTCTCTTTATCAGACTATGTCAGATAAATGGTGGTGACTCTTTATCAGACTATGTCTAATAAATGGTGATCTCTTTATCAGACTAAGTCTAATAAATGATGGTTTCTTTATCAGACTATGTATATAAATGAGGGTCTTGTCAATCATGATATAAATGTTCATCTTTTCCTTGTTTCCTAGTTATTTTGTAATCATATTTTTTTTCAATTTCAAGGTTATTGGGTGATAAAGCAGATAAATTGTCCCTGAAATTTTATCTCTATATATTATATTTCCTGAATGTTTGCAGCTGTCTGTCCAAGTGAAACCATCTACAATTAAGTGGGGATGGCAGTATAATGGATTGAGGGTAAATGGACCATAATGCCTCATCTTCTGTCAATCATTTTTACTTTAACACCAGAGGTTGTAGGTTTAATCCCAAGGTCAACATAATGCCTCTGAAAAAACAACAGTATTGGTTCTACTCAGGAAGCAGACTCCACAGTGGTTCATAATTATAAACTCTGAGCTTTCATTGCAATTAAGCTAAAAAAAATTAGTATAAACTAAACTGAGCCATCTACAATATATTTTATATATGTGTACAGAATCATTAACAAGTCAAACAAACAAAAAAGATAGCAGCCTTACAGTTCATGCATTTTAACATATTTGACATTTTATCTTTGGAAATGCATGCACGGCTTTTGTCAATACCCTCAGCATTGACAACACAGAACAGACAATATGATCCAATGTTGAAGTACTTTGCAACTTAATTTTCCAATTATAGTATGAAAAATTAATGCCATGTGCAGAAAAGCAATCCCTGAACATGTTGTTAATGCACATTTCATCTCTTTAACATAAGATTACAGAAGTTCCTGGATTCATTTTAAAGCAATATACATATTAGATTTTAAGCTCTCTGAATGGATGTCAGCATTTGGCTTGCAATATTCAATGAACAGTGAAATTGAATATTCTTAAAAATCTATAATCATATATGATTTTTGAATACAAATATTCTTTTATTTCTGTAGCTCTGAAATCATGAAATAAGATACCGTATTCCCCTGTATAAACACCCACCCCCTAATAATCCCACAACCCCTACCAACTTGGGTCCAAACCCCCATCCCTCCCACCCCCATTTTCAATAAAAATGAACCTTATTTTTAATGTGTATTTGTGTTTGTAAAATATTGTTTGAAAAGCTCAAGGAATGGCGTAAACTCTTTTTGGTAAAATTCGAATTCGTTATGCATACATTTATGCTCGGAGTGTTGTTCAGATTATTAAAATAGAGGTTTTGGCAGTTTATGATATGAAAATTCATTACCTAACATTTTCAGTATTTGAGTGTATTCACCTTTTGTTACAGGGTCGGGGGAGAATTCTGACTGGGAGGACATTACTTCTGTTATTGATGACCATATCTTACGAGAAGGACTGGAAACCAGTAAAATAAGTATGGGTCATGTCATCACAGGCAGGTGAGTGCTGGAAACCAGTAGTTTTATATGGATCATGTCAATGGGTCATCACAGCCGATGAGTGTTGGAAACCAGTAGTATCAGTATGGGTCATGTCAACACAGGCAGGTGAGTGCTGGAAACCAGCAGTATCAGTATGGGTCATGTTATCACAGGCAGATGAGTGCTGGAAACCAGTAGTATCAGTATTGGTCATGTTATCATAGGCAGATGAGTGCTGAAAACCAGTAGTATCAGTATGGGTAATGTCATCACAGGCAGATGAGTGCTGGAAACCAGTAGTATCAGTATGGGTAATGTCATCACAGGCAGGTGAGTGCTGGAAACCAGTAGTATCAGTATGGGTCATGTTATCACAGGCAGATGAGTGCTGGAAATTCAGTAGTATCAGTATGGATCATGTCATGATAGCCAGGTGATTGCTGGAAACCAGTAGTTTTATATGGGTCATGTCATTACAGCCAGGTGAGTGCTGGAAACCAGTAGTATCAGTATGAGTCATGTCATCACGGGCAGATGAATGCTGGAAACCTGTAGTATCAGTATTGGTTTTGTCATAACAGGTAGGTAAGTACTGGAAACCAGTAGTATCAGTATGGGACATGTCATCACAGGTAGGTGAGTGCTGGAAGCCAGTAGTTTTATATAAGTCATGTCATTTCAGGTAGGTGAGTGCTGGAAACCAGTAGTATTAGTATGGGTCATGTTATCACAGGCATGTTGGAAACCAATAGTATCAGTATTGGTTATATCATCACAGGAAAGTAAGTGCTGATAACCAGTAGTATCAGTATTGGTCATGTCATTACAGGTAGGTAAGTGCCCGAAACCAGTAGTATCAGAAAGAGTCATGTCATCACAGGCAGGTGAGTGTTGGCAGCCAATAGTTTTTTATGGGTTATGTCAAATCAGGCAGGTGATTGCTGGAAACCAGCATTATCAGTATGGGTCATGTCATCACAGGTAAGTGAGTGTAGGAAACCAGTAGTATTAGTATGAGTCATGTCATCACACGTAGGCAAGTGCAGGTGAGTGTTGGAAACCAGTAGTTTTATATAAGTCATGTCAATTCAGGTAGGTGAGTGCTGGAAACCAGTAGTATCAGTATGGGTCATGTCAATACAAGTAGGTGAGTGCTGGAAACCAGTAGTATCCATATGGGTCATGTCATCACAGACAAGTTTGATACCATTAATACACATTAATACAGAAAAAATGAAAACTAATCTGATTTTCTGAATGTTTATATATAGGTGGCATATATATACTTCATTGTTTCAGGCCTCTGGATATCTACTGTGTATTGTTTTACTGTATATTTCAAGACTGTGGTTGTATATACATGTACAGTGTATTGTTGTAAATTCAAGGTTTGTGTTGGCCTGTACTGTGTATATATTGCTGAATATTCCAGGTTTGTGGTGGCCTATACTGTGTATATATTGCTGTATATACCAGGTTTGTGGTGGCCTGTAATGTGTTTATATTGCTGTATATTCCAGGTTTGTGGTGGCCTATACTGTGTATATATTGCTGTATATTCCAGGTTTGTGGTGGTTTGTTGTGACAATAGCATTATGGACATTCCTGAGACCATGACAGAAATGTTTAAGTCCTACATGAATGGTGGATTGTTTAGTGCTGTAAGTATGCTATTATTTCATACTTGTTTCTAAACACAGCATAACCAGTATTTTGTCCTTTCAAATCAATAAAAACTGTTATAATTGTAATATTTAGTATAAATTGTAACTAACTGGATCATGTCTGTTGCAAAATACTGTTGTTTATCATAAAAACCATGTATTTAAACTCGATATTATCGACGATATTTGAATTAAGCCTGACCTGGAATAGCGTAAAATGATTAAAAGTGATATTGATAAATATCCAGAAATTTCCAGGCATCATCAATTAAGTCAAGGTAAGTTCAAACTAATTCTTACTGGCAATCTTGATAATTATATTCCTACATAGGACAGTGGTTATGATCTGCAGATTGTCGCTCGGTTGATCCGAGTTTAAATCCTGTGACATGAATTCATGTTTTTGTTCATTTCCCTAGCACTATTTTTTCCTATAGTGCTTCATAAGCAGCTTTTAATAAATAAAAAACTTTCAAACAAAATTAAAAAATATATTGTGCATTTATATCTTTGTACATTACTAGCAACTGCATTAATACTGTAGGATGACGGATCTGGGCAATTGTATACAAGTTAAATCAAAATTTTACAATAATTTCCATTAGCAAAGCTAGAAATATCTTCAGCTACTGGTAATGTCACTTCAGATACTAGTAATGCCACTTCAGATACTGGTTATGTCACTTCAGATACTGGTAATGTCACTTCAGATACTAATAATGTCACTTCAGATACTGGTAATGTCACTTCAGATACTAGTAATGTCACTTCAGATACTGGTAATGTCTCTTCAGATACTGGTAATGTCACTTCAGATACTGGTAATGTCACTTCAGATACTAGTAATGTCACTTCAGATACTGGTAATGTCACTTCAGATACTAGTAATGTCACTTCAGATACTGGTAATGTCACTTCAGATACTAGTAATGTCACTTCAGATACTTGTAATGTCACTTCAGATACTGGTAATTTCACTTTAAATATTAGCTAAAATGTCTTTAACTTTCAATAATATTGTTAAAGAAAATATAATGGAAGGTGGGACAGAGGATGATAGAGGGAGTTTTTAGTTTATTGTATATTCATTGCTATGACACCATTGTTCTTTTCTATTTCAAGCTTGAATATTATTTTAACAATTAATGTACAGGTGTAAGATAAGTATATGATGATGTAAACTGTGACTGTATGTGTGTACATTACAGTGTAACAACCAGCCTAATGTGGATCTGTTGAAGGCTGCAAGGTGTGGTGATCTCTCTGCTCTGAAGGCTTGCCTTACAACAGATGGTATAGATATCAACTACCAGAATAAGGTAAATGGTGTAACAGGGGGGGTGGGGGGGAGGGGATACCGGGGGTGAGCCAGTATACACTTTTTCACAAATGTGAAAAAGCAATATACATGCCATGCGTTTTTGCACTCGTGTAAAGTTTACTTCCAATTTTGCACCCTTAAGCTCAAGATTGTAACAGCACTTGTAATAAAAGGAAAAGGAACAAAATGCAGGTTATATCATGTTACATATACAAGTTTACCCAGTTTGGTGAATTACGTATAACTGTATCATTAACATAATATGGTCCATCTGTATCCAAACCATAGTTAAATATGTATTATACTATAGTTAATAGCATTGTATTCACCAATTTCTGGCAACATATCTATTCCTGGTATATTATTACATTGACATAAAATAAAATTAAATCTGAGATACCATCATTTAGATGAAAATTAATACTCTCTTGCAATCCTGCACACTAATTGGACATCCATTAAACTTGGAAACATTATTTACATACCCACTCTGCAATTTTTGTATCTTTTTGCCTAGTGGGTGCCGTTCACTTGCTTATTTGAAATCAATTTCATCAAGTTCCTTCAAGAAAATGGAAAAATTGACCATTTTTAAATTAATACAAATGATAGTGCAATGAATTGAGTACTTCAGTTTGCTTCATTATTTGAGATTTTCTGTATTTTGTTAATCCACATAAAAACTTGTGTTTTGTGCAAATTTCTCTATAGAAGCAATTGATTTCAGTGGAAAACAACTTTAGGGCATACATATATCAGTTACAAATGTAGTAAAAAAATATTCAAAATTATTTAAATTTTAATACCTGGCCAGAGAATCCTCATTTTGTCATAACACCTTAGGGTATCTTTGTTCCATAAGTGTTGTATCATAGGTTATATAGGTGCCTAATTGTGTGTCTGTTATTCATGGGTGCCAAAAAGCATGTGCAATTTTTTCATGGTTGTGAAAAAGTGTGTACATGTTCACCGTCTTGGAATAATTGTGTAGACAAAACATGATGGTGCTTTACACGGTTTCCTTATATGACCTTGATCTACACTTCTGTAGGTCACATAGCTATGACTTGTCTTTCCTTTATAGTTCTTTTCTCTTTACTGCTAAAGAGGAAATCAATTTATATTTTTTAACAAACATGGATAATGTTTAACATTACTGTTAGCATACATGTAGATGACCTTGGCAAAGGGTCAGATAGTTCTGACATCACACTGCTATACAATGCCAACATATATGTCTTGATTATCACCTTATGGGTCACATAGTATGCTGGAATATTTAACATAATTTTTGTGTCATTGAGGTCTAATGCATGATCAGTTAACCTTATCACTTTTTCCTGGGATCTCAGAAGGTGAAGGTGTACTCGAACACACCCATCTGACAAATGATAATAGTAGGCAATCAGAAGCAAATTATTCTGTAATAATAATCAGGGAGATCAGTGTGGTAGAGCGGGGATTCAAACTCACAACCCCTGGATTGACAGTCAGACATCATATTTTGACAATAGTTCAATATTCAAGTGCATACTAATTATTGATTTATAATTATCAAAGAAAAGATCCACACTGAAAATAAGTGTTACTAGGTAAAACATGCTTATGTTAGACTTAGTTTTGTGTGGTTTTCACTTGTCAGTAACAATGACTGAACTTTCGTGTGACAGGAATAATAATGACCATACAAGGAACCAGCATGCAATACTTTCATTTGTTAATAGAAAAAAAAGTTTGATCTTTTATTTCTCTGAAAAGATGTAATGCAAAATGCACATCAATTTAAAAGAGAAAAGGGAAAAAAATGTCTAAATTTTGATAGTTCAGTAAGCTTAAGGTCTTAGTTTAATTTTGATATTTGTAGAGATATTTCTATATTGACTTTTTCATGCATATGTATTATAAGTTAATTTCAAAAGCTGTTATCAAGAAATTATGATAAGTAACATTGGCACTTAGCTTTTTTTTCTGAAATTTGAATAACACAGTATTCAGCTATGTGGTAAACAACACATTAGGTGATCATAATATTAAATAATGAGACCAATATTCATTAAAGGCTCATTAAACTTCCAAAAAAGTCATTTTTAGTTTTAATTTAAGTGAGTTTTACTTTAATCTTCCAGATGATAGAATACATGTTTATTTGATCACTGAGACTTTGCAAAAGAAAAAAATAAATATTATTAGTACATAATAAAGAGCGGGTTTACAAATTAATGTTTGTCTCTTTCTAATAAACACCTTCGGCAGAAACCAGGGAGTTATGAAGCTTTTTCGGAACTCATCGGTCAGTAATATATGATCAATTCACTTCAGAGAGAAACGTAGTATGGGGAACTGTAGGGGATGCAGTCAAAAATTAAGTAACCGCTTGTGGTTAAATAATTTTTAAGAAAATCCCCTTTATTCCCCTCAGTGTATTGATAATCGTTCATATAAAATCAAAAATAAAATTACTAATTAAATAACTGTACTAAACAAACCACCCTTGGTAGCCACTCAATATTGACTTCGATATTTAGTGATTTGTGACATAAAAGCATGTGCGATAGTATCACGCGTATATGCAAGGGAGGACCCTGAGCAAGTGTCACTAGACCAACACTAGTATTCGTACTCATTGTTTTTTTAGTGCGTATAAATAATGTAATGCTTACTACGTTCGATACAGTTTAATTGCAGAGTCCGACATCAATATTATATATTCTGAACAGAGAAAACCCAATAACGATACATAATATTAGTGCAGCCATAACTTTTCCAATCTTGTTAATGAACCGCTTATCTAATGGTCTTAATCCACACACTACCAAGTGTATTCAAGTAATCATCATTGTGCATGGAAATGCATGCTTGTTTAACATTTCCAATAAAAATTATTATGTTATATAAAATTCATTGGTGTACTTCCGAACACTGGCAAAGGTACAGTCGGAAAGCGACCGAGTCATTACGGAATTACAAAAATGTAAACAAAAGTTAAAAGTTCAGTCCGTTCATCTAAGAAACACACATTTCCATCAAAGTTATTTATTTTCTCGCTTTTTTAAAAAAGTTATTAAGGGGTCTACAGGAATGGTTTTAGTAATATTATAAACACATTTAATTACACTCATTTTTGTTGTTATCAAAAAGTGTGCATTTGGAAGTTTAATGAGGATTTAAGCACTTTAGAAAAAAAAAAAAATTAATTCAGAATTAAACATCTTCTTTGAATTTTCCTCTTTCATTTTAAAGGGAGTGTATCAGGATTTGGTTAAAAACAGTTTTTTCCAATATAGCATGCCTGTATATAATCACTCACCCTGTATTGCCAAAAGGATATATATTTAAACTTGCCAAAATAATATATTGAAATGGGATTTCCTAACTTGGGATACAGGCCTGAGACTAAGGTTAGACTAGAATAGATACCCCACTAAAAATGCAATATCTTTTGTGATGTATTTAATGAGTCATGTGATTTCATTCTGATTTCAATTTGATCTGTCATAAGGTTGACACATAAATTTGTTTTATCCGAAAAAGACTCCAAATGAAGATGTGAAGGTTGTCACGCAGTAATTAAGTGCTGTCTATTTTTATAGTGGGGAATTTTATTTGAAATTTACCACTTCGATTGAAATATTGATTTTGTCATGTTTTGGTGGATTTGATATACCAAACCATTCAGATTTTATTTGTTTATGATAGTGAGTTGCTTTTTATCCATTTTAAAAATATTATTATTTTTTAAGACATTTATAGCACTTATATTGCTTTTTCCCTAGGCAAATGATTGCTATACTAACTAAAAGTATTTTTATAGTAATTTTTTTACGCCCTCAGTGTTGAAGACCAGTAGTCGACTGGGGGCATATAGCAAGAGACCTGCTGCATTCCATCCATCCAACAACTTCTCATGAATTTTACTTGGAATTCAGTTCAAACTTGGTATACATCATCATCATCAAGCAAACATGCATATACTGTTGGGATATTCCAGTCTGAATGTTTTTTCCTTGAGTTAATACCCGTTGTTTGACTTGTCACAATATTACAATATGCCAGTAGTAGAAATACTACACATGTGATAAGATTTACATTAGATTCAATGCAAACATACCAGTAGAAGACATCACATATTGTCTGGATGTTCCAGTCTAATTATGTTTTTCATGAGTTATGCCCCTTATTTGACTTAACAGTTTTACAATAGTCAGTTCTCCCTAATGAGTTCATTAAATAGCAACTGCTACAAGCAAGCTGATTTGGGTAGTTATAATAGGAGGACACTGATTGGTCAGTGAGTTTGACGCTGGGAAAGCCACATTTGAGCGCGTTCATTGATCAGTTGCTTCAGGAAAAGTTTGAATGACACCATAGTTTAATAAGCATTCAATAGCTGTGAATTGTGGGAGAGAATTTCCTGCTTTTTCATTGGGGGGTTAATAGACCTGATTCGAGTAGTATCAGGTTCTATATATAGACTAATATTACAACTACATCTGTACTTTATGATGTCAATAACTCCTACAGTTTACATACTATTCACCTGAAACTTGGTTTACAGCACCAACATCAGTTGGACATGCATATATCATTGGAACACTTGGTCTGATTGTTTTTTAATGACTGATGCCCTATTTTCAGCTTAGCAATGTTATGAAAAAAGCATTAAATTTAATATATTAAGTAGTGTTTCTATCATAGCATGTTGTTGAGGCATGTTTCATTGACATTGTACTTGTTTCTATAGTAAAGACCCCCAGCATGTCCTCTTCATTGTTAAATCTGTGACCAGGAAACACATATATTTGAAGGATGACTTTGATCATATCACCAGGTGCTTGTTTTAAAAATTTTCTTTCATTAATTGCTTCAGACATTAACTGTATTTGATTTGTTTGCAGGGTGGCCAAACAGCATTACATCTGGCATGTAAGGATGGGCACACAAGGGTTGTAGAAGAGTTGATATCTCAAGGAGCTGACCACACCCTCTTTACAAAGGTCTGTTTAAACTAAAACATGCTGAATGACTTCAACAGGCTCTTAATCATCGTTGTTTTTTTATTGTTTCATTTTGAGTGGATATAAATACGTATTTATCCACTGGGAAGACTGCATGTCGTAACGAGCAATCTGAACACTTCCTGCACTGCTTTCCACTCTGTCAGTTAATATAAACATAATTCACCCTAAGGTGTCCAAAGGCGTCTATATTACAGGTGTCCAAAGGCGTCTATATAAATTAAAGGGTTAATATATGGTTTATGTTTTGAAAATTGTATAAATGAATTAAACAAATTTTCTTTTCTACATTTTATAGTTAATGTTAGACTGAGAAGTACATGAAGAGGAATTTGATGATTTTGTTTTAGAAAGACCAAGTCTGTTTTGATTAAGAAGATTTCTCACTTTGACCATACAAACAGCATGATTTATTAAATCATTACTTTCCAGAGAGGGAATGCAGCAATACACTTGGCCAGTTACTATGGCAACACAGCGATAGTTGATGTGTTACTTAACAGTGGTTGTGATAGCAATCTTCAATCACAGGTATATAATTATCCAAATAAAATGTAATAAGAAATGTATATTTCACTGCCAACACTGAAAAATGCAATAATTCTATTTTGATCAGTTTCCTTTTTGTCAAATGGAGTTTTAAATGCCATTAGTTGTATTATGAGCATTTATTTAAGCAATATAAAAAATTGCACTAAAGACAATAACAGTGATAAACATTGCATGATGTGATTGATTGATTGATTGAATATTTAGGGTCATTTTTATGCCCTCGAGGGCTAACAGACAATCAGTTAATCTTACCACTGTTTCCTGGGATTAACCATTACTTGAGCACACCCCATCTCCACAAGGAACTGATTACTTTCCCAGTTGAATCAGCAGTGAGAGACAAATGATAATGAGATGCAATGTCGTATATCAATCAATACGGAGACTGTGGCAGATTCGGGAATCAAACTCGTGACCCCTGGATTGATAGTCAGACATGTGGAACGATCGAGCCAAATTTTAGGAGTAAAAATGTCAAAATATTACAGCTAAAATTTATAAGACATGACGTTGAAATCATATTCTGAAAATTTCAACGTCAAAGCTAACATTATTTAAAATTTTGGAAGATGTGCTCTAAACTGCATGCATTTCTGATAACTAAAAAAATGACTGATTTTGACGTTGCTGAGGCGCCTACATCAAGTCCATAATATTGTTTTATTTCTGTTTCTGATTGGACATGCCAATTCGTAATAGAATGTTACGTTGTCATGGTTATTATTCCCAGTCATACTATGGAAGACACTAATTGCCAGAAACAACTTGTGCCTCAATTAAATCACTTCCGTTTAAATGTTGAAACATCATTGAAAGCAATAAACAAAAAATCATTGAAATGTGTTGGAAGCAATGCACTGAAGAATTTAAACAATTAAGTCAGATGATTTTAGAAAGGAAAATGTCTGGTTAAAGTTAAATGATTATTTATGTTTTGTCTGACTTTAAAGATAAATGGTGTGCATGTAAAAAATATATCACGATTGATTGATTAAATATTTAGCATCATTTTTATGCCATCGAGGGCTAACAGATGATCAGTTAACCTAACCACTGTTTACTGGGATCCTGAAAGGTTTATCAGTACTCAAGCAAACCCCATCTCCGCAAATAACTGATAGCTTTTTCACTTGAATCAGCGGTGAGAGAGGGATGATAATGAGACACAATGTTGTATTTCAATCATCATGGAGATTGTTGCTGGGTGGGATAGGGATGCACGACCCCTGGATTGATAGCTATACACTGACAGCTAATTGGGCCCGGCACCATTATATCATGAAAACAAGAAAGTGTGATAAGTATTAAATAGAATTCTTCATCAAAAATGATTTAAACAAGGTGGTAGTGTAGTGGATAGAGTGTTGGCTGCTCACACCAGATGTTGTGGATTCGATACTCAGATCATTCTGATGCCTCCTAAAAACACAACAATCAATACTGGTTTTACCCAGGAACTAGACTCAAGAAAGATTCATGTAAGCGTTGAACAAATTAGTATAAAGTAATTAGAATAAACTTGATTGCTTGGTATCTAAGCTATACAGAGTTTAATATGATAGTGCCTGAATAGTTTAAGGTTATTTATTTATTATCATAACCTTTCTCATTTTAAAGGGACACTTGGCATTTTTTTATAATTTTTGCAATGAAAACTATATAATTTTTTATTTACTTGGTAATTAGTATGAAATACTTAAATACCAAAGTATGTGTACAGACCCTTAATTCCATTTCTCTTTTGGAAGTAAAAATAACACTTGTTAATGGTGGAGGGCGTGGTCCAGTTATAAGGCATCGGCCTGAGGATGTCATTGGTTCCTCGGCTATATGTGGTGTCCTTGAGTAAGACACTTTTTTTGCATATGCTTTAAGTACTGGTTCAGCTGAGTAAGACTTTGAGCATAATTTGTCTAAGTCTTAATAACTTGTTTTACAATCAAAGTAAAATAAATAAGTATAAACTAACACTAGTTCATGATTGATAGGTATCTATCCTACCTAACACATTCGTAGGCATCTATGATGATGACACTAACAGATGCAAAGTTACTGCACATTTAAAAAAGAATATTGTTTGCTAACAAGACATTTAGAAGTTTTTATGAGGGTTTTTAAGTGAAAAAATTAAGTAAGCTCTTGGTGTTTTTTTTTTAATAATTTCAAATATATGCTTGGAAATCATAAATTAATAACCATTAGTGAAGGGTCATAAAACCATACATGTGATTCAAATATGTCCTTAAACCTGTTATACATTATATAATGTTTTAATTGACCTGATGCGAGAACAGCTATCACTCTGCCCACTGGCCACTTGGCATTGTTTGTCCGGATAAATACAATGTAGTGTTTACTTAGACACCGTCAGCTTGTCTCAGGAAAATGATGGCATAGTAACCAATGTTGAATGTTGAGTGGATTATCAGATTGTTTGAGTAACAGCCTGCACCAGGTCAATTTGCCTTAAGTCTCATAATTTGTTTGATAAATAATGAAAGGGGAGTAAAAGTACTTTCACAAGTAAAATAGAAGTCCTAATGACATTGGCCCAAAAATGAATCAAAGCTGCAACCAGAATTCAGTTATGGTCCCAATGACATTGGCCCAAAAATGAATCAAAGCTGCAACCAGAATTCAGTTATGGTCCCAATGACATTGGCCCAAAAATGAATAAAGCTGCAACCAGAATTCAGTTATGGTCCCAATGACAGTGGCCCAAAAATGAATCAAAGCTGCAACCAGAATTCAGTTATGGTCCCAATGAAAGTTGGCCAAACTTAATCTAAGCTGCAACCAGAACTCAGTTATGGTCCCAATGACAGTGGGCCAATCATAATCAAAGCTGCAATCAGAATTCAGTTATGATCCCAATGACAGTAGCCCAAAAATGAATCAGAGCTGCAACCAGAATTCAGTTATGGTCCCAATGAAAGTGGGCCAAATTTAATCTAAGCTGCAACCAGAATTCAGTTATGGTCCCAATGACAGTAGCCCAAAAATGAATCAAAGCTGCAACCAGAATTCAATTATGGTCCCAATGAAAGTGGGCCAAACTTAATCAAAGCTGCAACCAGAATTCAGTTATGGTCCCAATGACAGTGGGCCAAACATAATCAAAGCTGCAACTAGAGAATTCAGTTATGGTCCCAATGACAGAGGGCCAAACATAATCAAATTCAGTTATGGTCCCAATGACAGAGGGCCAAACATAATCAAAGCTGCAACCAGAATTCAGTTATGGTTCCAATTACAGTGGGCCAAACAGAATCTAAGCTGCAACCAGAATTCAGTTATGGTCCCAATGACAGTGGGCCAGACATAATCTAAACTGCAACCAGAATTCAGTTATTGTCCCAATGACAGTGGGCCAAACATAATCTAAGCTACTACCAGAATTGGGTAATGGCTCCAATTACAGTTGGCCAAACATAATCTAAGCTGCAACCAGAATTTAGTTATGGTCCCAATGACAGTGAGCCAAAAAGAATCTAAGTTGCAACCAGATTTCAGTTATGGTCCCAATGACAGTGAGCCAAAAAGAATCTAAACTGCAACCAGAATTCAGTAATTTAACTCATTAGACCACTGTACCATGCAAAGATTACGTTAAATGTTGTTAATCAGTGTTCATGATTTCAAAGATCTTATACTGAACTTTCTTATAAAAGGTTTTGGGTTAGGTCCCTGGTCAGATCACACTGAAGACATGAAAAGAAATGATATTAGAAGGTTTGTTGCTTGGCGCTCAGCATTCAAAGGATAGTCCCAAGTATCTTTATCTCTATAATACAATGTATATATTGAGACTGGATGGGTATCATATCATGTGACTGAGGCATCGTGGCAGCCATTAGAATACAGTCTTAAGCACATACTGAAGTTGTTTATAAGTTTTAATTTGATAATGGTTTACATAATAATACACACACATGCATTTTAATGTTTTGGTTTCAGCATGGTTTCCCTGCTCTATATCCTGCCGTACTTGAAATGCATTGTGACATTATCAAATTGTTAATATCACACAATGCGGACACAACCTGGACGTCACAGGTATGTTATGTCACAGACATCACAGGTATGTTATATCACATGGATATCACAGGTATGTTATGTCACAGGAATACCACAGTTACGTTATATCACAAGAACATCACATGTATGTTATATTGTAGATATCAAAGGTGTGTTTTATTACATGGATATCACAGGTATGTTATATCACAATGACATCACATGTATGTTAGATCACAAGGACATCACAGGTATGTTATATCACATGGATATCACAGGTATGTTATATCACAATGACATCACAGGTATGTTATATCACAAGAACATCACAGGTATGTTATATTGTTGATATTGAAGGTGTGTTTTACCACATGGATATCACAAGTATGTTATATCACAATGACATCACAGTATGTTACATCACAAGGACATCACATGTATGTTTTATCACATGAATATCACAGGTATGTTATACCACATGGATATCACAGGTATGTTATATCACAATGACATCATAGGTATGTTATATAAAAGACATCACATGTATGCTATATCACATAGATATCACAGGTTTGTAACATCACAAGGACATCATAGGTTTGTTATATAACAGACATCACAGGTATGTTATATCAAAAGGACATCACAAGTATGTTCTATCACAATGACATCACATGCATGTTACATCACAAGGACATCACAGGTATGTTATATCACAATGACATCACAGGTATGTTATATCAAAAGGACATCACAAGTATGTTCTATCACAATGACATCACATGCATGTTACATCACAAGGACATCACAGGTATGTTATATCACAATGACATCACAGGTATATAAAATCACAAGGACATCACAGGTATATTATACCACATTAATATCAGAGGTATGTTATATCACAAGGACATCACAGGTATGTTATATCACAAGGACATCACAGGTATGTTATTTCACATGGTTATCACAGGTATGTTATATAACATACATTACAAGGACAGCACCAATATGTTTTGTCACAAGGATATCAAGGTATGTAATATTCAAGAACATCACAGGTATATTGTATCAGGTCACTCAGGCAGTGTCTCTTTTGCTAATAATAGAAAAACAATTTCAGCTTGGAAACTTTACTTTTTTACATTATATTGAGATTAAATTGTATGTGTACACTTCTTGCTCAAATATTGAAGCTGGGAATTGTTTTACGTGGCTTAGGTTGCTACTTAATTGCTTTTGTTGCCAATGTTGTATATTGAGATATAGACACTCCTTATAACAAAAGGGGGGCATCATGATGCTTTTTTTTTCAGTTAAATGTCAAGGTCACCATTACTAAAATTAGAAATAACATTTCCTCTCAATAACTTACACCATTCTTACATGCCAATCTTTAGAAGTATTGAATATAATTGAAAACAAATAGGGAGTTAAACACTGATTAGTGGAGTGGGGCATGGGTGTGTGTGTGTGGGGGGGGGGGGGGGGGGGAGGGAATCTTTGTCCAATGGCCACATTGCTAGATTTCTTATTTTTCTTTTAAAGCAAAATGCAACTTAAATAAAACCTCAGCTGCTAAGGCTATTGTGTGTTGGTTCTGATAAATGTTAGATACCTGATATAACTATGGTCTGGTACCCTGTTTATTCAAAGAATGGTGTTATACAACACATTTACATAAATGGCAAATTGTTACTCCTGGGGAACCATAATTTATATGTAACCTACAGCAAAATGATCAGCATGACACGTTGTTGTGTTGCATCATAATGTATGTTGATTATGGTTCTTCCAGGATGACCACAGGTATCTTACAGTAGATCGCTTCAAGGTTCACAGACCTCTTGTTTGTGTTGTATAAACAGGATGGCCTATCCCTGCTCATGGTGGCTGTGTTCAGTACGTATGACAAGGACAAAACTGTGGCTGTGTTAGAACTGCTCCTACAGGAAGTGGATATTACTAGACTGGTGCTCAGTTCACAGATGGAAGAAAAGGTATACATCACATGATATCAGACCTGAGTCAAGTTATTGACTGCAGCAGCAACAGTAAGGAGTTGGATTCATATTTGAATTACATTAAAATTTAGTACATTTCAGCTACTTGACAAAGAATGATAGTTTTACTCAGATTTATTTTGATGTCTTTCTCCACTAATGAAACTGGAAACCACATGTATGTAACATGTATGTAACATGTATGTAACCTGTCATGTCTTCATTAAAACACAACAAAGATCCTTCATAAGATACTAGTAGGTTAACTGGAAAATACTATTTTCCTTGTAATTTTTGGGCTAAAAAGATCTTACATGGGTACACGGTTTGAATGTAAAATTCAGATCCTTGGGATAACTGTTTTTGCGGGAACTTGGTGGAGCTCGATCATTCCTGCTAAAACAGTTATCCCTTGAGATGAAATTTTCTACCAAAAGCTGAAAAAAAGCAAGAATGGTTCTTTTTATTGCTTACCAAAGGTATTGCATAATTATTTTAAATTCATCATTGTATTATGTACAATGATCGTATTTAAAGCATTGAATGGTATGATTTACATCATAAATTTTATAAACTAAGTCATAGATTACAATGTCACAGAAATTTATCTTGGCCCTGCAGGGATATAGAAATATCTAAAAATGCAGATATCCTTATCTGATATGCAAGAATACCTGATCTGGCCATATGTTTTGCCCACTCCATCATAATTGATAAAAGCTTACTGACTGAGATCAGTGTTAATCTTTACCGCAAACCAAGTCAATAAATAAGTTGACCCTTTACTCCATAGATACGTGTTTTCTCGCACCAATCACAGAAGGCCTTTGAAAACAGTGCAGGAAGAGTTCAGATTGCTATTAACGAGCAATCTGAACACTTCATGCACTGTTTTCCACTCTGTCAGTTAATATAAACATAATTCACCAAATAATTCAGAAGTCTTCTATATTAGGAGTCCAAAGACGTCTAAATTAGAGGTGTCCAAAGGCGTCTATATGAAGTAAAGGGTTAAATATCCATTAAGGCATAATGATATTTTGCAAAGAGGACTATTCATCCTGTAAGTGAAAGTGATTTGTTTGTTTGTTTGAATGTAAAGTGCCATTTTTTTTGCCATTGATCATCTTTTAACTTGATATCTCTTTCCCGGGATTCAAAAACGTTAACCAGTACTTGAGCACACCAATATCCACAAGTAACTGATAATTTTCGCACTTAAATTAGTGGTCACAGAGATGAATGACAATTTGCTGTCTTTTATCAATAATCACAGAGACTATGGCTGGGTGGGGATTCAAACTCATGAACCCTGGATTGAAAGTCAGATGTGCTACTAACTGAGCTAACTGGGCCTCGAGTTAAGTGAAAGTGAGGTATTTTGTTGAAATAATGCTTTAAAGTAAGTTATGCCACCTCTCTCTCCTTGTCTTTACTGTCATATTACAAAGTGAACGTAAGAATTGTGTTTCTCAATGCTTGCATTATTGATGTTTATAAATATATTGAATTACGGTAAAACAATATAGATATCCTCGTGTGAGTCATAACTATCCTTCCTGTAGGCACGTGTTGTTTTGATGCAAGTCTTATCACATTTTCTTAAGCTGTGCCAGAATTTCATATGTCTACTTAAATTTCAAATTATAATCATTTCATACAATATGATAAAATATCAGATTGCTTTATTAGAGAAATAATGCTGGTTCCCTTGTGCAGACATTTACTGCTGGTCCCCCGGAAGACATTTTCTGTTTTATGGTTTCTCTGCACTGTAATTTGCCTTCTAAATATGTGAATACATAGTATTACATAAAATAACAAAGCCTGGTATAACTCACTGAAAGCAATTTATGTTTATTTTGATATTTTTTAAATTACTATCTGTGTTTGTAAACTTTTGAATTTATGTAATTTTGAATTCCTATTTTTAAAATTTTCATTTCCCTTTTTACAATAACATTGTTTTAATTAATATTTTAGTTAAGTGTAAAAATAAGTGTACTTGTAACTAACATAACAGTTTGTAGTTTAGTTAAGTGTAAAAATAAATGTGTTAAGTGTAACTAATATTACAGTTTGTAGTTTAATTCAGTGTAAAAGTAAGTGTACTAAGTGTAACTAAAATTACAGTTTGTAGTCTAGTTAAGTGTAAAAATAAGTGTGCTTGTAACTAACATTACAGTTTGTAGTTTAATTAAGTGTAAAAAATAAATGTATTTGTAACTAACATTACAGTTTGTAGTTTAATGAAGTGTAAAAATAAATTTACTTGTAACTAACCTAGCATTTTATAGTTTAGTTAAGTGTGAAAACAAGTGTACTTGTAATTAACATTGCAGTTTGTAGTTTAGTTAAGTGTAAAAATAAGTGTACTTGTAACTAACATTACAGTTTAGTTAAGTGTAAAAATGAATTTACTTGTAACTAACATAACATTTTATAGTTTAGTTATGTGTGAAAACAAGTAAACTTGTAATTAATATTGCAGTTTGTAGTTTAGTTAAGTGTAAAAATAAGTGTACTTGTAACTAACTTAGTTAAGTGTAAAAATAAGCGTATTTGTAACTAAAATTACAGTTTAGTTAAGTGTAAAAAAATAAATTTACTTGTAACTAACATAACGTTTTATAGTTTAGTTATGTGTGAAAACAAGTGAACTTGTAATTAACATTGCAGTTTGTAGTTTAGTTAAGTGTAAAAATAAGTGTACTTGTAACTAACATTACAGTTTGTAGTTTAGTTAAGTGTAAAAATAAATATACTTGTAACTAACCTTATAGTTTGTAGTTTAGTTAAGTTTAAAAATAAATTTACTTGTAACTAACCTTATAGTTTGTAGTTTAGTTAAGTGTAAAAATAGGCGTACTTGTAACTAACATTACAGGTTGTAGTTTAGTTAAGTGTAAAAATAAATATACTTGTAACTAACCTTATAGTTAACAGTTTAGTTAAGTGTAAAAATAAATTTACTCATAACTAACCTTATAGTTTGTAGTTTAGTTAAGTGTAAAAATAGGTGTACTTGTAACTAACATTACAGGTTGTAGTTTAGTTAAGTGTAAAAATAAATATATTTGTAACTACTTTATAGTTTGTAGTTTAGTTAAGTGTAAAAATAAGTGTACTTGTAACTAACATTACAGTTTGTTGTTTAATTAATTGTAAAAATAAGTGTACATGTAACTTACATTACAGTGTGTAGTTAAGTTAATTGTAAAAATAAGTGTACATGTAACTTACATAACAGTTTGTAGTTTGGTTAGGTGTAAAAATAAGTGTACTTGTAACTAACATATACACCTAATTCTCACTTTGTTATAACTGGCATTTTTCATTTTTCACAGACAAATTATTTTTGGTTGACTATAATTTTTCTGGAAATTATCTTTAATGTTAGGGTAGTAAAACCAGAATTAATCAGAGAAAGTAAGAAGTATATAATATAACATGAATATGACAAGAGATTTTCATGCCAAGGTGATATATTTACTTGGCATACAATTAATGCACAAGTGTATTAGAATAAGTAAAAACCTTTTCAGTATATACAATACTTAACGCCTTTAAAAATGCAAATATGGGTATTGTAACAAATCTAGATATGACATGATTAACCAAGATGATACTTTCTTCCATGGTTTTTAAGTTTTATTCCAACAACTTCATCATTTCAAAACATACATTTAACAAAGTAATTGGTTTTGTAACATAAATGAACCAATAAAAACGATAGCAGGTCTGAGATAATAATATATTCATTATTCAAAAACTTGCGTTTTTAAAGTTGTTAAGTATATACTGTACATGTATACGACAGGGATTTCACTGCCACGGTGAAGCGTTACTTCACAGTGTAATTACACGTCAAGCTGCAGGAGGAATGATAGGTCCTGTGAGACAGAGGCTGGCCAATCTCAGTACGGAACTACTACAGGAAGACATTGCTTCTATAGAGGTATTATCAACATTGCTAACAATGAAGAGAATGATAAATAACATCCATTTGTTGAATAGAGGATACTTAATTAATAAATGAACACAAAAATAAATGTAAGATTCCTTTTTAATCACATTAAATTTAGCTGTCATCTTATTTAAGGTATGGTCAAAACTGCACAACCAAGTTTGTACACTCTTTTACCCAGGTATTGTTTTGTATGGTTTTGTATGGTTTTGTAAATTATAATTGTATAGTATTACCCAAAAATGTCATTTTCTCATGATTTTACTTCCAGAGCTGCAATCATGACCTGAAGCTGTTTTTGACGGCAGTAAAAGATGATGATATGGAGAAAGTGACCACACTATTGTCACAGGACACCGATGTGAATCTCTCAACTGAGGTAATGTAAACAAGTAGTCTTATTAATTATGACTGTTTTTCAGTTGTCCTAAACAATATGAATATACTATAATTGCCAGTTGTCCTTTATTTGAATGACTTGTTGTGTAAGCTTAGACAGATCTTTCAATTTACTTGAGGATTTGCCAGTCTTGGTTAACTCGGACATAATTAGTGCATCTGATTTTCAATCCAGGGGTTGTGAGTTTGAATCCCTGTCTGGCCACAGTCCATGTGATGATTGATAAAAGACATTGTGTCTTATTTCAGTGGACTCTCAGTGCTGATTCAAATGGAATCGTTTATTTGAGGAGATGGGTGTGCTCAAGTACTGGTTCTTGATGGCATAAAAAGGATTTTAAATATTCAAACAAAACTTGATAATAGCCTCCAATATTGCCTTTGAAAGTATTCCACATTTCCTTAGATATGAAGTTCCAAGGCATATATTCTAGTGCACAGGAAAAATGCATGGTCTGTATAAATTCGAGTCTGTGAAATTGAACCAAATTGGAATTACAAAATGCACAAGCACTAGTAGACGAGCCATTTTTTGAGGAAATGATTGATTGATTGATTGAATATTTAGTGTCATTTTTATGCCATCAAGGGCTAACAGACAATCAGTTAACCTAACCACTGTTTCCTGGGATCCTGAAAGGTTAACCAGTACTCAGCACACCCCATCTCTGCAAGTAACTGATAACTTTCCCACTTGAATTAGCAGTGAGAGACAAATGATAATGAGACACAATGTCATATATCAGTAATCACGGAGACTGTTGCAAGGGAGGGGAATCAAACTCACGATTCCTGGATTGATAGTCAGACACTTAACCGACTGAGCTTATTGGGCCCAGATTGAGGAAATTATAAACTTCCTGGGACATTATAAAGCAAGAAACATGGTGCTGTTCTGGTACATTTTTGAAATCTCTTGAAGTGAGAGAAGGTGTCTAATACTGTACAGTTCAGTGAACAAAGACAACTGAAAAAAACATTCGAGCATGGCTCTTCTAACTGTGACAAAAATCTCAATGCAGTACATTTGTATTTATATGAGATTTATAAAGTTTCATATAAAATGAGTGAAAAATGCAAATTAACACAATGTTTTATATAATTCATTTATGTTACAGAGAAATGTATCAGGGTTGCATTGTGCTTGCCTTCATGGACATATCAGCATCACAGACAAATTAATACAAGCAGGTGCAGATGTCAACCAGCAAACACAGGTATAATGGTTCAAAATGATCTTGCTAATTTTTTCTTATACATGTATGCTGTAGAACCTTTTATATTAATATTTCACCTTTTAAAAGTAATTCAAAACATAAATTTTGATTTCTTATTTCAATTTTAAAAGTCATTTGTAACATATTTTTAAATAAGCTTAAAGTAGTGTTTCAGCACATTACATACTATGTGATACTCCATTTTATTGGTTGAGAAAGATCTCAGAATGAATGAAATCTCTATCACTCTAACTGTAACACACTAAAGATATGAATGTAGAAGGAGATATAACAGTTTTGAATTTAACACTTGAAATGTTTATTAAGGATTAAAATCTCAATTTTTAGTTGTCTTTGGGTGATGAAAAACATTAGGACAGTTTAGTGTTTGTGAAGCCTGAAGGACTTCTCGGCAACATTAAACTTGTGTAAACTGCGTATTTCATCACCTAATGAAGACTCAAGATTCGGCTTTTGATCCTTATATTAACATTATATTTCCCAACTAGTTGAGATAAAACTGTTATGTTATTTTTGCCATTTTCATGTTTAAAAAGCAAATTATACGCATTAAACCACAAAACCAATGTCTTGAATGTGACGGTGACGTTGTCAACATACTGAATAAGTGCATGCATGTGTATGGCAACTTACGGCAAATGTCACATGAACCTACTGTGTTATGTTACTTCTACACTACTGTGTTATGTTACTACTACTACACTACTGTGTTATGTTACTTCTACACTACTGTGTTATGTTACTACTACATATGTATCGTTGTTTATTGTGCATGTATTTTTATATGGTAATATTGACATTTTTACAGCAATCGGTCTTAATGAACTATATAAAATTTTGCATCTCAATGGTTGCACGTTTTAGTTTTGCTGGTGAGACGTTACGTTGCCATTAGTGTAGTAGTAGTAACATAACACAGTACAGGTTTAATTGCGGATTATTGTAACCTTTGATATACATCCGGAACAATGCTTGTACTTTGTTAAAAAAATATGGATTGAAAATACAGGTAGGTCTTATATATACAACGAGTACAACATTCTTTTTAAAGAGATATTAACATGACCTTGACCTCTGTTCTTAAAAAGGCTTAAAAATTATGGGGAGTCACATAAACTTGAGCACTGTTCTGTAATGACTTGAGCATTATGGGGAGTTACATAAACTTGAGCACTGTTCTATAATGACTTGAGAATTATGGAGAGTTACTTAAACTTGAGCACTGTTCTGTAATGACTTGAGAATTATGGGGAGTTACATAAACTTGAGCACTGTTCTGTTATGACTTGAGAATTATGGGGAGTTACATAAACTTGAGCACTGTTCTGTAATGACTTGAGAATTATGGGGAGTTACATAAACTTGAGCACTGTTCTGTAATGACTTGAGCATTATGGGGAGTTACATAAACTTGAGCACTGTTCCGTAATGACTTGAGAATTATGGGGAGTTACATAAACTTGAGCACTGTTCTGTAATGACTTGAGCATTATGGGGAGTTACATAAACTTGAGCACTGTTCCGTAATGACTTGAGAATTATGGGACTTTACATAAACTTGAGCACTATCCTTTCCTTGATTAGAATTAATTTTACATTTTTGTTTATTAGGGAGAATTTACATGCCTGCATTTGGCTTGCCTGGGAGGATACACAGGGGTTGTCAAAGCATTATTGCATGCTGGTGTAGAAATAGCAACTGTTAATAAGGTAAAATATTTTAAATTTTTCTAAGCTTAATTAAGTGCTAAGAAATATTACCAGTACATTAGATGTCACTGGAAGATGGCATATTTAAAAACTTGGTTAGTTGTATAGTATTTCAAATATATTGTCCAATATAACATAGGCCCAATGGCAGGAATAGGATAAATACACCATGACAAAATATAACAAAATAGTATTTGTTTGGACACGGCACTTTATTTGTACTGGTTCAGCACAGGAAGCCATTGTGAAAGACTTGTATAAGTTTTATGTTTTTTGTTCTTTCACATTTACACATTCTTTGTTTAACAAATACTGGTAATAATGCCATAGAAATGAATAATTTCATTTGTACCACAGGAAGAACTGGTAATAATGCCATAGAAATAAATCATGTCCTTTGTACCCCAGCAATTACTGGTAATAATGCCATAGAAATAAATCATGTCCTTTGTACCACAGTAAGTACCGGTATTAATGCCATAGAAATTAATCATGTCCTTTGTACCACAGCAAATACTGGTAATAATGCCATAGAAATGAATCATGTCCTTTGTACCACAGAAAGTATTGATAATAATGCCATAGAAATGAATAATTTCATTTGTACCGCAGCAAGTACTGGTAATAATGCCACAGAAATGAATCATGTCCTTTGTACTGCAGCAAGTACTGGTAATAATGCCATAGAAATGAATCATGTCCTTTGTACCACAGCAAGTACTGATAATAATGCCATAGAAATGAATCATGTCCTTTGTACCACAGCAAGTACTGGTAATAATGCCATAGAAATGAATCATGTCCTTTGTTTTTCAGCATGGATTAACTGCAAGTGATGTTGCCATCGAAATGTATCAGATCCATATATTGGAGATAATAAAAAACTTTAAACATGCCAGTGAAACTAAAACTAATGGAGAAATAGAGCACAAGACTGAAACCTGTGATAAAGAAGATGAAAAAGAAGAAAAGGCAATGAAAAAGGGATGTTGCATGTTTTAGACTAGATAACACATATTTAGTCAGTCAAACTTAAGTGAACTTCTTGGGTAACAACATGGATGCACATATAAATCTATGGGGTTCTCTGGCTGGGAGGTCTAAGGTGCTGTCATCCAAATATCACTTACCTCTCACTGCTAAGGTCATAGGTTCAAGCCCACCGGGTCAAAAACATTTACAATCGAAACTCGTTATTTCGAATTCCGTGGACCGTTAAAATAATTTGAAATATCGGAAGTTCGATTTTTCAGGAGTGTATTTTTGTTCAACTTTTTACCGTTACCACACCCACTTCATAAATATACATGCTGTACATATAAATACTTCTATTTGTTGTTTTTTTTATTCAATATAACACGTTGTCATTATATTTACCCATGATATAAACTTTGTTTATATTGATGTGTACTGTGGATTTGTGGTAAATTCTACTGTTTACATGCGTCATTTTCTTCTACGCAAACGTATGTTGTGCGCTGTTATCCGTGTGTAGGCTAATTGTCTATTTGCACAGTGCATGAACATTGTTTATTTTTGAGTGTGATAAAATAGATAAACAAAATATACTTTTAATTTTTATACTTTTTATTTACATAAATATCAAATAAATAGAATAGAAAACTGAACTATAAACACAGGTTATATACAAGCAATGGTTACAATAACTTTACAAATAAAAAATAAGATGAAACATGACACATGTTAAAAATGTCTTCTAACACTTTGGCGTTGTTTGTCTAATTAGCATGTGTACCGTTTGTCTTTGTATCAAAACAATTTGATGACACAATCAACTTACCTGTTAGTACAGACACATGAAGCGATAAATTACAGGTATGAGATCAACAATTATCACCTTCGACAGTTTGCCTTTCATGTTCACGCGGTGATAGAAATTCGAAATAACGAGTGAGAAATCAATAGATTTTAGGACAGAGGGACCAAAAAATAGATTCAAAACAGTGAATAAATCGATTTACTGGAATTTGATATATCAGGAGTTAATTAATATAGAAATAGAAGTGGAAAAAATGGGACTGAACTCCAAATTTGAGATAACTGGAATTTTAAAATATAAGAATCGAGTTGGTGAGTATCAACTGTTTTTGAGAAAATTTGACAGTTACTTGTGAAAAGGACAGTGGTTCTACTCAAATTCCCTCAGAGGTTTCCTTCCACCAATAAAACTGAAAATGACATATATATAACCTGACATGTGTTGAAAATGGCGTTGAACATCATTCAAATAAACAAAATGTCTGATAATGTTGTTCATTGGCATCTTTAAACAATTTCAAAAGGCTTACATTGATGAAACTTGGATAATATATGATTAAATATTCTCTTAATTATGTGTATACTGAGGTATTGTGAGATTACTTCTTCTAATGTAAATGCATATTTGAACATGCTATAGATTTAGTCAGTGTTGCTTCGGATGAAAAAATGTCAATTATGTATCAAAATACTTAAGCTTTATATATTTCATTTTTCTGTAATTTCTACAAACATCCCCTGGTTTTCTTTAAATCTAAAGTTATAATCAAGCACTTGAAGCTAAATCATTTGTAAAGTAAAACAGTAACTTCAAATTGAGCGCAAGTCAGGAACTAAATTATCTAAACTTTTAATTCTCATGTCAATTAATAAGTCTGTGACATTTTATATAAAAGAAACTGGGATTTTCTGGCTATTTGAGTAAAATTTAGATGGTATGGCATGATTGGTTCTTTTTTTTACAAATATAATCATGCTAGTTTTTAATTGGTTTAAACTTGAAATAATATTTTTTTTTTATCCATGTCCAAGTCTTAGACTAAACAATAAACTATTGAGAGTTGCAAATGCACATTACATTTTGGTATCTAACATGGCCGACTTTCTGAAAATAGATCTTGCTTAAAGTATTTTTTTCCTTAGTAACTTTTTTGACATAAACATTTATTGACAAAACAAAGTTGAGTGAGATATCCTTAGAAAATCAAAGTACCAGAAAATACTGATAGCCTGTCTTTAATAATATTTACATACCTCCCTATTAATTTAATTGATATAAATGTAGCGTTTGGTTCATTTTATGCAACTTTTATAAAAGTGACATAATAATACAATGTCCACCATACATTTTTATTGTTTGATTTGTTTCTACTTTGCTGGGCCAGATTAGCTCAGTCAGTTATGCGTCTGACTATCAATCCAGGGGTCATGAGTTCGAATCCCCCGCCCAGCAACAGTCGCCGTGATGATTGATATACGACATTGTGTCTCATTATCATTCGTCTCTCACCACTGATTAAAGTGGGAAAGTTATCAGTTACTTGCGGAGATGGGGTGTGCTCGAGTACTGGTTAATCCCAGGAAACAGTGGTTAGGTTAACTGATCTTCTGTTAGCCCTCAATGGCATAAAAATTATGCTAAATATTCAATCAATCAATCAATAGTTTCTGCTTGCATATATAAAGTACATTTAAAAAAAGAAACTTGAGGAAAAAGAAGTAGTACCTGTTGTGTATAATCATTTTGGAGATGATCGACACTGCAAAGCTTGAGTATGAGAAGCAGGATAAGGCCTTTGGAATGAAGCCTGGCTGATAAGTTCTAATGTCATGGCATTATCATATCTAGATCACATTCAATATGCCCAGAATGTAAAACAATGTGAACAATACCAATATTTCAATTGAAGCAGTTGGTTTTACCTAAAGTGCGGCTTATTTTTAGAAAACATAGCTGTATTTGATACCAAAAAGTCATCTGGCTTCTTCATTCTGGAAAATAAGCTCATATATTTAGAATTCTTTATCGTCTTCATTGAATTGTTTTTGAAAGTATGAAGTAGAAGCATGGCCCACAAGATAATTCGAACACTGTCAAAATATCCCACATATTGTTGTTCAATCAAATGTTTTTGAAATAAATGATAAAGAAAATATTTTAATATTTGGTATCTGCCTGAACCAAACTAAGCTCAACCTCCAACATTTTAAAAATAGTTTGTTACTAGAAAGGTGTATATTAATTTGAATGTTTGTTTGCTTGAAATTTAAACTATACAAGTTGATTGAATTCATTTTTCCTGGGTTTTATGAATGTGTAAAGAATGTCAAATCACACATAAATCATATACAGTGGGACATGATTGTGTGATTTTGTTGACAATTATTAAAGTACATGTATATTTTCCCTGTTGATACATTTATTGCTCATGGAAAGGCTCAGGTAGCCATTGGGAGAGTTACTTCCCTTGCATTGGAGAACTACACATTACTGCTATGCACAAATATATGCCATCAGTTGGAAATGTAATGGACTTTAACCATTAGCTTCCTGTTCATGATGGTGGTGTCATTAGAAAGCTACATAGACCAAGATTAGCCACGAGTAGCTTGCTCGCAGTTTCTGTCTGGTCAGGGTCTACATCGTTTGGCACTCTGTTAAGTTGGCATATTTTTACGAATGCCATGCTCTTTCTGAATGATAATCAAATCGTCCAAAATAAGAAATAAAGAGTATATTTGTAGGTCTCACTACACAGTTGAATTTTATTCTTTGTTGTATAAAGTCCTAAGGATTTCCATGGTAAATTGCACATAGAGTAGTTTTTAAAGTATCATTTTTCCATAGATGGAATGTACAATAATTGGTCGGGTGACCAGCTTGTATTTTTTAACGACTGCAGATGTGACACACAATTTTTTCAATAAAAGAAGTCCTCAACTACTCTAAAATACAGAATCCAATAAAAGTCTCTTTTTAATCACCAGTGATGTCTTATTACAGTATATGCTTTGCCAGTTTTTGCTCTACTCAGCTACTGCAAGAAATCACAGTCACCATGTACCATTTTGAAAATATTTCATACCAAATTTCATAAAGATTCATTCTTTAGTTCAAGAATGATGCTATTTTAACCAAAAAGGGTGCAACTGCATAGTAATATGTTTTAGAAAATCTGAAAAATAAGGGTTAAAATTCTCAAACATTAATAACTCTTTTTACAAACTTCAGTATGTTTTGATCTAAGATGTATCACATGTACTGGGTTAATATACATATTTTTTTATTATCACTTTAAAGTAAAGAAACATTTAATATGTAATACTTGTCAATGTTATACTATTTTTGAGTATAGTTTTTTGAATATTTGAAGCTAGCACTAGTGGATATAAATATTTGTTCATTTCTTTACTTTTAAATATATTCCGAAATCATTTTCTTACAGTGCATGCAAAATTGGTGATAGTTTCGGGATTATACTATGAATCATAATGGAGTTTAAGCTCATAATCACTAGCTTGACATTGTACATAACAGGTGCTGAGTCAGTGTGTAGATTTCTTTTTGTAAGCCCAAATTGCACCTAGTCACAAATACATGATGTTTTGGCCAGTGAAAGCTGATGTATTTTGCATACACTGCTTAATAATTGCAAAGCCATTTTCTATCCTTTAAGAAGGGCAAGTAAAATATCATTTAAAATAATTGACTGTTTGATGTTTGAAAAGATTTTGACAGTAATTGACAGGTTATGATGGTGCAAGTGGGCAGCATAAAATTCTCAAAATGTAACAACATTAACGGGTCGGTGAATGTCACTGGTTGACTTCCCCTCGTCATGAAATTGGAAAACTCTCATCAATTTCACAATGCGTTGCACTCTTGTATATATATTCTGATGTATTCTATTATTGATTTCACAAAGATAAGACTTGTAAACAAACTGTTATATGTTATGGTGAAATATTTAGCAGTGTGTAAGCATGTTTGCCAAATTGTATAAAATACATGTATATATTTACAAAGTTGTGTAGATATATATACTTTGTGTCAAATTTTCTTCATTGGTAATCTGTATATACAGAGCCAGCACCTGTTTTAAGCAGCCATATTTTTCTATTTTTCATTTCTCATGTTTTGAGTTTAAATTAACCTGCTGTCAGAGATCATATTTGGTAAACATAATAAGTTTCTGTTAAAGGCAGGTTTAACAGTGATGTGAAGATAAACTTCTGTATAAAAGGCATGTTGGAAATTCTATTTGAAATGCATAACTGTTTTCTAATGTTTAATAAATATTTGCCTTTAAAGGGATTATATCACATGTCTTAAAAAAAAAATTATTTTTAAAATGAATAAAAAACATCACATTATCATTATTAAATAACATCTGAATGGTTTGGTATGCCAAATCAACCAAACATGACAAAATTAATATTTGAATTGGAGTGGTAAACTTGAAACGAAATCCCCATTTAGAAATAGACAACACTGAAATACTGCTTGATGAACTTCACGTCGCCATTCAGACTTTTGCTAAGATGAAACAATTTTTATAACATGTAAAATGGATGAAATTAAAATCCAAATGAAATCACGTGACTTTTTTCAATAAATTATTTTGGCATGTTTAAATAGATATATTTTTGGCAATACAGGGTCAGTGAGTATATACAGGCATGATATATTGGGGAAAAAAATTATTACAAATTTCAAAAATTTTAAAATAAGATTGAAAAATCCTGATAAATTCCCTTTAAAGTTGTATGGAATGCATGACTGCATAATTACAGTATGCAGTGTACAAATTATATACTGTTAACTAAGTGCTCAGTGTCCATTTAAAAATTTAGTTTTGTAAAAAAATTGATTATTGATTATTTAAGTCAGTAGAGGTAGGTTGTATGATAAAAATATACATGTCTTTTAATATATTTGACAGAAATTGAAATACATTAAAAGTATTTATAAAAAAGACTCAACATTTACATATCAAGCCATTGGAACCATTGAAAATAAAAGATTTGTTTTATCCAAATATCATTTGTTAAATATACATGATTGGATTACTGTTCAAAAGATATTTTGCACATGGTTGTATTTTATTGTATGGTGGTCCAGTGTTGCCATAAATAACAAAAAAAATGTTGTATGGTGGTTAGCATTGCTTTCAACAATTTTTCAGTCATATTGGGACAGTGTCTACTTGAGACATTATTCTAAGCGCTGGCACACTGGAGTATCATGCCACAGACACATGGTATGATACCCCACCCAGTCACATTATACTGACACCAAGTCGACCAGACTTAGAACTCTCCTCTAAATGCTGAAAATTCTAGTACCATTTTTAAAGTCTTTGGTATGACCTGGCCGGGGATTGAACCCATGTCACCTTCCACATGCGAGGCGGACTACAAATAAAATTATTCTACTTTATACAAACTATATATAAAACATGATCATTTGTATTACATCATCTATGCCATGATTGTTTGTTGTATTAGTATAATTTAAATTTTTCTTTTTTTGCTTTATTTTATAAAGTTAAATTGTGTTTGCTTCATTCAAATTGTGTAAATCTGATTGCTTAAAATAATTGTGATTGTAAGATTTTAAAGTACTTGCATATTGAAGAGTGAAAAAGTATGAATTTGTACTTTTAGCATCTGTTTTAATTCATTATCATTACAATTTATTCATCAAACTGGAATTTTCAGCAGAAATTTTAAGATAATGACATTGGTAAGGGACTGGAGACTCCACATGAGTATAACTAATAATGTTTTTAATTTTGCTTGAAATAATGAGTTACTGTTAGAAATATATTTAGCTGATAGGTTTCCTATATGTTTAGAATATTTGAATTGTTATTAAGTTGATAAGGATCATGGTAAAAATTATTAGGACTTAAAATAGAAAAAAAATAGTTGCTCTCTATAGAAATTACTTTTTGTGTCCTTTCAATGAAATATGATTCTCTCTCACTCAGAGTCAATATGTTTCAAGCTTGTTTCATTATGAACACCTGGGTTATACTGTAGCATATTGGAGAATATATTTAATGCATGGTAAGCTAATGGTTTCTTCTTTGACTGGTAATGAACTTCTATTTCTCTGCAGATAAAAATATTTGCATTATCATTTTCTCATTATTTCGTTAATTTCTGCCAGAATCAATGTTATGCTTTGTTATATAGCAGGTTCTATACAAAGACTGTGATTGATGTTTTGTGCCTGAAGGAAATACTTTCGATTAGCCCCCACCCTTTTTTGTACACATACAAGCACAAGTATTACCACCAAAAAGTAAAATCTGCTTCATTTATTGTATATAATTAATCCAATATAAGTTTAAAATCTCATTTAATGATTAGAGAATAAATTATGTATTGACAAATTAATATAAACTTTTAGTTGAACTATGTAGGGTTTACAGAATCTTTGTTTTGCATTTTGAAGGACATGCTTAATAATCTTTTTATATTATTTTTTATCTTTATCGTTTAGAATAGATGATTATTACATATAAGACAATATGCATAACACATATGTGTTCATGTTTATTTTAAAGAATGCCTTTGCTGTGTAAAGAATTCTATGTGCTAGTTTATTGTTTCCAACGTTATGAATAAAAGTGCTTTTCAGCCTTTTTCTGTAAGTAATAAAACCATGTTTTAAAAATTCTATGATTGTTATTTTCTTTCCTTCATGTCAGTTTATAATAAACTTTATCATCATGTCCAGTCATAGTTGAACAGCTGTCAATGTTTCAATGTCTAGGTTTAAAAGACATTTAAAGCTCCAATTACCATATAAAATCACAAGATTGCTCTGGGGCTAGTTTGATATAATTCAGTACATGATTCAAATCAGAGAACCCTTTTTTTAAAATTCAGTCATCAATGCATTGTTTTTGTTTTAACTTCATAATACTTCTGGATTAAAGTTAATACATTTAATTGGCAAATTTTTTTTCTCCAAAAAGTGTTTTTTGTATGCATTTTGAAACTACTAAAAATTTGAAATTCGAGTGAGATGCACTATATGCACGTGGATCTGTGTTAATTCATCATAAGCAGATAGCCTAGTGTAGCGTTGTGACTCACCATCAGCAGATAGCATAGTGTAGCATTGTAATTCACCATTAGCAGATAGCTTAGTGTAGCATTGTAACTGACCATCAGCAGATGGCCGAGTGTAGCATTGTAACTCACCACCAGCAGTGTTGTAATTCACCACCAGCAGATAGCCAAGTGTAGCATTGTAATTCACCACCAGCAGATAACCGAGTGAAGCGTTGTAATTCACCACCAGCAGATAGCCGAGTGTAGCATTGTAATTCACCACCAGCAGAGCGCCTAGTGTAGCATTGTAATTCACCACCAGCAGATAGTCTAGTGTAGCATTGTAATTCACCATCAACAGAGATGCCCAGTGGAGCATTGTAACTCACCATCAGCAGATAGTCGAGTGTAGTGTTGTAATTCACCACCAGCAGATAACCTAGTGTAGCCATGTAATTCACCAGCAGCAGAAAGCTTAGTGTAGCATTATAATTCACCACCAGCAAATAGTCTAGTGTAACATTGTAATTCACCACCAGCAGATAGCCCAGTGGAGCATTGTAACTCACCACCAGCAGATAGCCTAGTGTAGCATTGTAATGCACTAACAGCAGATAGCTTAGTGTAGCATTGTAATTCACAACCAGCAGATAGCCTAGTGGAGCGTTGTAATTCACCACCAGCAGATAGCCTAGTGTAGCATTGTAATTCACCACCAGTAGATAGCCTAGTGGAGCATTGTAATTCACTACCAGCAGATAGCCTAGTGTAGCATTGTAATTCACCACCAGTAGATAACCTAGTGGAGCATTGTAATTCACTACCAGCAGATAGCCTAGTGTAGCATTGTAATTCACCACCAGTAGATAACCGAGTGTAGCATTGTAATTCACCATTAGCATGTTGCCTAGTGAAGCATTGTAACTCACCATTAGCAGATAGCCTAGTGTAGCACTGTAATTCACCACCAGCAGATAACCAAGTGTAGCATTGTAATTCACCATTAGCATGTTGCCTAGTGAAGCATTGTAACTCACCATTAGCAGATAGCCTAGTGGAGCATTGTTACTCACCATTAGCATGTAGCCTAGTGTAGTATTGTAATTCACCACCAGCAGATAGCCCAGTGGAGCTTTGTAACTCACCATTAGCATGTAGCCTAGTGAAGCATTGTAACTCACCATTAGCAGATAGCATGGTGAAGCATTGTAACTCACCATTAGCAGATAGCCTAGTGAAGCATTGTAATTCACCACCAGCAGATAGCCTAGTGAAGCGTTGTAATTCACCACCAGCAGATAGCCTAGTGGAGTGTTGTAATTCACCATCAGCAGTTAGCCAAGTGAAACATTGTAATTCACCACCAGCAGTTAGCCTAGTGAAACATTGTAATTCACCACCAGCAGTTAGCCTAGTGAAACGTTGTAATTCACCACCAGCAGATAGCCTAATGGAGCATTGTAACCCACCATTAGCAGATAGCCTAGTGAAGCGTTGTAACTCACCATTAGCAGATAGCCTAGTGAAGCGTTGTAACTCACCATTAGCAGATAGCCTAGTGAAACGTTGTAATTCACCACCAGCAGATAGCCTAGTGAAACGTTGTAATTCACCACCAGCAGTTAGCCTAGTGAAACATTGTAATTCACCACCAGTAGATAGCCTAGTGGAGCGTTGTAACCCACCATTAGCAGATAGCCTAGTGAAGCGTTGTAACTCACCATTAGCAGATAGCCTAGTGAAGCATTGTAACTCACCATTAGCAGATAGCCTAGTGAAACGTTGTAATTCACCACCAGCAGATAGCCTAGTGGAGCATTGTAACCCACCATTAGCAGATAGCCTAGTGAAGCGTTGTAACTCACCATCAGCAGAAAGCCTAGTGGAGCGTTGTAACTCACCATTAACATGTAGCCTAGTGAAGCGTTGTAACTCACCATAAGCAGATAGCCTAGTGAAGCGTTGTAACTCACCATCAGCAGATAACCTAGTGGAGCATTGTAACTCACCATTAACATGTATCCTAGTGAAGCGTTGTAACTCACCATTAGCAGATAGCCTAGTGAAGCGTTGTAACTCACCATTAGCAGATAGCCTAGTGGAGCATTGTAACTCACCATTTTTATGTAGCCTAGTGTAGCATTGTAATTCACCATCAGCAGATAGCCTAGTGAAGCGTTGTAATTCACAACCAGCAGATAACCTAGTGGAGCGTTGTAACTCACCATTAGCATGTAGCCTAGTGTAGCGTTGTAATTCACCATCAGCAGATAGCCTAGTGAAGCGTTGTAATTCACAACCAGCAGATAGCCTAGTGTAGCATTGTAATTCACCATCAGCAGATAGCCTAGTGAAGCGTTGTAATTCACAACCAGCAGATAGCCTAGTGTAGCATTGTAATTCACCATCAGCAGATGGCCTAGTGTAGCATTGTAATTCACCATCAGCAGATAGCCTAGTGAAGCATTATAATTCACAACCAGCAGATAGCCTAGTGTAGCATTGTAATTCACCATCAGCAGATAGCCTAGTGAAGCATTGTAATTCACAACCAGCAGATAACCTAGTGGAGCGTTGTAACTCACCATTAGCATGTAGCCTAGTGTAGCGTTGTAATTCACCATCAGCAGATATCCTAGTGAAGCGTTGTAATTCACAACCAGCAGATAGCCTAGTGTAGCATTGTAATTCACCATCAGCAGATAGCCTAGTGAAGCATTGTAATTCACAACCAGCAGATAGCCTAGTGTAGCATTGTAATTCACCATCAGCAGATAGCCTAATGGAGCGTTGTAACTCACCATCAGCAGATAGCCTAGTGAAGCATTGTAATTCACAACCAGCAGATAACCTAGTGGAGCGTTGTAACTCACCATTAGCATGTAGCCTAGTGTAGCATTGTAATTCACCATCAGCAGATAGCCTAGTGAAGCGTTGTAATTCACAACCAGCAGATAGCCTATTGTAGCATTGTAATTCACCATCAGCAGATAGCCTAGTGAAGCGTTGTAATTCACAACCAGCAGATAGCCCAGTGGAGTGTTGTAATTCACAACCAGCAGATAGCTTAGTGAAGCGTTGTAATTTGATAGTCTCCTCTTATAAATGTTTACTACCCTGGCAGTGAAAGTTAGAGGTTTACGGATTAAGGATAATACTATTGAATTTATAATCTTTATTTTATATGTACTTGTCAAAAATATGCAGCCTTGTTTCTGTTAGAAACTTTAAGCAACACTGACATTAAGGATTTCCAGCATTTAGATGTGTTGACCATACTGAGTTAGCAGTTCAACTTGGACTTCAATGGAAAGCCTTTGGCCAGTCATACACACTTTTATTCTATGTACCATATGCCCTTCATTTAAATGCTGTGGGCATTTTTCAAGAAGGGGGCGTGAGGGGGGTATTTATTTGGATCCTAAAAATAACTTTTTAAGGCGTTTACAAACAATATTGTGTTTGATAATTGTTTCAAAAATAAACACACATTACAATTAGGTTTGATTTTACTGAAAATAATTAAAAAAATAATTTTTGGATCCAAATTTGTTTTATCTTTATTTATTTATTTAGTTATATAGTACTTAGCGGGAATTCTATTGCTCTGAGGACTTCCATTTAGTCAAACTGACTTTTATACACTTTATATGGTAGCAGAGTGCAAGACTTTGTATAGATTAGTTAATCACTTAAAATATGTTCAACTTTTTGGTTAAAAAGAAGCAAATATACTGACCAGCCACAAGGTCGTGATAATGTTAAAACAAAGCCATTTAACTAATTTAAGATATATACTGTTAAAACATCTACAATATATTAATAATACCTGTATTTTGATCTAGTTTATCTATTTATCTAGTGATTATAGGATGTATTGTGATAAGGCTGCTGCAATTATGTACCAACACCAATAACAAAAGCAACAAAATTAAAATAAATAAAAATCAAATAAATCAAAATTTTGATATCGAATTTGACATTCTGGTTTATTCAGATTTAGTATGTAATAAAGCTGGATTTAATCTCAGATTGCCAGGTGATATTGCCCTCATGCTGGTTCCCAGAAGATGATGCTATTTAATATAGTCCTCTCCTTATGCCGGTTCCCGGAAGCTGAAAGAGCAAATACAACGTGGAGATGAACAAAACGATGCAGAAATGTTAATGCTCTGAACAATTATAGTTATATCTTGAAATAATGTACTTAAAGGGAGAGAGAGGAGCCGAGAGTGGGTTAATGTAATTTTCAACACACTGTGTTATATTTATATGTATGTGGAAGTATTCACATAGGAATTGCCAATAGCATCTATAAACAGTTATGAGCACTGTCATATTACATATCACTTACTTCTCACCGCTGAGGTCGTAGGTTCGAGTCCCGCTCGCTCCGAAAGTTTATATGAGAAAGTTTGCCAGTTACTTGCGGAAGGACGGTGGTTCTACTCAGTCTGAGATCTTCCCCCACAGTAAAACTGGATATGCCATTTATAACCTGAAATGTGTTGAAAATGGCGTTAAACCCCATTAAAAAAAATGAAGTTTGATGCCATTTTCATCACAAGTGACAGGCGATTTTAATACTAGACTTCCATAACTATCTACCTCTATATGTCTACTTGACAATGTACTGCAACACACTCTGGCGAGGATTATGTGGTGCAGGCACAAAGGCACATGTTTACAGGCATGTGAATCGCTGATTAACATAGAAGTTCAGTGAAATAGTTTACGTGCACTTGGTATGACTCTCTAGCTGCTTTGAAACCCCATCGGGAATCGATCTTAGGACGTGTGGGTCTTGAAGCAAGCATGCTAACCACTAGATCACCATAACTTACACTTCGATGGTTTTGACACATTTATTGAGAGAGAATGTTATAGCCATTGGAATGAGAAAGTGCTCCCGGCGTGGCCCAGGTAGTCACATAATGATGGTGATAAATGATATTTTATTTAAAGATGCAATTTCTTTACTCGGCTCTTTTCTGACGACAGCCTTATCTACCGGAAGATAAAGTCCATAGACGACTCTGCCAAACTACAGGAGGACCTTGATAAACTACAGCAATAGGAGCTTGACTGGATGTTGTCCTTCAACCCTTCAAAGTGCGAATTCCTGCGCATTACCAGGAAGAGAAACCCTACACTCGCAAGCTATCAAATCCATGGGCACAACCTAATCGTAGTCAAGACAGGACGATACCTGGGGACAACGATTTCGGACGATCTATCCTGGAAGCCACATGTCGAGTCTACTACCAAGAAAGCCAACAACAGCCTGGCTTTTATATGGAGAAACCTGTCCAGCTGTCCACATGAAACCAAGGCCCACGCATACAAGACACCTGTTTGACCAACGCTCAAGTACGCCTCCACAGTATGGGATCCACACACACAAGCGCACAGCAACTAGAGGCAGTCCAACGTAGGGCAGCACGTTTCGTCAAGGGAGAATACTGCACAACTAGAAGCACATCCCAGTTGATGACAGATCTTAGTTGGCCAATCTCTCCAACATAGACGGCAGCATGCCAAGCTGACCATGATGTACAGGATCATCCACACCGCCACGGTAGCGACCCGAGGCCACGCAACCAGATACGTTGTACCCTCATTCTTGTACAGTCACACATGTACGACAATGCCTCAGAGTGGGCCCTGTGCATTATTGGAAGAAGAAGAAGAAGAAGAAGAAGAAGAAGAAGAGAAGAAGAAGAAGAAGAAGAAGAAGAAGAAGAAAAAAAAAAGAAGAAGAAGAAGGCGACATAGTCATTACGTATTTAAGATCGCATCATAACAGATTATAGGCAAAAGGGATTGGGCCACAACATTTTTCAACATAAATTTGCTATAGAAAATATTCATTTGATAAACAAAAAGCCTATAATTGTCAGAGGCATGTTTAACTAACGTTCGTAAGCTTACGAACGTTTTAGTTAAAATTTTGAAGTTACGAAAAAAGAAATCTCCGGAAATTCGTTTATTGTTTCGCTTAAATCCTTCTACAAACTTTAGTAACCATTGTAAATAGCATTGTTTTTTTTTTAAATTTCAAAATTACTCCGCAAATGAAACGTACGGGGGGACCATGTGTCACAATTTGTTCGTACGAAAATCCTAAGACTTACCAAGGACATATATATATAATTCCTTGGCCTTACGAAGGTAAGTGAAACGGGCAAGTGAAAGTATGCAGCATATTTTAATGATGGGCGCACTTTAGTGCGACACATTGCATGTCTCTAAGGATTCTTTCGCCTTTTTTCTTTATTTTTACGTCTGCCGAGACAGCATTTCAGGTATCCAAATAATTTTTATGTACATTAATTCACAACTAAGCACAGACTCAGCGTTACTGTGTATGGGGAAAATATATAAAAACTCAGCTCCAGTTTGAATTGAAAATGGGCAATTTTTATGTTGCCAAAATACTCAACAAATAGAATCATAATGATAGTTTCTTTCTGCATATCTGGGCGGCGTCCCATGTCACTTTTACGGTTCCCTGGTTCTCTTCTTTGACGGTATTTTCGGCCATATATGCGGTAAATTATATTATCATGATTCTATTCGTTTGAATGACAAAGCTTCTCGCTGATATGTGAAATGGAATCATGTGACTAAATAGAGCTCTCTGATTGGCTTTGCTTAAAGATTAGCATGGGGCACTGAAATACCCAAATATTATCCAATGGCATATATTAAATGATTTTATCTAACTATAAAATGCATAAAGGAAAAAGCTGTCCATCCATTCCTTATTTAAGCAGGATACAAGCACCTTGGATTTTGGTTTCTTTGTGCAAAAGTTGTATTCACTTGGTAATCAACCATGACAGTGTATAATGCTATCAGACAAGACCACGATTGGACACTAGAATATCGTACTGGCTTATACTAGTACTAGCTGCGTTACTGGTGATACGTTTAGCCTTACATCTCGTGAGCAAACTCAATAACACCGAGTCTGCTATTCCTTTAATTGGTTGCGTTATTTCAAAAGATCCATAATTTAGATACTATTGATATAAACATACTATTGATATAAACAGACCACGTTTAACATAAATGAAACAAATCTACAATATCCTCCACATTACAAACTTGAATAGATAAAAAGGGGGGGGAGGGGGGAATCTAAGGTGTGGCAGTTTATACAGCCATTTTAAAATTTTCTTTCTTAAGATCGACCATTTTATTTGATCCAAAACCAAGCACCAAACAATACTTACCACCACCTGCAAAGTTGCCAATGAGTAACTGTGTGAGAGGTATACAGGTGTCAGCAGTCACACTCTCGTATACTTCGTATTCCGGGTATACCAAGTGGTAGCTCTTAGCATTCACCAAGTTGTCCCCAATACCATAATTAAGTTGGGTCTCAGTGGCATTGTCTACAGGAAGAGAAAGGGGTCAGTAATTGTTTGATTATATGTATTTATTTCTGATGGGAGCCTGGTCCGATCAATTTGTTTTGACTTTCAATGTTTGAATCCCCGTCAGGCCAAAAAGAGTGGTTAGGTTAACTGTTCGCCTGTTGACCCTCAACGGCAATTTATACATACTATAGACCCGTGCATTCTTGATTTATCCTTGTATGTGCTGAATTAATACATTCTATAGACCCGTGCATCCTTGATTTATCCTTTAACGTGCTGAATTTATACATTCTATAGACCAGTGCATCCTTGATTTATTCTTTAACGTGCTGAATTTATACATTCTATAGACTACATTTTATAGACCCGTGCATCCTTGATTTATCCTTTAACATGCTGAGTTTATACATTTTATAGACCCGTGTATCCTTGATTTATCCTCTAACATGCTGAATTTATACATTCTATATACCCGTGCATCCTTGATTTATCCTTTAACGAGCTGAATTTATACATTCTATAGGCCCGTGCATCCTTAATGAACCCTTCCACATGCTGAATTTATACATTTTATAGACTCGTGCATCCTTTATGTACCCTTTAGCATGCTGAATTTATACATTCTATAGGCCCGTGCATCCTTGATGTGCCCTTTAACATGCTGAATTTATACATTCTATAGGCCCGTGCATCCTTGATGTACCTTTTTACATGCGGAATGTATACACTTAATATGTAATTAAATCACTGGTAAAAATATATATGTTTAAACTAAGCATAATCATAAAAAAACACAAACCGAACAGGACATATCCGGTACCGTCTCCATAAACAATCTCACATTACAAATACATGTTCAAAGCAAAAAGATTAATTCAGGTTTGCCTACGTTGTTACAGGATTTGTTTATAAATATTTTTTTTATTTTTTGGAAATATACATTCATTGAGTTGTACTTTCGTCCAAATTCTCTAACGATTTGTCTGAACTACTTACCTGGAATGCACATTGGGACTACACTGTCCAGTGGGTGTTTACTGCACCGTCTGCAGTTATGACGTACAGCAGGCCCTGTAATTAGAAAGTATCAATTAACTGTAATCCGTCGTTTATTTTTGATTGATGTTAGATACTTATGAGGCGGCATGACTGGTACCACAGGCCCTTTCTTACTATATATAGCTTTTAGATGGCGATATATAGTTATTTTCTCTCAAATAGCTATCCAAAAGCTAAAGTAAGATAGAACCTGTGGTACCCATTAACCACCTTACAAGGAAGACTAACCTTAGGTATTTTCGGCGTTCGTGCAGCATGTCTGTGACGTGGTCGGGAGTCATTGTCCTGTAGTCTCTGTTGATAAAACGGAAGTTTTTCACTGTATTCTCTCAAGCTTCTCAATGTCGGAGAAATGGCTCCCAGATGATCGGTCCATATTCTAATGTCCATCTCGCAGGCGAGATTATACTTATCAATTTAATTGAAATTCTAATATTTGGTGCAACTTTTATTGAGGCGTTACTATGGAAATAAGACTGTTAGTTACCTTGGTAGTGATAATCGTCTGATTGAGTGCAATTCCGTTTGAAACAAGAGTTTGGAACGATGAAGCAACGTTGTTGACGTTATCAACGGACAAAAACGCCGTACCCTGTAACAATCAAAACGATGGTTTATAAGAATTAAATAGAAACTTTATGTTTTTATTTATTTTGATAAGAAAGATAGCAAAGCATATGACGAAGATAAAATATTTTTAATGGAAACTTATGAATTTACAGCATTGATAATTGAGTGTGGTACCTCTTTCAAATTCGAATATTTGTTCATTTCCTCCCTCTTTTCATTTTTTTGTTTGTTTTTGGTTTAAACAATTTGCGATTTTTAACACATTTCAGGTTGTATATGGCATATCCAGACCTCAGAATGAATTGGTGTAGTCGTTCCGCAAGTAACTGGCAAAGTTTCTCACATAAAGTATTTGAAGCGAGATGGACTCGAACCTACGACTAAGTGTTCTTGAGATGGCGCCTTAGGTATTCAGATCGGTGACCTGGCATACAGAAGCGATATGGCTTCTCATGTTGTTATCTTATTGATGTAAACACTCATTAGAGATATATCTATATAGATGTATACTTTTGTTTAGTGTCGTTCTTTTAATGTAAACTGACTTATTTATTTTACTTCGACTGTGAATCAAGTTTTTACAACTTATTACAACTTATTACAACTTATTACAACTATTACAAATCACACTTGAAGTCTTCCTGTCGGGGTGGAGTCATTACTAAGCATATGCGGATAAAGGTTTTCCTCTACCAATTAAACTGGATATGGACATGTTGAAAATGGTGTTGAAGCCATTTGAAGTTTACTTTAAATCTCTGCTTGTCGTCTCATAGCCATTTAAGTTAATAAGTAAACCCCACCCATGTTAAATATGGTCAGTTTTTACAATTGCTGAAAATTAAACCAAAATTTAGGTATATCTGTGTCATATTGTATTATAAAATATATTTTTTGTTATTTTTATTTCATTTATATGTTGGATAAAGTCATTTTAGTATCTGTTACGCTAAATACCGTTCCTGACATTAGCGTGTTCATAAGTTGGTGCATCCATTGCGAGTCGGAGGTTTTCAAAAGCACACCGGGGTGCATTGTTTCAAGCGACACCATTTCCTTACATTAGTAGTAGTAGTAGTAGTAGTAGTAGTAGTAGTGGTGATGGTTGTAGTAGTATTAGTAGTACTAGTAGTAGTTGTAGGTGTAGTGCTGATGGTAGTAGTAGCAGTAGTATTAGATGGATTTAGAAGGATAGTCACTCTATAGTCATTCATATCAAACGTGCGGCACTCCTCATACATGTATCAGTTCCATGATTCAAAAAAGTAAAAATAATAATAACACTGGAGAGGCAAAATTCTAACTATCTTAACTGTCTTAAATCTTACAACGGACAATCAAAACATATTATGTATCACTTGTTTTCGACAGAACAGTTGTGTGACACTTGACGATTCTGTTATTCCCAGACTGGTTACAACATCCCATTTGATGACATTTAACTTTGAACCGACTAGACAAGATAACTTATTGCAAAGACAAAATGTAACTATGTACATGTACATGTTCAATCATACGTGGTCGTTAACAGATCGCGATGAAACCTGTGAAGATGCCTTTGGCAATGGATTATCAATGTTATTAATAGCTATTTCAATAAACTATTTATTATGTCCCTTTTTCTTTTAAAATAAATAAACAAATTGAGTATTATGTGTAACTAAAATGTTGAAAATATAACAACAGATAAAATATTTATTTATTTACGTAATGACGAAATAAAAATATTTTTATCATTTAATTAAAATCATGGTATGCAAATGTTTGTAACGTGATATAAGTTTTATCTTAGTCATATAAAATATCTTAATATATGTTTGTCTATCGTTACTTTATATCGCGGCAGTTTACCAGTTAGGTGAATAGCCCCTTGTTTATAAATCCCCGTCCATGGGGTCAACTACGGTTGTATTCTTACAATTGCTTAATCACCGGTCGTGGAGGATTAAGCGCCTTTCCTATATTCTCATATACTTCTGCACTAACTTTTATTTTCTTCAAATTTCTTAACTTACACTACTCATACTATGTTTTTATTTCATGCTTACTTTGAATTTCAACCTTTTGTATACTTCAAACTTCATTCCTGTGTTTTTTTCTTTCCACCCTTACTTCATTATTGTATTCTTCATTCTTGTTTTCCTTTCCAACCTTACTTTTTTATTGTTCTACTATCTTTTTCTTACCTCATTCTTATTTTCCTTTCTTTTCATACTTCATTCTTGTTTTCTTTTCAGTTCATATTTCAATCTTGTTTTCCTTTTCATCCTTACTTCATTCTTGTTTTCTTTTCCGTTCTTATTTCAATTTTGTTTTCCTTTCCGTCCTTACTTCATACTTGTTTTCCTTTCCATCCTTACTTTATATTTGACTTCTTTTCCGTTTTTATTTCAATCTTGTTTTCTTTTCTACCCTTACTTCATACTTGTTTTCCTTTCCATCCTTACTTCATTCTTGTTTTCCTTTCCATCCTTACTTCATACTTGTTTTCCTTTCCATCCTTACTTCGTTCTTGTTTTCTTTTCCGTTCTTATTTCAATCTTGTTTTCCTTTCCATCCTTACTTTATTCTTGTTTTCTTTTCCGTTCTTATTTCAATCATGTTTTCTTTCCTATCCCTACTTCATACTTGTTTTCCTTTCCGTCCTTACTTCATTCTTGTTTTGCGTGATAAGCACGTGACACGTGATTGATTGGTACTTAAATTATATAAAAAAAGCACCAACTGCATGATATTATGCACTCGTTTGGTACCGAAATAAGACGATTAAAGCACCAACAGCTTGGAAACTTGCTTATTTGGTACTAAAATTACATGAGAAAAGCACATTTGCTACATAAGATACACAATTAAAGCACCAACGGCATGATAGCCACACGTTTGATGCATAAAGATTAATCAATCTTCGCAAATTCATTTAAGATTGTTAAACTAGACAGTAGACACGGACAACATTTTATATTTCCACTTGCCAAAATTCAAACTTTTATGGAGAAAAACAGAGTTGAATTATATCTATTCAGAATTATTTTTTTGAGTCACATGATTAATTTAATTTATTTAAATTTTGAATATATAACTTCGTTGACTAACACCATAATGATTCCAGCGAGTTAGTTATTATTGCGTGTCCTTTTTAGATAGAAAAAACTGGACATTTGTATTTCCACGTTGTATTAATAATAAAATATAGGCTATTTTAAAATAGTTTCATATGACTATTTATAGGGGATTTCAAATGACCACCTTTAACTGAATAGAATATAAAGCAGGAACATGCGTCAATTTTGATCTATTTTCAGTTTTATATCTGGAAGTTATTCGAATATCTCCATGATGTAAATATGAAATTTACATATCTCAGCAAGTGTGAATACCTTTAATTACGTTTATATTTGGGAAAGGGGAGTCACTCTTGTATAGACTTAACAGAAATCACATTTCACTCATTATTCTAAAATATGACGAAAGAAGTGTAAAATATTCTTTTGTTTTCACTTTTTATCAGTGTAATAAAAAATAAAAAAAATGTTAATTTTTTATTTTTTTAAGATTACTTTTACTCACACTGCCTGGACTCAAATAATATTTTTTTAAAAAAAAAAACTTACGATATGCAGTTTGCAAAAGAAAAGTTCAACTCTAACTGCCAAATATTGAAGTTCTTGGTATGAGCTTATGCGGTTATTCCCTCAAAACTGTAAACAGCTACACATGCGCCTGTGTATATACATGTGCACAGATGCAACAGGCTTGTGATATGCTTTGGCAAGCTGAACGGTAGAGAAAACCAGGGCTGTACGATGACCAATCCTACAATTTCTCCCTAACGGGGTAAAGAAAGTTTAAATGCTGAGACGTCCAATGGTGCCTTTATTGTTGGCTATCTAAAATATTATGGATTAACGAAAGTGTTTACATCTGTGTCAATGTTTTAAAACATTCAAACATATAAAACAACACTATACTCCCGACACACAACATAGTAAGCTTTATATAAAAACAAACGATTTAAGTAGCCTGGGATGCGGTTTGAACCACTTTAAATATAATTGTACTTTAAATACTAACGATGCCTAAAACATATTTCAACAAGGTTCCAGATGTAGTTAAAACTGCAGTAAAGACAACTCGCCAACTTGTAATAGCCTACTTAACAATGAAAGGTTACACAATTTCGAAACTGCTATCAAGTATGGCCTAGTTGTTGTACTTTCCTTTCAATGAATCAACTATCTTATAAAGTTATACATAAGATAAAAGGATCTCTCAATAAAAAGTTATCGACCAGTAACACACTTTCACAGCGTGTTCTATTATAATATTATCAACAGCCAACATAATATCATTATAATATCAACACTTAAAAGTGGTTACATGTAAATGATATACATAGAGAATTGTATGGCCGGCTACTTCTGTATACCAAATCTCGCTTTATGATACGACGACGGGATAGAGCGAGGTTGGATTCACTTATAAACCAAACGAAAATCGGAAAATATATTTCCAAACAAGGTACGTGACATGACAGGAAACAATCACAACAAACAGCTCCCTAACGTAAGATTCGAGTCGGTTATCAGCTTTTTACTGTTTTGTAAGTTGTATCTGTGTGTTTTGTATTGATTTATTTGTTCGGTTGACTCTGTCCATATATGGACTTTACCAGTCATTCTGTATTCATACTTTTTATAAACTCGTTGAAAAAAATCCAAAACGTCACATTCTGGTGGGTCGTATTCACCAGCCATTCTTGAGAATATCCCTATACTTCAGCTTGAAAATCAAAGTTTCAAACTTAGATGTTAGTTTACGCTGACATATAGAATTGTTGCGAGATTGTATTTCACTATATAGTATATGTCCCTATATGCTTGCAAACTTTTATCTAAAAAATTGTCTCTAATTGTGATTTTCAAAATTCATTCTTGAGTTCAAGTCTAAGAATATTCTTAAGTATGGTTGTTGAATACGACCCCTGGTATTTCATAATATAACTACAAAGTCTCTCCTAATGATGTGGTGAGAGAGCGAGGTTTGTTGCAGCTCATTAAATCAATGATTGTCATTTACTTCTTATCTGTTGTTTTATTATTCATATTATGATGTCTCTATATATTGAGTATGTTAAGCTGCATTGCTGGCGGTGGTCTTCCAATGTTACGTTTTTTTCATATTTTTTCTTCCTGATTTTATTTAATAAAAGAAAAAGCTGCCTTATCAGAAACCATCATGTATGACATTATATTAAACGCCCGAACATATTGGCGAATATTAAAACGTGTCAGGTAAAAATTACGCACAAAAACTATCTCCATAATAAATATACAACTAAGTGTCTCGTGCATATCCTCGGATTCAATAAATTGGTAAAGCTGTTAGGTGCACCAACAAATCGATTTTAGTTTAGTTTAAACTTATTTATTTTACTTCGATTGTGAAACAAGTTCTTACAACTTAGGCAAATCACGCTCGAAGTCTTCCTGGTTAGAACCAGTACTAAGCATATGCGGAAAAATGTCTTGCTCAAGGACACCTCACATAGCCCTGACAGAGGATCGAACCTACGACCCTCCGATCACGGGTTCGGTTCTCTACCACTGGAACATGCGCTCCACTTTACTGTTCAGTGACCATTTATTCTGGTTTCCAACAAATCAAACCTCAAATTAAGCTCTCTACTTCTTGGTGAGTGGAAAAATATAGCCATTGAGACAGCTAGTTCTACCGTCACTACTACAACTCTTGTTTTGATAAATATTAGTTGAAGAGAGATGGTACATGCAAAACAGGTGCCTATTTTACTGCACGATAATTGCACAGACGTTAAACGACAGCGCCTAAGACCAATCGGCCACGAAGGACTATAGAACGCCAAACACGACTTTGACGACTCATTTTCATTCTGTTGTGGTTTCTTTTCATTCGGCAGTGGTTACATGTCATTCGACAGTGGTCACTTGTCATTCGGCAGTGGTAACACATCATTCGGCAGTGGTTACATGTCATTCGACAGTGATTACTTGTCATTCGGCAGTGGTTATATGTCATTTGGCAGTGGTAACTTGTCATTCGGCAGTGATTATTTGTCATTTGGCAGTGGTAACTTGTCATTCGGCAGTGGCTATATGTCATTTGGCAGTGGTAACTTGTCATTTGACAGTGGTAACTTGTCATTCGGCAGTGGTTACTTGTCATTTGGCAGTGGTAACTTGTTATTCGGCAGTGGTTATATGTCATTCGGCAGTGCAACTTGTCATATTCGGCAGTGGTTACTTATCTTTCGATTTTTTTTCACTTCACACTTATTTGTTAAATTTTATATCAAAATGATGCAAGTTTAATTTATTTAACAAGAAGCTATTTAGATTTTCTTCTTTTTCTTTGATGCACGGGTACGGTATTTTGAGCTGACGGTTGCAGAATTGTGTGTATACTACACACGGTTGCCAAAACTCATATCGACTGAACACTCCCGTTTTAAAGTATGAACCCCCTCTCTGAGATTTCATGAATACTTAAACGGTACATATTTTTTGTAAAATGGTGAAAACCATATTCTTGGACTTCCCTTGAATATGCACCCCAAATGATGTAGAAAAACTATTTCATAAATAACTAGTGAAACATGTTCAAAGATCGTTCAATTCCTTGAAGACGTCTGCAGACATGTTGGTTGTTAGATAAGTTGGTAGATTTTATAGTTATAACCCGATCCTCACCCAAGAATTGAGAACTCTCGGAAATCTGAGTTTGTGATGTGATCCGCCTTTATCATAGGAAAACAATAGAGTAAAGTAAAGACGTTGTTATATCAGCTTGTAAAAGAAAATATTTTGATCGAAGATCACAACATACCAAACATATATATAGTACTAATCTATAACACGTCTGGTTTTTGTCAAACTGTTTTTTGGATTAATACTTAATAAATACTTTTTAAAATCATTTTCTGTCCTTTCTGTCATTGTGTGAAATATGAGCCATATCCCTTGAATTGTTCTTTAGTAATCTTTATGACAAGTATACTAAAAGTGATACATGGGGATAACTGAAAAATGAGGTAAGGTAGAATTTTGGTTCTTAGACCCTGTACTTCCCCTTAATGTCCTCTATCTTTGTATGAAGTTTGAATACATTCTATTCAGCATTTTTACAGTTATCACCAGGACAAATACATTTAATAAAGGGAGGGAGATAATTAAAAAATAGATTGATAAATAAGTAAAAAACTGGTAAAGAAAATATTGAAACTGGCCATAGACATACTGTAAACAAGTTAAGATTTTATATAGTTATTATTTTTTATTTTATTCATCTAGTAATACATTTAACATACACGACTGTGATCAAAACGTCTTGTTTACATAAGTCCCCTTTTGCCTAATCCGGGTAACTGAAAAACATAAAAAACATGTATAGAACAGTATCTGATAAAAGTACCTGATAAAAGGTTCTGATAAAAGGATCTGATGAAATGATCTGATAAAAGGTTCTGATGAAATATATAATCAAAGGACCTGATAAAAGGGTCTGAAAAAGCGTCTTATAAAAGGTTCTTATAAAAGGATATAATGAAAGGACCTGATAAAATGATCTGATAAAAGGTTCTGATAAAATAATATAATAAAAGGACCTGATAAAAGGGTCTGATAGAAGGTTCTGATAAAAGAGTCTGATGAAAGGGTCTGATAAAAGGGTCAGATAAAAGGTTCTGATAAAAAGGTCTGATAAAAGAGTATGATAAAAAGACCTGATATAAGGTTCTGATTAAAGGGTCTAATTAAAGGGATTGATAAAGGGGAATGCTAAAAGGAACTGATAAAAGGCCATGATAAAATGTACAGATTAAAAGTTTTATTAAAGGGTATGATAAAAGATTCTGATAAATGTGGCTGTTAAAAGGTTTTGATAAAAGAGTCTGATAAAAAGTTTTGACAAAATGGTCTCAAAGAAGGTTTTGATTAAATGGTCTTATAAAATGTTCTGATAAAAGGGTCTGATAAAATGGTCTGATAAAAGAGTCTGATAAAAGGGTCTGATAAATGGTTCTGATTAAAGGTTCTGATTAAAAGGTCTAATAAAAGGGTCTGATAAAAGAATCTGATAAAAACTTTTGATAATAGGGTCTGATAAACTAACTTAGAAGCACAGAACGTAACAAATAACATAAATATGCTTTTAGACTCGTTTTATTGAGTTTGTTCAAATATGCAACAGTAGTTTTTAGTGGTGCACGACATTATCAGTGAGGTTGTGTAAATCAATATGCACCAGCCGTTCTTAGTGGTGCACGGCATAAATAAACAGTGTGGTTGTATAGGTCAATATGTAACAACATTTACTAGTGGTGTACGACATAAACAGTGTAGTTGTGTAGGTCAATATGCAGCATCAGTTCCTAGTGGTGCACGACATAAATAAACAGTGTGATTGTATAGGTCAATATGTAACATCAGTTATTAGTGGTGTACGACATAAACAGTGTGGTTGTGTAGGTCAATATGCAGCATCAGTTCCTAGTGGTGCACGACATAAATAAACAGTGTGATTGTGTAGGTCAATCTGTAACATCAGTTATAAGTGGTGCACGACATAAACAGTGTGGTTGTGTAGGTCAATATGCAGCATCAGTTCCTAGTGGTGCACGACATAAACAGTGTGGTTGTTTAGGTCAATATGCAACATCAGTTCCTAGTGGTGCACGACATAAACAGTGTGGTTGTGTAGGTCAATATGCAACATCAGTTCCTAGTGGTGCACGACATAAATAAACTGTGTGATTGTTTAGGTCAATATGCAACATCAGTTCCTAGTGGTGCACGACATAAACAGTGTGGTTGTGTAGGTCAATATCATTCCAGAACACAAACACTTCATGGTAGCCGTCTTTAACATAGTAGGTCCGAGCGGCTTGTACATATTACATACAAGTTATATATAATTATTACATTGACATAATTATATCTCCTAACGATTCAACGTTTGGAATCAGAAGGGTCCAGTTTGTCGTACTTTTTTAAACGAAGAATAAATAACAGGGTGTGACATTGTATTTTACTGACAAATTCATGCTTTCTATTTCATCATTTCTGCAAATCAGGAAGAAGTGAAACATTGAAACATTTTTTTATCGATGACATTTATTTTTTACGGTCCGTTTTGTAAACTTTCTATCACAATGTAATGAAACCAACATTTTATTAACTACTACTAAGTGTTGCGGTAGCGCAATGGATGGGATGTTGGAGGCTCACGCCAGAGTTTGCGGGTTCGATCGCCCACTCGACCAGATGCCGTTCATAAAATATCACACTCAGAATTGGTTGCACCCAGGAAGCGGACTCGAGAGCGGTTCATAGAAACTGTGAGCTTTCATTGCAATCGATCTCAAATAAATAAGTATAAACCAATAACTATGAGATGTTTGTGTATATATAAACGTAATGTGTTCGGCATCAGTTACATGTGTGTGGTTGTCTTGCAGATTTAAATAAACGAGGTTATCAATCACAGAAGGATACTTACACTAGGTAAAATAGGACCCGTCATGCAACTGGCTGGAACATTGAAAACACTCATGTCAGCGATTCCTGCCTTTATATTTGCATATGTAAGTGAACTGAAACTTTTATCTGAAATGTTACAATTAAATATTTATTTTATTTATCAATTAATAATCATACTTGGCAATATTTACCTATAAATTGCCTTAACCAAAATGCCAACTAACGTCGTTAACAGAGGCTCAGCAATAATAAACCATCACTAGCAAAACACATAGCTCAATGTAGAATCTTCGGTTGTTGTTTTTTTTACGAAATTTTACTAAATAAAAAGATAATTAATTAAACAAAATTATAACAATTGAATTCCTATTCAAGTTAATACAAATTTTGTTCATTGTACAACATTTTGTAAATTAAAATACCAAAGGCATGCGCATGTTTACAGCATTTGTATGATCAAACACATTTTTAACTATCTTTCTATCACGCTCTTACATGTAGCAGCATGGAACACTATTGTCATTGGCTTTAAAGTTAGAGTGGGTCGAAACTTTAATATAATTGATACTATGTAGTTTTGCTGGTAAGGACCTGTGTGCAATAACACAGGAAGGTTCACATCGAGTTGAAGCGTTATGGGTTTTCGCCCAAGTGCCACGACGCGCTAGTTAACTTTTTAACTGTCATTGTGAGCTCCGCACGTCGTTTGACGCTGTAAGGTGAATAAAAGAGAATTAAACTAGTTTCTTTTTCTTCTTTTTTTCAGGGCTCTGTATTTGGAGCGATTTATTCTTCCTACCATGTTTTAAATGATCAGTAGTTTAGACATCACTACTGAAAATTTAATGCTGATATCAGATTTCGGGTCAATTCTCTGACATTTTAAAATTGTTGGTTCAAACGGCATCGTTACTATACTGGAAATTGAAAGGTATCACAAAACAATCACAAAACCATTGAATTAAAATTGCAGTTCTTGAACCAGTGTACACTAAACTTGATATAGACAGTTAATGACAATTGCACGTGTAAATGTGTCTTACCGTCTCCGTCCATTCCTAAAGCAACTTCACTGACTGGTACACATGTATCAGCAGTGACAGAAATATATATTTCATTTCCAGGAACTCGTAGACTGTAACCCAGTGTGTCGACAGAGTTGTCTCCTAGTCCATAAACAGAGTGCTGCATGCTTTCAACCGCGTCGTCTGCAGAAGTATAGAAATGCTTACTAGGTAATGTACGTCATTACATTAAATTATGCTAAAAGGATAGTTAGCTCTAAGGACTTTAGAATAGAAACAGTATTATACGTGTTGTAATTATATTCAACACAGATATGAACCCTGCAAACCAATTTAACGAATCAAATCTACCTCAGATCTGAATGGTGGCGAAGTCTTACTAAAACGTTTGCTTATTATTAAGTAATGGGCGTGACTTCGTATTAATGATGAACCAACTTGGGATGCGTTTCACAAAAGAAAATAAACAAAAAATGGTCGTAAACGTAACTGAACCAACAATTGTTTATGAAAATAAACACAAAGTTGTGCCAAAGCATGCATAAAAAGGATAAATCTTCTGGAAACACAATTAGTTTTAACGTTGATCAAATAAAATTTGAACATACTAAGAAGAATTGGTTAAATTGACTTTTGACGATTTTCATTATTTTATAATTAGGTAACTTTGTGAAACGCTGCCCAGGGAACTATGAGGCTCAACTTGCGTCTGACGTACGATGCAGGTTTATATGTTTCTAGTTAAGTTGGTGCACGTTGTTTAAGTCGCTTTCAACAATTTTCCAGTCATATTGCGACGGTGTTTAATTATCTACTTGAGACAGTATTCTCAGCGTTGCCACATTGGAATACCGTGCTGCAGACACATGGTATGATACCCCCACTCAGTCAAATTATACTGACACCGGGACGACCAGACCTAAGACTGAGCGCCAAAGGCTGAGCGCCAAACGATGAAACTACCACATGAAGTACCATTTTTCTAGTCTTTTGTATGATCCAGCCGGGGGATCGACACCACGACCTTCAGCATGTGGGCCATGCGAGGCAGACGCTCTACTACTAGACCAATTTCATTTTCAATTTCAAATTTTATTGGCAATTTCGGCAAACATTTGCCTTTGGCCATTTACAAAGTTTTTAAATAAATATGGCCAAGACACAATACACAATACACAATAAGATCATAAATATCATTCACATACAAGTTATGTACTAAGCTATACACATATTGAGTATAAGGAACAGTTACATTATGTAGGGATTGTAAAGTAGTTTCATTATCAAATATTATTTACTTGTTCTAGTGCTAGTTTTCTTATCGTAAAAGCTTCAGATTCATATTTTCCTATTTTAAAAATATTTTTCTTGTTTTTATTTGACATAATACTTGAAAATTTCTGAACTGTAGACCATCGCTGCGGTATTTATAGTAAATTAAAACAATTGAAATAATTACCTGGGATACATTTCGTGAGTGGGGTAGTAATGCTGCTTCTGGAACAGCCTTGTTGATTCGTTATGTATGCCATTTTCTGTAGTATATACATTTATAAATGATAACTAAATACCAGAATGGTAATTAAATACCAGGATGGTAAATAAATTAAATACCAGAATGGTAATAACATACCAGAATAGTTGTGTAATACCAAAATGTTAGTTAAATACCAGAATGGTGATAACATACCAGAATAGTGATGTTATACAACATGTTAATTAAATATCAGAATGGTAATAACATAACAGAATAGTGATGTAATACCAAAATATCAGACTGGTTATATTGCTTAAATTATTCACAAATGTTTGTCGATTTCTGTTTAATAAATTATAGCAACCAAAAAGATGAACAAAAAATCGAAACAACAAACACGTTATAAAAAAAGCAATACATAAAAGTTTGATGTTAATTTTTTAAACCAACCGAGTCGTTTGGTGAAACAATTTGAAGAATTATTTTTTATTTATTTCAAATAATCTATTTATTGGTGGAACCATTTTATTTACAATAATCCATTGTTTATAATAGCGGTGAATCTGTTATATATTGGCACTAATTAACAACGTATTACACGATTATCAAATAACTTGATAGATATCAATTTGATATTTAATTAGACAAAAAAATCAAAAAAACATTACACAACAGAAAATAATATAAAAAAGAAACCTATATTTCGGTGATAACTTGAAATGATTTCACCAATTACCGTCAAGAAATTATTAAAAAAACAAAAACAAATCAAAAACAAATTTGGAGGACGTGGTCCAGTTGTAGATCATCGAAACCAGGATCGGATGGTCTTGGGTTCGATTCTCCCTCGCGACTATGTGTGGTGTCCTTGTACAAGACATCACTATTCTTAATACTGGTTCTACCCAGGAAGACCTTGAGCGTGATTTATAAATTGAGTTTTAATAACTTGTTTCACAATTGAAGTAAAATAAATAAGTATAATTAAAAAACAAATATGTAAAACACGTCTTTTAAATACACATTTAGCAATTAACGCTGCGTACCTTGCCATAATCAAGAACTAACTGCTGATCCATTTGAACGCCATCCACAACAAGTTGCTGCATCTCAGAAACCATCTGGTTAGTGTTATCTACTGACATTTTTATCATTCCCTAAAATTAAACAGATAACAAAATATATATAACAAAAGAATACAGTCACCAAGAAGAGAATATCATTGCAACAAAACCGATTTTATAAACGTCTCTAAAACAGTGTAGCGATGGTTTGACTTAAACTGTGTAGAGAAACGATTTATTTAAATGTTTAAGGATATGACTGCTCCCACTGAATTCTTTTTATCAGATGTAATAATTTATGTAGCCGAGTTATAATGAGTTGATAACCTCTTGTAATTAAAACAAAGGACCCGGTTCAAGAAGCCCTATAAAATGCAATTCGTTTAAATACTTATTTATCAGCAAAGCTTCATGTGTATGTATTAAAAACACTTTATTAATTTAAAATATCTATGTCTAAGTTTTTGATTGTATGTTTTTCTATCATAGAATTACTCCAAAGACGGTTCAAATTAAGAAAAATGCTTTATTTTGCATTTAAATAATTTTTGCTTATAAATACATTTTTTGCTACATAAATATATTCATTCTGATCATGGACTGGTACACTCTCAGTAAATATCAGTAACTCTCAGTGTAAATATTGCCTGGTAGCAAGAGTGCCTTTATTGTTATAAATATGATATATTTACCTAAAATGACTTAAAATGTAGGAAACAAGGCATATTATTTAAAGTGAAAAACATGAAATTGAAAAACAAAATTTAGTTGTAGTTTTAAGTGTATTTAAAATATTTTTTTTGCAATATAAATTAGGGTTTAATGTTATTTAATTATACAGGGTCATTTTTTGAGGTTCTTGAACCTTGTCGCTGAAAGCTTTAAAGGTTTTAAACAATTTTGAAATTATATAGTTTGTCATTTTTGTGAAAGATGACAAAATTGTAAATATGTTGTATTACAAGTTTATTTCAAGATTTTTAACAAATTGGCGTAATTGTGGGTTGAGCGTTGTACATACGTCCTCATATAATTAAACGATAGTGTATTTTTGAAACTAAATATTGATCTATCCCGGTTAATGACACCATTGTTTTAGTATAAACATCATCTACGTCAGTGAAATAACAGTTTAGTTATAGACATTGAAAACTGATGAAACACGCAAAATATGAATTAAAACAGCTTCCAAAGTCGGTAAAGAAACACACACTACATGTATGTGGAAATAGGAAATTTCACCGGTAAAGAACCACAATTTATATTATGTTAACACAGTTTCATACGTCAATAATAAAACTAGAAATGAAAGAACATCGCTTTGCACCTCAATGATGAAACATAAATTGAGTTAAAACAGCTTCTTATCGCGTTAATAAAACATAAATTAAGCTAAAATAGCTTCTTTTATCGGTAATAATACATACATCGAGCTAAAATAGCTTCGTATCTCGGTAATACAACATAAATTGAGGTAAAATAGCTTCGTTTGTCGGTAATACAACATACATTGAGGTAAAATAGCTTTGTATGTCGGTAATAAAATATAAATTAAGCTAAAATAGCTTCGTACCGCGGTAATAAAACATACATTGAGGTAAAATAGCTTCGTATCTCGGTAATAAAACATAAATTGAGTAAGAATAGTTTCGTATCGCTGTAATAAAACGTAAATTGTACAATGAGTTGAAATCGCTTCATACCTCGGTAAATGAAGAACCATTTGCTGTATGTCTGCCGATAACCAGTCCGACGTCTCCCTCCCATCGGTCGGGATTGCAGCAGTATTTACCGGCAGAAGCTGAGGCAAATAGACACGCGAGTATCAACAACATTATTGTAAGCTGTAATTCATAAAATAGAAGTTCTCATATCAACATAATCAATATACAAAATAACCATAACAGTAAATACAGAAGAAGTGAAACCATTCATTTCAAGAGCTAATGTTTATTGTGTTATACCCCATGCCGACTATCCATAAATGTTTGTATCTTGTATCTTTTTTGTATATCTTCCATCGTCATCACATCATATATATTAAAACAATACTGGGTCCTTCTTGAACTATTTGGACACATGTTGGTTTTATTAAAAAAACCTGATTTGTATGTGACTCGAGCAGTTCAGTAAAAGTAACGCATATATCAGAAGTACAATCATGTTATTGTTATATCCTAACTACTAAATAGATTCCAGTCCAATTTTAAATTAGCTGTAAGAAAACATGCGAAAAATGTAGTGAAAATTTCTTAATTTTCTGAGTTCAAACTGCCACAAATGGCAGTATTTATAAATGAGAATAAGAAAATAACCAGGTAACACAAATGCGAAATTAATATATATCTGCGGTCCTAATTTTGCCAAACTCTCTGTCCATTAGGTCAGACAAGATTCAAATGATATTTGTGTAAAATTTAATTAAATTTTAAGTATTTATTACAAATATCAAGGAATTATATAGAGAAGGAAAGACAACTGATTGATATATTGTGAACGCTCGTGTATTCACGCTAAATATCGCATTATCTCGTTTTTAATTATCTTAACTTCCATTCATCTCAGGAACATAAATCAAAATTCTAATATTGCAGAATGAAAATCTCGTCAAAACAAAACCATTCCCAGAAATTTGTGTTTAAAATTGTTGAAGAACTTCTGATTACAAAATTTGTATATTGCAGCTAAAATAACGACAGATTACGAGAAATGTTACTTCAAACGTCACGTCTTTAATTCAAGATTGTTTTTCGTGATCGAAACATTATAAATCATCTAAGATTACATACAACTTAAAGGTTATGTACAAGAAAATCAGTTACCTGTAAACTGTGAAGATTATTTTCCAAATAATTAATCCTTCATGTGCTATTTTATCAACATTTAGTCAGGAGATGCGAGTTTCCTATCCTTCTATATAAGTCCTTGCAAATATATACTACATTTCAGAAAACCATCAATGCCAATGATGATATTTTAAATCATCTACAACTAACTGTTTTAAATATATTTCTTTACAAAATTAGCCTTAAGCCTGCAAAATGTGTCTCCTGGCATTGGTTTCTATAAAGCGTAATATTATAGGTTTTTGTTATATACTTAATACTTTAAAATACTTTAACAAACTAAGATACTATACAGTAACTAAAATATCACTTTATATACATACAGATTGTTCTGTTTGTTTTCTGTAGAAACTAATATGCCAAATGACAATGTACATTAGTAAAACATACAATACAAAAACACAAACCTTTAATAAAGAAATCCAACAGTATAATGATTGACTGATGTCAGTGGTCCAGTTTGCACTGAATATTAACCCTCATAATACCATTTTATATCTAACGGTCATTGATAACTACTGGTTGACAAGGAAGACCAAAATCCCAGATGGGGATTTCACAGATATGCAACACAATATTGTCTCGTCGATGTAAGTATCCAGATGGCCAGCACCAGTATAATGATCACCACAAACCCTATCTATCCAACATAATGTAGATAATGAAAACTTGAGTAACTGACCTTCTCGGTAACATTACACAAACTTAAACAACCTATAGAAATCTTAAGCCCTTTAAAGTAGAACAGTCTCAGAGTTTATGTTTGATACAATTATACTATTTATAGTAGATAATATCATGGTATATTATATTTGTTTTGCTGACATTTTAGTACATGTATTTATATTGTACTTTGTTATTCTATTGTATGTATGTGCTCACCACATAGGAGGGAATAAAGAATCAAATCAAAATGCTTTTTGAGACTAAGTATTATAAACTGTTTGAATGCACAAATAAATTGTACGACATTCTCCACTTTTACTTTTGCTATAATCTAAATATCACGAAACTACTATTGTAATTATCATGCAGCATTACTAAAACACTGTCTGTCATATGCATGTGTATATATCATGTACCAGATAGACCTGTGTGCCTATTGAATATTGGAAATAAACTATACTACATCTATATATTGATTATTATTTTATTAGTTTGGTTAAACTTATTTATTTTACTTCGACTGTGAAACAAGTTCTTACAAATCACTCTCGATGTCTTCCTTGTTAGAGCCATTACTAAGCAATGCGGAAAATTGTCTTGCTCAAGGACACCACACATAGCCGAAGCGGAGTATCGGATTTGCGACCCTCCAATCACAGGTTCGGTGTTCTACCACCGGACCACGCGCTCCACTATATTTTTTTATTTAATTTTTAATAAATTAATAAATTTATTCAATTATTTCATTAAACAGGTACGAGGTGAAATATTGAAATGTTTACAGCAGCTTATCCACGTGGTCTGAAAACATAATATTGACCAATATGCGGTAAATAGCAGGTGAAACTGTCACGTCACAAGTGCAAACAAGAGCGTAACCCCATAGAATGCAAACTGTTACTTTTAGCCCTGCTCAGCTGCAATTGGTTTACATAAAAAGCAATGTCTACACTATAGTAGTATATGGCCCTGTGGCAACCCTTAGTGTAAAAATAATTGTTACACTTAGTATTGTAATCGCAGCCTTGGTGTAACAAAATTCATTTTTGTTACACTAGGGGTCATAACCGCAACCCTTAGTGTCACAAATTTACACTAAGTGGCAATATGTGACATTATCGCAATTTGTAACAAAATTTCGGAAATCATCTTCTGTATTATATCTCTACATATTATGGCAAATTACACAAGTTATACAATGTATCTGTTTAATACTGTTACATGTTTTTATGCGGTTTCAACACTAAGGGCTCATTTAGACCGATGGAAGTAAGGGTACACATAATTATAATATACATGCTTTGTTTAAATAAGCAAATGACAGCAATGTAATACGTTTTGGCTAACGTATCTATTATAGTGCAAAACAAAAGACATATTCCAACATCAGGTATTAAACCAGGCTAGACAGTCATGTTAAACATTAAATAAGCCCGTGGTCCAGTGGTAGGGTATCGGGCCGGTCATCGGGGGTTCGAACCACCGATACTATCAAAAGAGCGATGCTTCGGGATGTAATTAATTACCTAACATCTGAACTTATGGGATATTCGTATAAGCTTGCATATAAAAAAGTATCATTTAGTAACATATTTGTATCAAATTTCTAACCAATAGTTTGTGTCTTCCATCAATCAAAGTAAAAAATATACGTACCATATTGGACCGTGACAATAGTACATGTATAATTAAACATACGTAAAACGGTATGTTCCATGTATCCAGGAGAAGTCTACATACATGAGCATGCTGCATGTTTAGCGATTTACCCTTTGAGAGTTTGATTTAGGACTGGCGACTCAATAATGACTTCAGTGAAGGCGTTGTTACTTGTCCTTATCTCCGTAATGTCGTACGTACCCTAGATTAATATGCCTTAGTGTGAACGGTCAGAGCTAATGTTGGCAGAACTTGTAGCACAATCCCTTTTCAAGATATTGAAATAAAATACGTTTAAACTGTTGGTAATGTTTCTGCTCTGTCGTCTACATTTATCTTATGTCTGGCATTGCACCACCTGTCTTGTCATGTTACTCTCTTCATGGCTGTATTTACCTGAGCATATCGGTGCTTTATATCATATGTGCAGGGTAATGTTGTCATCTTTGCAAGACGATTATGTTACGGAACTATATCTATATTTATCTCCTCTGTTACATTCTCTGTTTGGTCGTCCGTGGCCGAGTGGTCTGACTAAACATTTACCTCTCACTACTAAGGTCGTAAGTTCGAGTGCAGTTCGCACCAAAATATTTATATGAGAAAGTTTGCCAGTTACTTGCGGAAGGGCAGTGGTTTTACTCAGATTCTTTCTCAGATATTCCTCCACCAATAAAACTGGATATGCCATATATAACCTGAAATGTTTTGAAAATGGCATTAAACCCTATTCTGTTTTAAAGAGGAAAGAGCAATAACAGGTTTATCCGTAAACCTGATTTAAGTTCCCCATTGGCGTGTTTGTCACTGAATGCCCCAAAGAGGTCATCCTGGTTATCACTTTAATTGTATGTTCATATTGCCATTGTATTATTCTAAGCCTTACAGTGTACGCATTACCATCAGTGGCCCATTTTAAATATGTATATTTTCTCACTATGTTGCAATTTTCAAATACATACCAGATACATGTACAATTGTCCTTTGTTATTTTCGTGACTGTATGACGCCTCATGTTAAAGTTATTAGTGCCGCTGCGGTACATTTTTAATCCTTCTACGTATTCGTACTTTATTCTTTAACGCCACACATCCTGTTAAATGTATATATTAGTTGTTTCTTAATATTATAAGATGTTGTTTTTGGATGGTTAATGATATATATCGCCATTTACATGTATATGTATGGACAATATTGAGCATCTTTTTTAAGTTTTTGGACTTGACATGAGTGTTTAGTCGTCTGTTAGTGCTAATTTACCTGCCTTTGTATCTAGAACACACACACCCAGGTTATGATATATAACATGCAGAAGCCAATCTATATATATAGGTTATAAACCCAAGTCAATATGTGTCCTCTCTGACGGTCCCCTTGTTTAACAAAGAACCAATTTGATTTATTTCCGCGAACATCATTTTATGCAGTTTTTCTTGTCACTGTGTACATCTACAAGAATATTACGCAATTTACCTCTTACTTCAACATTGACGTGTAATATGTAGAAATTATCCCATTTAACCATATCGTATCAAATGCTTGTGCACATGTATACGTTGCTGCCTAGTTATAAATCATATAATATTGATTCGTGAAGATTAAATGAGGCAGTTATTGGTCCTTAAAGCTGTTGATATGCATTTTGTTGTTGGCTTGGAAGTTTGATTTGGTCACTCTTAACCAAACTACAAGTATTTAATTTAGTAATATTTTCTCATAGAATATATATGTTACAGGCAATAAAGTTATTGGTCTATATATTTTTGCGTCTAATCTGCTTTTGCCATTGTTTTTATACACTGGTATAATTACACCTTTTTGCAATTTTTAGGGATTTTTCTATAACCAAAATGCGATTGAAAAGATCAGACAGCGCACAGTTTAAGGAATGACCCCCTAATTTGATATGCTCCTTATTTAACAAAAGACGACGCTTTTCTTGGTTTCGGAATGCTTACATGTTTCAGATCCAGGTGTGATCTTTGTTTTGGATGTTCACTTATACTATCGATACTCTGCTTAATTTTCTGTTCAATTTTAGCCTTAAAGGATTCATCCAAAAGTTCTGAGTTAAGTGGAGTTGTAGCCTGTTTCATACACTTTTCGAAATGCCCTTGCGGGTCACGTGTATTATTAACATTAACGTGTTCCCTTATTGCAGTGCAGGTTTGCATGTTTATTATATCTGGATTTAGGGAAAGCTTCATGTAAAAAAAAGCTTCATAAAAAAAAAGTGTCAATAGTTGATTTATCAAGTTTCAATTAAAAAGTTGCTTAATATCTTGATAGAGTATGGTGTGATTTCCATTGACTTTATTCCATGTATTTTTACACTCAGTTGAAAGTAGACTAGGTTTTTGTTATTTTAGTTTCGATTTGAATGAATATGGATATGTGATCTGATATGTTAAATAAGCCATCTTCAAGGATTTCAACTTATAGTATTTGATGGGAATTGTAGCTATGCATTAAGATACAGTCTATCCTTTATCTGTTGTAGAAAACGTGAAACTTGGACCTTTTCGCGTTATTATTATATTCTGCGTTCAAATCACTAGCAATAAGTACTGTCCCATGTTCATAATAAGTATTTACGAATACGTGCAATGTTTGATATATATTAACATATTCGTTACGAGTGTAACTGGCAGAAGGTAAGTACGTACAGATTGCAAATAGTTTTGAGTTGTGGTTTAAAGTAATTTCCATACCAGCAATTCTTTCGTCAGATAGTTCATCTATTGTTCTTACACTAACATTAGACACTGTTTATATCATTTAGATACCTCAGCTTTGCCACATTTAAGAATACCATGTACGTCTAATATGTCATATAATTTGTATGAAACGTGCCCATAAAATCTATTAAATATGGTAAACGTTTATGTTCTGTAACAATGTCGTATGCCTCTACGGTTTTACGAATACTGTTAGCTCGAGACATAATGCCTCTTAAGTTCCCTGTTAGAATATTTAAGTTTTGTTTAGGTCTTGACGAAGCCATTATTAATGTGGTTTATAGGTTCTAGTAATCAATAGGTTATAGTAATCACTAAGTTCTAGTAATCAATAGGTTCTAGTAATCACTAGGTTCTAGTAACCAATATCCGAGAGGCCATTATGTTGTTCCTCATACTGGTTATTGTAATGACGTCTGCGCTCATTTCTGTCTGTCATATTGATCTGTATTTTGTATCACTTTGTTTTATAATACCATCTTCTGCAATGCATGGATTCTGGCTAAAAATATTCTTCTTCCATCACATTTTCTTGGTAGTTATGGACTGTTAGTCTCGCTACAGTACCGCCAGTTTTACTTTTGGGGTTATTTCCCTTTTAACTTAATATATCTCAATTACGAGCTGTATGGAGAGAAAATCTTTACCACTTATTTAGTAAATTTTGACTACCACTTATAAAGTAACTTTTGACTCTCCCTCTGTTAATCCCTTTGAATGTATCGCGGCATTATTCAGTTCTTTTTCTATTATTTGAATACGTTACATTTACATTGTTTAATTCGTCAGCTGTATTAGTTTGCGAATCAGTGGTAGGGGGAGGGCATGTAGGCCGGTTTGTTATGTTTTGTTATGTTTGAACAATTTTTCTCAGTCTGTTGAGAGAATTTAAAACTTTTACACATATTTTGGTTGTTTTTTATCCAACTCGTTGTTTCTCTTGAGAAGGTTATCTTTGCGTTAGACTCCTGTGAGTCAGCAGATGTATTTACTGTTGAGTATTTCGCGGTTTCAATATTGACCATGTCGGTGTTATAATGTAATTTTTAATGTTATTGTCAGGGATTTGCAAATGTATCTGTGGGAAATTTAATCGCTTTTGCAGCTGATTAATTTTTTATTCCTTTTATGGATGATTACATGAAGCTGCTCATCCTTGATTCGTAGAGTTTGATTCTCGGTGTCACGTGTGACGCAAAGTCATGCGCTCGTTTTCTGAGAATTTGAATTTTCATTCTTTAGAGACTCGATCTCATATTACAGTTCGTTATTAATTTCGATATATTTTTGTCTGTTTTGCTACATTTCCGCGTATCTGTTATTAATATCGTAAACAGTACTGAGAACTTTACTTAGTTCCATGGTAAAATCTGCAGCGTACTGTTTACTGGACTGATTCTGCCATGGTTCTTGTTATTTGGGGTTGGGTGTGGGGAATGGGGGACTTTCTGATTTCTGTTCGACTCTATTTTTGGCCGTCACCTTTAAGAAACATATTCAGTACATAACAATCCATTTTTAACTTAATATGGTGTAGAGAATTTTGCCGGTATATATATATTATAGAACCTCTCCTTGATATCAGTTTGTCATTTGGACAGTTAACAAGTGAGCTTGTGCTTTAACAGCTGATTACAAGATTGGTCTGAACATTGTTCAGCCCAAGCAGGTTTTAGATCCAATATGGGGACAACTGATAACAATTTGCATTAACCCGGGCTCATCACACATATGCTAAATAACAATCAACTATTATGTGCATTTATTGACTTTAGTGAAAAGTTTGATAATGTTGTAAGAGATAATGTATGATCAAAGTTGAAAAAACTTGGTTAACGAAAAAAACTTGGTTTACGAGGGCAAATAAATAAGTATATTTGATGTTAAAAAGTTATTTTGAAAATAACCAAAATAAGAAAAATTGGCGTTCATTATTAAAAGACTTGCTCTGTAATTTTGGATTTTATGAAGCTTGACTTTTTCAAAATGTTGGAAATGTCGATTTATTTTTATGCAATGTTAAACAAACAATTAAAGAATAATTTATACAAAATAGGTCTGGCAAACTCAACAACTATAGTAGAGCTACATTTTGTAATGACATATCAAACTATATGTTTCAGCCATATTTAGATACATTAAACTTAAGAAAATTACGTACCAGTTTTACTTAATTAAGAGTCTTGTAATTGAAACCGGTAAATGGGCTACACCTGTATGTGCACCAGTTAATTAGAGACAATATAGTATATGCAATATTCTAGAGGAAACATTCCCTTTTATGATGCAGTGTAATTTATATAATGACTTAAGAAAATGTTTTATTCCAAGTTGTTACCGGAAAAGACTAAATATGAAAGCACTTTGGTAATGACAAAGTACGTGCTATTCCAATCTAGAAGTGATTAAACATAACAAATTTTTATCTTAGAACTATTTTTTTTTTACAATAATGTGCCTAATAAATAATATGTACTGCTAAAGCAATTGCCACTTGGCTGTAAAATTTAACCAAGTAAATATACTATGTTTAGAATGTAACATGTTTCTTTAGGTCGGTCTAATTACAGCTTATGACAAGATCAACTACGTGGATACATGAACTTGTTAATGAAATCTAGATTCTGATGTACATGTTCCATTGTTTGATCTTGTTATATATGTTTCAATATCGGACATGATCAAATGGATATAGATTTTACCTACAGACTCATATTGCACTTCTTATATGTTAAGTATTATAATATAAACTGTGTCATAGTTTTATAAGCTTTATACAGTAATGAATATCTATAGTCGAACAAAGGCTGAAACGCCAATCTGCATATTTGCTTATACTATCATAGGATAGTGCTTAATATCGCATATAATTATGTTATAGGATTGTAATCAAAAACGATTTTGTCGCCATATTTGTAAATATAAATATGTGACTATTTCTCTTGGGCTTCAGACCTTCTGAAAATAATGGAAATAAATTTATCAAACTTGTCATTAGGAAATACTTTCGGAATAGACCAAATATGGGGAAATGTATCGATCTTACAAAAAGTGAACAGAGTAATAGCATAACTTAAGCCTATTTATACATAATTTAAAAGCATTAAAGATTCGCAATCAGTTATTGCACACATATGTATACGTCTTTTCCAAGAGCACTTATTCGATAACAATTTAACATATTGCCATTTAAAGCTAATGGTTAAGTTAAATGAAATAATTATTATAGATAATGATTACTATTTATTTGTCAGTTTAGTAAATTGATTAATAGACATAACCGATAACCTATTTGCAAGTATTACCTTCCTTAATATAACTGATGAATTTGTAGATCCCATATCACATTCCTGGTAAATGCCATATTACTATTTGAGCGTATACATGTATGTATTCAAGTGATATGAGCACACAAGGGCATGTGGTATTATTTACATATCATGTTTGCTATTTTGTTTACCGCGTCTGTTTTGAATATTATGTTTGTCTATTACGCCTCATGGGCTGGTAATCCTACTGTTGTTTTTTTTCAATTTATATTTACAAAACAAAATTACACTATTAAAAAACATACGTTTTCGAACAAAAAAATGTAAGTTATTGACATAATACGTCAACCATCAACCACAGCCAAGCATGAAACATTTTTCCATCAATTATTTGATCGTGCTTTTTATTTAGAAAAAAATAGCGGCAACAATTATTGTTTTGGACAGATTAGTTTTAGTTTTCATCAAAAAGCTGCAAAGTGCCCTTCCTGTTAGCGTCATGTAAACATTTTGAGTTTGGCACGCCATAAAACCTAAATGAATGAATACACAAACGAACGAAAGAACGAACAAACGAACGTATTCCACAGAGAGATGACTACTGCAAGTATCTGCACATATTGTGCAATTAACTCCAGATGTCTGGAAAATGATTTAAACAAAGAAGAAACTGTTTTATCAAGTTTATTTAGATTTTCATTTTACTACCAGTTTATAGATCTACCTAGATGAGAATGTTGAGTTAAAAGAATGACCTTTTACCGAGACCAGGAATCTGAAAAGAAAGAAAGTTGTAGTTATTACATGTTATAATATATAGCTCCATTTCTGTAAAGGGAAACCTCAATTAATACTTATGTTGATTGAAATAACGATGTTATTGATAGTAATAATATCGATATGTCTTTTCATAAACATATATTTCTACTATAGAATACCGAAGCATGGTCTTCTTGTAGAGCGTCCGCCTCGCATGTAGATTGTTGTGAGTTCGATTCCAAGCCAGGTCATACCAAAGACTTGAAAAATGGAACTTGAAGCTTCCTCGTTTGGCGCTTCAGCATTTAGAGGATAGTTCTAGGTATGGTCGCCCTGACGTCGGTATAATGTGAGTGAGTGGGGTATCATACCATGTGTCTGCTGCATAATACTTCAGTGTGGCAGAGCTTAGAATACTGTCTGAATAGACGCTAAACTCCATACAACAATAACATATACAGTAACTGTGGAAGTTGAAAAGGCGATATGGAGAGCCAAACGTAGTAAACATATGATTCAGATGAGATTCCTGTAGAGGTGTTGTATATAATGATACTGCTGTTTATTGTTTACACTTTTACATAAATAGTAGACTGAATTCTCATGTAGAGAGTAACAAGTGTTTAGTTAGGTGATGATAATGTGTGAATTTTACTCATATGCCAATAATATTGTATTACAAGCAGATAGTGAACAGAAATTCAAGCTTTGGATAAATGCTTAAATGATTGGTGTGACAGAAACGACATGTCCAATAATTTCAATAGCAAGTAATGTCATTTCCGTAAGAGTCTGTGCTAAGATGTAATACTGTTTTTACATTGGGTGATTGTTTCTTAGAATGCACTAGCGATTATACATATTTGGGTTTATCAATAAATGAATATTTAGATTTCAATGTTGCAGCCAAGATGGTAGCTCAGAGTGCTACTACGGCGTGCATTGGGATAACTTAATGCTAAAGTTAAGTTTATAGATGATGTCCCATATAGTATTTAACTTTTGATGGAGAAATTTTAAGATACTATATTTAGTGTATTTACCTTTGTGATACAAGCGTATGTGATAACATTTTCCTATTTGTAATAATAGAAGTTTAACGATAGTTTCGACACATTTCAAGTTATATATGCCATTGATTTTATTGGTGAAAGAAGACTTAAGAATGAATCTGAGTATAGCCACCGTCCTTCAACAAATAACTGGCATACATTCTCACATAACGGTTTTGGAGCGAGCAGGACTCGAACTTACGACCTTAGCGGTGAGAGGTAAGGGATGTTAAGACGGCGCCTTAGACCACCCGGCCACAGAGTACCCTTTGTTATAATAGTCACTTGCAATTCTAATTGTTGAATGACAATTTGCATTTTATGCACGTGTATAGTTTTATACTTGTATAATGTTTCTGTATATGGACGAGACTATAATGAAATAATAAATCTACAAAATAAGGTATATCAACATTATTTGCTGTTGATTTCTAATTGAATGGCTGAAAAGTACAGACATTAAATCTTGACACAGTGATATCGCTATTAGATAGACTCATTGCAGTGAATATATAATAGTTATGAAAATCATAGCGTGTTTTATAACTCGAGCTAAGAACAGCGTGTATTGTATAATCAATTTTATCTAATGTCGTCGTAAGTTTTTCTTTACCCTCGCACTTTGATCTGTGTCATTTTGACGAGCAGGATAGGCTGATTAAGTAACCAGTGGACAGCATCGGCAGAGTCGCTACTTATCCCGGTGCTGCACCACTGGCTGGATAAGACGTTTATGTAGATAGGTCGCTTCTGGTCGAAGTCGATTGATGAAGATGATGGTTTGGAGTAGTCGTTGTCTAGTTGTTAAAGTTTTCTAGTTGTTTAGTTGTTGAAGTAGTTTTAGTCTTGAAGGCTGTTGATTAAGGTTCCAAGTCGGCCGAAATCCCATTTTGGAGCTGAAGTCTCTATGTTAGTGTTGCCATCATGCTGTATGTTGTACCGCTGGTTATTGGTCTCTTGTTGACATCAAAACGATCCTGCCTAAGGCCACGTTAAAAGCATAAAATCGATGAAACTTTAAATAGATGTCTCCACCAATCATCTAAAGCAGAGACATCTGTTGTCGTATAATGATCGTTCATCATCATCAAATCATAAATTTTTAAATTGTCGTCTTATACGTGTTGACCCACTTTGAAGGCTGGAGCTCCGGTTAACACGTCCTTTCACTTCGACAGCCGCTTATAGGATGATGTTTTATCTAAAGCCTCCCTGCACATACTCAAGCTCTGTTTGAAGCATTACCGATTAGCTCGTCGATGTTTGGTCAGTTACCGGGTCAGTGGAGATTCTTTGTCTTAGTTATTTCTCTAGACACTCTCGGACCGCACAGGTCTTATCGCTAGCCTTTCCACACATATGCAATTAGCTCTGCTGGAAGCATGACGGACTAGCTCGGCGCTGATTGGTCAGTTACCTGGTCAGTGGAAATCCTTTGTCACAGTTATTACTCTAGACACTCTCGGATCGTACAGAGTTATATTTTTACCCGCCACCACCCCCTGCTCCACACAGATCAGGTATATGGTCCATAATTCTGTTTTTGATATTTAACATACACGTTGGAGTGGCGTATTCTATCGAACCCTTCACATTTGTTTTCTTTTTCCGGATTTATTTGAATATTTGCAATATATGTTATTGATATAATGGCACATGTGTGCCTTGCTTCTGAAGATGTAATGTAGAAAACTTCTATGGCACACATGTGTCGTTCTAATAATGCATAATGATAACCATGTTTTATGACACAAATGTGCTTTTCATATATTGCATAATAATAACTGGTCACAATGTGACCCATTCAATGCATCCTTAGTTCAGTTGTTTTTTTCAAACCCTTGGCAAGATTTTTAAAAAGTATAATCGATTTCTAACCGAGTAACCGATGGTTACCGTTACATTTGGTAGCAATATTTTTTTGAATTATAGTATATGATAATTCCTGAACATTTAACAGTAATGTTACAAGTACAATAAGTTAATATTTACATACCGAAGTGTATGAAAATTTACTAGGTATATATTCTATTTTTAAAAATATAAACTCTCCAACTTTAACTATAACACTCGATAATACGAGTGTGGTGACAATTAGAACTCTCTGAGTTCTTCCTTTAGCCGTACTCGTAGTTTTTCCTTTAGTCGTACCCTGAGTTCTTCCTTTTGTCGTACTCCGAGTTCTTTCTTTAGACGTACTCTGGGATTTTCCTATAGTCGTATACTGAGTTCTTCCTTTAGTCGTACTCTGAGTTCTTCGTTTAGTCGTACACCGAGTTTTTCCTTAAGTCGTACTCTGAGTTCGTCCTTTAGTCGTACTCTGAGTTCTTCCTTTAGTCGTACTCTGAGTTCTTCCTTTAGTCGTACTCCGAGTTCTTCCTTTAGTCGTACTCTGGGATTTTCCTTTAGTCGTACTCCGAGTTCTTCCTTTAGTCGCATTTTGAGTTCTTCCTTTAGTCGTACTCCAAGTTCTTCCTTTAGTCGTATTCTCAGTTCTTCCTTTAGTCGTACTCCGAGTTCGTCTTTAGTCGAACTCCGAGTTCTTCCTTTAGCCGTACACTGAGTACGTCCTTTAGTCGAACTCTGAGTTCTTCCTTTAGTCGTATTCTCAGTTCTTCCTTTAGTTGTACGCTGAGTCGTACCTTTAATCGTACTATATGTTTAGTATTTTCGTTGTGTTCAGTTGTCAACATTTGCAGCTTATGTTGTTGGTTTTAATGTATTTGCAAATATGTGACTTTTAATGACATATTTCTGATTTCAATACGTTGCATAAAATATTAAAAGAAACAACTAAGCAATTACAGTTGATACTCACCAACTCGAACTCTGATATTTCGAATTTCCGGTTATCTCAAATTTGAAGTTCGGTCCCGTTTTTCCCCCTTCTATTTCTATATTAATTAACTCCTGATATATCATATTCCAGTAATTCGAATTATTCACTGTTTCGAATCGGTTTTTCGGTCCCTCCATCCTAAAATCTATTGATTTCTCACTCGTTATTTCGAATTTTTATCACCGCGTGAAGATGAAAGGCAAACCGTCGAAGGTGATAATTGTTGATCCCATACCTGTAATTTATTGCTTCATGTGTCTGTACTGGCCGGTAAGTTAATTGTGTCATCAAATTGTTATGATACAAACCCGAGCGATACACACGCTAATTAGACAAACAACGCCGAAGTGTTAGAAGACGTTTTTTTACATGTGCTATTTTTCGTCTTATTTTTTATTTGTAAAATTGTTGTAACCATTGACTGTATATAACCTGTGTTTATATTTCAGTTGCCTTTTCTATTTATTTGATATTCATGTAAATTAAAAGTATTAAAATTAAAAGTATATTTTGTTTATTATATCACACTCAAAAATATACAATGTTCACGCACTGTGCAAATAGATAATTAGCCTACACAAGGATAACAACGCACAACATACGTTTGCGTAGAAGAAAATAACGCATGTAAACAGTAGAATTTACCACGATTTAAGATAAATCCACCGTACACATCAATATAAACAAAGTTTATATTATGTGTAAATATAACGACAACGTATTATATTGAAGAAAAAAAACAACAAAAAGAGGTATTTATATGTACAGCATGTAACTTTTCAACGAGTTATGAAGTAGGTGGGGTAACGGTAAAAATACACTCCTGATAAATCGAACTTCGGATATTTCGAATTATTTTTACGGTCCCACGGAATTCGAAATAACGAGTTTTGACTGTAGTTCTATATTCTTCCCCATAAGCAAGACTTAAAAAGTTAATATTGACAAACTGAATTGTGTTATGCAATAGGTATATAGCCAATTGTGTTACGCAATAGGTATATAGCCAATTGTGTTACACAATAGGTATATAGCCAATTGTGTTATGCAATAGGTATATAGCCTATTGTGTTATGCAATAGGTATATAGCCAATTGTGTTACGCAATAGGTATATAGCCAATTGTGTTACGCAATAGGTATATAGCCAATGGTGTTACGCAATAGGTATATAGCCTATTGTGCTATGCAATAGGTATATAGCCAATTGTGTTACGCAATAGGTATATAGCCAATTATGTTACGCAATAGGTATATAGCCAATTATGTTATGCAATAGGTATATAGCCAATTTGCATGTTGTATGACGTTCTGCGTTGCTTTAAAAAAATGGGTCAGTCATATCACTCACGATAGTTTCTGCTTGAGACAGTCGTTTAAGCGCTGCCACACTGGATTCTGCCTTTGATAATTGTTCAAAGATGCACAGTTTCCGGAAATGTAATATACGGTCATCATGTGACCTCTTATTGCATTTTTGAATTATATCTTGTTTCATCCACAGTTCATACATAATATAATTTTGATATCTTCCACAATCCAATAGTGTTTGTGTTGCTTAATAATGCCTGACTGATATTTTCATATGCTTCTTTCTGCAGTTAATGTTTATTAAAGCACGCCGCACATACTGCATTGCATTTTACTTACCGTTGGTTGTATCGGAGACGACATGCAAGACGGAGGTATACTGAAACCAGATCTATCCGCGATCCCAGCCTTGACGTTTTTTATTACGGCCGTGGTATAAACAGATACTATAAATATATAAACAAACAAAACATGTGAATTCCTGGAGGAAGTAGGTTTGGATATCCGTGTTTTGTATTTTCCTAATTTATAAGTATAGCAACTTTTCACTCCAATAAACTATATTTGACTGCTATTGCCCTCTCTTTAGTACTGTAAATGGTATTTCGATATTGTTTAAACATTAAACATCAATACCCTGCATTTTTGTGTTGTTGGGAAACATTTTGAAAATTGTTTTAACAAAGAAATTTCGTTTCATGAGAAATGGGCGGAATCATTGTGAATGTATTTTTAAATACTATAATCCCATCACTTGCATACTGTGGACGGCACTTCGAGTCGGTTTGCATTTTTGAACACTGTAATTCCGTTTCTACGGTAACTAACACATACGTGACTTAAATCTTGTTTAGATTCAGATACTCGCGATAAGCAGGTTAGTCCTGTTAAAAAACGTTGCCACCTACCTCCATTGGATCTGTAGAGTATGACCTCGGATTCCGGTACACATGTGTCTGCGGTAACGGTAATGTACGACTCACCCTCCGGCATAGTGACATGGTAACTCATCGATTTGACTGAGTTGTCGCCAAGACCCTGTATAAGATATGCCGCCTCTCCTACACGAATAGAAACATTAAGTTACTTATTAGTTAACACAGTTTAAATATATTGTATTGCAATATATATACACATATTCATATTACAAGCATTCGAGGAATATTGAAATAAATAAAGGTAAAACGGTTTGGCCGCAAATGCCCACGTTACGACCCCCCCCCCCCCCCCCCCATTACGTATAAGTTAACTTGTTTGACGTTTATCATGCAGTATATAGTTAATTAACTATGCTTTGGCGTTTACAAACTATGTTTGTAGTCGTATCAACAAAACGTACAGTGAACCGAACAGCTAACCCGCCACTTTTGTATTTCTGATATATGGAGGAGCGTTTTTAAAACTTGTATACGACATTAACAGTCACTTTGTAATGATTTTACATCATATCTAAATGTTCATTATTTCTTTAAGTCCAAATTTCAAGTATATTGCTTTGATATTTTTTGAAAAAAATACATTAAATTTCAGGCATATAAAAAGTCAGGCACATAAAATGTCAGTTGGCGGATTAGCTGTTCCGTTCAGTATATTTTTAAGCATGTCAGTCCCATCGTCGAATACCCACGGATAATCAATTTCCATACTCTCGTTTCATCACCCGGGTGATATTACGCTTGATTGTCGGTGCTGCAAATTCGCGATACAACCATGTGATTGGTTCCTTCACGTTTTCATACAGGAAAATTTATCCAATCGCATTTTCTGGTAAATACAGTTTTACGTTTGCGTGTCACGTGAAACAATTTGGTGGATGAAGAGTATCGGAATTGACGGGGTGGGGACGGGGTCTGTCGATGGTAAGTCCTGGCTTCTGTTTCACCAACGTATTAAATATATACATTGTATTTAAACCACAGCGTGGTCTAGTGGTAGAACGTCCGCCTTACCTGCGGAAGGTCATGGGTTCGATTCCTGGCCGGGTGTGTAGACATGAAAAATGGTACAAGAAGCTTTCTCACTTTGCGCTCAGCATTTAGATGATAGTTTTAGGTCTGGTCGAAATTGTTTATGTATAATGTGACTGGTTAGGCTAGTGTGGCAGCCCTCAGATTACTGTCTGAAGTAGACACCGTCGCAATATCACTGAAACATTGTTGAAAGCGGCGCTAAACACCTTACAACAACAACAGCAACAGCAACAACAGCAGCAGCAGCAACAGCAGCAGCAGCAGCAACAACAACAACAACAGCAACAACATTGTACTAAAAAAACTTAAATCTAAAACAAGATTCCAGATGATGATGACTGTTATACGTTACCAGATACACTGAGGTTATCCTAAGCACGCTTACATTCTTTCCTTTTCCAACATCGTCTGTTAGCCCTCGATGGCATAAAAATGACGCTAAATATTCAATCAACCTTTTCCAGCTGCTATAACATTTATGTTTCTCAACCTAATGTAATCGCAGACTCACCTATACATCTGGTACTGTTTTAGATTGCCTTTACTTAAGCGCTATAGCTGAATATTTCGGTAAAAGATCGAATTGTGTAAGGTTAATGTGAAATATTCTGTCTTGTATTATATCAAAGTTATGTAGAAAGCGTGATCAATATTGAGCAATAGTTAGTCGCGATATGCGATACAGTCTCACATACTAAAATATTTACCAACAAAACGGAAAAATGAAATGTATGTTTGTTTGAATATTTAGCGTCATTTTTATATGTCATCGATGGCTAACAGACGATCAGACAATCAACCCAATCACTCTTTCCTGTTTCCCTTGAAGGTTAACCAATACTCAAGCACACCTGTCTGCATGTAACTCATAACTTTAACACTTGAATCAGCGGTGAGAGATGGACGTCAACAAGACGCGTTTTTGTTAATCAATCACCATAGAGACCGCGGAGATTTGTGACCCCTGTATTGATAACCAGACGTAATACCAATTGAGTAACCGGATCCAGAAGAAGAAACTGGAGAGTGTTGACCCGGTTGTTTATGATTTCCTCATACAAAATATGAACTACAATGACAAATAGTAAGAAACCATTCCCCATAACGTGCATGCTTCTTTTCATGACCCAACACGCCCAGGATATTTTTCTGACAGAAAATTAAAGGACACAGGGTAATTTTCATAAATGTTCACTTTATTGTTTCTGAAATGTATGTAAATCAAACCTGTCTGAAGCAGTCAGAAAAGACAAGAAGCAAGAAAGCCCTTTAATACAGGTTGTTCCTTAATAATGGTCAATTTACTCTGAAAGCCTAGAAATGGAAAATAGCAAATGTGACTGCTTAAGACAATTGGCTGCTTAATTAAGTTGACCACTTACATATATTTAACTGTATTTACACGATAAAACGTACGAAATTGAATACCCCAGCATAAGTGCATACCCATAATTTCGTTTCTATTCAATAAAAGGGAATACACACATGTTTAAAAGGTATAATTGTTTTGTATATTTCGTGAGTACACATGACAAAATGTGAAACGATTACTCAAATTTCATCAATTTATCAGTTAGATAAAAAAGAATCCGAAGAAATAGAATTTTGAGTTTTTTTTAAGAATTCTTACTCAAAGTTTCAAACTAAATTTATAAAAAAATATTAATATATTCTGAAATAAGTCAAATTTTTTCTTTTATAGTTTCATACAGTAATAGAATATAATTGTAAATAATTGAGGTTGTGTGGTTAATCAGCCGTCCTTGCCGGTATTGAGATGTCATTGCGTTTAGTACACACAAAGAAGATATCATGTTACCCCTAACATATTTTAGCAGTCGAATTTTTCATCAATCGATTATATAGTACATTATAGTCACTTTATGGTACAATAAAATGATATGTTCGCATAACATGGTATTTGTGTATCTTTTGATTCCCATTTGCAAAACAAGCTGCATATTGATGTGGTTGGATACTTAATAGATTAAGCAAGCACACAAAATCGTTATAGGTTTGTGTCATATTTGATTTGGTACGCGAACACGAGTAAAATAGTATTTCAATAATGTCGATATATTCTTCATTTTCACCTTTCATCTCTTCACTTGGCAAGGTTAGTTTTACGTATTTCTGATAATCACGATTGTAACATGTGTGTTAACGTTCATCTTTAAAAACACATGATCGTTTCATGTCTGCTTTATATGTAACAAACCAGAGTATCAAACAGGTGTTTGTTTAAACATGTTTTAAAAAATTAGCGTCATTTTATGCTACCAATTGTTAGCTGTTAAATGATCAGTTACCACAACCACTCTTTTTGGGGGATCGTGGACAGTTAACCATTACCCATCTCCGCTAGTAACTGATCATTTTATTACTTAAATCAGCTTTGGGAGACAATAAGACAATGTCGTATATCAGTCGTCACGGAGTGTTGTTGGGCGGCAATTCAAACTCACGATCCCATGCGCTACCGACTGAGCTAACCGATCCGACTCTGCATCGACTTGAACATAATAATACTGCAAAACGTTCAATAGTGATCAGGGTCTTCCTTGCCCGAGTGGTCTAAGGTGCCTTCTCAAGATCACTTACCTCTCACCGCAATGGTCGTAGCTTCGAGCCCCGCTCGCTCCAAAAACTTTGTGAGAAAGTTTCCAGTTACTTGCGGATGATGGTTCTACTCAGTCTGAGGTCTTCCTCTACCAGTAAAACTGGATATGTCATATATAACCTGAAATGTGTTAAAATTTGCGATAAAACTCCATTAAATAGTGAATGTATCGCTTAAATACAATTACCTTTTAAACATTTGGGAAGCGGAGCATCGTTGCGGTATCTTTGACATCCATCCTTTGTAATTATGTATGTAAGAGACTGCAAGACAAAGAAATACAGTTTTTGTAATGTATAAGAATATGTATTACCTTCAGGAGATCTTATCTCGAGGTTACAAAACTTTTTAAATACTCAACTCAAATTCTTACTCAAAAACAATTTCCAGGATTTATATATAAACACAAATTAAAGCTCAAAACACTTGACTCGACCTCGAATTTGAAAGTATTAATGCTAATTTGAAATCGACAGTTACAGGTTTTTACTTTTATTTTTGTTATAATGAGTAAATTCTTTTTTTTAGATGAACATTAGATAGATTTTGATTTGAGCATGGGTCAACGTTTTATGGATCATTTCATCGGTGTGTGGTGTCGCCTTGGTCGGTCATTTAGTTTATTCAGTATATTGCATGACTGTGAATACAGTTTACCGTGTTACAGTCCATGTTACCCTACATCTCACATTCTAGTTGCAACACGTGCCTGTGAAAAGTCATCTCATTTATGTCACCTACATTATGAAAGGTCATGTCATTGATGCCATCTACCTTGTGAAAGGTCATATCATTTATCTCATCTACCTTGTGAAAGGTCATTTCATTTATGTCACTTAACTTGTGAAAGGTCATATTATTTGTGTCATCTACCTTGTGAAAGGTCATATCATTTGTGTCATCAACCTTGTTAAAGGTCATTTCATTTGTGTCACTTACTTTGTGAAAGGTCAAATCATTTATGTCACCTACCTTGTGAAAGGTCATATCATTTGTGCCATCTACCTTGTGAAAGGTCATATCATTTTTGTCATCTACCTTGTGAAAGGTCATTTCATTTATGTCACCTACCTTGTGAAAGGTCATTTCATTTATGTCACTTACCTTGTGAAAGATCATCTCATTCATGTCACCTACTTTATGAAAGGTCTTTTCATTTATGCCACCTACTTTGTGAAAGATCATTCATTTATATCACCTACCCTGTGAAAGGTCACATCATTTATGTCACCTACCTTGTGAAAGTCATACCATTTATGTCACCAACCTTGTGAAAGGTCAAATCATTAATGTCACCTACCTTGTGAAAGGTCATATCATTTGCGTCATCTACCTTGTGAAAGTTCATATCATTTATGTCATCTGCCTTGTGAAAGGTCATATCATTTATGTCAATTACCTTGTGAAAGGTCATATCATTTGTACCATCTACCTTGTGAAAAATCATATCATTTATGTCACATACCTTAAAAAACCCATTCCATTTATGTAGCATACTTGATCATAATCAACGATCTTTCCATTTACATTCAAATTAATGCTTGTCTTTATCCATTGTGCAACCTACCTTAGTATCAATCAAATCTCACTACACTGTTATTGCTCTTAATATTTCAGACCTACAGATGAGGGAAATAGAAGTAGACATATGCATGTAATTATCAGTTTCTCTTTTATTTTAGGACCCTATATTGCAGTGATTAGTCTCCTCTTTATAACATGTTGAATAGTCATTATTTCAGTAATTATAAAACAAGTGTATCTCAATTCAGACTTGATTGGTCGTATCACGAGGTCAGATTATTTCATATAATATAATTGTTACTGTGTATATTGAAAGGTATCACACAACCATGGAATTAACATTAAAAAACATGACATGGCCCAAGTATTCATTTTGTTTATAATTGAAGATCTTGCTTGGACCAAAGACGAATTTGAACCCATATTGTGGATTTTGAAGTATAACTAACTGAAGCAACGTCCATGTCTAAACAACACTGTGTATAAACAGTTTGTATAACCTATACAATATTCCGTTCTTCCAATAACGCCCATTATTGTACTTGTAACATATTATATTATTATATCGTATAGTTTACGGTACAGAAGTGTAATTAACCCATGCCATATTTATATATTAATCTTGCGTACTATCACTTCCGGCGGATCACTCGGTGTGTTTCGCATTATTCGGCTATTGCACGTAAAATGCGCAACTTCTTTTCGACTTGCCAGAATATATAAATGACATTAAATTATCTTGGTGAAATGACGCTATTTTTGATACTTTACGTCAAACGATGACTGGCGGAAACTAATTTTGCCGATGTATTCTCGTTCCTCACAAAGGTAACCTGTTGTGTTAAAACCAGTAAATGTACCGTTTCCTGTCCTAGGTTATATAATTTAAACAAAATCTTACACTTGTGCTAATTTATCATTTAATTCAAACTCGTTGGCAAACATGATATAATGCTCGACAGAGCATCGCATAATATATTTTAAAAAAACTCGTTTGATAAATTCAATAATAAATGAGCACTGATATAAAATCCTCTCTGCGTGTTGCATATAACACATGCAAATGACGCCAAGTTTAAACTAGTAGCCCATGTTAGTAGGTAAAATGTAAAATCTTACATTGTTGTCATCTGTAACTATCGTCTGCTGAACGTTTACACCGTCAACGTTAACATTTTGTACTTGATAACTCATCCCGGCGTTGTAGTCAACTGCATACTTAGATGTGCCCTGAAAAATAGCACGCCAAATTGTCGAAATGCTTTTCCTGTAAACGCAATCGAAGTAAACAATGGTTAGTTTACACTAATTATATACTATATTAAAGATGAAATAAATTCTTTATCACAACATTTAATTCTGATTATGGAATCTAGAAGATATATTATATAAGACAAACATATATAGGCAACGGCGACAATATTGACATCTGAAAAACTCTTTAAAATTAATTATCAAACCAGGTCCGCGAGGTCGAATCCCCACCCGACCACTTTCTCCGTAATGGTACATGTATGCGGCATTGTGTCTCATTGCGTGCCATTCGTCTCTCACCTTTGAGCCAAATAGGAAAGTTATCAATTACTTGCGGGAATGGGTGAGTACTGGTTAACCTTCCAGGAGCACAGGTAAAAATGGTTAGGTCATTTTTAAGCGCTCGATGGCATAACAGTATGCTAAATGTTAAAACAAATGTTCAAACAAACAAACAATTAAAATATATTAATCTGTACAATGTAAGCTAATATGTGTCTCCTTGTTGATAAAGTTTTTTTTTTATTTTATTGAATGGGACTTAATGCCACTTTTAACACATGGCAGGCTATATATTTTATATTCAGTTTTATTGATGTCGGAAGACCACATAATGAATCTGAATAGAACCAGCAGCCTTCCGCTAGTAGCTGACACATTTCTCATCAAAGTGTTTGGGCCGAACAGGGACCGCATAAACGACCTCAGCGGTGAGAGGTCAGTTGTCATGAGCCAACAGCATCTTAGATCACTTGACCACGGAGGTCCGCCTTTTTTTTTATTTATATATACGCATACATTATAGAAACACCCTTATTAAAACCTCACACACGTGTTGGTATACCATCTTTATAAAAGACCCTCCGTGGTCGAGTGGTCTAAGACGCCGTCTCAAGATCACTAACTTCTCACCGCTTAAGGTTTTATGTTCGAGTCCCGCTCGCTCCAAAACCTTTATGTGAGAAAGTTTGCCAGTTACTTGCCGAAGGACGGTGGTTCTTCTCAGAGTCATTATGAGGTCTTCCTCTACCAGTAAAACTAGATATGCCATATAGAACCTGAATGTGTTGAAAATGGCATTAAGCTCCGCTACAACAACATAAAAATCAACATGTTTGTAACTCATTATTTAATTAATAACTATATGATTAATGTACGAGTATACGATATAAACGCTATATATAGCAATGTTGTTCTATTCCATATTTAAAAATTCTCACCTCGTATATAGCCGTTCCGTTGCTAGAATGCATAGCCGTCACGAACCCTAAGTCTGAATGCCACTCATCGGGCGAGCAGCAGTCTGCCGACACGGAGACGATCAAACACGCAACAACAAACAGAAACATCGTGGTCGGCTTCTAAAAGTAACGTAAACACCGCTTACATATTTACACATGTATTCACATATTCATCTAATAATGTGTAGTGTATCTCAACACATCTAGCTAAGTTAGTAAGAACATTTTTGTATTATGATACTTAAAAAGGTAAAAAGATATATATAAAAGTTCTGACGGCGGGCGCGCACTGAGTGCTTGCAAGCGCGATAGGTATTTCGCCAAAATTTCCAAGATGGCGTCCGATGTTTGGTACTACTAAAACACTGCCAAGTTCAAGCTGATCCGGCCACTTTTCCGGATGCGAGAAAAGGCAAATGTGATGTGATGTGTGTTATAGGGTTTCTGATGAAGAATGCTCTAATCCCAATTATCATGCAATGTCAATTGCATATATACATGTATTAAGAAAAGTGGCCGGATCAGCCGTTGTTAATTGACGCCATCTTGAATTATGAGCGGGTGTTCAACTAACCAATAATATTCCCAACCGGCGCTCGATCAAGCGCTCGATTTGCTGAACGTGTCTCTGAGTATTAAGCATATGCGGATAAAGCGTCTTAGTTAAGGACACCACACATAGTCGTAGCGGAGGATCGAACCCACGACTCTCCGATCATTTTACACAGTCAACACTTTTGTGTTCGAAAAATAATAAAACGGAGGGAAATTTGATATGGGAAGTTTAACATAGTCAATTACGATAATAGTTTATTTTCTTATTTATTCATAGTGTAAATCTGAGTAAAAAGTAAATGTTTAAATCTTCAAGAAGATTGCATGTTTTGGATAATTTTTGGAGAACAAACGCCACTGGTCTCCACTCATGTGTAACGTAAATATACTCTTTAAGTTAAATATAACCTATATAGTCAAATCTGTCTTAGGCAGCCAGTCGAGTGAAGGGGCGAAACTGTCCTTTTAAGACAGGCTGTTGCTTAATACAGGTTAATTTGCTCTGAACGTATATAAATAGGAAATAGCAAATGTGGCTGCTTAAGACAAGTGACTACTTAATAGAGGTGACTGCTTACACAGGTTTGATTGTACACATTATAAAAATAAACTCTTATAATAGACATAAACCACAGAATAAATTATAGATATAAACAAACAAAAGCGGTCATATTTAACAATAATATAAGTATCGTTTGTACGGATTTAAAATAATAAAATCCGTCTTTATCTGTGAAACAAAATATTTTATATGCAACAACTGTTTATACATACAAAAGAACACGTTAGAGCTGATATATAATATAAACAACACAACAACCACACTACAAATCTGTGAAACCCTATTAAAACCATACTGAATAATTTTACATTTTTGCACTCAAATCCTTAATTTTGTCTTTCTTTAAGACAAAAACATAGCTCTAGTAAATGTATGAACTTGATACTCTTTGAAAAATAAAAATATAGTTAAAAAAAGTTCAAGAAAATACCAATTAGTTTTTTTCATATTGTTCCCCTCATATTCTGAAATAAGTATAACGCCATTAGTTAAATAGTACAATATATAACCAATCAGAGACGTAGCATTCCAAACAATAGTATAACCATAATCTTAATACAATACATACAAAGAGAATGAGAGAGAAATGGGATCACCACGTTGTAACGGTCAGTAGCCAAACTCACCGCTAGAGCTAGAACTGGGTAACTGGTGGAACCAATGTCGCTCTTCCCCCGTACTCACAGCATAAAAACGAGACGGTGTCAATAAAAATATCCCCTCTTGAGTATTCACTTACAAATGCGACAGCCGGAACATATTTGGTATACACGAAAAATACTATTTTATTGCTTATCCCTTTACCTTAAACATTTTTCTACATCTTCGCAAACACTCTTGATTACAGAAAACGTTTCATAAATCCTAAATTACCAAATATTACCTAGTGTATTAGCCTCTGCATGAACAGTTAGTTGCATATAAGAGACGAAATGTGAGATAACTGTATATAAAAGACTTCATACTATAATTTGTAACATACTCAAAATTGGCATGGATATATATATATATAGTTAACGATACAACACAAAACATGTCCAAACCTTTATCGAGGATGTCCAACAGAAAAATGGAACAGGCTGAAGATTATCAGAGCAATATACGTGTTCAATTCGGAATACTACGTTGTTACATCAAAACCCAAGGGATCATGGGACGAGTTTTAATTTAACCTTTACACTTTTAATGTGGAATAGCCATAGCGGTCATGTCATTTCGGTATCTTTAATTTGAAGTTAAGGTCACTAAATATAGACTAATCTTGATAGCGTTGAAGTTAACTTTAATATGTGTCTGAAACTTCTTTTGATTTCGGTTTGTTCATTCTTACTGTAGTCACACCGCTCGGATGACTGATATTGTGTTATTATTATTGCTGTTGTTGTTGTATGGTGTTTAGCGTCGCTTTCAACAATATTTCAGTTATATCACCACTGTTTCTACTTGAGACAGTATTCTAAATATTCACACTGGAGTATCATGACGCAGACACTTGGTATAATACCTACCCAGTCGCATTATACTGACATCTGGTTGAACGCCTAGAATTATCCTTTAAATACTGATTGACAAGCGAAAAATCTTTTAGTACCATTTTTTAAAAAATATTTTAGTAAAGATAGAACCCACGACCTTTTGCATGCGAGGACTGTTGTTGAGATAGTAGATACTATTTGATAGAAATGTCCACTGGAAGCATGGAGTGCGTCACGGTAACAAATGGACACGTTTTTGTCGTGTCTATTCACGAGAGTAGCAAAATGTGCTACATCTATCATGCCGCTTAGAAAAGGTGTATACGCTATTTTATTCTTTGATTCCGAACAATACAGGATGAGCTAAATGAAAGCAATGTAATGATAGAAACATTTCATTCTGATACACATATTTATGATTGATGTGATAATAATGTGTATTAAGTTGTTATCTTTTCTTCTTCGATGGCTTTTAAACTTACAGTAGAACTTCGATGGTATTGGTCAACATCACAGTATACATATTCATTATTCATGAATAGACATCTAAATAGGTATTCGGCCGAGCAAACGAAATCCTACAGTATTTCATCTTTTATTGGGGTTTAACACCCCTTTTAACACATTTCAGGTTATATATGGTACGTCAAGTTTTATTGGTGGAGGAACACCTCAGAATGAATCGGAGTAGATCTACCATCCTTCCGCAATTAACTGGCAGACTTTCTCACACAAAGTTTTGGCCCGAGCAGGACTCGAACCTACGACATCAGCGGTAGGTTTTAAGTGACCTTGAGACGGAACCTTAGATCACTAGACCACAAAGGATAGTTTAATTAATTATTATCAAATACTTCTAAATATGTGCACTTATAAAGGAGATAAAATACAAACAAAAATATGATGAAAACAAAGGTGCAGTTCGTCAATTAGCAAAGGGTTCACACTGTTCTTTGTGATAAGCTTTTTACGATGAAGAAGAAAAGGAACAGCATTCATTTATTTTAGGTGTATACATCATTAAAAAAAATGGTATGAATTTCAAAGTACTCGTAGATTAAGCTTTCATTGTAGCATTAAGCTCGGTATGCTTAGAAGTAGTATTCAACTTTCGGTGTTTATCATGTGTGTTTCTTGTTTCTTCAGAACTATTTATTTTTTTTGAAATGTCTACCGGCTAGTAAACTATAAGAGTGTTATATGAGAGTGTTACAGTGTTCTATGAGAGTGTTAAAGTGTTCTATGAGAGTGTTCTATGAGAGTGTTATATGAGAGTGTTCTATGAGAGTGTTCTATGAGAGTGTTACAGTGTTATATGAGAATGTTTCTATTAAAGTGTTATATGAGAGTGTTCTATGAGAGTGTTATATGAGAGTGTTCTATGAGAGTGTTCTATGAGAGTGTTCAATGAGAGTGTTATATGAGAGTGTTATATGAGAGTGCTACAGTGTTCCATGAGAGTGTTCTATGAGAGTGTTATATGAGAGTGTTATATGAAAGTGTAAGCGTGTTCTATGAGAGTGTTACAGTGTTCTATGATAGTGTTCTATGATAGTGTTCTATGAGAGTGTTCTATGAGAGTGTTTTATGAGAGTGTTATATGAGAGTGTTACAGTGTATTATGAAAGTGTTCTATGAGAGTGTTATATGAGACTGTTCTATTAAAATGTTATATGAGAGTGCTACAGTGTTCTATGAGAGTGTTCTATGAGAGTGTTCTATGAGAGTGTTCTATGAGAGTGTTCTATGAGAGTGTTATATGAAAGTGTAAGCGTGTTCTATGAGAGTGTTACAGTGTATTATGAGAGTGTTCTATGAGAGTGTTCTATGAGAGTGTTACAGTGTTTTATGAGAATGTTTCTATTAAAGTGTTATATGAGAGTGTTCTATGAGAGTGTTACAATGTTCTGTGAGAGTGCTACAGTGTTCTATGAGAGCGTTCTATGAGAGTGTTCTATGAGAGTGTTATAGGAGAGTGTTATATGAGAGTGTTATATGAAAGTGTAAGCGTGTTCTATGAGAGTGTTTCAGTGTATTATGAGAGTGTTCTATGAGAGTGTTATATGAGAGTGTTACAGTGTTATATGAGAGTGTTATATGAGAGTGTTATATGAGAGTGTTACAGTGTTCCATGAAAGTGTTCTGTGAGAGTGTTACATTGTATTATGAAAGTGTTCTATGAGAGTGTTATATGAGAGTGTTATATGAGAGTGTTACAGTGTTCTACGAGAGTGTTCTATGAGAGTGTTATATGAGAGTGTTCTATGAGACTGTTCTATGAGAGTGTTATAGGAGAGTGTTATATGAGAGTGTTATAGGAGAGTGTTATATGAGAGTGTTATAGGAGAGTGTTATATAAGAGTGTTATATGAGAGTGTTATATGAGAGTGTTATATGAAATTGTTATATGAGAGTGTTACAGTGTTCTATGCGAGTGTTATATGAGAGGGTTCTATGAGAGTATTAGAGTATTCTATGAGAGTGTTACACTATTCTATGAGAGCGTGCGTGTATACATGCGTGACTAGCTTATAGGGATAAAAACACTGGTATGAAAATTACGGGATATGACAATACTTTAAGAAACATGATTTTCTTTACATACATAATTATATGTATTTTGTCTGTCCGTCTTATTTGATTAATAAACACAGTTAGGTCACTTGACATTTGTTAATCTATAAATTGATGTGGGTCAGGTTTAGCACTTTATCTCTATAAAGGTCACGTACGACATTTTCAATTTTCAGCAGGGCCTTAATTGACCGGCGCTGTTCGTTCACCTGAATTTACCATCAAAACCGAAGATTGAATTCCTTATCAAAGACATTGGTATACGTTCTATCAAACATAATTGTTATTAAGACATAGGTATAATGATCTACGTAGCATAACCGTTATAATAGACAATCCGTTGTCCCAGCATTGTAACCTTAATTAGACATTGGTATAATAATCTACGTGACATAACCGTTATTATAGACAATCAGTTGTCCCAGCATGGAAACCTTAATTAGACATTGGTATAATGATCTACGTGACATAACCGTTATTATAGACAATCCGTTGTCCCAGCATGGAAACCTTAATTAAGACATTGGTATACTGATCTACGTGACATAACCGTTATTATAGACAATCAGTTGTCCCAGCATGGAAACCTTAATTAAGACATTGGTATACTGATCTACGTAGCATAATCGTTATTATAGACAATCCGTTGTCCCAGCATGGAATCCTTAATCAAGACATTGGTATACTGATCTACATGACATAACCGTTATTATAGACAATCAGTTGTCCCAGCATGGAAACCTTAATTAAGACATTGGTATATATTGATCTACGTGACATAACCGTTATTATAGACAATCAGTTGTCCCAGCATGGAAACCTTAATTAAGACATTGGTATACTGATCTACGCAGCATAATCGTTATTATAGACAACCCGTTGTCCCAGCATGGAAACCTTAATTAAGACATTGGTATATATTGATCTACGTGACATAACCGTTATTATAGACAATCCGTTGTCCCAGCATGGAAACCTTAATTAAGACATATATACTGATCTACGTAGCATAATCGTTATTATAGACAACCCGTTGTCCCAGCATGGAAACCTTAATCAAGACATTGGTATACTGAAAACTTCGGTATTTTGGTGTGTTTAAACAAAGTATTCATAAGCTGACGTTTGAATGATGGTAGGGACCGAGATAGAGTTTCAGATTTACGTTTGTATTTCGGAATGTTATTCCAGGAAAAAAATCATGGCGGAATAAAAGTATTTGTAAATAACTGAGAACCGCTTCGTATTGATATTTTTCAAGATTTTCTTTTTCATATTGGGCACATCCGCCAAGCTACGGATCAATATTCTAAAAAAAGCGTCGAAATGATATACAATTTCGATTTAATGTTGTTATGTTAACTTTAAACTTGATTTTTATAATCATTCTTAAAACCGATGATGAAGAGTTTAAACTATTATGTATACACTCGTAATTATGTTTATGCCATTTTCGGTTTTAAACAGCAATCATTCAATGCTACTGTCAACCTGATTGGTCCCATTCATATCATAATTATATCAAAGGAAAATCTTGTATTTATTTTACAAATAATCGACTCTATAGGGAGATGGACTTTTTCGACCCCTATCTCATATCATCAACACATAACACATCAGAGGGTGTCACCAAACCTTCTTTCTGCACGACGGTCCTACATTGCAAAGAATAACAAAGATTAGTTAAACAAGACCACAACAAATACCGATATTTTTATTCACACATGCAATAAAATAGCTTTATTCTGATATTTGGGTAGTCTAATAATTATCCACACACTTTCTAATAAAGGCTATTGATAATTAAATGTTTTAATTAATCATGGACAATCACATTTCATAATATGTTATATGTCGTCTATTAAAGAAGATAATAAAAGTTATCGCCCTTCTTATAAACGACGCCATTTGTTTCAGCAGATCGATAACTGTTTCGCACAATATATTCATCTTATAATGCGTTATTAAACTTACAGTTTAGCTCTTTTAAAGATGTGTATTAGATTAAGTGATCAGAAATTTAGGTAAGTATATAACTTAGGTTGAATTTCGATAAATGTGTGGCCAAATCTGATGTCTTGTCCCGCACATTGTCATGGGTTTTCTGGATTGCACATAATTTCTACCGTCGCATTGACACAGACTGACACAGGGAGTGTACACGTTGATGTTCTGAATGATATCTTATTCATAACAACATGGAACGATCATTGTGAATTTTCAGTTGCTACTTGGCTGTGTTTATAAGCTGAAGAAATATCTGGTTTAATATACTTTGTATCTTAGTATATTTATATAAACCCAATGTTTCATTTACTCCTACCTGCATCCTAGATGCACATTGTGCATCCACTGGACGCAGAAAAATCCCAGCCGAAATGTCTCGATTATCTCAAATTGTCAGGGAAAAGGTCCCCTTTGATGTTAGTTTTGCTCACTATCTACCATTCTGCAGTTTCCATGGTTCAAAATAAGCACTGTAAATGTCAGTTGGAATTCCAGGCACATGTTTTTTTTTGGGACTCATAAATTTGTAGAACAGGTTGTCCTGGAACTTGTACATGGAAAATTGTAAAGAAACACTGTAACCTGGCAATGAGAATATAATCTAATTGATTTGTCTTAGTTTAGTATAAAACCATGTACAAATGAAAACTTAAACAAGATTGGAAATGGAAATTTGCTTTGCCTAAATAGAATGATTTATGATAATAAGTTTAATTGAAAAATATCATAGTTTACAATGTTTGACTCAGTAGTACAAATTTGTTTCAAAACCAAAGAATTGTATCACAATCAAAATTAGTTCCAATTTTCACCTTAGTAAGCAGTTATTTAATTATGTATAAGAGCTTTTTAATACTGTAACATAAATACATTTTGTAATGACTTAACTGTAGGGTAAATGTAAAGAAAATTGTTATTGATAAAATATTGTGTAAATGTTTGATTTTTCTTCTCATTTTTTTCAGGTGAAAACCTTCACAGATAATGAAAGTCCATTTGGAATAATAGTAAATCTACACCAATGAAGGGATTCAAATGTAGATACTGCATTAAAGTGTTTCAAAATTCAAGTGGACGAAAGATCCATGAGCGTATTCATACAGATGAAAGACCCTACCAGTGCCAACAATGTGATAAGGCATTTAGACAAAAACCCCATCTGGATGTTCATGTGGGTAACGTACATTCAATTAATGATGAGCGACCGTTTATTTGTGACATTTGCCCAAAAGATTTCAAGTATTGGGATCAGCTGCGGAGACATTTACTTACTCATTTTGCCGAGAGGATTCATAAGTGTGGAGTATGTTTAAAAAATTTTAAAAGTAAAGCATATCTGCGTAAGCATGAGTCTACACACACCGGGGAACACATGTATGCATGTGACCAGTGTGACAAACAATTTGCACATCAGTCAAGTCTAAAAGCGCATTTATTATCCCACAGTGACTTAAAGGAGCATGTATGTTACACGTGTGACAGTGCCTTCAGCACACCATCAAAGTTAAACAGACATCTTTTTGTTCATAGTGAAGAAAGACCTCTGTTTGATTGTCCCAAGTGTGGTAAACAATTTACAGAATTGGGTAACATGAAAAGACATGTTCGAACAGCACACACTGAGCCAGATGTAAGACCGTTTGCTTGTGAGTTGTGCATTAAGAAATTTAGATCAAGTACTGATTTAAAAAATCATTTGATATCTCATTCCACAGTTAGACCTTTTGTGTGCAAGATTTGCAGTTTTGGGTTTAAAATGAAGTCAAAGTTGAAAAGACATATGGAAACACACCTTGGCGTCAAGAAGTATGCATGTGATGTTTGTGACTATAAATCTGCTGATAGTACTACTTTAAAAACTCATCATATGATACACACTGGAGAGAAACCCCACAAATGTCCACTGTGCTTGAAAGATTTTAGAAGAAAAACAGATGCAAGGAAGCACTTGGCTGCTGTTCATGCAGACCAGAAACCATACGTGTGTTCCCTGTGTGAAAAGAGTTTCACCACTTCCTGGTATCTTGCACAGCACATGAAGACACATACAGATGTTTCAAGGAATTGGACTTGTGAAAAATGTAAGAAATGTTATCGGAGTAAGAGTCATCTTAAAAGACATGAAGAAACACACACTGCGCAGAGAAAATACAGTTGTTCGAGTTGTGAAAAGTCTTTTAAAACAGAGAGTGCACAAAAAAGTCATATACACATTCATACAACTCGGATAAGAAATATTAAATGCCCTATGTGTGATCAACATTTCTTTGCAAAGACATACATGCAGGGTCATTTGAAAAGAATCCATCAATGGAGAAGAATATATGATTGTACATTTGATAATTGTAATTCCAGCTTCAAGACTGTACATGAGCAGCGTCAGCATCTGGCTACACACAGCAAGACTAAACCTTATCAGTGTGATATATGTGGCAAAGCATTTAAGCAAAAAGCTGGCATCAGACTGCATACACAAAAGGTTCACTTCTGGACAAAGACTGATCAGTTTGTATGCAGTATTTGTAATTCAAACTTTCGCGATGCCAACAATCTGAAAAGTCATATATTTCGCAAGCATATGGCAGAGTTTCCGCACCAGTGTGACCAGTGTCAAAACAGGTTTAAATCGAATGCCGAGCTGAAAAGTCACAAACAAAGGAGACATTCGGATGAAAGGTGTGAACAATGTAATCAGTGTGACACCACCTTTAAATGCAAGGTAGATTTGAAGAGACATATGTTGGTACATACAACAGACAAACCGTACGAGTGTACAATATGCCCGCGCATATTTAAATCAAGAATGCACTTGCATAGTCACATCAAAATTACACACGCATCAGTTAAGGCCTTCAAGTGTCCTGTATGTCCTTCAAAGTTTAAGGTAAGAATTGGATTCATTGAATTAATTATAACTGATGAAAGAGAGTTACCACATAAAAAGATGCTTTCAATGCTGCCTATGACTTTTTGTTGAGCCTGCTTGTGGTGACCTCTACCTACAGATTAGTTGTCACAATGGTGTATGTTGTGACCTCTACCTACAGATTAGTTGTCACAATGCCACAAGTGGTGACCTCTACCTACAGATAAGTTGTCACAATGGCATATGTGGTGACCTTTACCTACAGATTAGTTGTCACAACGGCATATGTGGTGACCTCTACCTACAGATTAGTTGTCACAATGGCGCAAGTGGTGACCTCTACCTACAGATTAGTTGTCACAATGGCGTATGTGGTGACCTCTACCTACAGATTAGTTGTCACAATGGCGTATGTGGTGACCTCTACCAACAGATTAGTTGTCACAATGGCATATGTGGTGACCTCTACCTACATATAAGTTGTCGCAATGGCGCATGTGGTGACCTTAACCTACAGATTAGTTGTCACAATGGCGTATGTGGTGACCTCTTCCTACAGATTAGTTGTCACAATGCCACAAGTGGTGACCTCTACCTACAGATAAGTTGTCACAATGGCATATGTGGTGACCTTTACCTACAGATTAGTTGTCACAACGGCATATGTGGTGACCTCTACCTACAGATTAGTTGTCACAATGGCGCAAGTGGTGACCTCTACCTACAGATTAGTTGTCACAATGGCGTATGTGGTGACCTCTACCTACAGATTAGTTGTCACAATGGCGTATGTGGTGACCTCTACCAACAGATTAGTTGTCACAATGGCATATGTGGTGACCTCTACCTACAGATTAGTTCTCACAATGGCGTATGTGGTGACCTCTACCTACATATAAGTTGTCGCAATGGCATTGTGGTGACCTCTACCTACAGATTAGTTCTCACAATGGCATATGTGGTGACCTCTACCTACAGATTAGTTGTCACAATGGCATATGTTGTGACCTCTACCTACAGATTAGTTGTCACAATGGCATGTGTGGTGACCTCTACCTACAGATTATTTGTCACAATGGTGTATGTGGTGACCTCTACCTACAGATTAGTTGTCACAATGGTGGAAGTGGTGACCTCTATCTACAGATTAGTTGCCACAATGGCGTATGTGGTGACCTCTACCTACAGATTAGTTGTCACAATGGCGTTGTGGTGACATCTACCTAAAGATTAGTTGTCACAATGGCGTTGTGGTGACCTCTACCTTTAGATTAATTGTCACAATGGCGTATATGGTGACCTCTACCTACAGATTAGTTGTCACAATGGCATTGTGGTGATATCTACCTACAGTTTAGTTGTCACAATGGCGTTGTGGTGACCTCTACCTACAGATTAGTTGCCACACTGGCGTATGTGGTGACCTCTACCTACAGATTAGTTGCCACAATGGCGTATGTGGTGACCTCTTCCTACAGATTAGTTGCCACAATGGCGTATGTGGTGACCTCTACCTACAGATAAGTTGCTACAATGGCGTATGTGGTGACCTCTACCTACAGATTAGTTGCCACAATGGCGTATGTGGTGACCTCTTCCTACAGATTAGTTGCCACAATGGCGTATGTGGTGACCTCTACCTACAGATTAGTTGTCACAATGGCGTTGTGGTGACCTCTACCTACAGATTAGTTGTCACAATGGCGTTGTGGTGACATCTACCTACAGATTAGTTGTCACAATGGCGTTGTGGTGACATCTACCTACAGTTTAGTTGTCACAATGGCATTGTGGTGACCTCTACCTACAGATTTGTTGTCACAATGGCATTGTGGTGACATCTACCTACAGATTAGTTGTCACAATGGCATTGTGGTGACATCTACCTACAGTTTAGTTGTCACAATGGCGTTGTGTTGACCTCTACCTACAGATTAGTTGTCACAATGGCGTTGTGGTGACCTCTACCTACAGATTAGTTGTCACAATGGCTATGTGGTGACCTCTACCTACAGATTAGTTGCCACAATGGCATATGTAGTGACCTCTACCTACAGATTAGTTGTCACAATGGCGTATTTGGTGACCTCTACCTACGGATTAGTTGCCACAATGGCGTATGTGGTGACCTCTACCTACGGATTAGTTGCCACAATGGCGTATGTGGTGACCTCTACCTACAGATAAGTTGCCACAATGGCATATGTGGTGACCTCTACCTACAGATTAGTTGTCACAATGGCGTATGTGGTGACATCTACCTACAGTTTAGTTGTCACAATGGCATTGTGGCGACCTCTACCTACAGATTAGTTGCCACAATGGCGTGTGAGGTGACCTCTACCTACAGATAAGTTGCCACAATGGCATATGTGGTGACCTCTACCTACAGATTAGTTGTCACAATGGCGTATGTGGTGACATCTACCTACAGTTTAGTTGTCACAATGGCGTTGTGGCGACCTCTACCTACAGATTAGTTGTCACAATGGCGTGTGAGGTGACCTCTACCTACAGATTAGTTGCCACACTGGCGTATGTGGTGACCTCTACCTACAGATTAGTTGTCACAATGGCGTTGTGGTGACATCTACCTTCAGATTAATTGTCACAATGGCATTGTGGTGACATCTACCTACAGTTTAGTTGTCACAATGGCGTTGTGTTGACCTCTACCTACAGATTAGTTGTCACAATGGCGTTATTGTGACCTCTACCTACAGTTTAGTTGTCACAATGGCGTTGTGGTGACCTCTACCTACAGATTAGTTGTCACAATGGCTATGTGGTGACCTCTACCTACAGATTAGTTGCCACAATGGCGTATGTGGTGAACTCTACCTACAGATCAGTTGCCACTATGGCGTATGTGGTGACCTCTACCTACGGATTAGTTGCTACAATGGCGTATGTGGTGACCTCTACCTACAGATTAGTTGCCACAATGCCGTATGTGGTGACCTCTACCTACAGATTAGTTGCCACAATGGCATATGTGGTGACCTCTACCTACAGTTTAGTTGTCACATTGCCGTATGTGGTGACATCTACCTACAGTTTAGTTGTCACAATGGCGTTGTGGCGACCTCTACCTACAGATTAGTTGTCACAATGGCGTGTGTGGTGACCTCTACCTACAGATAAGTTGCCACACTGGTGTATGTGGTGACCTCTACCTACAGATTAGTTGTCACAATGGCGTATGTTCAATGTATGTGCAACCGTCTGAGCTTTCTTATGTATTGAGGGATTTTCAAATAACATGGCACTGTCCATCATAATCATATGTTGCATACAAGACTTAGTCCCATAACTCAAATGTCAAGGTCACACATAGAAGTTAAAGGTCAGAAAAATTAATAAGCTCAAAATTTCCTGTTCACTCTATATCTTGTAAACCATTTAACAGATTTTGAAAAAACATTACACAGACAATTGTTTTCCCTAGTCAGAAAATGTGCTGCACACAAGACCCAGGTCTGTAAGTCAAAGCTCAAGACATCCCTTGAGATTCAAGGTCAGAAATAAATTCAATAATTGATGTCCACTCCATATTTTGTAAACCACTCACTATTCAAAAGGAAGTCTGTAATGAAAGGCTTCACATTGTAGCTCTTTGGCATCTAGTTGGCACTGTTGTCAGGTTTGTTTTAAACCCCAAAAATCCCTTGCTGGGCCCCGGAACTTTTGTGGGAGTGGTTATCAGAGTTAGTGGAAGGTTGTAGGAGTAGCTATCATATAAAATCGCTATTATCTACCTGTTGATTATAATTACACATTATAAAATACATTAAGCTTGCTGAGGTGGTGCAGATCATTTGAATGTACTGGTTACAGGTATTAAAGTTAATCTAGTAGTAGGCCAAAACACATAAAAAAACATTATGGAACTCGGTTCAAGCTAACCAAATAACTTGTGAGAGATAAGTGATATTAAGACAGCGCCTTATCACTTGAGTTGAGCTAGGTTTAAGCCCACAAATTAACCTTTTAGAGGTAAGTTAGATTGTGTCAGCATCTTGGCTCACTCAGCCACTAAAAATCCCAAAGATTTGAATAGAAACATGTATTCTTAACTTCCCACTTTCTAATGTGTATTTATTTTCCTGTTTTCTTTTTCAGAGCAAGATATCTCTCACTTCACATAGCTATGTTCATAGAACAGACAAACCATTCTTGTGTAAACATTGTGATGCCAGATATAAGCACTCTACATCCCTGAAAATACATGAAAGAACACATACTGGGGAGAAGCCTTACCCATGTTCAGTTTGTAATAGAGCCTTTACCCAAATAGGTAACATGAAACGACACCTGGTTAATGTACATGGTCATGCAGACGGAATTGGGTGATATTGGTAATTGGAACCAGTTTTTACAACATCTACAATATTGTTAAATATATTTAAAGGTGATATTGTATATTATGTAATATCATGTAATATTCACATTATTTGAAGTTTGTACATGCAGTATGGTAACTGACTGACAAATTATTGTGGTTACATATGGCATGTTGTGACATGTTTAATTTTTATATTAGATAAGGCCGTCTTTATAAAAACTTTTTGCTGAGCTCCTACAATGTACCTACATACTTACTCAAAATTGCAGCTACCCAAACTTTTTTATTGACTTTCAAAGCGTTTAATTTTTTTTCATGATTTCTGTCCATTTTTTTCTTTAAAATGACTATGCAAAATCAAAATCTGGCAAAAAAAAATTAGCTATCTACCTACCCAAATGAAAAATACTGGGTCAGAGCACAGCAAACAAACAATTTTTTAATGATGGCCCAATGTGAGACTGACATAGGAATAACTTTCGGTATGTTTTGTTCAATCATTGAGTAAATTGCCTAAATAAACAAAGCATTAAACTTCTTAAAATTGTGATAGCTCATTCAAAACTAATTCTTTTATGTTAAGAATTTGACTTTTCCAGCCATTTTGTTGCAGTTTACTGTTATGTTACTGATTTTTTTTTTAAATGGATTTAATTGAAATAAATGAGAGATATTTTGAGTTTAAACTACAGAGCCGAAAAATTGGTGTAAATATTTTTTCTTAATAAGTGTGATGAACTACGGAGTGTTGCGGCCTCAGTTAATTGCAGATTTAGTAAACATGACTTTTTTTGTCAAACAATGAGAAATGTAAACACATTTGATCGAATTGCAGTCAGATTCAGTAGTTGAGAGGAAACCAGGACATAACCAACTGTATGCACCAAGGAAATAATTACTGAAAAAGTATAGTCATTCATAACGACTGGGCTAAACATGTAGTCGTCCATATAAATGACTAATCTAAACATGTATTCATCCACAATGATTGGCCTATAATTAATGAAATTGAATAACAAATACTGTTATAATTTCTATACTCTTGATAAAATTGAAAAAATAAATGTTGTAATTTTTATATTTTTAATGAAATTGGTAAACAAGTAATGTTGTAATTTCTATACACTCAATGAACTTGAATAACAAATAATGTTGTGATTTTTATATTCTCAATGAAATTGAACAATAAGTTATGTTATAATTCCTAAACTATCAATGAAATTGAATAACAAGTAATGTTATAATTCCTAAACTATCAATGAAATTGAATAACAAGTAATGTTATAATTCCTAAACTATCAATAAAATTGAATAACAAGTATTATCATCCACCTAAAATAGCTATTCCAATGAGCTTCGAGCATGTGTAACACATGATTGTATATAAGATATCGTAATTGTATGCCTTAAACCGGAAGCGTGCAGAAAATCTGAATAGATTTTTTCATATTGGACGTTTTGACCGTCCCGAAAAATCAATTATAATTTCATATTGGACGTTAAGGAACAGAAACTCTAATGATATAAATGCTTCGCAATTCTTAGATATAACATTTAAGAGAAATCACCGAGGCACTCCTAATGAATATTGTGTCGTTTGAAACAAGCAACATGTGTATATTAAGAAATTGAAGTATATATTATTCCAAAAGATATAGATACTTGAAAAATTATAATTTAAAAAAAAAAGAAAATAGGTATGATAAGGGACTTAAATAAGTATTAATATACCTATTTAAAAGAACCAACTTTAATATTATCAAAAATTTGATAAACATCAACTACCTGTTATTTTTCGTATTTTTTTAAAATTGACCTTTTATTAATATAAATCGTTTTATAAAATTTGGATTTAATATTTTGCTTTATATGGAAAGAACTCCAGTTGAATAACAAAAAGATCGTTATACAGTTCACTGTACAATATAGATTTTATTGTACTTGTCAATATTGTGGTGAAAACCTGTATTGGATTCGGCGCCTGCGGCGTCTCTTCCAATACAGGTTTTCACCACAACATTAACTCGTACAATATAAATCCATATTGTACAGTGAACTGTATAATAACATTATAATGTGATAGTTTTTGCATTCTCAAATTACATATATATTGGTTATAAATACATTTGTGTAACTGTAATGTAGTTCTTATATTCTCAGTCATATTGAATGACACATATTATTATAGTTTTTAACAAGCTCAGTAATATTGAATATTAATAACAAGTACTGCTACAGGTTTTACATTTTCAATTGAATTGAATAACAAATACTGTTATAGTTTTTACATTCATAATGCTTTTGAATAACAAGTACTGTTATAGTTTTTACATTCTCAATGCTGTTGAATAACAAGTACTGCAATAGTTTTTACATTCACAATGCTATTGAATAACAAGTACTGTTATAGTTTTAACATTCATAATGCTATTGAATAACAAGTACTGTTATCGTTATATTTTTTTGCATTCTCAGTGATATTGAATAACAAATACTGTTATATTTTTTACATTCTAAATGCTTTTAAATAACAAATACTGTTACAGTTTTTGCATTTTCAATGCTATTGAATAACAACTACTGTTATAGTTTTTATATTCTCAATGCTTTTGAATAACAAGTACTGTTATATTTTTGCATTCGCAATGCTGTTGAATAACAACTACTGTTATATTTTTTACATTCTCAATATTTTTGAATAACAAGTACTGTTAAAGTTTTTGCATTCGCAATGCTGTTGAATAACAACTACTGTTATAGTTTTTACATTCTCAGTGCTTTTGAATAACAAGTACTGTAATAGATTTTGCGATCTCAATGCTATTGAATAACAAGTACGGTTATATTTTTTGCGTTCTCAATGCTGTTGTATAACAAATACTGTTATATTTTTTGCGTTCTCAATGCTATTGAATAACAACTACTGTTATATTTTTTACATTCTCAATGCTGTTGAAAAACAAATACTGTTATAGTTTTTGCATTCTCAATGCTGTTGAATAACAACTACTGTTATAGTTTTTGCGTTCTCAATATAATTGAATAACAACTACTGTTATAGTTTTTACATTCTCAATGCTTTTGAGTAACAAGTACTGTTATAGTTTTTGCTATCTCAATGTTATTGAATAACAACTTCTGTTATAGTTTTTGCGTTCTTAATGCTATTGAATAACAACTACTGTTATAGTTTTTACATTCTCAATGCTTTTGAATAACAAGTACTGTTATAGCTTTTGCATTTGCAATGCTTTTGAATAACAAGTACTGTAATAGTTTTTGCATTCTCAATGCTATTGAATAACAACTACTGTTATATTTTTTACATTCTCAATGCTGTTGAATAACAAATACTGTTATATTTTTTGCGTTCTCAATGCTATTGAATAACAAATACTGTTATATTTTTTGCATTCTCAATGCTATTGAATAACAAATACTGTTACAGTTTTTACATTTTCAATGCTTTTGAATAATAACTACTGTTATAGTTTTTGCTATCTCAATGCTATTGAATAACAAGTACTGTTATAGTTTTTGCTATCTCAATGCTATTAAATAACAAGTACTGTTATAGTTTTTACATTCACAATGCTATTGAATAACAAGTACTGTAATAGTTTTTACATTCGCAATGCTATTGAATAACAAGTACTGTTATAGTTTTTGCGTTCTCAGTGCTGTTGAATAATAACTACTGTTATATTTTTTGCATTCTCAATGCTATTGAATAACAAGTACTGTTACAGTTTTTGCATTCACATTGCTGTTGAATAACAAGTACCGAAATAGTGTTTGCGTTCTCAATGCTGTTGTATAACAAATACTGTTATATTTTTTGCATTCTCAATGCTATTGAATAACAACTACTGTTATATTTTTTGCATTCTCAATGCTGTTGAATAACAAATACTGTTATATTTTTTGCATTCTCAATGCTGTTGAATAACAAAAACTGTTAGATTTTTTGCATTCTCAATGCTGTTGAATAACAAATACTGTTATATTTTTTGCATTCTCAATGCTATTGAATAACAAATACTGTTATAGTTTTTGCATTCTCAATGCTGTTGAATAACAACTACTGTTACATGTATAGTTTTTGCATTCTCAATGCTTTTAAATAACAAGTAATGTTATAGTTTTTACATTTGCAATGCTATTGAATAACAATTTCTGTTATAGTTTTGGCATTCTCAATGCTAGTGAATAACAAGTACTGTTATAGTTTTTGCAATCTCAATAATATTGAATGACAAGTATTGTTATAGTTTTTTCAATTTCAATGATATTAAATATCAAGTACCGTATAGATTTTACAATCTCAATGGTAATGAATAACAAGTTCTATTATATTTTTAGCTCCAGTGGCCAAAGGCCAGCTGGGCTGATGTCATGGTAAGTTGTCTGTCATCTGTCGTCTGTCTGTCCATCCATCCGTCCTTCTGTGAACCTTTATCTTGTAGATGCTATAGCAACTTCATTTTTCATTGAATCTTAACCAAACTGCATATACTAGTATATAACCACAAGATCTATATGAAGCAAAAACTTTTCTCTGAAAGTTCAAATCCTTGACCTTAGATATTTTAGGTGTAACATTGCATGGTGGTCTCCTAAAAGATTTGTTGAAGAGGAACTTACAAAAATACCTTTCTTCTAAAATGTTCATCTGTTGCCAGTAGAATGATTCAGGCTCTCTTGTTTACAATCTCAATAACATTGAATAACATGTACAAATATAGTTTTTACAGTCTCAATGAAACTGAATATCAAATACAGTTCAGTTTTGTTTTAAGCTTGCTGGGACAAAGTCCATGGAGTGCTTTTGCAATGACCCCGGCGTCGACGTCGGCGTTTCGGCGTCGTTGTCTGTACACACCTAGGTTAAACTTTTGCATTTAAGTTTAAGATATCTATGCAACCACTCATTGGATGTGTGTTCACCATTATTAATGGAACACACAGAGACAAGAGCAATAGCTGTGGATTGCATTTTGTCACAGTTATGGCAGTTTTTCGACTAAGACACCCAGGTTAAACTTTTGCGTTTAGTTGCGTTTAAGTTTAAGATATATTTGCAACCACTCATTGGATGTGAATGCAACTTCGCATGTGTATTCACCATCATTAATAGAACACACAGAGAAAAGAACCATAACTCTGGGTTGCATTTTGGCACAGTTATGGCCATTTTCAACTTAATTTTTCAGATAAAGTTTTTATCAGGTAAGATATCTATGCAACCACTCATTTGATATGAGTGAAAATTCCCATGTGTGTTCACCATCATCAGTGGAACACACAGAAACAAGAACCATAACTCGGGGATGCATTTTGGCAAAGTTATGGCCCTTTTGGACTTAATTTTTCGTCTGTAGACGCACAGTTTAAACTTTTGTGTTTAGTTTTGGTGTTTGCCTCCAATCTCAATCTTTGTATGAGTGGTGAGTTTTATCCCATTGGTGAGCTTTGTTGTCTTCTGACAACTCTTGTTTACATTGTCAGTGATAATAGAAAAATTGTTTTTATTATTCTGTATTTAATTTGCGGTTGTGTAAAAGGTAGATTTCTATTTATTTTTACTGTATACAATTTAAAACAAATGTGTTGTTATGTCTCCTTAGTTTACATTCTAAATGTAGATTTTAAACCTTTTTTCAAACAATTAAAATTCACAGAGTGTGTATAGTATGTCACAGGGTGAAGTGATTTGTTCTCAGTGATGTGACGGATTAGCTCACAGTTCCGGTCATAAATGTTTTACACAATATGGACAGGAGATACATAAAAGAAATTAGAACAATTCTGGCGGTATGAATCTGAGTTGAGAACTACAGTCAAACCTGTTTTAAGCAGTCAGTCAAGGGAAAGAGCAAACTTAATGTGGACTTTAAAGACAGGTATTTGCTAAATACAGGTTAATTTGTTCTGAAATAATAGAAATAGGAAATATTAAATGTTGCTGCTTAAGACAAGTGGCTGCTTAAAAGAGGTGACCGCTTACACAGGTCTGACTGTAATTAGTTGCCTATGGGTACTAATCTATTGCATCTTCAACATGACTCAATTACTCTATACAATAACCATTTACTACATTTTTTTGATAGTATTTTCTATTATGTTTGTTGTATAAATAAGTTGTTACTCATCACTGTAACACAGTATTTATTCTCTAACCATTCAAATAAAATCTATACTGTTGTGTACTTCAACCAATCTGGAAGAATCCAATATGAAGTATAAAAAAATCCACCACAAACAAATCACTTCACACATCATGAAATTTGTGTTTTGCTTTAAGAAACAACTGTTCTTATTTATATGACTTATACTTGATGTTGTGAAATTGTGAACTGTAAATGTTTTTTTTTTATAATTCCGTTGTTGTACATTTGAAAGAGGCTTCACTTACAAAGATTTGGGAGCATTTTGGGTCATATTTGGCCCATTTAATATTCAATGGTAAGTTACACTGACCAATGATTTATTTTCTCAATTTTTTTAAAAAAAATACCCAGGCCAAATATGACCCAAAATGTAATTAGCCCTTTATGGCCATGAAACCATCCATCATTAGAAAATGATGTAATTCTATGCAATTTTTGGCAGCAACATTTATTTTTATAATGAGTTTTAGGTTTAAAAAGGTTTTCTGTAAACAAATGTATTCATGATTGTTCATAGTGAAGCCAATTCTTGACAAAAAAAATCCAAACGCTTATATCCAGAAATCTGAAGTTTGTTGGACGTATGATGCCACAGTACTTCAGCTGGGCATGATCAGATGAATTTATATTGTTTAACCCTTTACTCCATAGATACGCGTTTTCCCTCACCAATCACAGAAGGCCTTTGTAAACAGTGCAGGAAGAGTTCAGATTGCCCGTAAAAGACAAATCTGAACACTTCCTGTACTGTTTTCCACTCTGTCAGTTAATATAAACATAATTCACCCAAAAATTCAAAAGCCGTGTATTATAGGTGTACAATGGCGTCTATATTAGAGGTGTCTAAAGGCAACTATATTAGAGGTGTCCAGAGGCGTCTATGTGAAGTAAAGGGTTAAATATTTATATTTAACTGAAGTTCCAGAATGGGGCGGGATAAAGTAGCACCTCAAAATGCATTGGTCTTACCATTTTGGGTATTTTCTGTATTTAACAGTAATATGTGGGGAAGTTCAACATACAACTGGGTGCAAAACCACGAAGCTGATATCCAGTCAGAACAGGTTATTTTGACCATCTGAACATGTGCAAAATGAGAATGACTGCAATACAAATGTAACAGGTGAGAAAAAAATGCAGCCAGTCCGGGACAAGGACCCGGAACCCTTCGCTTACAGGGCGAATGTTTTACCGACCGAGCTAACCAAACCGCTTACATTGATTCCTCTCCTAGTAGGGTACATACACACTGTTACACAAAAATGCCCGAACATACAACTTTTTAGGCTGAAATGCCAAAGTAATATTGAAATTGAGGACATTTTTTTTATAAAAAAACATCTGAGAATGTGGAATCAACAGTTTCTACTACAAACTATAACTGCTGTAAAAATGAATACAAGGAAATGTTGGAATACCTGTACTTTTTTCTTAATACAAGTTCTAACTAACCCTTTACTTCATAGATACGCGTTTTCCTGCACCAATCACAGAAAGCCTTTGAAAACAGTGCAGGAAGAGTTCAGATTGCTCGTAACGAGCAATCTGAACACTTCCTGCACTGTTTTCCACTCTGTCAGTTAATTTAAACATCATTCACCCATTGCTGATATGTGATGAATTAATGCTTTCAATATTTGAGGAGTCCAAAGGCGTCTATATGAAGTAAAGTTTTAACGTCCGTTATTATCAGACTTTTTGAGAAAATTATATTTTTGTTCCTCCTGAAAAGTTAGTATTTTGTTAGTTCATCATTTTGACTGGAGACCAATGATATCCCAGTAGCAGGGAAGGACATGTTTCATTAGGAGAAGTCTCGGGAGATAACTGTATTTATATGATTTCTGTATAATCATCACTATTGAACCTTCTATCTAAAAATGTTGGAATTTATATGTGATGCCTCTTTCATGTAAAAAGCAGTTTATTTTATTTTACATAAAATACTCAAGGAATGTATTTATTTTTTACTTTGGACCACGTGATGTTTAATTATGTATTTATTTTTTTTTATATTTTTGAGTTTAATTACTTGTTAAGTTTGTTTATAAATGAATTATTTACAACTTGTTGCTTTTTTTTTACCTTTTTGATCAAATGTGTTGCTGTATTCTTTTACCATCAAAAGTGATTTTGTGCTTTGGGCAGAAAATTCGTGTCCAGACTGTCTTACATTGTGAGAACAGACTGTCTTACATTGTGAGAACTTTTATTTTTCAAAGAACCACAGATTTGTTATCTTTCATATTTATTTGTGTTGTAAGAACTAGTTTAACAATCGATGTAGAATATATAAATAAATAAAAAAAAGCAAAACAGAAGTGCAGGAATAATCAGAAGTTTGGGTAAAATATGGATAGAATAGAATTCTGCTGGTAAACACGCAGCATTCCTGTTAATTATGAATAAAAATAAATCTGCCAATCTTTGAAAAATAAAGATACCAGAGACTGGACACTATCTGTTTGCTTAAAATAATTAAAAGGGAGACAATGCATTTTTTTCCTTAATAAAAAAAACCTGCATATTAAATTTATGCACATATATAGGAAGTATTTTAGTAACTGTTTTATCAAGCAAAAAAAAAAGAACTTGTTACACAGTTTTCTGTTATTCACCTAACCGCAGTCCATTACACACTTGCAGCTTTTACATATTTTGATTACCTATACTCATGTTTACCCTGTGTATGCCAGATTTACATGTTATTGTAAAGCAGTAAATGTAACTGTTATTACCTATACTCATGTTTACCCTGTGTATGCCAGTTTTACATGTTATTGTAAAGCAGTAAATGTAACTGTTATTACCTATACTCGTGTTTACCCTGTGTATGCCAGATTTACATGTTATTGTAAAGCAGTAAATGTAACTGTTATTATCTATACTCATGTTTACCCTGTGTATGCAAGTTTTACATGTTATTGTAAAGCAGTAAATGTAACTGTTATTACCTATACTCATGTTTACCCTGTGTATGCAAGTTTTACATGTTATTGTAAAGCAGTAAATGTAACTGTTATTACCTATACTCATGTTTACCCTGTGTATGCCAGTTTTACATGTTATTGTAAAGCAGTAAATGTAACTGTAATTACCTATACTCATGTTTACCCTGTGTATGCCAGTTTTACATGTTATTGTAAAGCAGTAAATGTATCTGTTATTACCTATACTCATGTTTACCCTGTGTATGCCAGTTTTACATGTTATTGTAAAGCAGTAAATGTAACTGTTATTACCTATACTCATGTTTACCCTGTGTATGCCAGTTTTACATGTTATTGTAAAGCAGTAAATGTAACTGTTATTACCTATACTCATGTTTACCCTGTGTATGCCAGATTTACATGTTATTGTAAAGCAGTAAATGTATCTGTTATTACCTATACTCATGTTTACCCTGTGTATGCCAGATTTACATGTTATTGTAAAGCAGTAAATATAACTGTTATTACCTATACTCATGTTTACCCTGTGAATGCCAGTTTTACATGTTATTGTAAAGCAGTAAATGTATCTGTTATTACCTATACTCATGTTTACCCTGTGTATGCCAGTTTTACATGTTATTGTAAAGCAGTAAATGTAACTGTTATTACCTATACTCATGTTTACCCTGTGTATGCCAGTTTTACATGTTATTGTAAAGCAGTAAATGTAACTGTAATTACCTATACTCATGTTTACCCTGTGTATGCCAGTTTTACATGTTATTGTAAAGCAGTAAATGTATCTGTTATTACCTATACTCATGTTTACCCTGTGTATGCCAGTTTTACATGTTATTGTAAAGCAGTAAATGTAACTGTTATTACCTATACTCATGTTTACCCTGTGTATGCCAGTTTTACATGTTATTGTAAAGCAGTAAATGTAACTGTTATTACCTATACTCATGTTTACCCTGTGTATGCCAGATTTACATGTTATTGTAAAGCAGTAAATGTAACTGTTATTACCTATACTCATGTTTACCCTGTGTATGCCAGATTTACATGTTATTGTAAAGCAGTAAATATAACTGTTATTACCTATACTCATGTTTACCCTGTGAATGCCAGTTTTACATGTTATTGTAAAGCAGTAAATGTATCTGTTATTACCTATACTCATGTTTACCCTGTGTATGCCAGTTTTACATGTTATTGTAAAGCAGTAAATGTAACTGTTATTACCTATACTCATGTTTACCCTGTGTATGCCAGTTTTACATGTTATTGTAAAGCAGTAAATGTAACTGTAATTACCTATACTCATGTTTACCCTGTGTATGCCAGTTTTACATGTTATTGTAAAGCAGTAAATGTAACTGTTATTACCTATACTCTTGTTTACCCAGTGTATGCCAGTTTTACATGTTATTGTAAAGCAGTAAATGTAACTGTTATTACCTATACTCATGTTTACCCTGTGTATGCCAGTTTTACATGTTATTGTAAAGCAGTAAATGTATCTGTTATTACCTATACTCATGTTTACCCTGTGTATGCCAGTTTTACATGTTATTGTAAAGCAGTAAATGTAACTGTTATTACCTATACTCATGTTTACCCTGTGTATGCCAGTTTTACATGTTATTGTAAAGCAGTAAATGTAACTGTTATTACCTATACTCATGTTTACCCTGTGTATGCCAGATTTACATGTTATTGTAAAGCAGTAAATGTAACTGTTATTACCTATACTCATGTTTACCCTGTGTATGCCAGATTTACATGTTATTGTAAAGCAGTAAATATAACTGTTATTACCTATACTCATGTTTACCCTGTGAATGCCAGTTTTACATGTTATTGTAAAGCAGTAAATGTATCTGTTATTACCTATACTCATGTTTACCCTGTGTATGCCAGTTTTACATGTTATTGTAAAGCAGTAAATGTAACTGTTATTACCTATACTCATGTTTACCCTGTGTATGCCAGTTTTACATGTTATTGTAAAGCAGTAAATGTAACTGTAATTACCTATACTCATGTTTACCCTGTGTATGCCAGTTTTACATGTTATTGTAAAGCAGTAAATGTAACTGTTATTACCTATACTCTTGTTTACCCAGTGTATGCCAGTTTTACATGTTATTGTAAAGCAGTAAATGTAACTGTTATTACCTATACTCATGTTTACCCTGTGTATGCCAGATTTGCATGTTATTGTAAAGCAGTAAATATAACTGTTATTACCTATACTCATGTTTACCCTGTGTATGCCAGATTTGCATGTTATTGTAAAGCAGTAAATGTAACTGTTATTACCTATACTCATGTTTACCCTGTGTATGCCAGATTTATATGTTATTGTAAAGCAGTAAATGTAACTGTTATTACCTATACTCATGTTTACCCTGTGTATGCCAGTTTTACATGTTATTGTAAAGCAGTAAATGTAACTGTTATTATAAAAGTAAACTGATAAAAATAACATGACTGTATGATGGTACATTGCTGCTAAATGAAACATTAAATGAACAGTAAAGCATCATCCTCGCATGAGGAAGGTTGTGGGTTGAATACTTGGCCAGGTCATACCAAAGATTTAAAAAAATGGTACTAAAGCTTCCTGGTTTGACACTTATCATTTAGAGGATTTGGCATTGTGTGCACTCCAGAATACTGAACCAAACTTCAGTAGTAGATATAATGACATCTGAGCTCAACCAGATAATTACTGTCTAAGTTGTAGCCCTGGAATTGTCAAATATTAAACAATATTGTTCTGTGTGAAATGGTTAAACTATATTAAACAATATCGGTCAAACTTTCTACAAGTTGTGGCCCTTTCTTTACATAATTTTCAGTAAAAATTTGTTTCTGATCAAGAGCAGGAGCATTTGTGTCGACAGGCACATTATAAGTGTTTTTTAAGAGCATTCTCTTATGTCACATATGAGCGATGGTTTAGCAGATACATAGTAGTTACAGCTTGTGTAAATCTAAAATAGCTACAACAAGAACTTATATAGAAGGATACGAAACTCGCGTCTCTACTAAATGTTGATAAAACAGAATGCGAAGAATTAATAATTTGGCAAATTAAGCATTCAAATTTCACAGGCAGCTGATTTCTTTTACATAAAAAGTTTGGTGTATGTAACCTTTTATGTTTTATAATGTTTTAAACATGAAAAATGATATTGAATTTAAAGTTTGAAGTATAATTTCAAGTACTTTCCTTGATATTTCAGTGGCAGTATACACATTTTGTAATCATTAGTACTTCAACAATATAAACATAATTTGCTGGGAATCGTCTCGTTTTGTAAAAATATCCATTGTGCAAATAAAGAATTTTGATTTGTATTTCTGAGATTAATGAAAGTTGGATATTCGAAAATGAGATTTCGCTAGATTATGCATGAATGCACGAGCATTCATAACATTTCAATCAGTTGCATTTCCTTCTTTTACTATATATGTTCTTGGCTACAACCAGAAATCTATTGTATGCTATTTTTTAACTCTTAAGATATTGCAAACACAACCAGTTTCAAGAAGTTATATATTGTTTCATACTCCACTTTAGTATTGATTTTCTTGCAGATAATTTATAGCATCGACTCTATATAATTCCTTGTTTAAAGCATCGACTATATATAATTCCTTGTTTATAGCAACGACTCTATATAAATCATTATTTATAGCATCGACTCTATATAATTCCTTGTTTATAGCAACGACTCTATATAATTCCTTGTTTATAGCAACAACTTTATATAATTCCTTGTTTATAGCAACGATTCTATATAATTCCCTGTTTATAGCAATGAGTCTATATAATTCCTTGTTTATAGCAATGACTCTGTATAATTCCTTGTTTATAGCAACGACTCTATATAATTCCTTGTTAATAGCAACGATTCTATATAATTCCTTGTTTATAGCAATGAGTCTATATAATTCCTTGTTTATAGCAATGAGTCTCTATAATTCCTTGTTTATAGCAACGAGTCTCTATAATTCCTTGTTTATAGCAACGAGTCTCTATAATTCCTTGTTTATAGCAACGAGTCTATATAATTCCTTGTTTATAGCAACGAGTCTATATAATTCCTTGTTTATAGCAATGAGTCTATATTATTCCTTGTTTATAGCAATGAGTCTATATAATTCCTTGTTTATAGCAACGACTCTATATAATTCCTTGTTTAAAGCAATGACTCTGTATAATTCCTTGTTTATAGCAACGACTATAAAATTCCTTGTTTAAAGCAACAACTCTGTATAATTCCTTGTTTATAGCAACGACTCTATAAAACTCCTTGTTTATAGCAACGCCTCTATATAATTCCTTGTTTATAGCAACGACTCTATTTAATTCGTTGTTTATAGCAAAGACTATATAATTCCTTGTTTATAGCTATGACTATATATAATTGCTTGTTTAAAGCAACGACTCTATATAATTCCTTGTTTATAGCAAGGACTCTATATAATTCCTTGTTTATAGCAACGAGTCTCTATAATTCCTTGTTTATAACAACAACTCTACATAATTCCTTGGTTATAGCAACAACTCTATATAATTTCTTGTTTAAAGCAACGAGTCTATATAATTCCTTGTTTATAGCAACTAGTCTATATAATTCCTTGTTTATAGCAATGACTCTATATATTTCCTTATTTATAGCAATGACTCTATATGTATAATTCCTTGTTTATAGCAACGACTCTATATAATTCCTTGTTTATAGCAACAACTCTATATAATTCCTTGTTTAAAGCAATGACTCTGTATAATTCATTGGTTATAGCAACGACACTATAAAATTCCTTGTTTAAAGCAATAACTCTGTATAATTCCTTGTTTATAGCAACGACTCTATATAATTCCTTGTTTATAGCAACGACTCTATATAATTCCTTGTTTGAAGCAATGACTCTGTATAATTCCTTGGTTATAGCAATGACTCTATAAAATTCCTTGTTTATAGCAACGACTCTGTATAATTCCTTGTTTATAACAAGGATTCTATATATCTCCTTGTTTATAGCAACGAGTCTCTATAATTCCTTGTTTATAACAACAACTCTACATAATTCCTTGGTTATAGCAACAACTCTATATAATTTCTTGTTTAAAGCAACGAGTCTATATAATTCCTTGTTTATAGCAACTAGTCTATATAATTCCTTGTTTATAGCAATGACTCTATATAATTCCTTATTTATAGCAATGACTCTATATATATATTTCTTTGTTTATAGCAACGACTCTATATAATTCCTTGTTTATAGCAACGACTCTATATAATTCCTTGTTTAAAGCAATGACTCTGTATAATTCATTGGTTATAGCAACGACTCTATAAAATTCCTTGTTTAAAGCAATAACTCTTTATAATTCCTTATTTATACCAACGACTCTGTATAACTCCTTGTTTATAGCAACGACTCTATATAATTCCTTGTTTATAGCAACGACTCTATTTAAATAGTTGTTTTTAGCAAAGACTCTATATAATTCCTTGTTTATAGCATTGAGTCTATATAATTCCTTGTTTATAGCAACGACTCTATATAATTCCTTGTTTATAGCAAAGACTCTATATAATTCCTTGTTTAAAGCAATGACTCTGTATAATTCCTTGGTTATAGCAACGACTCTATAAAATTCCTTGTTTAAAGCAACGACTCTGTATAATTCCTTGTTTATAGCAACGACTCTATATAACTCCTTGTTTATAGCAACGACTCTATATAATTCCTTGTTTATAGCTACGACTCTATAGCAACGACTCTGTATAATTCCTTGTTTATAGCAACGACTCTATATAACTCCTTGTTTATAGCAACGACTCTATATAATTCCTTGTTTATAGCAACGACTCTATTTAATTCGTTGTTTATAGCAAAGACTCTATATAATTCCTTGTTTATAGCAACGAGTCTATATAATTCCTTGTTTATAGCAATGACTATATATAATTGCTTGTTTAAAGCAACGACTCTATATAATTCCTTGTTTATAGCAACGACTCTATATAATTCCTTGTATATAGCAACGAGTCTCTATAATTCCTTGTTTATAACAACGACTCTACATAATTCCTTGGTTATAGCAACAACTCTATACAATTTCTTGTTTAAAGCAACGAGTCTATATAATTCCTTGTTTATAGCAATGACTCTATATAATTCCTTATTTATAGCAACGACTCTATATATATAATTCCTTGGTTATACCAATGACTCTATATAATTCCTTGTTAATAGCAACGACTCTTTATAATTCCTTGTTTATAGCAATGACTCTATATAATTCCTTATTTATAGCAACGACTCTATATATATAATTCCTTATATAGCAATGACTCTATATAATTCCTTGTTTATAGCAACGACTCTATATATATATAATTCCTTGGTTATAGCAATGACTCTATATAATTCCTTGTTTATAGCAACGACTCTATATATATAATTCCTTGGTTATACCAATGACTCTATATAATTCCTTGTTAATAGCAACTAGTCTATATAATTCCTTGTTTATAGCAATGACTCTATATAATTCCTTATTTATAGCAACGACTCTATATAATTCCTTGTTTATAGCAACGACTTTATAATGCCTTGTTTATAGCGATTCCTCTTAAAACAATGTCTTCAAAAATGGAAAATCTTTTAAATGGAATACACTAGTACTCGTACATGTCAATCCTAACAGAAAACAACAGTAAAACTGAATACACATTTCATATCTATGGCACAGCACAGTGCAAAAATTGCATATCATATTGTTAACATAGATTTTCATACTTTATTTGCTTTTTAAGTATTTATGTACTTTTTTTATTGTTGTTGATATGCTTGTTGTTGATAGCAGAGCTGCAATAAATTTAAATGTTGTGAATTGATTAACGTGGATGTTATTTATTTTGTCCATGGAATCTAGATAAACCTAAACAGTGCTTAACATGTTAAACTTATTTGTTTTACTTTGATTGCAAAACTGACTATTACAACTTAGACAAATCACGCTTCAATGTCTTCCTGGGTAGAACCAGTACTAAGCATATGCGGAAAACGTATCTTGCCCAAGGACACCACACACCGTCTTGGTAGAGGATCGAACCCCACAACCCTCCGATCCTAGGCACAAAGCTATTTCTACTACTGGACCACGCGCTCCACACTTTACTGACATTGCTAGTATAGTCTTAATATATAATGCCATTTGCCAGTATGACTGTAAGATTTTCGACCAACAGCTATCAGAATTATTTTTTTTACCGCTGAGGTAATGCATTCGGGTCCATTTCGGCCCGAAACTTTTGTGAGAAGGTGCAAAATGCACACGGACGACAGGTTCTACTAGTATTCACCAATGAGATGCCATATATAAACTATTGTGCGTTCAAAGAGCGACATAAGTTGGTAAATTAAGTTCATAACATATACATTTGTGCCACGTGTGTATTAAATAGGGGTTTACGACGTACCAATGCAATTAGGAGGAAAGAATAGTGCAAGCTCCTTGTTTATGTATCAAAGTAAAGAGAGTACTTAATGAATATGCACACGCTTTCCTAATTAAGTTTCATTGTTATTATTTTAGTGTTTGGTTTATATTGCCGATATTTAAAAACCACATAATACAATGCCAACAATATATATATCATTGTATGAGCTGTTGCTGCTTACATATTATATATACAATTCGTGATAAAAATGACAGTGGTCAAGAATGCAAAGCTTGACCACGACGACATGTATAAAGCAAGGCTATTAAATACAGCAAACTAACATGCATTTTAACGTTAGAAAACAAAAACAAAACACACCAATAAATAACACTTTGTTACTAGAGATCGTACTCTTGTCATTTTTCATATAACAACATGGAATCACTGATGAATTGGTATTTCACCACATTAAGATCGAACGAATCTGAAGTTCTACTTGTATGAAGGTTATATATATATATATATATATATATATATATATATATATATATATATATATATATAGGGTTTAAGTGATATTAATGGGTTCATTGTCCGTCCGTAAACATTTCACCTTGAGTTTATCAAGTTTTACTAGTATGTTTGCTGGATAGCTATATTATGGCAAATAGGAAAGTCATTTAACACATACACCAAGTAAAGGATCAGTTGCGAAATGTCGTAACAAAGTCCGTTCGTTTGCACTTTTAGATGCACCCACGTAGCACAGCTACAATGTTATATACATGTGTTCTCTCTATTAACCCAATTTCTGTAATATAATATTTAGAGATATTATATATAGCTCAACATTATAACTGTTTGTAACATTAATCTGTGAACCGTCCGCTCTTATCGCTGATCTACTATGTGACCCTCTGACTTATCTAGGACCGTGTCAGATGGCACCACACCACTGGTATACTTTTGAAATACTCTGCTTTGAGGTTCGGTGAAGGATATTCGCAATTTCAATTACAATTGAAAATGAAATATATGAAATTAATATATTCAGTTCTAAAGACTAAGAACTGATTTTAGTGGTATGGTATTACATAGCTAAGATTCCTTTATTTTTGTTATTTTATGGAAGGGGTGCATACATGACAATTTATAAATATGAATGTATTTTACCCAATGGAAGCACTTTACTAGGTCAAGCTTAACTTCTCTTGACGTCTAAGTACGAAACAATGTTCATGTGAAAGGAACAATGTTTGAGGTTCATCTTAGATTTCGGTTTACAGAGGCCGTAAGGTCGTGTTTGAGATTAAACCCGGGGGCAGCGGTGTGCATAATATAGGTAAATGTATTGACGGGCTCACTACTAAATAAAGTACATAAACTGTATATGAAAATATAATAACAGAGTTTATTCAACTCTTTAAAACTTCTTGTATACTTATACAGACATAATTTAGATCTTATCTTTACTTTTATCTTCATTTTCCCTTTTCTTAAAAGTGCACCCCTTATTTATCAAAGCGTTTATCAAAAGGACACTGGACATATGTTTGGGTTATTTTAAAGTTACGTATTTTCTCAGGCGAATTTAAGATCTCGCGAGGTGGGCGAGAGTTTAAATGGCCTACTATATTCCAATCAGTTATTAGATTGCCATACACCTTTGATCGTCATTCCGTTAACATGTACTCTTTGGTCGCTCTTGTGTCGTGTTTTTCCGTCGCTGCGGCGTCGCTTTGCTGCGTGCCACCACAATGGGAAGGACAGACAGGTTTCCTTACATCTGTAATCCACAATGGACAGGTGACAGTCAGCAGAGTAAGTAATGCTTGTTTTTATTTTAATGATTCAATTTCGCTTTTACCTGTTAAAGATGTTTTAGTTACTGTGACAAAAAATATTGACAATAATATACACTCAAATGCATGTGAATATATTCGAAAGTGCGCGCTCGTCATTCGTTATTTGTGTATTTGTACCTGATGATGTCAGTTTTGTTTAAATGTTTTACAGGGTAGATCCTATATGGCATATGATATGCTTAACCACAAGATAGGACAAATAGAGTACTTGACTTTGAATGATGGATCCGAGAAGATATACGCTGTGCTTATGGATTACAATACGGTATGTTAATGTTTATAATTGGCTTCAAAAGAAGTGTATCGGGAACCATCGTCATGAATGTAAAAAGCATCCCATTTACATGAAGACATAAAATCCTAATGATTTGGAATAATAAGCCCGCAAAAACCTGACAATTTTTTTTTGTTATCTTTAAATCGGAATATGAAGATGAAAATTATTTTCAATTTCAAAAGGGGGATCTATTTTAGTCTAACCTGGGCGAGTATCCCAAGTTAAGAAACCATTTTTCAATATATATATAATTAAATTCACAACAACTGAATTGACGAATTTTAGGATCTTTTCAGATGCTCATTCACAATGCATGATATATATATGGAGATAATTATTTGTGAATAACCAAGACATAAATGTACAGACTAGACTACGGCAAGTGCGCCTAGCTACAATGCAAACCATTGTGAATTTAATTATCGCCCTTTATGAAATTAAATATATATGAAGCTATCAGTTCATGTATGTAAATTTGTCCACCTTGTCCAGATGTGTTGCATGTAATTCCATAGTATATAAGTCATGTTCGGCATTTATTGGTTTGGCAGAGGCCTTGATATTGTATCTATGGTTATTGTAGTTAGGCGCACTCGCCGTAGTCTGGTCTGTACATTTATATATATTTACATACACGAGTGTTGGCAACAAAGTGGACACTGCAGAGAATACAGATTGCAAAAGGCAATCGATTGAATATTCAATTTTGAATTTGCAGTTCTGCAGGCATAGAGACTCTAAATACACTATGTTTGTTCGTTTGTTGATAGCTTTTTGATAGTTTTTCAGTCTGTATATTTATATCAGTTTGTGTTTTTGTACATTGTAGGGATCCTGGAAACCTTTTCCCATTGTTACCGTTTGTGATGATTCGCTGTAAAACTCAAATTCGTTCATCATTCTTTGGCATGCACTTTGTTACAATTTTGGTCTTTGTTGATACATGCAAATGCGTGGAACATGACGTGCAGGAGCGTAATGTGAAAATGTTACTCAGAGGAAAAGTGTGTGAGAGAGGGACAAATTCTATTGGTGGGGGTCCTGGGAAAGATTTAGAAATAGTATAAATGGTTGGTTCTGGTGACTTTTCAACAAAATATTTACATGTGCTTTGATTTTAAATGTTACTCAGTAGAGTAACTGAGCATGCCACGCTACATGCCTGACGTGCCACATTACGTATTGGTAAATTAAAGAAAATCAACGTCATTTGCTGCGTTTAACCATAACACTAACATGTTTTCCTTGTTTCACAACAGAACAGAAAATACATTATGAACGATGGCAAATGTGTCCAAACCGCCCTCGGAAGAACAGTTGAAGAATTCGGCGGCTGTATCCCAGGTTTGCATCTTTGTATTGTTGTCCAAACGCTAAATATTCTATAAGTATTTTCGGTAAAAAAAAACACAACGATTTTGTGTTGTATTTTAGACCCATAAACATTGTCTTTATAACTTTATAAAAGAACATTTCAACGTAGGAGACACAGCTCCTGCTGTAAGGGGTAGGATATCTCGGGCATTCACTGACAGTAATAGGAGGTTGTACCTCTTCTGTATCAATGGAACAAACGTTAAATATAGGGAAAGTTACAGACATACATGTCGGAATAAGCTTGGACTAGGCATTTGGTACAGGTGACGGTATCGGTGTTTAGATCATTCAATTAACATGACTTTCAAATGCAAAACAAATGGACGGCCTGAACACCGATACTGTCGTCTGTAGTATTGGGGAGAACTGAGAATGTTAATAAAATACTGTATAAAATAAGTTTAGCAACAGAAATACACGTAAACATTCAATACGCGTGTAGACATGTAAATTACAAATGCCATGACTTAAATCTGAATTTGAGTCGGCAACAAACAGAATTAATCTAAAAAATCAATAAAATGAGTTAAATTCTAGTTGTATGCAACTTGCTTTAATCTTAATATAAAGGGAGGTAATTTTCTAACATAATATATGCGAACTTTAGCAACTTAGTTCAGAGGTCATTGTCTGCGGGCCTTCTCTGCTGCTGTAAAATATGAAAGAAATATATTTTAACAACAAACAATTTTATCTCACGAAACACTAAATATTTATATAAACGGGCAATGAATGTTTAGATCGAGATGGCAAATTATGAAACAAAACAATGAAATGGGGCTTTAGGCAGTGGCAAATATCAAAACACATGATATTAATTTTGTAATGTATTTATAGTTTCACATATTTTATTTAGTATGTATTACGCCCTTCGACAGTCACGTGCTTGCATGCTGAATAATATTTGTTAAGTGCATGCCTGAAGCTTCACTTCTGTTGCTTCATTATTTCTACTTTTACGAATCATAATATTCGTGTGCTGCTTATTCAACAAAAACCTCTGTATTTTAATGGTTATTTTTCTGTATGTTAAAACTCTCCACAGTGAGAGCGAAACAGTTAACTTTATTAACAATATCATTTTAATTTAACCTTTTATTGTTTTATTTAGATAATACGACGGTTGTTGGCACAGATGACGTTCTAGGATTTTCTTCAAATGATTTGAACATGAACACATACGCTCTAGATTTCCCTGGTGTCAAAGCCTACATTGGATTGACATCTGACGCCTGTGTCCCCGTTATGGAGACAATCAGAGGGGAGGTCAGCGGCAGTAAGTACCACATTCGCTCTATGTCTCCACGCGCTCATTAAATAAATGGCGATACATGAGCGTATATACTAAACGGAGCAGCTAACCCGCCACTTTTGTATTGCCACAATCGTAAAACATCGGGTAATTCCGTATCCTCCGTATAATACATTTCGTGTATAGCTCTAGAATACACCAACGCTATTCGCCTGTGTTACAAGTTGTGTTATCAAAATTTGTATAAGACATTAAAATAAATTATATATTGATTTTACATAGCTGGATTGCGAAATTCTATTCATTTACTCGTGTGCATCTGTTTGGCACGTTTACTCAAGTCGAAATTTCAAGGAAATTGCTTTGATACTTTTTTAAAAAAAATACATAACAAGTTGGGTAACGGGTTAGCTGTTCCGTTCAGTATATTACAAACCACGTTTAACGTCTCACACACCAATTAATCTTGTACTGTTTTACATATAGAGACAGGCACTTCTGGAACACTGAACTCATTGCCAATGTGTCTAAAAGAGTATTGTATCCATAGATTGTCCTCTGTTAGTCAAAATATATAGGAAAAACATGTTTGTTCACAATTTGGATGTTTTGATGACATCCCTTCATTTTTGACAATTGTACCCATTTCTTGCAGTGTATCACTACGCATCTTTAAACTGTTATCCAAGGATTAAAAGCCGAATTTTGATTTTGTATAATGATTTTCATCACCCGATGCAAACTCAAAATTCGTTTTTTATCCTTATATTTACATTATATTCTCCAGCTATTTTAGATAAAACTATTACGTTATTTTTGCCGTTTTGATATTTAAAAAGCAAATTATACACATTAAACCGCAAATCCAACGTCATGAATGTAACGGCAAGGTTGTCAACATGCTGAATAAGTGCACGCATTTGTAGGACAACTTAGGCAAACGTCACGTGAAATTAACGGCAACGTGTTGTCTCACCAGCAAAACAAAATCGTGCAACCAATGAAATGCAAACTGGTCCCTTTTAGCTCCGCCCAGCTGCAAGTGTTTTTCATAAGGAAATGAAATGCAGTAAATCTATATAGTTCATTGCAGTACAAATGTAAATATATCTGCATCCAACACTACTTGATGTCATCCAAACTTGGCAAAACTCATGAAAATGTTCCAATGGTCTCATATGTACAAACAGTTAAGACTATTTTAAGCACTTTCAACTTAAGTAATGCACAACCGATTTACACAGTTCAAATTTCTTGGGCTCAATGTTCTTAATCGTTAAGTGAGACCTTGAGGGCCGATGTATGAACAAATATTACAAAACAACCGTTGCATGGGTAATCAATTACACTCAATCCTTTCTGCTTAACCAAAAAACAAGAATATTTCCAAGATACTAACGAAACAATTATCGCACAGAAAAGAATAAAGCTATTAACAGATGAAAACGTTCAGAAAATAAAGACTTCCTGCAACTTTTACTTTATTACAGAGCCATTTGATAAGTAAACACTACTTGTTTATGTAGTCACTGACAGATATAGATAGGGATGGGGTAAGGCGGTTCGGCATCCCTGGAAGATTTTCAAAATATTTAGATAAGGTACCTACTTCGTACGTCAGCGAAAATGTCATGGATAGCACTGACTCCACCTTGGCAGAACCTCCTAGATCAGCCCATGCTATTGATGACAAGGGTAGCCCTGTAATGATGTTTTATACGCATTTCGATATATCTAAAGGGAGCATATCAGGAAAAATGCTTAAAATGTCTTAAAATTAAAATTGTTTTTAAAAAGGATAAAAAGCATCTCATTACCATTAATAAATAAAACCCGAAAGGTTTCCTATGTCAGTCTACCAAAATGTGACGATATCGGTATTTAAATCGGAGTGGTCAACTTGAAACGAAATCCCCAGTCTAAAAATAGTAAGCGTCTAAATACTTCTTGACGTGTACACCTGTATAATTAATCAACTGAAGTCAAATTGAAATCAAGTGACTCATGTAAAACGTCACTCAACATGTTGCAATTTTAAGCGGGAAATCTATTTTAGTCTAACCTAGGCGCGTAGTCCAAGTTAAGAAATCCTTCTTTAATATATTATTTTGGCATGCTTAAATAGTTATCCATTTTTCAATATGGGGACAGTCAGTGTAATAGGTATGCTATATTGGAAACGAATATTTTAACCAATTTTAAAATTTTGAAAAATTCTTATATTATCCCTTTAACATCTATATCTCCAGAAAAATCATATAAAATTGTATATACAAAAACGTATTACTCGTATTTCAGACGTTTTCATCCAACAGACGAACTATTTCAACATTTCCGCCGGGATTTCCGACAGTTCATCCCTACAGTCACCACCCAAGGGATGTGAAAACGCCCCTCTGCTCGTTCCACATTTTGTGAGTACATGGAGCTTGAATATACATTTATTTATACTGCAGAGTATATTTGAAAACAAAATAAGTGCAAAAAGTTAAATTTGAAAGTTTCTCTTTCATCTTTTATGTGATCGTATGTCCTGTCTTTATTGACCACAAGGTTGCATCACAGGCTAATAGTTTGTTATACTTGATGATGCACGTAAATGTATTTCGTTTTCGTAATACATAATAGACAAAGGTCAGAAAATACATTGTACATATATATCAACAGACGACGTAGCATTTGATGAAGCAACCAACAAAACGGCATAAACATGAACAGTTTGGAGCGCGTGGTCCTGTGGTAGAGCATCGAACCCATGATCGGAGAGTCGTGGGCTCGATCCTCCGCCACGGCTATGTGTGGTGTCCTTGAGCAAGACAGTTTTTCCGCATATGCTATGTACTGATTCTACCAAGGAATAAAAAGCTTGATTTGCAATCGATGTAAAATAAATAGGTTTAAACTTACAATATATAAAACTAGAAAACGATTCATATAAGCTTAGCTGACTTCGTAATCGAGCTAAAATAAACTTAGCCTCCATTTTAAATTTTATAAAAATGTATATGAAATTCTCTTATTCGTCAAACACATGTATATATGAGCATTCCCATTTCTTGCTTCAGGTTCACGGGCATTTCGACACAAATATTGTGGGAAAACGATCCTTCCTTGGATTCTAAGTGGCCATTATCACTATGAGACGTGTATCATATGTATTGCTGTGGAAACTAAGTATAAAAAAACAATCTGTCTTGGCATTTATCATCATTCGTTATAGCAATTACTTAGTTAATAAATGTATATCTGAAACGGACACATTTTTGTTTTGTGTGAGTCTGAGCTAACCACAGGACCTCGTTCAATGCAGTCAAATCCCGGGGGTGGGAGTGGGGGTGGGGTGGGGGGGGGGGCACTTGATCTGAAAATGGGAACGCATGTGCCCTGTGAACTTCAAAACATAGACATAGTTTTTCATATTTCAATGCTCCTTTTTTATTTGAATTGCATTATTAATAATTTTTTAAACATTTTGAAAGCATCATCATGTTTGAATCCTGAAGTTAAAAAAATGATTGATTTTTGGGAATTCGAGTATGAATATATGATTTCGGAAATCTACTATCACAATGTATACGCTGAACAGAAAACTCTTGTATGCTATTAGTATATTTGGTAGTGCAGCGGTTGACAAACAATAAAATGTAGTTTCAATTCTTTCAGTTGGTTCTCTCTATGAATGACAAGCATGCAAACCTTTTTTATTTACTATAGAACAAAGAACAAAAAATCAATGGTCGGCTTACACTTAAAGTGGTTATGAAGCCCGGATGTTTTTTCGTTCGTAGTACAATTTTCCCAGCATGAAGGCCTAGCAAAAACTCAACAAAGGTACTTTACCAATGTCCAAGGTTATACAACTTTATTCCATGCTCAAATCAAGAGTTCGTACTCATCAATATGAATACTTTTAATTCCAACCAGAGTCGTGAAGGTGTGCGGTTAATTTGTGTTTTATACAAATCCTAGTAATTGTGTTTGAGAACGAATTATGTGGACAAACACAGTCAAACCAGACACCAATTACTCCTGCGGGAAGATGATGGTTCTCACAAACCCTTCGGAAGGATGGTGGTTCTCACAAACCCTTCGGAAGGATGGTGGTTCTCACAAACCCTTCGGACAGATGGTGGTTCTCACAAACCCTTCAGAAGGATGATGGTTCTCACAAACCCTTCGGAAGGATGATGGTTCTCACAAACCCTTTGAAAGGATGGTGGTTCTCACAAACCCTGTGGAAGGATGATGGTTCTCACAAACCCTTCGGAAGGATGGTGGTTCTCACAAACCCTTCGGAAGGATGATGGTTCTAACAAACCTTGCGGGAAGATGATGGTTCTCACAAACCCTACGGAAGGATGGTGGTTCTAACAAACCTTGCGGGAAGATGATGGTTCTCACAAACCCTTCGGAAGGATGGTGATTCTGATAAATCCTGTGGGAAGATGATGGTTCTCACAAACCCTTCGGAAGAATGATGGTTCTCACAAACCCTTTGGAAGGATGGTGGTTCTAACAAACCCTGCGGAAGGATGGTGATTCTGACAAACCTTGCGGGAAGATGGTGGTTCTCACAAACCATTCGGAAGGATGGTGATTCTGACAAATCCTGCAGGAAGATGGTGGTTCTTTAAAACCCTTCGGAAGGATGGTGGTTTTCACAAACCCTTCGGAAGGATGATGGTTCTAACAAACCCTGCGGAAGGACGGTGGTTCTAACAAATCCTGTGGAAGATGATGGTTCTAACAAACCCTGCAGAAGATAATGGTTCTAACTAACCCTTCGGAAGGATGGTGGTTCTAACAAACCGTTCGGAAGGATGGTGGTTCTCACAAACCCTTCGGAAGGATGATGGTTCTCACAAACCCTTCGGAAGGATGGTGGTTCTCACAAACCCTTCAGGATGATGGTTCTCACAAACCCTTCGGAAGGATGGTGGTTCTAACAAACCCTGCGGAAGGATGATGGTTCTAACAAACCATGCGGGAAGATGATGGTTCTCACAAACCCTTCGGACAAACCCTGCGGGAAGATGATGGTTCTCACAAACCCTTCGGAAGGATGGTGGTTCTATCAAACCCTGCAGAAGGACGGTGGTTCTCACAAACCCTTCGGAAGGACGGTAGTTCTAACAAACCTTGTGGAAGGACGGTGGTTCTAATAAAACCCTGTTGAAGGACGGTGGTTGGTTCTCACAAACCTTGCAGAAGGATGATGGTTCTAACAAACCTTGCAGAGGGATGATGGTTCTAACAAACCATGCGGAAGGATAGTGGTTCTAACAAACCATGCAGAAGGACGGTGGTTATAATAAACCTTGCGGAAGAATAGTGGTTTTAACAAACACTGCATGAGTAAGTTGGTTCTAACAAACCCTGCGGGAGGTTGATGGTTGGTTCTAACAAACCCTGCGGGAAGATGATGGTTCTAACAAAATCCTGTGGAAGGACGGTGGTTGGTTCTAACAAACTTTGCGGAAGAATGGTGGTTCTAACAAACCCTGCGGGTGAATGATAATTCTAACAAACCTGGCGGAAGGATGGTGAAACTATGCGGGAGAATGATGATACTAACAAATCCTGCGGAATGACGGTGATTGTTTCTAACAAACCCTTCAGAAGAATAGTGGTTCTAACAAACCATGCGGAAGGACGGTGGTTCTTACAAACCCTGCAGGAGGATAACGATTCTTACAAACCCTGCGGTAGGACGATGGTTGGTTCTAACAAACCCTTCGGAAGGATTGTGGTTCTTACAAACCATGCGGAATGACGGTGGTTCTAATAAACCCCGCGAGAGGATGATGGTCTAACAAACCCTGCTGAAAGAACGATGGTTGTAACAAACCTTGCGGAAGGATGGTGGTTGTTACAAACCTTGCGGAAGGACGGTGGTTGTAACAAACCTTGCGGAAGGACGGTGGTTGGTTCTTACAAACCCTTTGGAAGGATGATGGTTTTAACAAACCCTTCGGAAGGACGGTGGTTCTAACAAACCTTGCGGAAGGACGGTGGTTCTAACAAACCCTGCGGAAGGGCGGTGGTTCTCACAAACCCTGCGGAAGGACGGTGGTTCTAACAAACCTTGCGGAAGGACGGTGGTTCTAACAAACCTTGCAGAAGGACAGTGGTTGTAACAAACCTTGCGTAAGGACAGTGGTTGTAACAAACCTTGCAGAAGGACGGTGGTTGTTACAAACCTTGCGGAAGGACGGTGGTTCTAACAAACGTTGCGGAAGGACAGTGATTGTAACAAACCTTACGGAAGGACGGTGGTTGGTTCTCACAAACCCTGCAGAAGGACAGTGGTTCTAACAAACCTTGCGGAAGGGCGGTGGTTCTAATAAACCTTGCGGAAGGACAGTGGTTGTAACAAACCTTGCGGAAGGACAGTGGTTGTAACAAACCTTGCGGAAGGACAGTGGTTGGTTCTAACAAACCATGCGGAAGGACGGTAGTTGGTTCTAAGAAACCCTTCGGAAGGATAGTGGTTCTAACAAACCATGCAGAAAGACGGTGGTTATAAAAAACCTTGCAGAAGAATAGTGGTTTTAACAAACCCTGCATGAGTAAGCTGGTTCTAACAAACCCTGCGGGAGGTTGATGGTTGGTTCTAACAAACCCTGCGGGAAGATGATGGTTCTAACAAAATCCTGTGGAAGGACGGTGGTTGGTTGTAACAAACTTTGCGGAAGAACAGTGGTTCTAACAAACCCTGCGGGTGAATGATAATTCTAACAAACCTTGCGGAAGGATGGTGAAACTATGCGGGAGAATGATGATTCTAACAAATCCTGCGGAATGACGGTAATTGATCTAACAAACCCTTCAGAAGAATAGTGGTTCTAACAAACCATGCGGAAGGACGGTGGTTCTTACAAACCCTGCAGGAGGATGACGATTCTTACAAACCCTGCTGTAGGACGGTGGTTGTAACAAACCCTTCGGAAGGATTGTGGTTCTTACAAACCATGCGGAATGACGGTGGTTCTAATAAACCCCGCGAGAGGATGATGGTCTAACAAACCCTGCTGAAAGGACGATGGTTGTAACAAACCTTGCTGAAGGACGGTGGTTGTTACAATTCTTGCAGAATGACGGTGGTTCTAATAAACCCCGTGAGAGGATGATGGTCTAACAAACCCTGCTGAAAGGACGATGGTTGTAACAAACCTTGCTGAAGGACGGTGGTTGTTACAAACCATGCGGAATGATGGTGGTTCTAATAAACCCCGCGAGAGGATGATGGTCTAACAAACCTTGTGGAAGGACGGTGGTTGTTACAAACCTTGCGGAAGGACGGTGGTTGGTTCTTACAAACCCTTTGGAAGGATGATGGTTGTAACAAACCTTGCGGAAGGATGGTGGTTGTTACAAACCTTGCGGAAGGACGGTGGTTGTAACAAACCTTGCGGAAGGACGGTGGTTGTAACAAACCTTGCTGAAGGACGGTGGTTGGTTCTTACAAACCCTTTGGAAGGATGATGGTTTTAACAAACCCTTCGGAAGGACGGTGGTTCTAATAAACCTTGCGGAAGGACGGTGGTTCTAACAAACCCTGCGGAAGGGCGGTGGTTCTCACAAACCCTGCGGAAGGACGGTGGTTCTAACAAACCTTGTGGAAGGACGGTGGTTCTAACAAACCTTGCGGAAGGGCGGTGGTTCTAACAAACCTTGCAGAAGGACAGTGGTTGTAACAAACCTTGCGTAAGGACAGTGGTTGTAACAAACCTTGCAGAAGGACGGTGGTTGTTACAAACCTTGCGGAAGGGCGGTGGTTCTAACAAATGTTGCGGAAGGACAGTGGTTGTAACAAACCTTACGGAAGGACGGTGGTTGGTTCTCACAAACCCTGCAGAAGGACAGTGGTTCTAACAAACCTTGCGGAAGGACGGTGGTTCTAACAAATCTTGCGGAAGGACGGTGGTTTTAACAAACCTTGCGGAAGGGCGGTGGTTCTAATAAACCTTGCGGAAGGACAGTGGTTGTAACAAACCTTGCGGAAGGACAGTGGTTGTAACAAACCTTGCGGAAGGACGGTGGTTGTTACAAACCTTGCAGAAGGGCGGTAGTTCTAACAAACCTTGCGGAAGGACAGTGGTTTTAACAAACCTTGCGGAAGGACGGTGGTTGGTTTTCACAAACCCTGCGGAAGGACAGTGGTTCTAACAAACGTAACGGAAGGACGGTGGTTCTAACAAACCTTGCGGAAGGGCGGTGGTTGTAACAAACCTTGCGGAAGAACAGTGGTTGTAACAAACCTTGCGGAAGGACAGTGGTTGTTACAAACCTTGCGGAAGGATGATGGTTCTAACAAACCTTGCGGAAGGACGGTGGTTGTAACAAACCTTGCGGAAGGACGGTGGTTCTAACAAACCTTGCGGAAGGACAGTGGTTGTAACAAACCTTGCGGAAGGACGGTGGTTCTAACAAACCCTGCGGAAGGACAGTGGTTGTAACAAACCTTGCGGAAGGACAGTGGTTCTAACAAACCTTGCGGAAGGACAGTGGTTCTTACAAACCTTGCAGAAGGACAGTGGTTCTAACAAACCTTGCGGAAGGACGATGGTTGTAACAAACCTTGCGGAAGGACAGTGGTTGTAACAAACCTTGCGGAAGGACAGTGGTTGTAACAAACCTTGCGGAAGGACGATGGTTGTAACAAACCTTGCGGAAGGACAGTGGTTGTAACAAACCTTGCGGAAGGATGGTGGTTGTTACAAACCTTGCGGAAGGACGGTGGTTCTTACAAATATTGCAGAAGGACGGTGGTTGGTTCTCACAAACTCTTTGGAAGGACGATGGTTCTAACAAACCTTGCAGAATGACGTTGGTTCTAACAAACCCTGCGGAAGGACTGTGGTTCTTACAAACCATGCGGGAGGACGGTGGTTCTTACAAACCATGCGGGAGGACGGTGGTTCTAGCAAACCCTGCGGGAGGATGATGCTCTAACAAACCCTGCGGTAGGACGGTAGTTGTAACAAACCTTGCGGAAGGACGGTGTTTCTAACAAACCCTGCGGGCAGCAGTACACGTTGTCGAGGCTTTGCACGTACAGAAAGTATTGAATGATAGTTAAAACACAGCTGCACGACATACTGACATTTGAAATGTTTACCGTTTTTAATGGCTGGCAACCTGTCCTTTTCACAGAGATGTCGGAAAAAAGAGTTCTTGAACATTATTCTTCTTGACAATAAAGCGTACGCGGTGACATTGTGCACTTACAAAAACTTGAAATCTTCAAAGAAACCTTAGGTTTATTTTTTTAACTTTAAAATAGTTATTGCATTATCCTTAACTCACCATCTGTTCACCTGTGACATTTAACTGTATTTTGACACTACTTCTGTTAAAACATTTAGCACGTCGTCTAATAACCACGCACGTCTCGTAACTGAGGTCATTAGTTCGAATCCCTCTCAATCTAAAAACTTCATGTGAGAAAGTGCGTCAGCATCGTCGGATACCCACGTGTTATCCATTCCAATACTCTCCATTTACCACCCATGGGATATAACACTAGCTTTGTGTCGTTTCTACCAAGCCACGATGCAACCATATGATTGGTTCCTTTACGATTTCATGAAGGGAACGTTATCCAATCGCAACGCTAGTCGCCGTTTTGAGACGTTGACGTTAGCTGTGTTTTGTTCTGTTCTGTTCAAATGAAACGACGCAGAGATAGCGGAATATCCCACTAGCAATTGATGAAAAGTATCGGAATGGCACCCGGAGGTATCTGACGATGGTGTGTTAGCTACTTGTTGAAGGACGACGATGGCTCTACTGCGATTCATTCAGAGGTCTCTCTCCACCAAGGAAACTAGACTGCCATATAACGTTATGTATTGAAAATAACGGTAAGCCACATCCATCTCGTACCCATTCTTCCAGAAACACCTCAACAAAAACAACAATAATAACAAAAAGCCGCACCCATCCCTCCCCACTGCAACAACAAACAAAGACAATAATCTAAAAACACATTTAGGAACGATAACATATTTGCCAATAAGCGGATAGCAACACACGGTTTACTCCCTTGTCTTTTATTCGTTATGTAAAATTTGCATTGACATTCGGTTGATCCTTGTACAAAAAACCTTTACTTTTCTCTAGGAAGCCGGACCCTACTAGCTTAATACTATCAATCCAGGGGTCCAAGTTCGAATCTCTGTCCCACCAGTCTCCGTGACGATCGATATTCGACATGTTTCTCATCGTCTTTGACCGCTGATTCAAGTGAGAAAGTTATCAGTTACTTGTGAAGATGTGTATGCTCAGAACTGTTGAAACCTCCAGGTGGTCAGATTAATCAATCGTCTGTAAGCCCTCAATACCATAAAATGACGCTTAATATTTGAACAAACCACCACATTTTTACCAGGAATCAGAAACTTCGGATTTAAGAATCAGGAACAACAGATTCTCCACTTATCGAAAAGGCACTATTGATATGGGATGCATTGAACAAAAAATTTATTTCAAGTTTATCTAATATACATTTACATCATGAATTGAAATGCGTTTTCATTGCTATATGTGCTTAATGGCGAAAGTCATTTCTTTTTCTCAAAATGCATTGTAGCACTTGACCTTTTTCCTTCCAAATCCACCGTCCTGTCGGTTAAACTTTCGACTTGGCTTTTCTTTATTTTGGCGTTTTTTGGCTATAAAATTTGTCGCATGTCTTCCAGGTACAACCAACCTTTGAGGGTGCGGTTGCCATCTGCTCTTAGGCAATTCGGCTGTTTTTCTGTTTTCTCTATCACTCGAGCAAGGAGCCTTTATTGGGCTTATTCCAAAGAAAACCCTTTCCTTAAGCTTTCGTCTAGCCCTTAATATTCTCCTGTTTCTGTCACCTAGTTTGAATTTATCATACGCTACTTTAAATCTGGGGGAGAAGCCTATACTTAAGGGCGTGGCCGGAGCGGCCTGTTTTCCTACCCCAACATTCCGAATACTAATACTCAAGCGTCTAGCTTTTATTTTTTTTAACGCTTCAAATCTTTTTTTCTTTTTGAATTCGGTCAATGTTACGCTGCAGTGATCTCCCCTTACAACAATCTCGTTGCCGCCGACGTCCGTTGTAAACTGCACATCTGGAATTTTGGCGTTTTCTTTCACGGGTATAAACTCGCATTTATTCATTATGGCAAGCTGACGGAAGACCCATAGTCGTCGATTATTTCTAAAATAAGAATATAGATCTATAAAACATTGAGGATAAGAATATTAATATCTTACATGAGTTTGAGGTTCCGTCCCTTGGGATAAATGTTTCGGCGGTTCCCGTGGAATCAGTTACTGTATCCCAAGGACGAAATTTTCTGCCGAAGGTGTTAATCGAAAAGATACGACCATTGATTTGTAAACAAAATCCGTTTATAAATCTTTGAAATAATGAGCTTTTTGTGTATTTTTTCGTTTGCAAACTTTCTCAGTGGTCAAATAAACATGTAAGGTATTATCTGGAAGAGTTGAATTAATTTAAATTAAAACTAAAAGCGACCGTTTGGGAAGTTTAATGAGCTTTTTAATCTATATTTACTGATCAGTAATTCTAATAGGAAAATAGCAGCTACGCTGACAGAAATTATCGTAACATTTCCGATTAGATCTGATATCTTTGGCCATTCCAACTAATAATAATAATGATAATAATAATAATAATAATAATAATAATAATAATAATAATAATAATAATAATAATAATAATAATAATAATAATAATGTAATAATAAGAAGAACAATAATAATACTATTTATGTAATAATAATAATAATGTAATAATAAAAAATGTAATAATAATAATGTAATAATAATAAAAAAATATTATAATAAGTATTTAATAATAATAATAATAATAATAACAATAATAATAATAATAACAAGTATGTAATAATAATAATAATAAAAATGTAATAATAATAATAATAATAATGTCATAATAATAATAAAAATGTAATAATAATAATAACGATAATAATAATAATAATAATAATAATAATAATAATGAATAATAATAATAATAATAATAGCAACAATAAAATCAATAATAAAAACAATAGTAATATATTTACTTATAAAAGCTAACACTGTATGGCATACTACTATTGAAAGCAACGTACTCATCATATTTTCAATGTGACCGTCTAAAACAACATTGCATGACAACATTGAAATATAAAATCAACAAATTTTAATGTACCTAATGACAAACGCTAAATTTAGTTATGTGTGCATTTTAGCATTTATACATATTACATACGTACTTTATACAATTTTATTCAAACAATGACAAATAAAAAGTATTAAGTGGAAGGTACAAATGTATTTTCTTTATTGACAAATATAACAAGATGTCTTATATATTCTGGTATAGCATTCAACACCAGTGTAGTTTTATAATTAAAGCTATATTTTTAAATAGTTGGTGCAAGCCTTTTGAGACGTGACTTTTTCTATCTATACATTACAAGTTATATGATGTATTATTTGAAAATGTCAAAAAAGTTTGATATCTTGGGTGGTGATATATTATTAACAGCTTTAAATACCAACTTACAGCCGTGTGCTAATGACATATTTCGGCAAATGGAAGTTACTGTACTTCATTGAACATAAGAGTACAAATGTTTTTTTTTGTGTATATTTGGCTCTTCCCCAAACAGTATTAACAGAATATTTTCAAAAGAGTCATACATAATAATCATATTATCACATACAAGTAAAATGCGGTCCAAAGACTTTATGCGAAAATGTCTCAAGAGGAATCAAAAGTCTAGATCATCGGCGACGCTTGCTTTTTTAAAGACAAACGTCTCGACAAGTTCAACCGGGATTAAAATTGCAACGGTAAACTGATAAAGTTTTTGATTGGTGGATTTAAACAATCGGACTACCGCGGAGATTTCCGTAGTATTTCAAAGGAGTATCGTTTTGATGTTTACTTTTTTATTCATTATTTTTATATTATCAGATATTCTATGATAAAGATAGTGTACAAGATAAGTGCAATGACTTCTGTTCGAATAAATATTTTTAAATTTTGTTATAACATAACCATTGCAGAGGTGTGTTTGTTTCATATAATCAGATCTTATTTCCAGATTCAAACGTTTAAACAAAGAACACGAATACAATACCGGGAATAATATTTGTCGTCTTGTTTGGCAACTTCTATGGTTGGTAATTCCGTGACAAAACTCTCCATGTTGACCAGCTTGTCCAGCGTCTCGCCGATACTTTGACCATCCGAGAAGCGGCATGATATGGTATCTTGCGTGTAGTGGACGTCCAGCGGATTCAGGTACAGGCACTTCGTTAGATCCATTGTTCTGAATAAAAACAAAGAATTAAAGGGTTGTTGAACGGTTCATTTAATAAGCATAAATGTATTTGCCAATAAAACAGGACACAAAAGATTGGTAGCTCTATGACGTAGTTTTTAACTGCGCTCTGGTGGTATAGCATATACGATCTGCTCCGTTAACGTAATTATATACACTGTAATGTGTTATTAAAGCGTATTTTTTCCACATTTATGAACATCAATTAATATATCACGGCGTCGTCTATATTTGAGACTTTGAGAATTGTAGGTGCCGACATCATTAAGAACCATAACTCTCTTCGGCCGCTCCATTCGGGTTTCTTAATTGTTAAATTTTTACGTATTGAACACTAACTATTCAAGTGACTTAGATTAAGAGGTTTTTATTAATGCATTCGTCAAATGACGTTTGAAAATTCCGTACCCGGTGAAAAAACGTGGAAATCCCTGGCTGGTATGCGAGAAAAGACAAACTTTTCTGTGCACATTTTTATATGTAAAACAATATGTGTATCATTAGTGAACCAGTTACCACGCGTTTTCTCCGGTATATTATGCAGTGTTATGTGGAAACAGATCCATTCCTTGCTTTCAAAGAAACGGTACATGGTACTGGAAAATATCGAACACACAACCCTCTAGTCCAAAACTTAAGCGAAGATTACGCTCATCCATTCACAACCATGCGCACTGCAACCAACAAACCACTCAGTTAAGTTCTATTTCAAACGTGCGATTACTATGATAACCAACTGTATAATCATATTCTCTTATCTAAATTGCTTTTACCAATTTGAAAAAAAAAATGAAAACATTTTCAACATATCAATTTCTTTAATCTTTAACAGCGAAATGACATTTTTCTCGTTTTCAAATAATTGTTTATTTTCTAAAAATAAAAGTCATTTAGACTTCCAGACGACTACATTTTGTAAGGACTCGAATAGAAACTGTGTTTGTAATAACAGAAATACAGACACGATTAAGCGGACCAGTAGTGTAATGGATAGAGTGCTGGCCGCTCACGCCAGATGTTGCGGGTTCAATCCCCAGCTTAATCCAAAGCCTCTTAAAAGAAAACACACTTAGTACTGGTTCTACACAGGAAATGGACTGAGAGTAACTCACATACTGCTTGAGCTCGTGGGTAAAATTAACTACTATAAACTACATTGCAACAACGAGTTCCTTTGTTTAAAAAACACACACAACTAAACTGTAATTTTCACATAACAGGTATTAAAAATTTAAGGTAGAGAAGAGGCTATTATCCCCAATACACATACTTTATGTGACGTGTTTTAAATAATAGTTAGTGTTCATTCAGTAGAAATTTAACAATTAATAAACCCAAAGTGAGCGACCGCAGGGAGTAATTTAAGTAATTTAGTAATAGTAAGTGTTCATTAAGTAAAAAATTAACAATTAAGAAACCCAAAGGGAGCGACCTGGCTTAGTGTTAAAGGTCATTTGACTGACAGTTTGACGTCATTTAACAAAACTCTGGTTGGAGCTACGATGAAATCTGAGATCATTGATGTTGAAAGTTGATGTTTGTTAAGGCCGTTTTTAAGCATAGATGCGCGGCTTTGTACTTTGTTGAATCAAGGGCGGAGTACCTAATGTCATATACGCGTGCGCAGTGATGACGAATTTCTTAATAATTCAGAACGAACTTAATAATTAAATTATTTTGTAGGCTGTTTTAACACATAACAGCGACACAATTTTGAAAATTGAAGCGATTTCATTGGTTGTCAAATGAGGTTAAACACTAAATATAATTAAAATGACTCATATCTGACATTAAATATATCTACAAATGCACTCACAATAAATTTTATTTTCGGTTCACCAATGTTTACAAAAAAATTCGGATAAAACATATACACTATTGTCTTTATAAGCGCCGTATTACATTCGTATCGTGCTGAATAAACCTGATCCTGTCAGAATTGTATTGTTGTTATTTAAATGTGGAGGAACACTTTTTTTTAAGAAGGAACAGCTATTAGCTAAGGGTGATAATGCAAACAAGTAGGATTATTGCAGCATGAAGACACACATTACGGAATTGTCAAGTAGGATTATTGCAGCACCAGGACACACATTACGGAATTATCAAATAGGATTACTGCAGCGTGAGGGCACACATTACGGCAGCATGAGGCCACACATTACGGAATTGTCAAGTAGGATTATTGCAGCGTGAGGGCACACATTACGACAGCATGAGGCCACACATTACGGAATTGTCAAGTAGGATTATTGCAGCGTGAGGGCACACATTACGGCAGCATGAGGCCACACATTACGGAATTGTCAAGTAGGATTATTGCAGCGTGAGGGCACACATTACGGCAGCATGAGGCCACACATTACGGAATTGTCAAGTAGGATTACTGCAGCGTGAGGGCACACATTACGGCAGCATGAGGCCACGCATTACGGAATTGTCAAGCAGGATTATTGCAGCACGAAGACACAAATTACGAAATCGTTAAGAAGGATTATTGCAGCATGAGGGCACACATTATGGACTTGTCAAATATGGTTATTGCAGCATGAGGGCACACATTACGGAGTTGTCAAGTAGGATTATTGCAGCAGTAGGACACATATTACAGAATTGTCAAGTAGGATTAATGCAGCATGAGGGCAGACATTACGGAATTGTAAAGTAGGATTATTGCAGCACCATGGCACACATTGCGGAATTGTCAAGTAGGACTATTGCAGCACGAGGACACACATTACGAAATCGTCAAGCAGGATTATTGCAGCATGAGGGCACACTTTACGGAATTGTCAAGTAGGATAATTGCAGCAACAGGACACACATTACGGAATTGTCAAGTAGGATAATTGCAGCAAGAGGACACACATTACGAAATCGTCAATCATGATTATTGCAGCATGAGGAAACACATTACGGAATTGTCAAGTAGGATTATTGCAGCATGAGGACACACATTACGGAATTGTCGAGTAGGATTATTGCAGCATGAGGGCACATATTATAGAATTGTCAAGAAAGATTATTGCAGCACGAGGACACACATTACGAAATCGTTAAGCAGGATTATTGCAGCACCAGGACACACATTACGAAATTGTCAAGCAGGATTATTGCAGCACGAGGACACACATTACGGAATTATCAAGTAGTCCTATTGCAGCATTAGGACTCACATTACGAAAGTCGATGAAATTCCAGTCGTCTATGGCATTGTTTAAACGTATGTGAAGTATGGCTTATACAGTCTTATGTTAACAGATGTACTTGAATAAATGAATATATACTCATTACGTCGTCTCTTGCGGCCTTACGGTCCTGTTCGGACAATCACCCATTTGGCACCCCAACACCATAGTGGAGGATCACACAGAGGTTCATCATCTAACACTGGACATAACAAAAATTTAGGATATACATGCCATCCATTCGGAGGGGGCATATATACCTCTCTGAGGGGATGGACAGTGACAGTGATCAGTTTATACACTTTCTTAGTTCAATGTTACATGGGTCAATGTCCAAATTTTGGGATGGTCATGTGTGTGTTATAGTATAAATGAAGTCGTCATGGCATTATACAGTTGCTAACGTTTTAGTATGACCATAGACACTTCAATAATTTACCTTGAGACTCAATATACAGACTTAGGCCATTTGAACTGTCCGAATGAGCACGCTGCTTCCGTTTTGTAATGTGTTTGTGTGAAGGTTAATGAAATCATGATTTTCAGTAAACAATGTAATACATATCTTGAAACAAACAAATTCTAATGTTGACATCAAAGACAATTATGACTGGAAATAGTTTATATATACGTGGATGATAATCATATCCATATGGAATATAAAGATTATAGTCTATATATCAAATAACATGTTCATGTATTTTATGTACGAGGTATGTTCCAAAAGTAATAGGGCGACCCTGTCATTTTTGTATTTAGGGCGTTACATGCAAACCAATGGTATCAACGGATAGATAGACATCTCTTCTATTGTCATAAAACGTCAAATCAACTATCAGTCACCATTAAGTTCATGCAAAAGTCACCACAGTAACGCGAGTTTAGAAGTTAGGGGGACTTCGAAATTAGACGTCATAAAAAAACAACATTGCCTTGAAAAGCAGAAAACTTCCTCAATATCGCACCAAAGGTTATAAAATATCAGTGGACGTAACTTCAGATCATGTGCGAATGTTGTTTAAAAATTCGACGATATCGATAAACATTTGAATATTGTGTGCACTTTTGAAAATACAAGTGCAATTTGAATAGTACAATAAATGGACAACGTCACGCCTAGAGTGGAAATTTGGAGTGTGATAAAATTTTGTGTTGGGTGTAATATGACCCCACAGGATACTCTGAAGTTTATTTCACCCAATTCTTTAACAGAAAGCATATCCTGTAGTCTTATCTATTGGTGGTACAAACGGGTTTCCAATGGTGAGACAAAAGTAACTGACCATCAGCGATCTGGACGACCGAAATATTATGTGGTTTCCCTGGGATTCAAGTCAGATCTTGATGAAAAGCGCTTTCATACCTCCGGACCATGTGCCTGAGTGTACATTCTGTGGTTAGAATCTACGAGTCATCATAGTATCGTAACATTTACCAGTAGTGGATGCAGTTCCACAAAAAATGTGTTTTGCATGTAGCTGTTCATAGTTCGAAAAAAGAATGACTTTCATTTGAATGTCAACTTGACATCGCACAAATAATGTCAAACTCCACCGTAATTTGTTACATATACATTTTTCTTCGTCAAAATTAATGTTGTTAAGTGGTGGTGTACGATATTGAAATTTTGCATGCTTATAGTTTAAATATTGAAAAGTATTCATGCAAAGTTTTGTTTGGATTGAAACACTAAAAGGCATATTTCTAAATGCGTCCTATTACTTTTGGGACATACCTCGTACATTACAGGCCGCCTTGTTTACCTGAGTAAAACGTTATTAGAGAGTTATTGTTTTGAACAATGCTTAAAATAAAGGCTGAACGTATAAACTACCATCCTTAAAAAAAATTTGCCGTGCTTCTACCAGCTTAATCAAAATAGCAGCTACCCAAACTTTTATTATTGCCCGTCAAAGCGTTAAAATTTGATTTTCATGATTTCTGTCCATTTTTGTTTAAAACAACTACGGAAAATCAAAATCTGGCAAAAAGTTTACCTACCTACCCACACAAACTGTTAATATCTCATCTCTTAGACTATCTCTCTTTATATATGTAAGCCACAATGTCAACTGTATGAGCAGCTCAGTAGATGTAAACCGCTGATCTGATAGTATTCAGCACTGAACACATATTTTATAAAGTTCATTGTATTAAAGAACATCAAGTGCTAAAGTGCCAATGTCCGCCATGTGACATTTGTCTACAAGCAGAACGAGTTAAAATGTAGCTGAAGGTCGTTAACTATGACAAATATTTGTATTTACACTTTTTTTTGATGAGGCCCTCCCAGTGTGTGTGTGTGTGTGTGGAAGGGGTGTGTGTGTGTGTGTGTGGGGGGGGGGGGTCCCTGTTCCTTGGATCACTTAAAGTAATGGTCATTGTTCCCCAGATCCCAGTAAGTATTTCCGTTAGATCTCTACTACTGGGCCCGTAGCCAGCATTAATCAGAGAGTTTAGAACTGCTTCATCATGGAACTTCAGAATCATTTTGTGTATTTGAAATGTTCTTAAGACAAAACATATATCAATTCAATAACTGGCAGTAAGGAAGGTTTCAGAAATAATATGGCTAATAAAAATGTTTACGCTCAGTAGATACACAATTTGAGAGTTCGTTTTTGATTACAGTGCCAATATATTATCCTACCGGTTTTGTTCATTTACTGCGTTGTAACAAACAATGTCTTGCATCAATATCAAAGGCAATATTTCAAAAACGAAAGAAACGTCTGCACGAGTGGCAACAGCTAATCCCCGAGTAATGCACCAATATCAATATTGTATTTGCCTTACTTTAGGCTACTACTAAATAATTAATGGCAACAGTAAACAAAATGGAATAATATTGTACTAGGGAGATTGGTATTGGATCTGAAATAAATTGAATTTAATGATTTGCCTAAAAAGATACCCGTGGACCTTGTAGATATGGTTTATTGTCATTCAAATAAGCGGAACACCGGAACATTGCTTTGTGATATTTCAGTATCAATCGGTCTACAGGATTTCTCTGTTTACAAAAATGTTGTTTACAAATTAAGCACATGTGTCTAAGATATTCATTTCGTTATTCAATTATGCAATACATGTAAATGGTGAAGCATTTGACAAAGGGTTTACACAAACCTAATCTCTTTTTTCTTCCGACGGCCAGCTGTTTCCAGGGATTGTCTAGTGTTTACATTTCCGGTCAAAGTCAATAAAGCATTCGGGTGATCGTGACGAGGGGTGTTCAATAAATATGCAGAAAATTGTAAAAAAATGCCCGTTATTTGTTCTGTTGGTCTGCAGAAACTATTCATTTGAACTGTTGATAATATAAAATCCCAGACAAATGAATGACTTGTTTAAACACTACCGTATGATGCTTTTGCATTATTTTTAAGTGTTGAACTACCTGACAATTTTGACGTAGCCACACTGATATAAGGCAAACGCGGAAGCTATTTTTGGGAGCGACCAGAAATAATATTGAAAATATTAAGACAATCTTCCGACAAAACGTTAAATACAGAGGAAACTGTTCACAGATTCTTATGGAACATAGAAATGTATATTTCATAACACTCTGTCTGACATGGTAATGCTGTAAATTTTAGTGTATCCGTAGTTAACACTATATTTAGATCACACTATATTTAGATTACACTATTTTTATCTTTCAAAATGCTGCATGTTGTCGGAGGTTTATCTCCAGTGTCAGTTTTATTGGGTTGTTTTTAATGGTGGTAGAAGAGCTTAATTCCCAGCCAAACCATCATGATTTCCAATAGGTACCCAATAACTTTCTTTTTATGTTAAAGTTTAAAATTTACCGCCCTGAAAAATTAAAGCGTGCAGATCTATCGATAATCTTATTTGATCGGACAATACTATTTCTGATAAATGCTATGACTTGCGATGTATGTTCCATTTCATTTGCTAGTTTTTCTGTTAATAATGTAAAAGTTAAACTTAAAAAAAAAAAAATTTTTTTTATCTTAACTATTTTATGGCAAAAGCTTGATTCCTTTCGAACCTATTGTCTAGTAAAACTTTTTACGTATAATTATTCGTATTCATATTTTTTACAAAAATATCCTTGTGTTCACTTTCGTCATTCAATAATTTGCATTGCAGCAATTTTAATTTTCAGCTGATGGGTAAATTCCATGCATGGTTTTGTCAAGAAAACATAAAATTACTACAGTCTAAAGATATCAGTTTCATACTTATATTTCTGCAGATGTTTAGTCGAAATACTCAAGTTTTAGGAAGAGACGGAAATGAATGACGTTTCTGTGAAGTTCTATAGCCTAATGCACCAGAATGCACGGCTTGGCACTAATAAATCAAACATTTTCAGGGGCAGGCACACAAACACCCCTAGATTTTTATTTTTCAGTTTCGTATCTAAATTCGGGTATATTTTATACCATTTCAATGTAAAAAAATATTTATATTTTTTTTACAACGGTGCAGTGACACCCCTTTTTGTTTATTTATCTTGAAATGCTCATAAATACACCCATCAGTTAAAATCCTATAAAAGTCATATCAGTGATTCAGTATGGCAGTATATGCTCTGCCAGCATATGCAGTAAAAATGACAGCCCCTGTGAATATTTTTTAAAATATTTCGAGCCAATTGCATTACAAGGAATGTATTTTAAGCTCAAGAATATTTGTTCTCCTCACAAAAAGGGGCACGAATGTATAATGAGACGTGAATACGCGACTCATCTCATACAGTATTCAAAGGACACCGTGGCAAAACACTGCCCTGAGATCGAGACCAAGTAAGGTTAGCAATTGTTACGAACTGGACACCGACAAACAAAACATATACTCATCATTCATTCATATCTACCATGTCACACACTGTCTGGTATTTGTAACTGTAATGTTTATATTGCAATTTTCTTCCTTATTTAATCAATATGACATCTGCGTGAATTTGATCAAGATAAAACTAATGCCAGAATTTATGAAAACAAGAACACATACGATAACGTTGATTACTAGTGGATAAGCAACTATCGGACATTCATTTTCTCTACTTTGCTTATCAAAATGTAAATCGCATATTGCGTTTGTGTTTATACGTGAACGTTAAATATATCTTGAAGACTAAAACAACAACGAAAAGATTAAGCTAATTCAAACATCTCTAAAAAGTTTGCATTCATTTTATCATTGATTTTATCGCAGATGATTTGCCATTAATTACTTATCAGCATTCTAATTACACAAGTCTTAGATGAGCCGACTTCCTTCTGCTTGCAATATAAGAAACCCTTAATTAAACGATGCTCGTGATACCGTCGTTATATACCTCGTGATCGCGTGCCGACACACAATAATGTACACTTGACAAAGTTAATCTTTAACCATTTACTGATGAAAGTAACTAATTAATCTAAAGGATCTTCTTCATTAACCGTGGACATCATATATAGCCGTTGGTATCCGACACGTGATTTGTGAGGATTTATTTGACAGTATTAATGCATAGGCACGCCTGGAGAGTGAATACGTGGTCGCGAAATTCGATATTTCTAACCATGTATTGGTCAATAAAAACAGTATACAGCAGCCTTACTGTGTTCGGTTATGACTTGCATTTTGTGGCACACCATTTACAAAAGACTAGTTAGTTTAGTCTAGGTAATTCTTTTCAAAGAGTCACTCCTGTCTGACTACACACATTAGCAACACGTATGTTTAATGTCCTTTAACTGATTTTGTCATGTAATTTTAAATATATGTAATACCATATACTTTTTCTACACACTAACATTGTTTTTCTATATTTAAAACGTGAGTCAATGAATGGATGAGTTGATGGATTGATGGATGGATGAAATCAAATAATGAATATGAATGAATGTGAATAAATGGATGAATGAATGAACGAATGAATACAGGTATAGACGATCTTAACGAAGGCAAGCATTACATAAATACCTAAGGCCAATTTATGGCCCGTATATTATACAAATATGGTATATTATACAAATATGGCATATAATACAAATGGGAACTAAGCATTGTGTCGTTTGTTTGTTTATTTTTATATTCAAATAGAGTTTGAACGAAATAATGTTGAGTTTCATAATGTGTGATGTTTAGGTCGATTACGTGATTACTTTAAAATGTTAGCTCAGTAAAGTTGCTGATTTGCTCGCATCAAAATGGTAATAGAAGTTATCAGATGTTTTTGCAATGAAATGCCTTCCTATAAATCAAGATCTCTAACATAATCTCTCTATTCCCTAAGTGGGATGTTGCAAAGTAACATGGCATTTCCCTAAGTGGGATGTTGCAAAGTAATAATGCATTTCCCTAAGTGGGATGTTGCAAAGTAACAATGCATTTCCCTAAGTGGGATGTTGCAAAGTAACAATGCATTTCCTTAAGTGGGATGTTGCAAAGTAACAATGCATTTTCTTAAGTGGGATGATGCAAAATGCCAATGTGTTTCCCCAAGTTAGATGTCGAAAAATAACAATGTATTTCCCTGATTGAGATGTCTTAAAGTAACAATATATATCCCTAAGTGAGATGTCGCAAGATAACAATGTATTTCCTTCTATGAGATATTGCAAAGTAATAATGCATTTCCCTTAGTCGGATGTTGCAAAGTAACAATGCATTTCCCTAAGTGGGATGTTGCAAAGCAATAATGCATTTCCCTTAGTCGGATGTTACAAAGTAACAATGCATTTCCCTAAGTCGGATGTTGCAAAGTAATAAAGCATTTCCCTAAGTGAGATGTTGCAAAGTAGCAATGCATTTCCCTCAGTGAGATGTTGCAAAGTAATAATGCATTTCCCTTAGTCGGATGTTGCAAAGTAACAATGCATTTCCCTAAGTGAGATGTTGCAAAGTAACAATGCATTTCCCTAAGTCGGATGTTGCAAAGTAACAATGCATTTCCCTAAGTCGGATGTTGCAAAGTAATAATGCATTTCCCTAAGTGGGATGTTGCAAAGTAACCATGCATTTCCCTAAGTCGGATGTTGCAAAGTAATAATGCATTTCCCTAAGTGAGATGTCGCAAAGTAAAAATGCATTTCCCTTAGTCGGATGTTGCAAAGTAATAATGCATTTCCCTAAGTGAGATGTTGCAAAGTAACAATGCATTTCCCTAAGTGGGATGTTGCAAAGTAACAATGCATTTCCCTTAGTCGGATGTTGCAAAGTAACAATGCATTTCCCTAAGTGGGATGTTGCAAAGTAACAATGCATTTCCCTAAGTGGGATGTTGCAAAGTAACAATGCATTTCCCTAAGTGAGATGTTGCAAAGTAACAATGCATTTCCCTAAGTGAGATGTTGCAAAGTAACAATGCATTTCCCTAAGTGAGATGTTGCAAAGTAATAATGCATTCCCCTTAGTGGGATGTTGCAAAGTAACAATGCATTTCCCTAAGTGGGATGTTGCAAAGTAATAATGCATTTCCCTAAGTCGGATGTTGCAAAGTAACAATGCATTTCCCTAAGTGAGATGTCGCAAAGTAACAATGCATTTCCCTTAGTCGGATGTTGCAAAGTAATAATGCATTTCCTTAAGTGAGAAGTTGCAAAATGCCAATGTGTTTCCCCAAGTTAGATGTCGCAAAATAACAATGTATTTCCCTGATTGAGATGTCTTAAAGTAACAATGTATTTCTTTAAGTGAGATGTCGCAAAGTAACAATGCATTTCCTTCAATGAGATATTGCAAAGTAATAATGTATTTCCATATTTCCATAAGTGATATGTTGCAAAATAACAATGCATTTACCTAAGTGAAAAGTTGCAAAATAACAATGTGTATCCTTAAGTTAGATTTCGCATAATAACAGTGTGTTTCCTTAAGGTAGATGTCGCATGATAACAATGTATTTCCCTAAGTTAGATTTCGCATAATAACAATGTGTTTCCTTAAGTAAGATTTCGTATAATAACAATGTATTTCCTTAAGTTAGTGTGTTTCCTTAAGCTGGATGTCGCACGATAACAATGTATTTCCCTAAGTTAGATTTCGCATAATAACAATGTGTTTCCTTAAGTTAGATGTCGCATGATAACAATGTATTTCATTAAGTTAGATTTCGCATAATAACAATGTATTTCCCTAAGTTAGATGTCGCATGATAACAACGTGTTTCCTTAAGCTAGATTTCGCATAATAACAATGTATTTCCCTTAGTTAGATTTCGCTAAATAACAATGTGTTTCCTTAAGTTAGATGTCACATGATAACAATGTATTTCCCTAAGTTAAATTTCGCATAATAACAATGTGTTTCCTTAAGCTAGATGTCGCATGATAACAATGTATTTCCCTAAGTTAAATTTCGCATAATAACAATGTGTTTCCTTAAGCTAGATTTCGCATAATAACAATGTATTTCCCTTAGTTAGATTTCGCTAAATAACAATGTGTTTCCTTAAGTTAGATGTCACATGATAACAATGTATTTCCCTAAGTTAAATTTCGCATAATAACAATGTGTTTCCTTAAGCTAGATGTCGCATGATAACAATGTATTTCCCTAAGTTAAATTTCGCATAATAACAATGTGTTTCCTTAAGCTGGATGTCGCATGATAACAATGTATTTCCCTAAGTTAGATTTCGCATAATAACAATGTGTTTCCTTAAATTAGATTTTGCATAAAAACAATGTGTTTCCTTAAGTTAGATTTTGCATAATAACAATGTGTTTCCTAAAGTGATATGTTTTTGCAAAAAAGTTGCAACAATATGGTTTATAAGACTAATGCATTCTGTTGGTCTTCAGTCAACGAGTGGGGCACCACCTGGCAGAAATTCTCCTGGCGTTCATGATTTTTATCAGAACGAAATGAACTGAACACAGTGAAACGCCTGCAATGCATGTTATATCACGCACGTTATATCGCGCATTATATTGAAAAAAAAAATCTCTAATTTTAGACACGATTTTCTTACATGTGACTGTCTTTGGCCGACCAGATTTTGCTGCATTTTTATAAGACTCTACACCAGAATAAAATTTCATTTTCCATCTACGAACTGTCTCATGAGACATTTTCGTCAACCCATATCCCCGTGTGATTTCATCAAAAAAATAAATTTTAGATAACAACCGAGTTTAGTTCGTCTTTTGATATAAGTCCGAATTCCCTCATTATTTGCTTCTCGTTTCCAAACCATTTTTACAATAGTGGTCGACGGCTGCCTATATTGAAATGACTTTAACTCTGGAATCCCGTGTTTTTGCAGATACATGTATATACCATTGTGTAGGTATTGAACAGAGCTATCCATGCGTACATATATCGATGTAAGATTTCACGTTTTATAAATACACAATACATTTCTAACACCCCTAAGCCTCGGATATACACATCAACTTTAAAATGGGTCTGACGTCTTGGCGCATAGAGCTCCCGAATGAAAAACGATAGCCGTACTGACTGTCACGTTATTTGCTAGACGCTAAACGCCATCATTGTTATAACTCAGCAGTGTGTAAATGTCCATCAGCACTGTTGTTTAAATCTACATTAAAGCTCCGCATTAAAACCATCTCTATCATAAAATTCGGATTTTCCTTTTGTTTAATGGTCATTTTGTTTAAGAATAATTAATTCGACGAATGTTTAGTGTATTTTCATTTAATTTAATTCCGGAAATTTGTCCACCAGCTGATCCCGTCATTCTTTTTCACTTCTCTTTTTTTCAGCTGAAGGCTATTAAAAAGTCATTGGGCATTTATAAAGTGTGTACAAGGGGGTCTTTGTTGATAAGGTGTTAATTGTTATTCAGCATCTCGGTTACATCAGTGTCATTTTGTTTGTCCCATGTAAGAAATAGATGATAAAGATAAAAAATGTTTCATATATAAGTGATAGAAAAATTAATTTATTTTTATATATAACATCATTCAATTATATGCTATTGTTGCATTGTTTTAATCAGTGAAAGAGGTATTGTTTTGAATTTCATCCTTCATAAAGTAACATTTTATAATCTATTTTTCAAGAATTTAGTCACTGTTAATGGAGAAAATGATGATGTATATAATGATGATGATTGTAAGACTGATGATGAAGATTATGATAATGATGATGGTGAAGACAATGTTAAAGATGAAGATAATGAAATCGACAGCAATGATGATTGTTATCGTTATTGTTGTGGAAGAAGTGGATTTATTTCATAAGCGAGTTATGCAACATTATTATGGCGGCAATTCTTAAAGTGACATACCAGTATTTATGTTATGTCCTTTAAAATTAATAAAAGGCTGGTATAATAGTCATATTTTGAATAAGTTTTAACTATCTTGATCAGTCTGGTATAGTTATATACGTTAACGTTCTGGGGTGCGTTTCACAAAAAAACTTACGACAAATATCGCCGTAAACGTAAAACAACAATTATTCATAATATGTTTAATTTTCATCCAAATGATGTTAAGTTGGCTCAAATCATGCAGAAAGTTATATATTTTCTGAAAATACAATCATTTTAAATGTCGATAAAAATTTGAAAACACAACAGAGAAATTGTTAAATTGACTTAGTCGATTTTTATCGTAAGTTATTTTGTGAAACGCTGCCCAGAAGTTTCCGGGAATCATCGATTAAATTCGGGTTAGCAACTAGTTTGTATATTAGATGTACTGATCTAGAAACACGATTTTTCGCGTTTAATAGAGGTATCGATTGTTATAAATGTATCGAATGCCATGAGAATTTTTTTTATGTCTTTATAAAAGAAATATCTTAATCAGATACTGGTAATGCCGCTTGAATGATAAAAACATTTTATTTGCCGCAAGTTAGTTTATGCGAAAAATCTTTAGTTACAAAACTAATTTTAAACAAATGGCACTCCACAATAGAAGCACTAATAATGCATCAATGTGTTATTTCCTAGCTCTTAAACATGACTGAATACTCATTGAACCCTACTTTAAAATATATTTTACACAATTCCTTTAATATAATTGCTATGAACAACTTTACAATTATTTTTAAGTATCTGTTCAAACGCCATATTAAAGCAAGAATTACCCCGACCACTGCTCGTTTCAATACAACATTACACGGTACCGTTCTTTGGTGACAAGAATTTTTCCTTTTAAGAACACAGTTCAGCTGAAGCGAGCATGATCGATCAGAAATCAGTTGATTGTATATATTAGATTTAAAAGTTTCAAATACTCCATATCTGACATATTGTTTTCCTGATTGCATTTTATCAAAAGACCTGCACTTGTTAACACATACTTCGCTTTGATATGCAACTCTTAATTTAATTCTCTATAGGAACAACACTTCGGTTTGCATAGAACTATAATTCGGAACACGCTGACATTTTTTCAGTATTGTTTTTGTTTTAACAAAAAAGCTATATTAAACAAGATTAATGATATTAAACGTAACGAAAATGTAATTAAATTCTTGGAATAATGGTCAGCTGGTCGTATAGCAACTGAGATAGTATCAATAACAAACATGTCAGTAACTATGCATCAACAGGTGTAGAAAACAACAGTTATTGACAGTAGAATGTTTTGTCAATGTTGCCATGGTAATATGTCTCAGGCCATATCAGGAAATATAATTAATAATAAACAATATTATTATTATATATCATAAATTGATCGGAATAATATGCTTCAAGTTCACGGGGTCTATTGTTACCGGTGGGTAAATAGCAGACCACATCTATCTTTTCTGTAAGTTCACGGGGTGGTCTAATGTTGAAGTGCTGGCAGGTAACGAGCAGACCACATCTATCTTTTCTGTAAGTTCACGAGGGTCTATTGATGAAGTGCCGGTGGGTAACGAACAGACCAATTCTATCTTTTCTGTAAGTTCATGAGATTGTCAAATGTTGAAGTGCCGGTGGGTAACGAGCAGACCAATTCTATCTTTTCTGTAAGTTCACGGGGTGGTCTAATGTTGAAGTGCCGGTGGGTAACGAGCAGACCACATCTATCTTTTCTGGAAGTTCACGGCTGTGGTAGATCGTGAGTTGATCAACTGACCTTGCTGTAAGTACACGGGGTCTTGTGCTGAAGCGTCGGTAGATCGTGAGTTGACCAAGCGACCATTCTATAGGTACACGGGGTCTAGTATTGATGCGTCGGTTATCGTGCGTTGACCAAGTGACCTTGCTGTAAGTACACGGGGTCTTGTGCTGAAGCGTCGGTAGATCGTGAGTTGACCAAGCGACCATTCTATAGGTACACGGGGTCTAGTATTGATGCGTCGGTTATCGTGCATTGACCAAGTGACCTTGCTGTAAGTACACGGGGTCTTGTGCTGAAGCGTCGGTAGATCGTGAGTTGACCAAGCGACCATTCTATAGGTACACGGGGTATAGTATTGATGCGTCGGTTATCGTGCATTGACCAAGTGACCTTGCTGTAAGTACACCGGGTCTAGTGTTGAAGCGTTGGTAGATCGTGAGTTGACCGACTGACCATGCTGTAAGTACATGGGGTCTAGTATTGATGCGTCTGTAGATCGTGAGTTGACAAACTGATCTTGCTGTAAGTACACCGTGTATAGTGTTCAAGCGTCGGTAGATCGTGAGTTGACCAACTGGCCTTGCTGTAAGTACACCGGGTCTAGTGTTGAAGTGTCGGTAGATCGTGAGTTGACCAACTGACTTTGCAAAAGTACACGTGTCTAGTGTTGAAGTGTCGGTAAATTGTCAGTTGACCAACTGACCTTGTTGTAAGTACACGGGGTCTAGTGTTGAAGTGTCGGTAGGTCGTGAACTGACCAACTAACCACCATGCTATACGTACACGGGGTCTAGTGTTGAAATGTCAGTAGATCGTGTTTTGACCAAGTGACCTTGCTGTAAGTACACGGGGTTTAGTGTTGGAATGTCAGTAGATCGTGTTTTGACCAAGTGACCTTGCTGTAATACACGGGATCTAATGTTGAAGCGTCGGTAGATCGTGAGTTGACCAACTGACCATGCTGTAAGTACGCAGGGTTTAGTGTTGAAGTGTCGGTAGATCGTGAGTTGTCCAACTGACCATGCTGTAAGTACGCAGGGTCTACTGTTGAAGTATCGGTAGATCGTGTATTGACCAACAGAACCTGCTGGAATTAGACGGGGTCTAATGTTGAAGTGTCGATAGATAGTGAGATGACCAACTGACCATGCTGTAAGTAACTGGATCTAGTGAAAAAAGGGATACTTAAGCAGCATTCCTCCCTCTCCCACAACTTCCCCCAACACAAAAAGTTTATTTTTATATTGTTTCAAACTGGGAAAGAAATACATTCAGATCCTGGTCTGTTGAATGAAAATAGATGTTCAGAAGATCTTGATGTAAATGTCTAATTAATTACAATTAAAGTTGCTATTAATTCTGATTTGTGTGAAGATATATGAAAACACAACTTTTTATAATGAAGCTTTGTTTGAAAAATAATATTTGAGATAACCGATTATTGGAATACGATTTACTTGAATACAACTGGAACAAGAACGTTGGTATCTGTATATTTATCGATTACAGCTAATTTTTATTATTTATGCTGCATCTCTTATTGTAATGTTTGCTACGTTGATTTAACGAGACAGACATAATTTATCATCACATTTTCAGACATACAAAGGTATTCAATGTAGTCCGACCTTGATGCTTTGCATCAACATTTTCTTGTTTTGTATTATATGTGTACAATAACGGTGTAAAACTCAAAACAGCAACAAGAACCACAGCTTGCTAAACGTTCTTATTTCACAAAATTACGGTAAACGTCGGAAAAATGACCTGTCTCATGATTCGAAAATCAGAGTTTTGTTTTATAAACATCATCACAAACCGACAATTGTTATTTTAGCCAGTGCCTTATCTCTGCTTCACCATATTGTTCAGAACAGTAATTGAGGTTGACAAATTGTCTCCGCGTTTGTGATTGGTCGATATTGGTCTTTGATGACTCCTGGTTATCAAGTGTAATTCCTTTTACGTTTCCATAGAGGCACGAGGGAATTTCATAGCAGCACCTACAAACTTATAGTTGTCAGATATATTTTGCAAAATGTCTTTTACGACCATTTGTATATTGAGAAGGGTTAAGTAGTATTGACGTACGTAATAAATGTAAAGTAAATACTTTTTAGAAATATTTGCAACTGCACTAGTACCACAACAGCTGTGACCAAGGCCATACTTAAAAAAAAGAGGATGTACTTGTTCAAATTGCAGCTAACTTCTTTTATTGAAGAATTGTTATATTTAATTAATAAATTTGGTTCATTTTTGTTTAATGAAATTAAAAATTCAAAATCTGGCAAAAAATTACTACCTACTACCAAACTATGCGAAATGGGTCGTAACACAGCAAACAAACATCTTTTAAACAAATGCCCCAAGTTGTAAAACTCTCTTCTTGTCTTGAGCACCAGGATCAAGTACTAATCACAAGGAACCGGTAGCTGTTTTCTATTGAATGGGATTTACAGAAAGGAAATCATGTAATATTTGGGTAAAATGCACGTTCGGTATCTGTTGTCAAGATAATGTTGATAGATTTGTAGGTAGTATGTCTTATGCCTGCGGCTTTATCAACTAGTGCAGCAGAATACATGTAGGCAAATCGTCACAGTAGACAATGCTAGCGTAAACTAAACAATTTAAAAGCGGTGATTGCGCGAGCGTATCGTAGAAGCATAACTTTCTCGGAAGAACCAAAGCTGGTGTACCGTTTTATTATTAAAGATTTCCAACAAACGTACCATTTACCGACAAAATGTCTTATCGTGTTATCAAAACAATTAAGATAAGCTGAAACAGCTATCCAGCAACGCCAAATGTCCAAACAAGCAGCTGCCCAGAAAAATTAGCAGCCACATCCGACGTAATAACAGCTGCCAAAACAATAAGCAGCCACACCCGTCATGAAAACAGCTGCTAAAACATTAAGCAGCCACACCCGACATGAAAACAGCTGCCAAAACATTAAGCAGCCACATATTACGTGAAGACAGCTGCTCAGAAATAAGCAGTCACATCCGACGTGAAAACAACCGCCCAGAATATCAACAGCAACACCAGCCATGGAAGGAGTGGTTTAGAAAACAGCTGCCAAAAAAATTAGCAGCGCATCGAGACGTGAAAACAGCTGTCCAGTCAAATCCGACGTAGAACTAGCTGCAAAGAAAATTACCAGCCATATCCAAAACACCTTCCCAGAATATAAACAGTCGCATCTGCCATGGAAAGAACGTTCCAAAAGATAAGAAGCCACATACGACGTGGAAAAAACTACCAAGAATATAAGCAGCTACATCCACAATGGAAACAGCTGCCGAAAATAATAGCAGCTACACCCGCCATGAAAACAGCTGCCCAAGATATCACCAGCTACATCCGCCATGAAAACAGCTGCCCAAAATATCAGCAGCTTCATCCGCCATGGAAACAGCTGCCTAAAATATCAGCAGTTACATCCGCCAAGGAAAGCGCGTTCAAGAAGATAAGCAGTTACATTCGATGTGGTTCTCATACAGTTGCAAAGAATATAAGCAGCCACATCCGACATGGATACAGCTGCCAATAATATTAGCAGCCACATCCGACATGAATACAGCTGTCAAGAACATCAACAGTAACATCCGACATGGAACCAGTCGTCAAAAATATCAGCAGCCACAGCTGCCGTCGAAAAAGTGTTCCGGAAGATAAGCAGCTACATCGGACGTGGAAACAGATGCCAAGAAAATTAGAAGCCACGTCGAAACGTGTAAACATCTGCCTAGAAAATAGGCAGCAACAACTGACTAGGAAACTGCTGCCTGGTAAAGTAGCAGTCACATCTGACGTGAAAACCTGAAAATGAAGGATGTCGTGTGACACTATAAAAAAAACCCGTCAAAATAGTCAAACGTATGTATACATACTGGTTATGTCGTTTTATGTTATTGTATATTGGTGCAGTATAAACTTATTTCAACACTGAGGGCGACATTTATGCCAATAAATTCCACAACAATATTTAATCTATTACAGAACTTACATTTAAGGCATTCAGTTAATTTACAAACAAATAAAAAAGATAATAAAAAGGAATGGACCATGCATGATATTGTTACCACGGCAGATGAACACGTGTCAATATTTGGTTATCCATTTAATCAAGAAGGAAAAACAAGGTACACTTACAGTAAATCAATGGTATGTTTATTTAATTACAAACCGCGACATGTTTTGTTTATCGTGCACGCAAATCGCCTTCCAAATACCTGCATAAACTCGCAAAACGATGTCCCTTGTTGGAAAGCAGATCGAGAGATAAAATATATGACATTTTCATAGCAGACTGGGGATTTTATTGAACTCTTTTAACACTTTATTATGGGAGATATTTTCATGACATTTAATACAAATGCAATACAGTTTTATTCTCTTGTGAGTTCAAAACCACACCATACATCTGTAGACTCGTTTTGTCTAACCGAATCCTTCTTTCACAAGTACAGGGAAGCTGTTTAAGTTCACCACATACAAGATGTTCTTAAAAAGAGAGGAAAAAAATATCCGTATATACGATATCACCATTTATATCCGTATATACGATATCACCATTTATATCCGTATATACGATATCACCATTTTTAGCCCATTGTAAGGGAGCTTACCTGCTTCACAACCCCAGTATATACAGTTCCGTAACATATAATGGAGATATACTGTATTAACAGTAACAAGTACCATCTTTTAAAACTGAAAACCAAACAACGTGCACTAAAGTTTATTATGTTAATAACAATGCAATGGGAGATACATGCCATTACTTGTTCAAATATAAATTAATTCTATTTTCTATCCTGGTCCATTCTCTCAACATTTAAATATAAATGTTTGAGAAACACTTTAAATAAAACGTTTCGTGTCATGTGAAGTTTATTTATGACAAATATTATGCTGAATTTGGAAAAAATCAATTTGATATCATTTTCAGTTTATATCCACCATCGGGCATTGATGCAGACACCGCCACGTATTTGTGTTTCGGCATTTTTAAAAATATATAAATTTTACTTCGATTGTAAAACAAATTCTCACACCTAAGACAATTCACTGTTAAATACTTCCTGGGTAGAACAAATACTAAATATATGGGACAAAATGTCTTGATTAATGGAAGCACACATAGCCATGTTGGTGGATCGAACCCAAGGTCCCGACTCCCCTCAAGTGTGCGATAAACTACCACTGTAGCACATGCACATCCACATACAGGTAGAACTGGCGTCTTTTTTGGCGAATGGCACGATTTGGTTGCTGTTTTATGATATTTACACTGATGATGCAGTTCTCTTTATTCACTCATTTCTAGGTTGTCTACATGCATATTATATACATTAATTGATCATAACTTTTCTTTTAATATACGCTATAACTTCATTGACTCGAACACAGGTGGCTGAAACACCACATATAGGTCAAACCACTTATCTGGTCCCGGCCGAACACGGGTGGCTGAAACATAACATATAGGTCAAACCACTTATCTGGTCCCGGCCGAACACGGGTGGTTGAATCACCACATATAGGTCTAACTACTTATTTGGTCCCAGCCAAAATCCTATTTCGATGTATAAACATATATAGGTATGGTACGATGTTGAACAATACTTGGCTCGAACAACCTTTAACTCGAACTATTTTGTCAAGTCCTATTGGGTTCGAGCCATCGAGGTTCTACTGTGCATACATAAACTTTTCATCATACTGTTATTCAAAGGCGGAGTATTACTTAATAGATGACACAAACATCGATATGTTGTTACTGGGAATTTCTTGATACTAGGATATCTGCAAATTATCTAAATAATTAAGTGAATTATATACTACATTTACATTATCAATAAAATAATTATGTAAGCATAAACATGTTTTGTACCGTTTATATTTTAATATTGATACCAATTGTTAAAGGAGCAGGTCAGCGGACTTTAATGGCCATGTGTGTCCTGTCTGTACATTGGTAGAATAAAAGTTCAATTACGAAAAATATATATCGCTCCATAGGTGCAAAAAGGTACCAAGTCTCTTCTTATTTCATATACTTTTGTTACCTTATTGCTCTAATGGTACGGTTTGCGAGAGAACGATGTTTCCACACAGACTCTTGTGTTTCTCTAAGTTTACAACATGATCAATAACTATATATACATGTATGGTGATACAGACTAAGGACGGCAGTGATAGTAGGGGTCACCGCCTTAGAACGACCAGTAGCAAAATACACAGCTGGGGAGATTGAACGACCAGTAGCAAAATACGCAGCTGGGGAGATTGAACGACCAGTAGCAAAATACGCAGCTGGGGAGATTGAACGACCAGAAGCAAAATACACAGCTGGGGAGATTGGACGACCAGTAGCAAAATACACAGCTGGGGAGATTGGACGACCAGTAGCAAAATACGCAGCTCTGGAGATGAACGACCAGTAGCAAAATAAGCAGCTGGGGAGAAGGAACGACTAGTAGCAAAATACACAGCTGGAGAGATTGAACGACCAGTAGCAAAATACACAGCTGGGGAGATGGAACGATCAGTAGCAAAATACGCAGCTGGGGAGATTGAACGACCAGTAGCAAAATACGCAGCTGGGGAGATTGAACGACCAGAAGCAAAATACACAGCTGGGGAAATGGAACGACCAGTAGCAAAATACACAGCTGGGGAAATTGAACGACCAGCAGTAAAATACACAGCTGGGGAGATGGAACGATCAGTAGCACAATACGCAGCAGCTGGGGAAATTGAACGACCAGTAGCAAAATACACAGCTTGGGAGATGGAACGACCAGTAGCAAAATACGTAGCTAGAGAGATTGAACGACCAGTAGCAAAATACGCAGTTGGGGAGATTGAACGACCAGTAGCAAAATACGCAGCTGGGGAGATTGAACAACCAGAAGCAAAATACAGAGCTGGGGAGATGAAATGACCAGTAGCAAAATACACAGCTGGGGAGATTGAACGACCAGTAGAAAATACAGAGCTGGGGAGATTGAACGACAAGTAGCAAAATACACAGCTGGGGAGATTGAACGAGCAGTAGCAAAATGCGCAGCTGGGGAGATTATACGACCAGCAGCAAAATACACAGCTGGGGAGATTGAACGACGAGTAAAAATACGCAGATGGGGAGATTGAACGACCAGTAGCAAAATACACAGCTGGGAGATGGAACGATCAGTAGCAAAATACACAGCTGTGGAAATTGAACGACCAGTAGAAAAATACGCAGCTGGGGAGATTGAACGACCAGTAGCAAAATGCGCAGCGGAGAGTGAACGACCATAAGCAAAATACGCAGCTGGGGAGATTGAACGACCAGTAGCAAAATACACAGCTTGGGAGATCGAACGACCAGCAGAAAATACACAGCTAGGGAGATTGAACGACCAGTAGCAAAATACACAGCTGGGGAGATTGAACAAATAGTAGCAAAATACACAGCTGGGGAGATTGGACGACCAGCAGCAAAATACACAGCTGGGGAGATTGAACGACCAGTAAAAATACGCAGCTGGGGAGATAGAACGACCAGTAGAAAAATACACAGCTGGGGAGATTGAACGACCAGAAGCAAAATACACAGCTGGGGAGATAGAACGATCAGTAGCAAAATACACAGCTGGCGAGATTGAACGACCAGCAGAAAATACACAGCTAGGGAGATTGAACGACCAGTAGCAAAATACACAGCTTGGGAGATTGAACGACCAGTAGCAAAATATGCAGCTGGGGAGATTGAACGAACAGTAGCAAAAGACGTAGCTGGGGAGATTGAACAACCAGTAGCAAGATACACAGCTGTGGAGATTGAATCTGGGGAGAATGAACGAACAGTTACAAAATTCGCCGCAGGGGTTTGGGGATTGAATCAGGTAAACTGTTGTACCTAAATCATATCAGCAAATCAAAGGTATATTTAATATTATAACTAAATTTTAGCCGGGCCCGGTTAGCTCAGTCGATAGCGCGCCTGTTGTCATGAGGTTGAAACCCGTCCCGGCCACAATATCCGTGATTATTGATATACGACATTGTGTCATATGTCTCTCACCGCTGATTTAGATAAGAACATAATCAGGATCGTTCGGATATGGTTGTACACAGATACTGGTTAACCTTCCAGGATCCCAGGAAAGAGTAATTATGCTAACTGGCCGCCTGTTAGCCGGCCTCAATGGCATAAAATGCACTTAATACTCAATCAAACAGATAAATCTAATGTCAATACGTATGAACATTGTTTATTGTGTATGTAAAAAGTTACAAGGGTCAAGAAAACAACACAGAAGCGCGCTGTATGATCAATACTATAATTTATTGTCTTTATATTTTTGGCCATTTAAAAACTATATACTGAAATGAAAGATATATTTTCATTGCTATGAGTCATTCCTAATTGTCCTATAATGATTAAAATGAATATAAATAAGACTGAAACTCCTAAATATTGAAACCATCATGTATTGACCAATTAACTGAGTTTCTCATTTTCAGTCATAACATCTTAAAGTTGGCAAGTACTGTACAACTGTAATGTTACTTTACAACGCAATTAATCCAACTCGAGAACGACTATTGCTCCACCCACTGGCCACGTGGCATTGTTTCTCCAAGTATATACAATGTAGTGTTTACATGTTTACGTTAATATCGTCAGCTTGTCTATGGAAACTGGCGGCGTAGCAACCAATATCGATCGCCGTCTATCGATTAGTTTGATTGACATCCTGTGTCAGATCAATTGACTTCCTAAGCATAATGTTTGTTGGTTCTGTATATAGTAATCTATCTAATAATGATTGCGAAGGAAGCTTAGAGATTATATGAATCACTGTCGGGTCCGCTTCCTGGATAGAAGGAGTAATTAGTGTTGTCTCTTTAGAGGTTGTTGGGTCGAGCCAGGAATCAAAACGGCTATCCACGGCACAACCGCTCCGCCCCACGAACCCTGCCGATTTGTCAAAATGGAGTGTCCCTCAAATTTTCAGTCTTGACCCTTAACCTATCGTTGTCCCCTTATATTACAACAATAAAATACAGAAACACATAATACAAATACAAAATGTGTTCACAATCAAAATTCCAATACCATTATACGCATGTAGAATTCGTCCAGACATAAACAAATATTTCTGAGTTTTGGAAAACTACGGAAGCGTCTTACACAATACTAACACTCGTGAAATGGGTAGGTAAGGGAAGTTAATTGTCTATTGGCATATCGGACGGGTTCAGGTAAATGCATTTAAATGAGTTTAAGTGCCTTCGATAGAAGTTACTTTGCACCTACTTGATAAATTGATTAACTAATTGTTTTACATATTGCACAAAATATATGATCCCTACTATGATTAAAACATATAATTTTAAAGCCAATTATTCATTGATGGATTAACTCTCAGTGTATTACCAGACATCCTAAAGTATGATACATAAATAATAGAATATGGAATAATTTTAGCTGTCACTGATGTAAAAACAGCTGAATCACAAATGTTTAGTATGTTAATGAATACAACTTCATAGTCAAATATATGTTGACGAAAAGAGTTTGATGTTAAAATGTCTTCATATACTTAATGCTTATGTCAATAATTTGAAAACTTGAAATTATAATTTTTATTATGACACTGTAAAGAGCACAAAATTACTCTGCCAAAGAAAAGTCCCGTCCCTTTTCTGCAAAAGTTAGCTGTTTATATTGAAGAATCGTTCAAATACGTAGAATCAATCGTTTATAATTAGAAAGGTCTGGCGGATACATTAATATTACAACATATCTATTGATACTCTATTTCGGTTCTCTTAAACGTGGATGTGTCGTCCGCTGGCTGGGGAACGTCATCTCTTGATTATTGGACGGCGGATAGATGTGGCGGGGGATTGGAGGAACGACCCGTTTGTGTGCACCCGTAAACTAGGTTCAAGTTACAACGTGACATATTTTTCACTTTCCGTTATATACAGAGGGGGTGGATGGGGGTTAACCAATCATTGTTGCTACCTTTGCAGCGTTCGTACTACTACTATACACTGCACTGTTTGTATTAATTGTACAGTACGGACTCGGGTATCCTCTCTTTGGCAGCTTCCTCTCCTGAATAGCAAAAGCACGCGGAAGTAATGAACCATATCGTTACATTTTAAATACTTATTTTATCTTGTATGGGCATAGTATTACCATTGAAAACAGGAAATGCTTCCGCGGGGAAGTCTCGTAATGGCGGTTAGAAGTAATCCTTGTTTCTTCTTTAAAACTGTATTTTCCTTATTATTATGCTCATTTCTTTTATTTGAATGGAATTATTGGTGTAATGTGAACATTTTGAAAGCATTGTCATGTTTGAAATGTGAAATTAGAAAAAATAAAATGATATTAAGAGTATACGAATACATGATTTCAGAAGTTTACTTTCACACGTGTCTTATATGACACATGCCTCTTACTTTTTCTCATCATACTAGTATTTTGATAGTGCAGATGTCGACAGACAATAAAATGTAAGTTTCACTTCTTTCTTTAGGGTCTCTCTATGAATGAGAAGCCTGCAAACTTGGTTATTTACTATAGAATAAAGAACAAAAATCAATGGTGGTCTTACACCTAAAATAACAGACTGTTATACAGCATTGTTAACGTACGGCACACAGCAGAAATGATCAGTAATAATGGAGTGTCATCAGTCAAGCTAACTATTTACTGAGGTATTTATCAACTGTCAAACACAATACTTAGATAGTTTTCGAAGCAATTCCAGGCGCGTAAAGTTGATTTGGGTGGCGCCATTCCTGGTACTGCAATATTAAAACCGTTCCTGTTACGGCTCATACTACTTGATGCAACGTCATTAATCAATGACTATTCATGCCAGAAGCACTAACTGACTACCAGCAAACATTATATTAATTATTGACAAAACATATTAATGCGCCTAAATTAATTCGTCTGTATGAATAAAATGACATTGATAATTATACCGGCATTGTGGGGAGCGTAAAGCATAGTCACACATTGAGGAATAGCACGAACGCTATCGGTTATTAACAAGGCGAGTGATATGCCCACTCTAGTATTTCTTTCATCATCGCTACGGAGTGCTTCTCCGATGGCGTCAAAGGACTGTTATGACGAAATTACATGTGATACTGTTATATCCGTGTGCGTGGCGCGCAATGTTTTAGATATGATATATTTAAACATCGACAGCCAATAGGAAAAGAGATGGTAGTAAAAACGACAACCTACACCTTCTTACGTATATCAATAATGGCGACTAAGAAAAACAGGTGGATGGATTGTGATTGGATATTTTAATTTTATTTTCATTTAAGACGCTGACTTTTCTTAACTAAGTTATACGCGATAAAGTGTTGAAATTGACTGGTCAGTAAGAGCAGCAGGCGACTTTGTCAAAACAGAAGAAATGAAAAGTTTTCAATGTTGGATAACATTTTGTTTATTAGTATGTTTACCAAATATTCACGGGTCAGCGATCAACGATCTACAAGAAGCACATACTTTACTTCAGCAGACGTTAAACGCCTTGAAGGGTACACTAGACTTCTTTAAAAGGGAATACAAACATGTGAATTTAGATGCCATCATAGGGACGCGAATAGTGGACGGTAATGTATAGGTTATTCATATCTATTGTTTCTTTTATAATGATTATTGTGATCTTAAAAATAAAACGAAGTAAAACAAAGTATTCTTTTATCAAAATAAAGATTAACACTTTATACAGTATATACACCCATTACAGTATTATATATCCATATAAAATACTGTAATGCGTGTATCTACTGTATATATAATTGCATGAAATATGATGATATGTTTGAATTAACTCTTCACTTTATTCAACGCTTTACAAATAAGGTAATAAAACTTGCAAAAAATGAATTTGGATTGCGTGTTATAATGCTTTAAAATATTTAACAAACTGTATCTATTTCACTGTATCTTGTTTCACCTGTTACAGTAACTAAATGTATCGCTGTACATCCGAGATAAAAAAAAATATTTGTTACGATTGACTTGGCAAACACTTCAAAACTATTCGAACCATATCATTTTATTGTTCATCAGATAAGTGCTATGTTTATACTCGTACAATTCCCCAACCATAGCCGATTTAGTGCACTTGAAATTAGTAAAAATTACAATTTTACATTAACCAGGATATGCTGGTATATGGTTTCTCTCAGGGGGCTGTATTATAGAGATATTAATGATGGAAGCATTAAAAAAGCTTGCTACGTTCAAAGCGTTTTGAATTTATTGAAATTAAAGCTATAACACGTTAATACCAGTATTGAGCAGTTATACGGTATCCCCATAATTAAAGCGGGATATGCTGTTAAAGTCAAAGCCGTTTGTATCATAGATATTATATGTATTATCTAGGGACTACTTGAAATATATGATCGTTAAGTTATAGATTCTGATAATTTCTGGTCATTTTATGAGAAACACGGGTATCATCTTTATACATATAAAATACACGTGTTAAGTATTTTCATAACTATCTGCCATACACATATACGTAGTGTGTCGTTGTAACATACACATACTTATTTGAATATGACCATTCTTATACCAAATTAAATGTTTGTTTTATAGTTAACCAATTTTTTTTACTTAAACATCTATGATCAATGAATGTAAGACAATTGTTTTATAATTTTTAAACAATTCGACCAGATATAGAAAACAACAAAATGTGTATGAAGTGAGTTATTTGCTGGTCAGTACCTTAGTTGTTTATACATTAAGTACCCCATCTGGTGACACAATTCACTAAAATAAGACTAATCTGACTTTACTATCAATAATCTATCAATTAGCCAAAACGCTGTCTATCATTCTATCATTTTGTCACAAACGTTGCCTGTCAATAATCTGTTATTTTTCCACATCTAAATACGAAAATAATTGGGTAAATTGTATGGCAATAATCGCAATACCGTGACTCACAAAGGATTTTATTTATCACTTTTCTATTTGAGTCTTTTGTTTATGGACCATTGTTTCCCAAACCGATCAATAATTACTTTTTCATAAATTAAAATAGTTAATAATTAATATTTATACAAAACATCTATTTTACAAGTTAGCAACAGAATAATTTAATTGCGAGATTTGTTTTTTCATACTTAACATTTACATATAATATTTATTAAACAACTTGTCAGCAGCAAATGATAACATAAATATAATGTGATATAATAGGTATAGCACAAACCAATGAATCCCCGATGGAAAATGTAAATAAATACATTTCCACCTAAACAACAACTCAACTACAACAACAACTACAATAACAACGACAACAATAACAACAACTACAATTACAACGACAACTACAACAACAACTACAATAACAACGACAACAATAACAACAACTACAATTACAACGACAACAATAACAACAACTACAATTACAACGACAACTACAGCAACAACTACAATAACAACAACAACAATAACGACACCAACAACATGGACATGACACAAATGTAAAAGAATGTATGCTTCACTTTTTGTACTATTTTTGCATTTTCATTTTTTACTTCAATCATGATATTACAATATGATAAAATCCATTCTATAAAGATAAAGGAGTCAATAACAGCTTTTGTTTTAAAAAAAAAGAAACAAGTCGACATCTATTAAAGATGTAAATTGCTTTCAAGAATCTGCAACGCTTCACTAAACATTGATTATACGAAGGACACTGACTAGTTTTCCTCTGAAAATCACAATTAATAACCCAAATGTTTTACACAAGATATTCAAGGTGTGTATATCGTTGCAACTTTACGAGACACTCGGCAACGATGAAAGCACATTGTACGCGTGGAATCGAACCAATCTGCACTCTCTGAGCGTATTGGCACCATGTGTGGATTCACGTATATTGGCACCATATTTGGATTCACGTTTATTGGCACCATGTGGGGATTCACGTATCTTGGCCCGTATATTGGCACAATGTGTGGAATAACGTATATTGGCAACATGTGTGGATTCACGTTTATTGGCACCATGTGTGGATTCACGTTCAATGGCATCATGTGTGGATTCACATATATTGACACAATGTGTGGATTAACGTATATTGGTACCATGTGTGGATTCACGTATATTGGCACCACGTGTTGATTCACGTATATTGGCACTATGTGTGTATTCACGTATACTGGCACCACGTGTGGGTTCACGTATATTGGCACCATGTGTGTATTCACGTATACTGGCACCATGTGTGGATTCACGTATATTGGTACCATGTGTGAATTCACGTTTATTGGCACCATGTGTGGATTCATGTTTAATGACACCATGTGTGGATTCACATATATTGACACAAAGTGTGGATTCACGTATATTGGTTCCACGTGTGGATTCACGTATATTGGCACCATGTGTTGATTCACGTATATTGGCACCATGTGTGTATTCACGTATACTGGCACCATGTGTGGATTCACATATAGTGACACCATGTGTGGATTCACGTATATTGGTACCATGTGTGAATTCACGTTTATTGGCGCCATGTGTGGATGCACGTATATTGACACAATGTGTTTATTCACGTATATTGGCACGTATACTGTCACCATGTGTGGATTCACGTATATTGGCATCATGTGTGGATTCACGTTTATTGACACCATATGTGGATTCATGTATATTAGCACCATGTGTGGATTCACATATATTGGCAGGTATATTGACACCATGTGTGGATTCACGTATATTGCCACCATGTGTGGATTCTCGTTTATTGACACCATATATGGATTGACGTATATTGGCACCGTGTGTGGATTCACTTATATTGGCACTAAAGAACTGAAACAACTTTGCCTGAACTGAAACACACTTTGCCTAAACTGAAACACACTTTGACCTGAAATAAAACACACTTTGCCTGTAAATGGGCCTAATAGGTTAGCATCAAAGTCATAAAATAAAGTTTAAGCTATAAATTTGTTTGTGCTATAACTTAAATGATAACACTTGGCTTAAATTTAAAAAAAAGCTTATATTTCTCAAGACTGGTAGACAAGGGGACTGATGTTACAGCTTCACGAGATATATTGATGTATACGCTAATGTTCATGTCTCAGTCCTTTAAAAGGGTAAATGTATTCATCTGGGATATCTGTATTAATATATTAGCATCATTTTAAAAAATATGTATTTTTATGCATTTTGTAGATCTAATCAAATAAAACGAATATAACCGTAATTTTATCTTTTCTTAATCATAAGGGTTTACTTTAACCTGTTTAACATGTATACAACTAACATTAAAAATAAAGGAACAAAGGTGTTAGTTTAGTTTAAACATATTTTATTTCAACATGAAATGGGGTTGGGCCACAAGTTCTTTCAACATTAGGTTCGGCCCGTCCCCTACATTTTTTACAATGTTTACATTAAATATCAAAATGACATGTTTTAACAATTTTTTCTTAACCAATAACTTGAGAATAGAAAAAGTTAGGAAAGGAAAGAAAGTAATACATAGTAAAACAAACACATATCATTTCTTCTTTATGTCGTCCATACGCATGCGTCCTGTGTCCACATTTCGGTAGCACCCCAGTGAGAATCAGATCAGTAAATAAGAAAGCACAAAAATAAAAACTATGCAACAAAGGTGTTAATATATATATGTTTCCATTATAGAACTAAAAAGCCGTATATCAACATAAAAGTAATTAAATTATCTATTGATCAAAATTTATAAAATTAGTTCATGAACAAGTAGATGACTTTCGTTTGTATTTTGATAAGTAGTTAATTTTAAATGCTAACACTTTACGCCCCAAAACAGGTGTTTTAGAGCCATTTAAAGCACTCTTAAAATTAGAAAAAATCATAGGTTTTGTCAAAAAAAACACCATTTAGGTAATATTAATGTTATAGCAATAATGGCTGAAATTAGAAATAAACTTATATTTTAATTTTTAAAATCATTTACCTATTTTTATTTTTAAATTGTCCCATTAACTGTGCAACAGGAATATTGAGCGTAAAATAACACATATTGCAATGGTGGTGCTTTAGTCAGAGAAGATTTGTATAATAGCAGACAATGTTAATACAAAGTACAGTGTCGACTACAATATGCTATGTTAGTGCATTACGGCCATATGTGTTTCACAGTTTCAAGTATCTTATATTTGTAAATAATAGTTGTTGTCTAACGATTGGAACGCATATTATATTACCTACTAAGTACCGCTTAAACACACTCGTACAACGGAAAGAGTAATAATACATTGTCATTTCTTTTTTCTCAACAAATAAAATAAATGAAAATAATACATTCAATATGAAACAGGAGAATGGTTAAAGTCTATGTTTCACCGGATTCACCTGTGGTTTGATTGAACTCGTGTTTTATATCACCTAACCCTGGTTTCACTAAACTTCCCAAGTTGAGTATTTCTTCAACCTTTAAATTCCACTTAAGTGAGATTTCTCAAGTTCCTCAGTTGAGGGGAATATTCGATATTTTTATGACATTGAGACGTTTAGTGAAACCTTGGACTGTCCATTATCTTCCCATATTGTAGCCTTGTTTTATTACAAATTATCTTAAGCTATATTCAAGCATTTTTGCGAGGCTTATACATTGTATTGCATTTGTCTGAACTTAAGCACTAAATCGAATTATTGTCAATACAAAGGCTTTCAAAATCTCAGACAGAAATATGTTTTATTTGAAATTTATATTACTCATTAAAACCTGTAAATATTTTGATATCTTTTTAGTATTTAGTATTTCAGTTAAAGCCAACGCCTCTGATATATAGTCTAGACACATTTTAGTCGTGAGTTGGATCGTGTTGATATCTAATTATTAAACTGAACATGGATTATAAAAACCCAATAATAATGGAACATTTCATGATAACCTTGACACTGAATGTACTGTTGTATTATATGTTGACTTAAACGTAAATATTCTACAGAATCTAATTATACACATGTATCATACATGTTATTCCTGGTAAAAAATCGTGTGCCTTAAAACAACACGAGAAAGATAAGACACATGTTATATATCATTATCAAGTGTTTTTAAATTATCTAAATTGGTAGTTCGACCCGTATTTGAATTTTTCACTTGTTTTCTTCTGCTTAAATGCGAGGCGATTTTGACAGGGTTTCCCATTGTTTAAATCCCGAATTGAATCTTTAAACTTACTTTTACGATAAGAGATTACATGTTCACCTCAATTTATACTTATTTCGAATATATATATATAAGGGAGATAATTAAATTCCCAACGACGGAATTTACGATTTTTGGGATCTTTTCACAATGCATGATATATATATGGAGATAATTATTTGTGAATAACCAAAACATAAATGTACAGACCAGACTACAGCTACTATGATAACCATAGATACAATATCAAAGGCCTCTGCCAAACCAATAAATGTGGTGTCGACCATGACTTATATACTATGGAATTACATGCAGCACATCTGGGCAGAGTGGACAAATTTACATACATGAACTGATAGCTTTATATGAGTAGGATCTAGTTAAGGATTCATGCACATGCACATGCTATATAAAGGACATATTTATATATATATATTTGAACACCTAGATAAACATAATTATTTCTTTTAAAAATGAAACCACGTATCTAGATGGTGATCAAAATATAAGATACTCTCATACTTAACATTTACGTTTACTTTATAATTATGTTTTACAATAAAAACACACAAAAACTACTATCAGCTTAAAACCGAAAACGATTTAATTTCAATTATTTATCAAACTGATAATCACATTTTCAAATTTTAATTATAAAACAAATTAATTAAAACAACAATGTTAGAATATAACCTGCTGTACCGATTGATCCGATAATAACTATGGTGGAATTAAATGTATTGTTTCAAGTTCGTGATTTTATACAAAATACACACCTCAACAACTGTTAAGCCAGGAAAATTAGATCGATTAAAGCCCACCCCTTTGCTTTATATGATACTCTTTTCTGTCAAGTTACCTGCAAAATCATGCATATACTTTAGATATAACTATAAATATTGATTTAAAACTAAAAACTAAATATACATATAGACATAACAAGCACTAAACTTTGCGTTTACGCTATGAGAACATAGATGAGGTAAGTTTCAACATTTTCTTTTATTTAAAGATGCATCACCTCTTTAAGCTTTCTCTTTAGTAAGCGATGGCAAGTTTATTGAATAGCAAATAGGAAGGTCGCATTCGAAGAGCATTTTCCGTCTTGTTCGTCAATGTTTCAGCATAACCTGTTATTGGCCAATGCGTGACTTTGTCGCGGATCTCGATTTAGTATTTGGTCAACAAAGTTAAATATTATTACTCTACAGAGACACAATACAATATAAGCTATTGACAGAATTTCTATACTATATGACGTTTGATATAAAGGTGCAGTTTAACTGCTTAGATCGAAAACATATCGACGATATGAATGAGACCTCCTTAACAATAAAAAAGATAAAAACTGTAATTCTAATTATATAAATAGTGCAGATAACAAACTAACTGTCTTTAAAACATGCATTGTGATTTTCATAATAATTTTAATTTAGAATCATAAATTGTCTGATATTTGAGTACAAGAAGATACGAAGCGCTTCCTATTTCAGTGTGAACTGTATAATGGCCTGCGAGAAAACTATTTCAGAGATTTATTTGTAGATATTGCTAACATGCTACATATAAACCAGGAGTCTCACAGATTATATCGGCGCATCCAAGAAAACTTGCAAAATGTCTTGTCTGTGCTTTCTTAAAAAGATGTAATATCTTGTCTTCGTCAACTATTATGTCATACTGTATTGTTGATGTATGAACTATTGCAAGTAGTCTTATTGTATTTATAACAAATTTACCATAATTACCGTTCATACAAACAATGTCAAATACACAGGGAATATTTTTGCAAATACTTAGTCAGGAGTTTGAACTTCATAGTTAACTTATGTACATACTAACAGTATTTACGAATGGTATATATAGTTTATTACTCTCTTGAATAACCTGGTGGCATATAAATTCAAATGGTCCGGGTGCCATATAATTTTGTCAATTATGTATGATAATTTGTATGTATAACATAACGAATATAAACAATATTTCTCTTCTCTTATGTAGGATTAAAGTAATGGCATCCGCAATATCACAAAAATCGGTAGTGTCAAATATCACTATAAATAGGTGATCAAATCAACACGAAGGAATGCAAAACATCTGCATGAACAATTATATAACGTCTATATCGCTTACTGAGGATGGAGAATGGACTAGTCGTAAATAGTCTTATGACAAATATACTTTTAAATGTGTAAACATGTGACCATATTTCTTTACCATTTGACGAGGGAGAATAAGTACGAAGTATATCAAAACTGTTCTACAAATTATTGTTTTACAATGATGTGATGTCCACCGGTCAAATGAATGTTGACTAAGGCTATCATACAATTGTAAGATTCAACAGTTAAAATCAATACTTATTTTAATATATAATCCATCACTAACAATTGGAAAATATCAAAAGAAGCCTTATGTAAAAGGTGAATATCAAATAAAGAAAACATGAAATAGTGAATAATGAAAAATATTTAAAGGTTAATATTATAAACTAAACAGATAAATAGTACCAGTTACTTTTATGTACTCAAGGAACAAAATATATTAGGTTTAATTTTACATTTCATCATAAACATGATACTTTAATCTAAACTTGGTTAAACCATCTGTATATACATGATATCGTTTCTAGGAGGTAAAATTGATATATATATATACAATGCAAGATAGTTTGTTATATCTACACAGTTGTTCAAAGATGCGACGATAATCAGGCCATTAGGTATAAACAATTCGAAAAAAATAAAGACATATTAATTACATTGAACTTCAGTAACGATTGCCGAAGTATCTCTTAATTTACCCTTCACCAAATGCCCACTCAAAATATGAATGCTATAAATTTCGAAGCATTTATGTAAGGGTGTGGGTATGACGTGCGTTTGTATTTAATTAAAAACCATAACAATAATTGAAATAACAGTCTCATCGCTGTTCTGATACGGGAGAATCGTACCAATATCTATATTAAGTTTTCCTCTTTACATAAACCATCCACAGAACAAATTGTATTAATTTCGCTTTGGACTGTTCCCAGTTATAAAGTTTGTTTAATCTATAACTATTTGTGGCATCGTATTCTTTTTAACGATATAAAAACCGTGTCACATGGTACTACCTGATGCCTAGGGACTTGTCATTTAGTACACTTTTTGTAATCTGACACAGCATATCAAGTGGGGCAATTGATGTTGTTTTAATTTAGTGATATGCTTTATTGATAGCCATATATGTCCAATATGGTGACGGCACTCATGTGTTATGCGAACGTAAAACTATAATTTACGACGGTTCAGTGTTGTCATATGCTCAATATACCTGGTTTTGTAATTATCTGTTATCATCAGTGGGTTATTCGAACATTGATCGAGTTGCTTTAGTGTATGGCGTTTTTTTTCCCAATCGTTTTCAGCACTTGGTAATTACTGAACGAATATAATTGTTTGGAAAAAAGAACACACTAATTAATTGCCTTTTGAAACAACTTGTTATTGCACATTCATTAGACGTTAACAGTTCTATATAATTTAAAACATCGTTATAACGATATCCACAATATATAAGATTATACATTGTATAAAAAGGTATCCACAGTATATACGATTATCCACTGTATATAATATTATATATTGTATATAATATAAACCACTGAACAAACTGTTAATATAAGATTATCCACAGTATACAAGAGTATCTATGATATATTGTTTATAAGATTATCAACAGTGTGTAATAGTATCCACTGTATAAAATATTATCCGTTAAGTTGTATATACGATTATCCATTGTACATTCATTAAACAAACAGTAAATATTGATTATCCACTGATCAAACTGTACATATAAGATTATCCACTGTATATACAATTATCCACTGTATATCAGATAATCCACTGTATATAATATTATTTACTTAAAAACAGTAAATATAAGATTATCCACTGTACAAACTGTAAATATAAGATTATCCACTGTATATCAGATTATCCACTGTTTAAAAGATTATTTACTGAAAAACAGAAAATATAAGATTATCCACTGTACGAACTGTAAATATAAAATTATCCACTGTACAAACTGTAAATATAAGATTATCCGCTGTATATCAGATTATCCACGATTAATAAGATTATTTACTGAAAAACAGTAAATATAAGATTATCCACTGAACAAACTGTAAATATAAAGTTATCCACTGTACAAACTGTACATATAAGAGTTTCCATTGTATATCAGATTATCCCCTGTATATCAGATTATCCCCTGTATAACAGATTATCCACTGTACATCAGATTATCCCCTGTATATCAGAATATCCACTGTTCATAGCATTATGGTTTTATTATAATTGTTTTTATGAAATGGGAATATGTACATGGTGCTCTAGCCTTATGTCAGTAGAACAGTTTGCCTTTATATTTTTTTCGCACGAGTTAGGTATATTCTGATTAGCTGATATTATATTACATGTTATAAGCGATATGACCATTGAAAAAGTTATTCTATGATACCGACTTTTTAAAAAATGTTTCGAACATTGGGACTAACACTATATATCAAGACGTAGTATCGTATATACCTTTTTATAAACGTACGTTGACATGTCATAACTTGTTTAGTTTATTATAATATATTTTGTGTATGTTTGTATTTATTTTATTGAATCTTAAATTAGAAAAACAGCAGTGTCTTTTATTTAAATATTAAGTAGTTTTTCATTCATTTTATATTAACGTCTACATCTTTACACTTTGATATCCTAACCACAATTCATATTTTGCTTTTAAATTATTTTGCTATTTGTCACTTTCTCTGACGCCTGTTTATAAATTGACCTATATTGTAACACTATATCTTATGTACGATATCGTGTTAGAGTAAACAACCGGAATGCGTGAAGAATGGTGTCGGGAACTTTGGTTATGACGTAAATGTAGCAAATGTGAAGATACAAATAACGAGTTAGGGGAAGCGTTTAAGAATAAAACTAAACTTTCAACAAATGAAAATGTAAATAGATGAAGGCGTTGAATACTAACCTGATCTGTAATATGTTTACCTTAACAGGTAATTGCGTTTTGAGTCCAGGTTCTATATTCGTTACATCTCGGAAAACATGTTGTTTTTTTTTCGGAAATTATGCTCAGAGCTGAAAATGACCGTTTATGAATATGTTTAGTTCTATGTTATTATGTTTAACTGATATATACAGAATTTTTTTTTCTGAGATGTAAACATTTATGACGTCAGATATTTAAAATAATAAACATGAAATCAAACTAGTTAACCAAGAGACTGGACATTTTCTGTTTCGTTACCAAGCGCCTTACCAATAAACGCGGCATTTTGGGTAGCACAGACTGTGTGTATTAATGATTCAAATATGGGGAAAGAATCTTTTTGGAACGTTCATAAAATATTTAATTTGCACGTGATACTTCCTTTAGTACTATTTTTTACGTATGTACAGTATAATACTTTACTGTACAATTGTCAATGTTCAATTCCATTCAAATATATTTTCTGCAACATACTGATTTTTGACATTTACAAATTATACGAGTAATAACATGAAGTGTGACAAGGATACACATATTATGACAACGATACACATATTATGCGCAAGTTATGAAAATACAAACTCAGAATAAAAAATATATATCGTAATGTAAATCTTTCATGTTAAATTAACAAAATGCATACACAAAAATGTAATCTGGTTTTACGAAATATCTAAATCGATCCGTGCATTATTACAAGATTTATAGACTATATACAACAAATCACTATTCACTGAATACGTGGCGAATTAAACTAAATGCTTGGGGGCCAATGTATTGTTTATGACTATCTGTATATTTAGTACAACAAAACACAAAATGACAAAGTACAATTGATAACATGATTTGCATTATCTTTTTAAACGATCAATTTTATTGTAAAGTTTGGTTTCAAATCTTAAATAAATGGAAAATTAACCTTAAACATGAGAAATTAATGCTTAAATGTGATAAAAAATTCTTCGCAACAAAACTATCTTTAAAATTTACCGTAATAATCAAGTTTTGTAAAATTATGAACAGCGTATCATTAGTGAAACAATTTAATAAAGTTATCACGTCGGCCGGGTAACAGTTTTTATAACATGACGTCACTGTACTGTTAACATACTAAGCGTTAAACATTTTTTGAACTAGCACACGTTTATAAGTAGATCTGTGATTTTCTCAGTAGAAAATGATGTCATTATGCACCAACATCTTTGTTGTCAAACGAGGAATCTTGGACTTTTAGAAATTGACACGTTGTTGTTGTTTATGATGTCGTTAGTATTGTTCTTGTTTTAATATTGTTGTTGTTGTTGTTGTATGGTATCAAAAAGTTTTCAGTCAAAATCGCGGCGGTGTCTTTTTGAGACAATATTCAGAGCGCTGCCTACTCTGGAGTGTCATGGCGCAGACACACGGTATGATCATCCCATACCCAGTCACATAATACTGACACTAGGTCGACCGGATCTAAAATTATTCTCCAAATGCTCTGCGCCAAGCGAGGAAACTTGTAATACCGTTTATCAAGTCTTTTGTGTGACCTGGCCATGAATCGCTGCCCCGTTCCCTCACCCAACTTTTGATTTACTTTGTAAACAAGAAATATTATTGTCAGTACAATAATATATATTTATCATTCCGTCGAAGGTGACAATAATTGTGATAACCTCAATATAGTCTCTGTTAACAGCAATTATCTCTCGTTGGTAATCTCTCTCTCTCTCTCTCTCTCTCTCTCTCTCTCTCTCTGTATGTGTGCGCGCACACGCGCGTGTTTATGATTTGAACAATTTCAGTTGCTTCGTCAAATAATCCCAAGGTAAAGTAAACGTCTACAGCACGCGGTATTCCCAAGCGGTCACCTTTCCAAATAGTAACCAGGCTCGACATTGCTTAATTGCGGTGATCGATCGAAACCCGGTGTTTGGTCTTAGACATAATGTCGCCCTCAACATAATAAAGTACTCATATACTGGCCAATAAATGACTGACTTGCTGATTATTATTAGTTCTAGTTTTGGTGGCTATTCTATTTGACTAAATTACTCCCGTTTCCATTGGTTTAGTCATTGTTAGCAAAGAGCTGCTGTTTTATTCAATATACTTGTAGCATTCTATAACACGTATCGTAGTCATTTTTCAATAATTCAGAAAAGAGGTAATCAATTGGGATATGTTTCTATACATTGTGAATAATTTGATATGGTTACAAGGAATCGTTTTTGGGACTATGAACAATCAAGAATCATATATATCGGGTTTCTCTCCTTGGGGTTATAAAATTGGCGTCTGGTTTGTGCATCGTTTTAAACAAAGTTATCTGTTTAGAAATTAGACAGATAACCCTTTCAGGAAGGTAATTTTGTTGTACTGTTATAATGTTTAGTTATTGCAAATATTTCAAACGTTTCAATTGTGTTTATTTTTCCATTTCGTTTAATTTTCATACTCAGGAAAACGTCTCTAAATATAATTTGCATTCACTATTTAGTTCTTAGAATAAGACCTCTGTGTTCTAAACATTTTTTTTTTGAAAACAATATGCTGTTATCCATCCTTGTCATGTAATCAATATCACGGACAAGTTTATATCTGGCTTACCTACAGCAAATTCAGCTTTGTGTTTCATTATCATTAGTCATATATATTGTGTATAGACTATTGCAGATGGCAATACTTTGTCACAACATGCCTTGTGAGGTACCTGTTTCCTGACTGTCGCCAATCCAATGGCTGTCGTTTCTGAAAGAAATAGATTTAAATTGAAATATTTCAAACTACATGTCCCCTAAAATTCATTATTTAATACTGATCTAATTACACTTGTGTGGTTATTGTTATATCAACTGTTATCAAGTAATAAACCTTAATCAAATTGCGTTGTCCGACTTTTTGAAAAAAATATAATGGCCACTACGGCGTCATTGAGTTTGTATTGAATATATATGTTGTTTCATGCTAGTTCTTATTTAGATTATGCTTTTTGTGGCCTTACCAATTCCAACTAAGTATCTATCGGTATCTTTTCTGAGAGCCTTAAGTGCATACTAATTGGGTAAAGGTTTATCAATTCATTGTGTTCGCTTTCATAAATATTAAATATTAAATAATGAATTCAATTGGCCAATGTTGAATTCAAATGTACAGGGAAATATATGCAAAGGAAAATTGTTCCTATAACATTGTACCAATTTTCACAAAATCTGTCAACCAAATGTTTAGTTTCAGAATTGTGTTTTTGACTGCCTCATTAAATGGATATAGACCGCTGTTACTTAAATATCTTAAGATTGAAGAAATATCAAATGGCAACATTTCATTAAGTCCGTACTTAAAACTGATGAAACTTCCTGCGTATGGTCCTTGGCTCAATCATTATCGGGCTTATACATTTCACCATTGTAAAATATTTAAGATGACTGCCATGGTGCTGCGTAAAATATGGAAATGTATCAGAATGCCAACTGACCTTAAACTAATAAACCGATTGTCATCATGTTGCTTCATGGTTGTGCCTTTTCTGTTTGTTTTACTGGCAACCCTATTTGCAATATGGAATCATAACTAACAATTGACCATAATTGAGAAAATCTCAAACAATAAATCCAAAGTAACCACTTATTCAATGTTTTTTTTAAAACTCCACGAACACGATCTCTCCGTCAATATTTCTATTTTCTTCTTTGTATAGTATAGAATTGTTGACACAAGGCTGCAAAGTTTAAATCGAGTGTTACATGAATGCAGACGAATGCATTCAGTTATGCTGGTGTGTGTATGATATAAGCAGTTTAGGGTTTATGCTTATGTGGTGTATGAATTAAAGAAGTGTTATAGATTTATGCTGATGCACGTATGATGTACAACCGAAGTTATTCTGGTGTTTTCATGAATTTTAGCATGATATTGGTTAGGTCGATTTTGGTTTATGATATTATGATATTTTGAGATTATGTGGTGTTTTTGTATAAATTACAGCAGAAATGTGACATAATCAATGCGTTTCACCACAACAAGTATAACTATGCTGTGTTCAGTGTTTTCAGTGTAAAAGTATAAATTAGTGTTACTATACATTCTGATAGATCTACTATTAATATCTATATTCAGTTGCTTGAAAAGTTGTGTAGAAAATACATTCTCCTAGAGCCGAACCTTTTTTATTTGACATTTGACACGTTTGACTATTTTCTAAATTAAAAAGTAAATAATATTTCATTTGTGGTCTGCAGCTTTCGTGCACATTATTAATAACATGATGATACAACCAAGACAAAACAAAAAATCATTGAGTTACATTAATTACTCTTTTACGATTGTCGTTTATATGGAAACGATGTAACTGCTGATTAAGTTAATGCTACTAATGTCCCAAGCCCCCACGTGCATGACGTATGCGTTCTTCGATTGCTATCAACATCAATCTTCCTGCGGATATAAACCGCAGATCAAAGGCGAGTCTGCATATCATCGCGAGGTTTGTAATTCGATTACCAGAAACAGTTCTATAATTGGCTGTTTATCTGCTGACCATGTTCCAAGTCGATGAAATATGTAGGTAGGGTAGGTTAGGGCAGGCAGGCAGGCAGGCAGACAGGCAGGCAGTATGTGTGTGTGTGTGTGTGTGTGTGTATGTGCGTGTGTGCGCGTGAGTGCGTGCGTACGTGCGCGCGTGCGTGCGTGCGTGCGTGTGTGTGTGTGTTGTTTGTATTGCATGTATGTACGTACAGCACTTTTAATACACTCATTAAATTATATACTGAAAAATGATAAATATTACAAAAGAAGTGGCAAAATGTATGACAGAAATGGAACGGTAAGCTGAAAAATGAGCATAACCCAAGTTGTTGCAACCTACCTTACTCTTCCCCCGCCATCGTAACATAACAAAACGAGCCAATGTAAATATAAGTAAATTTATATGTCTGCGGTATGCCATTTCAGTTTGACAACGTTAACAATGCTATCACAAAGAAACACCAATGTAGTATGAATAAAATATTGTTTGGATGTTAGTAAATCACTAAACATTTTAACAACTGGTATAGCTTTCTTTTCAGTTTCCAATAAGAGCTAGTGATCGACGTACACAGGACATCTCAATTGTATAATTCATAAATGTTTGGGCATGAAAACTACTTTTTATGCACCCTAGTGCCGTAATGAAATTATTTATAAATGATCATTTGAGTTGCATTCCAAATTGGGTTTAAAGGCTGACTTTATAGACCTTAAACATGCAAATATTCTTGCTTTATTCGATGACGTTTCATATCAAATGCTATTTGAGTGTTATTATTTCGGAGTTGTATAATCGTGAATGATTTTAGGTATTCTTCGTAATATTTCATATTGAACAGACGCAATCAAACCAAATTTACTGTTTTCGTTTCTTTGCTGCGTTTCATGTCTCCAAGCATTACTTTCATCAAATATAACTAACTTATTTATATACTATATACACATTTTATCACATAACACGATCACTGATTCATATTTAAGTTTTGCCAAGAGAATACAACTTTACATATAACACAATGACAAGCTTATTGAGATGTATAACTCCATATTTTAGATATATTTCTCGAAGTAACGAAGAACAGAAAAATGAAGTGTTGGACATATAGATACTTATTCTAACGTTATTATAACAATTTCAACAATCTATGACGAACAAGGTATAATTTACAATAGCCATGACAGATTTATCACTAAAAACACGCACGCACATGTCCTATGGTCAAATCGTATATAAAATAGTTCATGCTACGATTTTGTGAGAAATTATTTTCATTTAAATTATTATAATAAACACGAATACTCCATTGGGGCGATTTTTTACTGTCCATGTCACAATAAATTACATCGTTTATATAGGGTTATTGCACACATACAGGCTAGTGTTGTTTATTTGAACTGAAAAATATTCCGAGTTTAACTGTACACGTGAAATGTGTGAGTCGATTAGTAAAGTATTCAAATGAAAATGTTCCTCATTATTTATGTTAATATTTAAAACTATAAATAATTGGTAATTTGATGATTATATGCCCAATCATAAAAAATATTATGCTTTATGTGCGAATCGCGCATGTAAATATATCAACGTTGTGACATAACTGTGACATAAACGATGATTTTCTAACGCACGAATCTATATTTCAGATGTGTTACAAGTTCTTCTTAACCATATTGACGACGACTTCGATGCGTGGCCGCTAGATGGCGGAACCATTCAGACAATCAGGGATGTTCAGGCTCTTGCCGAAAAAATCAGTGACAAGTCAATTCCATATATAGCTGCAACAGATCCTCCATACTATAAACGTACGATAGATATTAATGCTATAATGATGTCTTCATACCTACTTTTGATATTGCTTATCTATGTCTATACAGAGTATATAAAGCTTAATATTGATTACATGTGTCTGTGCCCCGATGTTACAAAAAATGTTAGTAATCTGCTTTTTGTTATCATAACCATATTTTATTACTTTCTTTATAGTTCATACCTTCTTATACAATATTTTAGCCTAATCACTTATGAATAGAATGGACAAGGAGCATATTTTTTACAGTTTCCTTTATCCGTTACTTGCACTTCTATTAATAGTATAATCGTGCTAAATACCTGAATGTATAACGTTATGTTTAAAATCCCTTTTAATGCTTATACGTTCACATGCGAGTATGTTAACCGTCATATTCATAATTATATAATTGCTCTTTATATCAACTTGAATAGTTAACCTTTTTATGGATTGTGTGCCTGTGCCTCGATGTTCAAGAAATGTTAGCATACCCATATTTCAGTTTTTTCTTAAATGCATATATATTGTCATTATTAATTTGTCATGATTTTCCTATAAAATAGTCAAGGTTAAACACTTTATCCATGACTTCTTATACTTTCAGACTATTAACCATGCTAAACTATATGTACATCTGTGCTATTATTTTTTAAATCCCTTGGAATGCTTATACATATATGCTAACTATCATGGCAATATTAATGTTTATTGTATCACTTCGAGGTTTAATTATTTGATGGATTGTGTGTCTGTTTTTGATTAGCTTTATACGTTATGTTTTCTGTGTTTATACTCTTGTAGTGCTTGTTTTATTTGGATACTATGTCTTGAAAATACTATTTGTCTATTGCAGAGAACTGTGTAAATATTGTAGCGAATATCTAAAAATATCTCGAAGATAAATGTTTGTTTAAGCGCATTTCTTTATTTATTTCAATGTAGCAATTGACATATATTTTGTTGGAAATAAGAACATAACAGAATATATTGATTATTACAATTTATATAAATGTAAAAAATATATCATCCAGCGATAAGTAGGCTTCTTTTCTATTGCTACAATTCTAACAACGAGCGATCCAGAATCAGTTCCATGACAACAGTAAACATATCTACAGCAGGGAACATCAATGACGTTAACGACGTTACTGTGCAGACATTTACCCTGGCTTCCCTGTTCATGATTCTTTAGCAGCCGGTTAACCCATCATGTACATTTGTCATGTTGAATTTTTGTGTAACAATAGTCTGCGCAGTTCCGTCGATATTTTCGTTCAGTGTCAATCGCCGGTCCTTCACAGTCAGATCTGTAACTGCTGCGACTGTGCAAGTGGTGTAATAGCCTTTCACTCCCTACCCTTGCCATCCTCTAGCAGATCCCACGCCTCTGAGTTTCTCTTGTGCCAATAGACAACACGATATCTACTGACCTTGACTTCTTGTTAGTTGTCTGCAAGCAAATATTCGGAAGAAACAAAAAAAAGCTAAACTTTTTTGCTGTAAGTGTCTTAAAAGTGTTTCAAATGTTCTCAATGATCCTATAAGCGTTTCTATCCACTGCGTAAAGCAAACAATGTTCTACATTGAACAATATCTTTTGCTATAATGTGTAAGCAAGCATAGAAATATCATTCAAAGGAAACAACCTCGGCATACATATGCAACATTTATGGAGTAACCGTAATACGTATACTAGTAGTTTAGATATAACTTTTTTATGAAATTACTTGGAAATATTAATTCTACCATTTTCCATATTTTGTTAGAAATATCAATGTCCCCTCCGCGCAACAAAACACAAACAAATATGTTGTATTATATATTGTCACATGTGTGTAGATATAATGCCTTTATTGAAGTTATGTGATAACTTCACCACAATAGCAGTTTTTATTGAATGTGATCAATGAACTGTAATTGAATATTCAACGCCGGCTGTTGTCTTATCTGAATTCAATTAATAAATAATGGCGATATTCAGCTACGAAAAACAGCCATACTATAGTATAAGGACCTTTGCAAAGTCATACAGTGCACTAGTCTGTCAACGGTTTGGTATCAACATATCTAAATAAAGTTTAAAGACAGGATATAGAAATGATATTACATCTTAAGCAAAACTGAAGAAAATATGACAGAAACAAGATTTAGTTACAATTTTCGTACGTGATATAATAACATGTCATGTCCTTTTCAGAAAGACACTGTTGCTTTCATTTCAACGTTAGTCTGTATTGTCGGATTATTTTTCAGTTTCGTAGAATGAAACGATATACTGTGTACTGTGAAGGTCCTGACTTATACGTACTCAAATTTGCAAACTAAGATCTATTAATCTATCAATATTAAATAGCAAATTGTCATTGTATTTGAAGTTTTATGTATGTTCGACAGGAATTGGTCAATTAGTTCAGAAAAACTTCTGGAACTTAGACTTTGCAAGTAAAGATTTCACTCCGGCAGATTTGGCGAAAGCGTGGTTACCAAAGGATGGGGAATCTATGCGCGAAGATGAGTCAGATAATTGTCTCACAGAACTATTTGGCACTGGGTAAAGCTCATTTACATACTTCTTATAGAAATAAAAACAACAAATAAGTTGACATTAAACATTTGTATTATGTGTTTATATCAACTTATCCTTTGTGTATAGCCTTATCTATCGGTATTTTTATTCATAGAACTATTTTACATAATATGGTACTGTTTTACTGTTCAAATACTTGAGTTTGTTCTCTTACTCTTTATATATCGTTTTACCTTACCTTATCACTTAAAACAGTCACAATTTAAACCAATCGATTCACCAGACATTAAATCTTAGATATAAATCACCTACGAGTATAAAATATTTTGTAATATATTCAAAGTATATACTCAAAGTAAATAAAATGGCACACCTCTTCCTCAATAAAACATTCAACAGATGTCAGTTGTTTTATATCAAATTAATTGGACAACTTGTCAATACCAAAATTGCGTCAAGAACAGAAAACATAGAACATAAATGTATAACATTACTCCAATATTCTATGCATGATACAACACCTAACAACGTCTAGAATGACACAACACCTAACAACGTCTAGAATGGTACAACACCTAACACCGTCTAGATTATGTTACTCAGAATTTTTCTCATTTCATGTTCGCATTTGAGTTACCTTAAGCGGTTAGAGAAAACGAAGGATGGTTGTACGATGAAATTAACTGAAACACACGAATCATATATCACTATGGCACTGCGTGCATAAAACAAATAACTGTCTGTGATATTTTAACTAAACTAATAAAAGTAATCAATACTCTGGTAGAGACGATCCTGCTAATTGTAACCGTGTATAACGTTTGATTAGGATTTGTTTTAACATGACGTGATTTTACAATTACAAAAAAACTCAAACATAAATCACAGAATCTTTTTTTCCAGAAAGAAAAAATTGATTTTAGATCGGTTTCGCATTTTAATTGGTTATTACGTGTAACTTTATAAAGGTGACTTTCTGCCTTTGGTGTTTATTGTATGTATTGTCTATAACAATGTCATCACGTTTTTTGTATACATCACATACTTTTCAAATTTAACATATGATTCAAATGGGTTATTTCTTTGAAAGAAGTGGAATTAATTAGCTATGGCAATTAGCTATTGTTATTAAAATTGTTAGAAAAGTTCACTGTAATTGTGTGTATTAACATTGATGAATGCACACCTAACAAATATAAGACTATTTTTGATCAACAGGAGGCATGCATAAAGCCACCAAACCCACGTAATGCATTGTTTACTTGTGTCATCTGAATTCAGAGATAACTCAGATTTGTTAAAATCTCATCCAATAATTATTAACGTTAACTGATGTGACAAATATCAAATAAAACAATATTACAACAACATCCAATACCCAAAGAGCACAATAACAAACTTATACCTCTTTATTGAGTTATTATTTCAATACCATTTATGCTTGTAGCCTTTTTCAATGTTATTTAAATTATTTGATTAGCAAATGTTCATTACATGAGTGTAAATTCAGATGACATTAATCTTGATATTGAAATTTCTGAAAGTTTTATTTTATAGATATTACATTTAACGCATCAGCTGATATTTCCGATTATGAAGTTGATACATTAAATTACTATTCATCATTTAAACTCCAGAAAAAATTGTTTGGTTAAAACATGCTACAGAATAATAATTAAAATTTTCTTTGCAGTCCAAACACCGACGTTAAATGCCACATCTCGTCCAAGTGCTGGGGTATGATGACAAAAAGGGGTTACAGTGGTTATTCCTTGACCCACCAGGTATTCTACTTACAGATTGCGTACAGTGTAAGTTATTTTAATAACATATTTCTAAATTTTAAAAAAATACTATGAAGTCTCACTACACAGTAATATTTTGCTATATAATCTATATAAAACAGATGTGTTCAAAATAAACTATACCAAACCGAATATCACAGTACTTTTTTGTTGGCGTAAGAATCTTGTTTCCGTAGCTCAAAGGGATCATAACTGTCAGATTTATATAAAACAGTGTCTGCCTGTATCACTAGTACTTTTATTTTTACACTAACAATTTTTTTAAAAGTGGTTGTCTGTTGTATGAATGTATTTCTACCTAAAAATGCACATTAACTGGCATGTTGGCCAGCTTGTCTTTTTTAAATGCAGTGGAGTCACTTCAGTTTTTATTAAAAAGCAGCCCATGCTTGTCCCAAAATTCACCCGCTTCCTACAATCATATAGAACTCAGTTCCTGTGGATCTGAAAAAAAATCATAATTTCTTTGAACCACTTACAAAATATACCAAACCTTATAACGCAGTACTATTTAGTATAAGAATCATGTTATCGTGGCTCAAAGGGACCATAACTGTGTAAAAGGACGTAGTGTACATGGGTGCATTTTCCTGGCATGAAAAATACATAATTAAGAAAATAATGGTAGAAAAGTCAAATTAAACTGAATAGCTTAAAAAAAATATGAAATCATCATCGCGGTCAATGAAATTGTTGCAGCGAAATTTTTTACTTTCATGATATCTGCTTTTCATTGATTAATCACCATGTCTCACGGCGGGTATTTATTACCTTTGTATTTCGAAGACGCTTGAATAGTCAAAACAAAAGGGGCAACAATGCCATCGAATTGTTACTGAGCGATTAAGAAACACTGTTAACGTTCGAAACTCTAAGTTAGTATGCAAGGCATAGTATTTTAACATATGGGACATTAGATCCATACACTGGGAACTAGATTCATACACTGGGAACTAGATTCATACACTGGGAACTTAGTTCATGCAAGGTAATTAACTTTTTTTTTCTAAATCCAAATTCTTACAATTGCTTGCTATATAATGAATTGTATAATGAATTGTATAATGAATAAAATATTGTTTAAACCAACACAAAAAAGGAAAAACATGACACTTAATTACTTTAACGGCCAGATATAATTAGTCTTTTGACAAAGAACAAGTAAACAAAGAAATATACTATTGTTTTGGTAAATAATAGTGGTGTTACTTCAATATCTTTGTCTGTGGACAATAATCCAAAACCAACTCTAGTAGAAATGTTTTATTTTCAACACACCTATAGTGCGCGGCTCTACATCATGGTATAGACTAACTACTGAAGATTGTTTTATTTTTATGACCATATAATGTTGGTTATGACGTTTAATACACGCCAGAGTACAGATATACTGAAAACGTTTATCAATTTTAAGCAGCCACCCACTTTCAAAGTAAAAGAAACATCTTGGTGAATCCTGAAATTAAACTCGTTTTCGTTTTAGCCAATGTCTAAGATCCTTGGTGACAACCCGGAGGACTTTTAAAGTTATTACATTTCCTGAACTGTCATCAATTCAGACTAAAACACAGCTGCGACGAGTCCCCCGGGTGCCGTTAGATCATTCCTGGAGCAACGACTGGAATATCTCAATGGCAGGATCAACGAATTCATTAATTTAGGTCTTAAGATATTATCGACGGAATTGAAGATATAATCGATATGATCCGAGAAGGACAGGACGGAATATGATATTATTTTGCGTGAGAAGTTTTGAAATTAAAGCAACATATATCTTACATCAGAAACAAAAATGTTTTTGCTAGGAGGAAATAGCTACATTTTTTTTATCATCCTGAGAATCATAAAATTGAAAGTTAAAATGTTACTTGACATATACTGGTTGCATTAGAAACAGAAACAAAGCTGTTACAGTTAAACTCCATAATTTGTATAATATTTTTCGAACAAATAAGTATATATATATAACATATTTACGATATATTGTTACATATAAAACAAGACTAATTGTTGACCTTTCAAATATATACTGTTATATTAGGTTCCGTTTATTTTATTGGCAATTGACAATTTTGACATCTTTGAAATTTCCTTTTCTATCACAACCACTGAAATCTACCGAATAAGGTCTGTTAAACTCAAATGAAATGCCATGCCAGTCCCATAATGCATTGCACTTTAACGCTTAACGAACTGTGACGTAATTAACAATTGACTAATCAACGTGCTCAAATCTCATCGCTTTATGACGAAACCAATCGGGGAGAGTTGAGCCGTTTTACGGTCTAGACATTTTCACATTCAATTTGACTGATACTCTCTTTGGTGGCATGGTAACATCTAAACTGTAGAGTTAATGCAAACAAAAAGTGCTACCAGATGAGTGACTGTTATTCGTTTTAGCAATTCCCAAGACAAAATTGTGCCAAGGGTCGGATATACATTTTTGTGTAATATTTTACAATTTTACATAAGTGTGTATTTGATCGCATTTGAAATTAAACAAATTCTAAAAATTCACAAATACTCTCATCTGTTTTCCTCCGAGATTCTGGTGAATGTACCATGTAGATTACTGGCAGAATATAATTTACTCTCCAACGAACCTGCATGCCGGTATCGACACCCTTCCCTATACACCTGACTATTATTTTGATAATTTCAAATAATGTTGCTTTTGCTTGTGCTATTTACCATGAGTGAAGCATTTCATTCCTTATACAAAAACACCGGAGAACTACTACAACACCCAAATTATACAAAATCACAATTGAATAATTTACGCATATGTCTTGTTTTATCCTAGCGATATCAAGTTATAACGACTATTTAGTCTTGAAGAGACATATCACGATGTATTTTATTGACTTTACCGTCACAATAAATTTGCTTTTAGTCTGAGCAACACGAAAACCTGATTGCACCTAATGGAATTGGGTTGTAACGTATAAATTGGATCATTGAAACGGCGACTACCATTTACAAAAACATAATTAAATTTATGCATTAAATTCGAAACTGTTCATTAGCAGCAACAAGGAAATATAATTCAATGACTCAAAAACACTTAAAGGATATTAAAAAGTTAAATATTCATAACATTCCCCCTTCTTCAGAAAACCGAATTTAAGCCCACATATATCTAATTTGGAGATGTGCGTGGAAACATTGCTTAAAAGTTGAAACGGATATACTTTGCTAATTATTTTTATTATAATGTATCTTTTGTTTGTAATCGTTTGACCCCACTGACATACTGCTTTTAATAGACACACACATATAACATATTGCTAAAGCAGTAATTTTCTTAATACAGGAAAGATGTTGGCAAGAAATGAACAAACAACGAATGCTGGCCGGCCAACCACCCCCGTCTGAAATGGTTGATACATTTTGTGCAGCAGTATATTTGGAAGCAGAAGAAATAGAAAAAGAAAAGTTCCCACAACTTAAACAAGATTTATTTATGGAGCAGGGTACGAGTTTGGTTAATGTTATTTAAATTGCTTTATTTTAACCCTTTTGACGTATATCAGTGTTTTGGTTGTAATGATGCAACGTCAGGGCACTACATACGTTTGCGGGCATATGCGATAACAGCGGTTATGAACTCTTAGTAATGGAGATTAATTTCAAGTATCCTTTAGTTGTACAATCATTTCGTGACAAATAAATACATAATATCATATGCATGATAAATGCAGTACAGTTTTCGAAAAGATATAATAATAACTCATTTCCTTGTGTATCATATTAAATATGACATTAATTCAAGAAATATATTTCGCAAATAAAGAAAATAAATACCGGTATATTTTATTTTCTATTTAGTTTAAGTTGGTTATTAAAATATGAAACAAATATAATTGAAATATAAATAAGAGAACGAATGGAATGGAAAATAATAATAACTTTGTTATTTCAGACTGGTTATTTAATTTATTTAAATCGTAGTTCTGTTTAATATCTAAGCATATTAAGCATCTGTGTTGCAATATTCAGATATGTTATTGATGTTTTGATATCTAGCGGGACACGGGGATTATAGACAAATATATCCACTTCTACGTATCGTTGTTTCTATATAACAATATATAATGACTTTTGGTTTAAATTTTCTCATATAACAGAAAGAACTTTTCTCTTTTTATCTTATATGGAATATTAGGTTATTTTCTGCGTTAATTAAAAAACTTGCAGTAATCTTATTTTCAATAAAACGAATGTAGTTTTGAAATGTTTCTATTAAGATATGTTTTGTTTTAGTTTGACAATGTTGGGTCAGAACATGAATAACATTTATATAAATAATTATTATTTTTAGAATACTTAAATAGGTTTAATACTTCATTCCTATTTTTTGAATATTTAGGTTTTTACCTGCAATACAAATAAGTGAAATACATATTTGTTCTATTTATCGACGTATTAAAATGCTTGTGATTAAAAGAGCCTTTGATTACGTCTTCAAGTAAATATAACTTCCAAATCCGAAAAGTGGAAATAAAGAGAGATGTTTGATGTTTACATATTCATAATAAATTTGTAATAAATGATACCTGATAAAATGATCCCCTGGAATCAAAGAACGCAATCAATGGACGAAAATATATTAATATCTATTGCATCTATCATGAGGCGGTAATGAACCTCGCAACACTCCTAACGCCCCTAACACCATGATTCCACGGAATCAGAAATATTGACAATTCTGAGTCACACTGACTACACACCATGATTCCAAGGGGTCAGAAAATGTGTCAATTCTGAGCCCCACTGAGTACACACCATGATTTCAAGGGATCAAAAATATTGTCAATTCTGAGCAACACTGAATACACACCATGATTCCAAGAGATCAGAAATATTACCAATTCTGCGACCCACTGAATACACACCATGATTCCAAGGGATCAGAAATAGTGTCAATTCTGAGCAACACTGAATACACACCATGATTCCAAGGGATCAGAAATTATGCCAATACTGAGCCCCACTGAATACACAGCATGATTCCACGGGATCAGAAATAGTGACAATTCTAAGCCCCACTGAATACAAACCATGATACCACGGAATCAGAAATATTGCAAATTCGGAGCCCCTCTGAATACACAACATGATTCCACGGAATCAGAAATAGTGTCAATTCTGAGCAACACTGAATACACACCATGATTTAACGGGATCAGAAATAGTGGCAATTCTGAGCAACACTGAATACACAACATGATTCCAAGAGATCAGAAATATTACCAATTCTGCGACCCACTGAATACACACCATGATTCCAAGGGATCAGAAATAGTGTCAATTCTGAGCAACACTGAATACACACCATGATTCCAAGGGATCAGAAATTATGCCAATACTGAGCCCCACTGAATACACAGCATGATTCCACGGGATCAGAAATAGTGACAATTCTAAGCCCCACTGAATACAAACCATGATACCACGGAATCAGAAATATTGCAAATTCGGAGCCCCTCTGAATACACAACATGATTCCACGGAATCAGAAATAGTGTCAATTCTGAGCAACACTGAATACACACCATGATTTAACGGGATCAGAAATAGTGGCAATTCTGAGCAACACTGAATACACACCATGGTTCCAAGGGATCAGAAAAAGTGGCAATTCTGAGCAACACTGAATACTCACCATGATTCCAAAGGATCTGAGCAATACTGAATTTACATCATGATTCCACGGAATCAGAAATAATGACAATTCTGAGCCAATGACGATTCGGAGCCACAAATGAATATGAATATTTTATTTTAAACCTGAACATCATCAATCTTTTTTTTTCATTTTTAATGTTAAATTAATAAGTAAATATATATTTTATAACTTTTCAACCGTATTCTATAAATATTCGATACTTTTATAGCTTCATGAACTTTTATATTTTTAGTATATTTCAAAACAAAATGGTAAGCAAATATAATGATATTGTTTTTAAAGCCACCTGGTTTGAAATATTGTTATTGTCTTATTTGCGTTGACCGATAGACAAGCATTCTTATATATATTCTATTGGGGAAAATAACAAATGATTCCACCACGATGTATTGAAAAAATAAACAGATGCTCAATCTAGAAACGATGTATCAACAAACACATGCTCTAACAAGCAGCTGCCACGCTTGAAATTCCATCATCAGACGATATTAAACAATAAAAGTATTATGTTTACTTATCTAACACTGATGAAGCGCCGACTCATTTTTGTTCATGTATTCCTTGTTTGCCACCTTATACTTTTTGATTCACTGTTTTTATTGAATAGTCGGATTGTAAAGTGTATATTTTTTAATGTCAATATTAATTGTAGATCGAGTTTTTTTACAAATTGCCATATGTGGTATGTTTCTTAATTTGATACAATTACCTGGTCAGGGATAATATCAGTTCTGTTTATGCAAACAAAGATAACAGGTCATATTCGCAAGTCGTGACAACGCTTATGGTTTTATGTACACACACTGTATATATCCTTGCTTGCCAAAAGACGGTACTGGCATCATATTAAGTGTTTGGTTTATTCAGTTCTCTGGTAATCTGATGCCGTTATTTTCTTCATTTTTACAATACTAAATACTCCTTGATAAATATCTGTATAACTAACACACAAGTTTTACTTACTTTCATAACTAAACGTTTAACGCAATGCCTTATTTTCAAAATATGTGTTTGATATCTTATTATTAAAATAGATGCAATTCTTCTTACAACATATTACCAATTTTATTTTTAGAAAAAAACAACGTTTTTTTATGTACATTTCATTTAAAATGTCCATTTACCTTTTCAATATACAGAGCTACCTATTTGTTAAACAAATTCTCTCCACACCCTATATAATAATGACTAAAACACAGCGTACATGTATATGCGCAAATTGAAGAATGTATCGAAACCAATACAATTAATGTATTTCTTAGGTCGAATTATGCCTAAATAAAATAATTGGTTATATTAAATGGCTACTGTGAAAGTTATATGTATATCTAATTAGTAGACAATTTGGACTTCTCATGCAAAAGGGAAACTTAATGCATGCATTGATTGGACTAATGACACATTCTGACTTTGATTCATGTGATATATCAAACTATCAATTACCAAGGTTTAATTAGGCATTGTATAGTAACCCCCTAGGAATATTTTGATTACATATAATATTTGAATACCGGATAAAGGCGATATATGTCGAACGATATAGAGAATATTTAATTAGCGCGTTCAGTAATATAGCACCAGTATGTAAGAAAACCAATTAATCATGGCTGCTATTTCCAGCTGCTCTATGCGGAATTATGGGATATCGAGGGTTTTTCACAGCAGACTGGTTACAGAAGATATTAGAATGGCAAGATAAGAGGACTGGTTGCTACAAGGGCGATACTATCCGGGAGAATGAAGTTGGTAAGATGTATGTTACTACTTTGATATGATGCTCTCAATTTCTGCTTCACTTTGGTTCCCAAACAGACACATACTTTAATTACTAAATAACTACACTACCAGAAATCAAATGTAATGATTTAAAACATCAAAGTGGTCGTTTTATGTTGATGAGTCTTAAATACTGGTAGTATTAACCTTTTTATTTGGAGTCATGTGTTGCATATGTTTATGGGGGTCCATCCAGTCTGAACACATTCTCTTTCAATTTTGTAAGAGAACTCCAAAAATGTTGCTTTGTTTATCATAACTTACCAGATTATTGATTAATTGATTGATGGAATATTTAGCGTCATTTTATGCCATCCAGGGCTAACAGACGATCAGTTAACGTAACCACTGTTTCCTGGGATCCTGAAAAGTTATCCCATACTCGAGCACACCCCATCTCCGCAAGTGACTGACAGCTTTCCTACTTGAATCAGCGGTGAGAGACGCATGATGATGACACAGAATGTCTAATATTCATTACCACGGAGACTGTTGCCGGGCGGGGATTTGAACTCACGGCCCCTGAATTGATAGTCAGACGCTTAACCGACTGAGCTAATCTGGCCCGGTTTAACTAGGTTCAACCAAGATGAGTACACACACGTATACAAGAATCAAATATTGTATGCATATGATATACCAAATATGCTTTCTATTGAAAATGAGGATGATTAAAAATCGTATTTTCATTTCGTGATATTTACATAACTGTCATATACACATTTATGTCACTTTCCGGATTCGAACTCACGAAAGACATGTGTCACTCCTCTCCATTGTGGTATAAGATTAGGAATAATACAAACAATAGAATCTAAACAGATATATTTATACTGCAGTTTTCGTAAATCGTGTTATTCTCTCCAATCCTGAATCCTTTGTTATTAGCATTCATATAGTTGTTATAATGTTGATAATTTCTACCTGGACATTTGCACAATGACATATTTTCTCTGCAAGATTTGCAATGTGTTTGAACTACTTGTTAACGAAATTACTATTTCTAAGGTTTTAAACTTCTGCTTTCAAATTTGTATGCAATCCAACAACAGCTGCATTATTTGAAATAAAATTAAGACCTTTTATTCTTTTACCAGAATTCAGAAATAAACGAGACACCAGCAACATGCGTTTTAAACGAGAGGAGCGCCTCCTTGCCAACGGATGTTTATGCCATAAAACAACGGTGGCGTCAGGTGCGCTGGTGATGTATGTCCGATACATCGCGGAATACATGCAGATGGTGTTCCAAAGAAGTCAGATGTCGGAATAAAAACCAAAACAACGAAAGCGTTAAACTAACAATGGAATAAAGTACAATAGAATATTTAATAAATACATAAAATACTATATTTATAAAGCAATAGTGATACTGTTAGTTTTGATTAGATATTTGTTATATAAGTGTTATTTAGGGTAATGTTCTTCAGCACTGTTTTTTTTGTACAGTCACAAAGAATAAAGAAAATGTAATCATTATTGTTTAGTAAGCGGGTGGTTTATAAAATATTACAATCTAACAATTATTGGAAAAATGAATATCAAATTAAAAGAAACCTTTCGTGTTTCAACAAAGTTTGAGAATTAATATGATTAAACGGTAAGTGGGTAAAACAAACACTTTACATTTAAAGTAATGCAAGTTTAGTTCAAGTGCAAATATTTTGAAAACATTAATAAATTCGATCAAAATCTCAAACTAAAACATCTTGCCAAAAATATAGTTTACGATGAATATCTGGCCTTTGAGTGGAGTTCATGAACAAATATTTAACTAAGTATTTTGCCATGTTATATAATCTTAGAAACTGACTAAAATAATGCATAATTTTCGTTTTTATGTATGGTATGTATGTATACAGTATCTAATCAAACACAATATTCATGCTTCATATCGTACTCTTCATCATAAGACGATGCAGTGTAAAAAAAAAAATCATGTCAATGCTATCATTTCTGTTGATAAACTACCTGTCTTATAAACATAGCTTTATCACGTCATTTCAAGTTTATCAGGCATATGGCGTTATTATCTATAATTATTCATGTTGACCTGGACGGAACTACTTTTAATCCTACTTGAAATGAATAAAAACAAGTTAGAAATATTGACATGATAAACAGAATACCACGTAAGAGTGTTACATTATCAAATTTATCAGGTTCGACATGAAAAAGAAAGAGGGATTCGGCAGAGCCTCGTCCTGGTTTTTTTCTAAGCCTCACCTGATAAAGTTGATACTATTAAAAACTGACATGGTATCATCTCTATCCTATAATATTCTCTTGCAAACAAACTGCAGCAAACTTACATGTATTGTGTAAAACACAGAACTTGTACTGTCATTGGGTTTTGGTTATTGATAGTATGCAGTCTATTTAGAGCGACCATTAGAATCGAAATCTAAAGTGGCATATTTTAAAACATACACTATCATGATGAAATCATCAATATAAATCCATCCGCATTTCTCTTCCTTTGCTTCATATATACCTGTGTATGTCAGAGTAACGGTTACTTAAAATATATTTAACCTACCCATAACGAGAAAGTTGTATATAAAAATTAACTCTGTCAAAACAGTGATGTTAAACCTTGAGATGGAATGGATTGCTTTGCTTAAAAAGAGAAAAGACACAATATATCAAGTAGTTGTAATTATTTATCAACAGCCATTTATCAATGTAGTTTTTATAACATGACACTGTGTTCAACTTTACTTTATTGATAGATTGTTTCGGTTATTTTGAATAGATACAATACAAATGGTTTTATAAGTTGAACATTGAAATCCAAGAAAATAACTGAATGCAATATCTAATAAACTGATCTATTGGAATAACAGTTGTAAGTAAGTGATTAAAAGAAAGTACTCAAATGGGAAAAACAATCTTCCTTGATGCCCTCATATAAAGAAACAAGTTCACAGATATTGTTAAAAAGATAGGAAATAACTTTTAATAATCGTCTACATGTATGATACATTATACATTATCAAAATTCATACAACATGCACATGATACAAACCCACATCTACGCGCGCCAATACACATTTACACACTCTCATTTTTAGTATGCATATAAAGAACATATTTACATAAAACGCAACCAAACGATTTATCGGTTTATCAAGAGTGATGAAATAAACAACCCACGATCTGAGCACCGACTAAAGTTGTACTCTTTTCTCCAGCAAGTATGGATGAACTCAATGAGTTCATGGAATCCGAAATAGTAACAACATTTACACTCAAATACGTCAAAATACGAGGCGACATTTTACTCTCCCCACAAATCACGTAGTGTTGTTGTTATCATAGGTAAACCTGGTTAAGTATGTTACAAAATACAGTTTTTTACTGAGTGCCGTTGCCGAGATTGTTTAAACGAAAACAAGACAAACATAGTTAAACAAATGGAAATGCATATCAGTTCAGTACAAAGTAAAGTAAACCCACTAATATATGTTCTTTTATATGAACAAAGAAAGTAAAGGCATACACAACACCATCAGAATAAAGCTTGATGAAGGCGTTCCCATCTAAAAATCTGTGTTTTGCAAAAAGAAAGGAAAGTAGTAGACTCTGCTGTATTGAACCTTATCACGGGCGGCACTGCTAATTACAACCTATCTCAATCAGATGAATGGAACAACACAGAATGGTGTTTAATAAAGAACACACAGGGATGTCAGAAATATGTTTAGTATAAAAACATGTCTTATTGTACATATGATAGACATTCAGATACATGTGTTCCCGATAATAGAGAAATGACAAATGTAGAATGTTAATAAATAGAAATTACACAACACTGTTACAATGTAAGACACTATTCAGGTTTTGACAGTTGTCTTCCTGGTATTTTTTAAAAGAAACAATAAAAGTTAACTTTGTAGACGCATATGTAGCATTTGTAAAATATGTGTTGATCAATGTACAATATAATTATAGATCTATATTGAAAGTACTATTTCCATTATATCTTATAAAATTCACAATGCCTAAAATAAATAATATGTATTATTAATTTAAATAAAGTTCGTACATATTGATAATTACCCTTGCCTTATTTCATACATTGCCAGTATATCCAAGTACATTATTGTTTAGTAGAACACAAGTTTTACATATTTTTATTTCCAATCTTTAAATATTTTTTTCTGAACAAAGATGTGTATATACTTTGTGTCCATTATATAACCGTAGATGGCAGTACAGTTTACCATCTGATAACAGTGTTATTGAGACTGCTCATGATAACAACACATCTCACGTCCTTACTAACACAAGCATAAGCAGCAAAAGTTTATAGATCAACTTGAATCCGTTTCATGATACCAAAGAAAAAGCAAGCAGTAATACACGTCACAGCACTGGGTCAGATAAACTTTAACGGCCACCACAAGGAACGCAAGATTGTTGATGTGATAGACATATACTCCGGTTTGTTTCATTGTTTTTAATGGAAAGAAATGAACATAGCATAGCACACCAGGCTCACCTACCGCCAACTTAAGCGGGTTTATAATTTCGAACAACATTGAAGAAGCTCCGTGATTGCAAATTACGAACAATAAGAACAAAAAGACTTAATCAATAGGGGAGACGAAGCATTCAACCGCAACACATGCGGCATGATCATAATAATTTAATAATATAATGAATAGTCGTAATAAGTACCATGCCTCCATGATAGATACGATGTGACAACAGAGCTTACCGCCTGTAAACGGTCAGCTGCAAACTACGCCACTGGGAAGCACCTTACTCTTCCCCGTCATTATATCATTAGACGAGACAGTGTTAATAAAACTCTTCGTCGCCAGACTGTTCTTTTAAATTCGTTATAAATACGGTAGCATCCATGGCTACAGAAGCAAAATCATCAACAAAGTTCTTATTATGGGTACGAGAAGTCGGAGATAAAGACGAGTATCCAGGGCCCGTCCGTTTAGGGCTTTAGGAGAAAATCGTCATTTCGTCATACAATTAAAGAAGAAAGCTTGATAGACAAATGAAATGGTTCATCCATCAAATATTTAGTTTGTTGTAGAAGCAATGTATCTTAATATCGTTTGATACACTTGTTGATATGTAAAGAAAATAAGATGTGGACGTGACAGTGACTAAGGATCTTTCGAGACCTGTATAATACATCCCCATGAACGCCAGGTAATAACAAACTATGTAGCAAATTGACTTCGTATGAGAGCATATCAAAAATGTCTGACGCTGAGTAAAAGTATCGGCCGAATGACTGCTGTTATGAAAGTCAATAAAATATACGTAAGATGACCAACACATTAACATTCAATTTGGATTTTTTTATCAAATATATATTAATATGATCGAAGGTACTACGAGGTACTCTTATTATACTTATCGTGCATTTCATTTGTTTTATCAAATAACATGTAATAAGGTCAAATTACAATTAAGAACTGTCAGATTGCAATTTATTGCAAAGTAGTTCAATGGAATAATATGTAACGGTATAGCTATTGCTAGCACTTTTTGCATCAAATATTCACCTTGAAAAAAATGAAGCGCCCAACCCCACCCCCCACCCGGGTTTACATAAGTACTGTCACGAGATGACCGACAATTTGAGCTAAGAAATAAAAATATGTGCAACGAGAACCTTTCAATAATCAAAAGCCTGCACGGGTATCAGTTTGGTGTACAATTTAATACAAATATCGAAGCATAAGCAAAAGTGTTGTTTCTTTAAGTATAGAGGTATGGAGTCTAAACTACGCTTTCTAGTGAAAATGTATTACTTAAAGTGGCGGGTATAACCCTAACATGACATTCCGTGACACAATCTTCAGTAAAGTGTATAGACGCCGCATGCCGAAATGGCAGTTTCATCTCTCGACTTCATACCACCAGTAAGACGTCGGATCCGAGCCGGGGGTGAATTTTGCCATTATTGAAGCAAAAATTATGGCAATTCTTGCAGATTGGCTACTGATGGACAGCTTCTGTATCTTGCATGTCAGTATTTTAGAATTTGCAATGGTAGTTGCTCTAAAATTGGGGGGAAATTCCGGGAGTGATAAACTTTATTTAAGGTGTATATAATTTTAAAATTGAAATAGATCCAAAACTATGATTGTGACTGCTGACGCGAATTCCCTCTCTATGCATAGATCTTTACTGTAGCAATGTCACCTGATTAATAAATTTCAGCTATATAATAATAGTACTTCTAAGATAATTTAATTTGCACATACAAACTTAATATATGATACATAATGACAAGTTATACAATTATCGTTTAATGAGTTAAAAAAGAGTAATATTGTCAATAAATACGATTAAAAATAATTAAATGGTCGAAACTACGGCATTTGTCGATGGATTAGAACAACTTTCCATCGTTTCAAACCTTTTCTTTGGTTTCCACCTTTTGTAAATATGCTTAAAAATGTTACGACAATGTAACCGTTTCCTATTAAGAACATTAAGATGAATTTTGTTCTTCTGAATTCCGTACTGATACTTGCTAGCAAGTTTGATAATAATCCGTTAAGTCGTTTGGAAGGAGAAGTATTAAACATAATTTTATGGTCGTAACTACGACAAAAGTCGATGGAGCAGAACAGTTTTCGTATGCAATTAAACATCGTCTTGGTTTCCACTCTTTATAAATATATTATAAAAATGTTACGATAATGTAACCATTGCTTTTGAAAAAAACAACATTAAGATGAAAATTGCAATTATAAGCTTGCATCACATGAAGTGTGTTGACTTTGCATGATCATACATAAAGAACGGTTTAAATATTGTAATCTGTTTTTGCGTAATGTTTTTAACGTGGATTCGTGACCGATGTCCGTCTTTTACTGTAAGTTTTCTGTATATCGGACACGCTGTCGGTCCTTACATTGGTAATCTCATCATTTACTTGTCTAATGTATTGGCATGTTCTCCCAGGCAGGCGTAACATACAATGATTAGTCCCCAAAACCCATCTCATTCAAATGATTATATATTCTATGATGGTTATTCTATATTCAATCCATCCAAATTACCTACTTTTTGTACCAAAACAAGTGGCAAACATAAGTTGAGTAAAAGCCTCATATTGGCCCATATTCCCAAACTTTGTTTAGACATCCGCTGTGCAATAACTATAACGGATATATATATATATATATATATATATATATATATATATATATATATATATATATATATGGCATACACAGAAAGCTAGATAAATGAGTTACTCATAAAATAAGCCCAATATCAGAAATATCGAGGAGTCAGCCGTTACAGGATGATGCCCTTTCAAACACTCATTTAGAGGCTAACATTTTAGTCGACATTGAAGTGACACATTTTCGTTTATCAACTAAAATGACTTAAAACAACAGCAGTCTAGTATGACAACACGTTTCAGTGTAAGACAACAATGAATAAACTATTTTGTGCTCACTTACTTATATCAATGTCATCTGGAACAGCTGATCGGAATAATTTCCTACTTGTTTGCTGAATGCCCACTGCTATTTTCTAGTTAATAAGTAGATTATGCATAAAGCGCGCAGATTTGTCTTTCATTGGTGTGTGTATACTAGGACCTGTTTGCGTGCTTCATACATAATACAATACAGGATTCAAACGGAAAATATCAGACATTGCTTAACAAACAAAATGTGACGTTAAGCTGACAAGAAGGTATGACGTACGGACGGTCAATGGAAAAGTTATACATATAAATTCAATTTAAATAATACTAAACGTTCAAATATAAATATAACAGTTCCCGCTTGGTATACTAGTATGTCAAATGTTTCACCTAGCTTAAAGTTTGGCTGGAAGAAGGGAGATTATAACGATTTTCTAAGGTATATTTGGATGTTAGAGTTGCGTACCTTAAATGTGTTTTTCTTTTATTCAATAGTTAATGCCAATATCCAATATTTGGAGTCTTTGAATTAAAGCCAAGATAAATATATTTCATAGAATAGCACTTGGTTATATGTATGTAGAATATATTTACAATGTACTAAAACTGATTCAAACTCTAAATACAATTAGTAATGCCCCTACCCCCACCCCTTCCCCACCCTCCCCACCCCTTCCTCACCCTCACATTCAGATGAAGACCATGAAGACCGCTTTGCGTCATGAAATTTTCGATGAACGCAGCGGGGACGTGGTGAAAATGGTAAAAATATGCAAAATTAATATTATGTCCTTACTACGTCCCTGCCAGGTTCTCACGTCCCAATTAATTTCTTAACACGTGCATGATCATGGGCGCATCACGTCTAATACGTCCTTACTACATTCTTACAACGACCAATCAGATCACAATACACGCTTACCACGCTTACAACCCTGTGACAACGAAGTGACATCGCAATGAGAGCGCCATGCAATCTTTCCCATCAGCGCCACGCTTGTACTACGTTAATGAAGTCTCAGTTAGGATTTAGTTACGTTGATACTATGTTAATACCGTCGTTAAGTAACGCGTCCTTATTTAGTTCTTACTGCATCCTGATTCGATCACGATCTCACTACGTTTTTTTGAACACCCAAAGTTTGACCACGTCCTCGACGTCCATGGTGACCACTCCACGTCCTTATCGATCCGGACGCTCCACGTCCTTATCGGTTTCTACTGCGTTCCTACTACGTTGAACAAGTTCTTACTGCTTCCACACATTTGTTTGAGGATGAAGTTGGAACGTGGCTGAGTGTGAGAGGTGTTTTATATAGATAAGATTATTCATATGTCTAATTACCTTTAGATACATAAAAACGGCGGTTTCTATGTACATTGATATAGTTAAGAGTGCAATATGTACCTTGCGATCTGTTAATAATGAAACAAAGAGCTCCTTCAGATGTTGAAAACCTTACACTGAAAAAAGAAGCTTTTTAGGTTAATGTTTTTAAATGTATACTCGATATGTTAAACTGTTTCACTACTCTGGCTACTAGCTCTTAGGTCACATTTGATCGCTCTTGTTGCAAGTATATACTTGTTATTAACATTATAATGAGATGGGTTTAATATTAGCATTAGGCGTTAATACAACATGTTGTATTTTCACAAAGCCACGTTCTTAGTATATACGAAACCTATCGACAAAAAAACAAAAAAAGCACACACACATTTAATGACAACGAAACAAGCCATAGAACGTTTCTATGAGCGCCAAATCATATTTTAAAGCTAGTTTTTATAAAGATAACTTTATTGGTGACCCGCTGAGGTCATCAAAACATTTTTTGCTAATTAAGCAATGTAATACATGTACAACTTTAAGCTTAAGGTTCTAGTAAATTTCATTTCGGTATGGACGGAAATATAGATCTTTGAAACATTTATAGACGCTTAAAAATTATATATGAACTGCAGCATTCCTAAATATATATTCTATACAAACGTTGTCGGCCAAATATATAAATGAGTTATACAATCCAATGAAACAACTTTGTCCTCAATTTTGCTTTGCACCTGTTTCATATTGGTATATTTCATATTCAGTGATGACGTCATTTAGTATTTATGTAAGTTTAATAATTATATATTCATAGTTAAGGAATGATTACAGTAATAAGCGGAGCAAAGCTAGAAAGTTTATCTTAAACGAATGTAAAAATGAATATATTGGATTTTGTTTTAATCTATCCCAGAACCTGATATCTCCCGAATCAGGTCTATTAATCACCTATGAAATAGCAAGAAATTCTATACCTGTCCAACAATTCAAAGCAGTTGAACGATTACTAAACTATGACGTCATCAAACTTTCAGAGGAAACAACTGCTCACTCAACAAGCTCAGATGTGGCTTTCCAACATTGCTATTTAACGGACCTAATCGGGAGAATAGGAGGAAGAGCAAGACTTAATGCACATGCAAACCAGATATAAGTTTATCCCCATGGCGTATTTGCTACTGATGTTGATCTATGTTTCTATATAGAAAAGTTCTCAATTTAAATGCACTTTATACAAATATATATGTTGCTGTTGTATTTATCATTATTATGTTATATATATATGTTGATTGTAAAAATGTTGCTTAAGTGGTTGGGTCATTTCAATGTTAGACCTAGCTGTTAGTGGTACAATTTCATTTTTTCTATATTGTATACGTATTTACATATTTACTATGATGTATATGGATTGTTTCATATTTGTAATGAAGACATGTATTTGTTTTATAACAATATAATTTTTAAAACTGAAAAGCTGTTCAAACTAAAACGTGTTTAACCTAGTACTGTGGTCATGATTGGTTGTTGAAGTCACATAATTTTGTAATTGTTTTTTTCCAAAAGTGCCATACACGACGAAGAGAGTACCTTCCATGAGGTACAAGTGCCCTCAATGACGTTGTCTTAAATGCATTAACCTCTCACCGCTGAGATTGGAGGTTAAATCCAGAGCTCAGTACAACTATTTTTGTGTAAGAAAGACGGTGATTCTACTAGAATGCATTGTTGATCGTCCGTTTGCTAATTACAAGCATGGTTAAATATTCTTAACCAAAGCATTCTAAACTTTCCAACACAAACATTCAAACAAGGACACCATGCCAAGTTCATTGTATGACTATAATAGCATGTGGAATGTTTATAAACAACACAACACCTCATCTGAAAATTTGTTATTTTATATTTTCGTTCCTATATTACCAAAGGAACTAGAAACTCAAACTTTATACAAAACGTACAAATATATTTGATTTAAGTTAGGGATACATTCAGACAAGTAGTAATGAAACGTAAACGTTACTTGTAGAGACACGGGTAATATGATTCGTGACCGCACACTTAGGTATGGACAACAACCAAGGCTTCCATTTTCTTTCTTGCGTGAGTTGTCTCTCTTAAATAGAATACTCTTAACTATTCTGCGTTATACACAATGCACATCCTACCTACCAGTCACATTTGTATAAATGATTAACAAACTAATAAGAATAGACTGAACTGAGGCTTTGATCTTAAACGCAGTCCAGGTGTTATTGAATTAAACTGAACATAAATCGAAATTAGTATACCTCAGTTTAACTCAATTGGTGTTCGCATGTTATGCAACAATCTAAAATCAATGTTAGTTAAAGGCAGTAAATATAGAATGTGGCGCAAATTGTAGGACATACTACCGAATAAATTAGAATACCATAAAACATATAAAAAAATATGTCCGAGGTTATAGGTTATAAAGCGTTAACCATGCTACACTCAAGAGTTCATGCTCATGTAAAAACGAATGGACTTATTATGTGACAATAACTGTATATACCGTTAGCTTTCTATCTCAACTCTACACTGATACTTCCAAACTCAAGGCTTGATCATGTATTTGCGAATTAACCTATGCTTCTATAATTGTGTTCGAGTACAAATTTGAGCATAGCATGAACACGTTTTATAACCTCGGTGTCTGTTTAATACGAATTATTTTTAAATATATCGTTAACATTGAGTGTTTTTACAAGAAACAGTTTTAACCTTTTTCAAAAACAAAATACAAATTGTGTGTCTTTGTCTAAATTTTAGACATTGATAATTTATGCGAGGGCTAAATGTCCTAAATGTATTAAGTACAAAAATCAGACTTTGACAAATTAAAGATTTTTAACTGCAAAAACTGTTTCAATAGGTATAGCTTTCATTTTCTTTCAAAACCAATATTAATGCTACCAAAACAGAAAATTTCTGAAGAAGTATGTGTTCGCGAAACAACTTCTTGTGTTTTTGAAATATTTTTACAATTAGGACAGTGACGTTAATAATACAAACTACATGAAATAAGCCGGTTGAAAACAATAATGAGGGGAAGAAATTGTACTAAACGATGGATTCCTTACATAGTTCATGTTTTCGTTCAAAACAGTATGTAATGAAATTCAAATATATTGGCTTGACTTGAATCATGTGTTTCTTTCATGTTTCCAAACTTAAAAAGTAAACCAAACATCAAGCATGACTTATACAGTAACTATAGAGTCACACTACATACGTTGATGAAATATTCACCGTTCAAGCTATGAGATTTCCCTTACAAATTGTGAAACATGGAAAATGTGAAAGATATGTACATAATTTATATTGATACTGTTTACATTTTGATTGGTTTATGTAACAATTTTTTTCTAATATATAATAAAAAACACAGTTGACACAATGTTAATCTACATTTAAAATAAGAGAATTCGTTACAATTGAATTTGCATTTTTATCGATAATATTAAAGTTGACCACTACTACTACAGACTATATCTCATGAACCAATCAATATATAAAAAAAAGAAAAATGATGATGATGATGACCAAATACCAATATGTTATGTCATTATACATAAAAAGTATGTAAACAATTGATATGAATTGTAAATTTACTAATTAACAAATTATAACAAGACCATATCAACGATATCATAAATTTTTTTAAAACTTGTAGTTTGCTTGCATCTTCGGATTATTTGTTTCAAATATTATAGTTTTCGTTTGTTTCCGAAAACATCTGATTACTTTATATCAATTAATGGATAAACTTATCCTCAAAAAATGATAAATACATTTTGTTATTTTGACTTCAAATAAAAACTCATTCAAGTTTACGATTGCTGTTTTACAGTATAACGTGCAACCACAGCAAGGTTTTTAGAGCAGTGCTATTAATCTCTAAAGAAATATCAATTTGTATCTTATACATACAAACTGAAAAATAACAGTTTAATTTTAACATTTAAATATTACTGTATGTCTCCAGCTACATATTCTCCTATGTTATATATTTTATTTAGAAATAAGAACGTTGTTTTGACCACTTGACTGCTTAATAGTGTGATCAATTTTATCCATTATTTGAAACGTAAAGAAACAAAAATAGTCTATAAGGTATTACTATATGTCCTTGTTTATAACCGATTCCGGATCCAAACAAAAATTAGTATAAATAAATGAGATTCTTAAGATTTGCAATAAAGTAAACTCTGGCTCATACATTTCTGTCGTGGAATACTCGTTGAAATATATGCCAATGATTTGCATCAAGTGATCAATGATATATTCCAATATATTCATATAAGTGCGTTAAATGTATGTTTCTCGCTTTTGTATCTCCATATAAAACCATACAATAAGGTCAGTTTTAAATGTTTTAAATGTTTCATAAAAGCTTAAACAATATAACAATATGTAATGAACTGATTATGGAAAGTTATTAATAAAATACACATGTTTTTAATAAACAATACGAAAGGAAATAGTTACAATCTGTTATTTTGCTCATTTCCTTTTTATACTATTTATCTAATCGAAATGTAGAACATAAAAATGCATGTGATACAAACACTAGTAAAATCTCTATATGAATTAATATTAAAATTAATCACTACATGAGGATTGTTTTACAATCATATAAAATGTTGGATAAAGTGCTTGTTAACACTTTACTTCATATAGACGCCATTGGACACCTCTAATATAGACGCCTTTGGACACCTCTAATATAGACGCCTTTGGACACCTCCAAATATAGACGCCTTTGGGCACCTCTAATAAAGAAGGCTTTTGAATTAGTGTGTGAATTATGTTTATATTAACTGTCTGAGTGGAAAACAGTGCAGGAAGTATTCAGATCGGTCGTTCCTGCACTGTTATAAAGGCCTTCTGTGATTGGTCGGTAAAATGCGTATCTATGGAGTAAAGGGTTAAACACTAATAACTGAACCAGTATGATTAAGTTGAAATATGGCACATCTCTGTACATTTACATTCGTGACATAATGCATTTTTTTTCTTTTTCTGTGAATGCAAACTTATGAACAAAATCTGTTCGGTTCGAGTATAATTTACGATAAAAACAGTGCTTCTTATATTTCAATAGTACCAAACATGTATAGAAATAGAGTCTGATACCAGTCATGTGAAATAAACAAGAAATCAGCATAAGGCATTTTTGCTGTTTCGTTAACCGGTTAGATACGAACTTCATTTGTTGAACATTAACGCAATAGTAACCTACATTCAACGAAGTTTGTGTGGATACTTTTGAATTCGACCAATTTTGACCTGATACATACAAAACAAATGTATAAACTTAAGAAATAAATAGAAATATGCTATTATTAAACCATCGTCTTTCAAATGTGAAAAACGATTCCCAGAGACCACATCACTTGGTATAGGCGTCGACGATTACCCAAATATGTTTCAAAATGTGTATTAACAGTTTCACTCATGTTTTCAAGGAGAGCGAAAGAATCTAAATATTTCAGATGTGTATAAAGCTCTTGGAATAAAGCACTCTACCCAAGGACACATATGTGTGCGGACAGCGATGTCTTTTAAATATAGTTAAAGCACACGTTTGTGAACAGTCATGTCCAACAAATATTGATAAAGCACACACTCGTATGTGGACAGTCATGTCTTGCACATGTGAAAAGAAACAACACTTTGCCCAATGGCACACACATTTGTGGACAGCGATGTCCTACAAATGCGGATAACGCACTTTACTCAAGGACACACAAATATGTGGACAGCAAATGTGAATAAAAACACGTTTGTAGACAGCGATGTCCTACAAATGTGGATAAAGCACTTTACTCAAGGACGAATAAGTATGTGGGAAGCAAATGTGAATAAACACACGTTTGTAGACAGCGATGGCCTTTACTCAAGTTCACACAAGTGTGTTGACAGCAATGTCTTACATATAGGGATTAAAACTGTATTTTATATAAGCTGAAGAGTACTGGACAGCAAATGGGAATAAAGAACTGTACTCGAGAATTCGACAGTGATATCCTACAAATATATTTTCTTTAAGTTAGATATCTAAACAGAAACATGTGTCCATACAATAAAAGATGAAAAGGGGATAATGCTACAATTAAACAATTGAAATTATACCAGTTAAATTACGTCGACGTTCATTACGCGTTCTGCATTGTGTGTATATGTTGTCTTGTGATAAACTATTTTAAGTGCCATTAATTAATAACTGTTTATTAGATAAAAATGTTCATATCTAATGCCAATAACATTATTATACAAAGAAAAACAATACCATAGTCATTTCTGAGAGTTGTTTAAATGTAATGTGAACATAATGAGTAATGCATAAGATTATTACGAATTTATTTTTTCTTATTTCATGAAAATTAAATATCAGTTTCATATTTTTTTGAACTGATCATTTATACCGACGGGAAATAATAATATACATTGTTTTGACACAATTTCAAATGTCCAGTTTTATTAGTGAAAGAAGAATGCATCTAAGTAGAACGACCGTCTTTCCGCAAGTAACTGGCAAACATACCCAAATTGAGTTTTTAGAGCGAGCGGGACTCGAACCATTGCGGTGAGAGGTAAGTGATCTTGAGACGAAGCCTTAGACAATTCAGCAACGGATCTTTGAAATTGGATCGGAATTGTTTTCATTTGTTAATGAAGTATGATGTAAACTATACTTGGGGTAATAAATAAAAATATGAAAACAGAAAAAATTAGTTTAAGGAAATATAATAAAGACACCAAAAGTATGCCAGTCGCATAACGATTTATTTTACAGCGAGTCAGGCAACGCTTCAATCATAATTAGTCATTTTTATACCGGTTATGAAACAAATTTAAATACTAACAATGCGTAAGTACGATAAGTACGATAGAAACAATAGTGTTAGCTAATGTTACTGTGTACCAATATGGCTAGTGTGGCCATGTGAGTTTACCTTATAAAGTTTGCAAATTTCACATACATTATCTAGTTTATCTCAGTTTTTGTAACTTTATGCAATTATGGGTAACATCTTGTTATTCTAAAACAATGGACATAAAAATAATGATAAACATTCTGATATATATACGCTACAAAATATGTGAACCATGATGTCATATTTGACTCAAAAAATGAGAATGTTAACAACGGGTGACTACCACGTGATTTTCTTCGATAAACTGTACACAGTCAAATGCCTCGATTCAGGTCACAACATTCAGTTTGACATTTCATTTGATCAACAGCCAATTGAAAGTCCTTGATAATGGCACGAAATGAAGAAAAACAGGTGTGTGAGTTAACGCAAGATTGACTGTTTAGATCTAAGATGTGCCTATAAAACGGTATGCGTAATGTATTGTGAAAAACAACATGTTTGGGCTATTTTCAGTGGCAGACAATATCGAACCTTCACTGTTTAATAGGTTTTCCATAGTCATGAAAAAAAGTTAAAAAATGGAAATAACAGGACCAATTAATAAACGAAGTATTAAAGTAATTATTCTTTCTGAGTGTGTTTATCAATGAAAGTCACGTGATATCTCCATCAGTATTTTACTCGGTTGAGTAAGATATTTACTTGCACTTCCGAGCATAACAAAATGATTATGATCACTCGTTCATGTAATATCTACAATAACATGTTGTTAAACAACAAATAAATAAATGTCAATTGAAATGTATGGCACACCAGAGAGTAATGATTGAATGAGCTTATTCAAAGAAAGCATGGCAGCAAAATCGCCCAAAATAATGAAACATCAAACGTTTACAGTAAGTAAGAAATCTATACATATTTCAAATAATACTACACGAATGAAGTTTTAAACATCCAAAATACAATATAAACAATGACTTTTACAACTTAAAGTACTCTTCCTCTTTATTTCTTGTACTGCATTCTCTCACATTGTCTTGATTCCTCAAACAGTTTTTGGCAATATTACAAGTGTAAACAATCTATTATCCACTCAATTTATATTCGTAATAATATTATCACAAATCAACCATGCACCGAGTTCTCCTTTCATTTCTTCAATAACATAATTATGCATTTGCACTTTCGAGATTTTCTGTCGCAGTGTGACTTTCATCTTACTTGAATTATTTCCGTTTCACATATTTCCGTCTCACATATTTCTTTCTTTATTTAAAAACCCGGAGCTAACAAAATATTCCATGGTTTGTTCATGTACTGCATTATAAATGGTATGTACTGTGTCTTACGACCCTTCGTTATCTACACCAACAACGGACCTCTCTCTCTCTCTGATTGCACTAGATGGAAGGAATTTCGTACAGAATGACATTGGTATTTCAAATATCAGTAACACTTCACAATATACATTAACGTCTGCTTTCTCACGATTCATATTTAGTAAGTTTCTTTATGTCAAAACCATACACGTATATATGTTTATACCAATTAATTATTCAATTATGAATCTATTCTTATTGGGAAAATCCATAAATGACTTTACATTGCAATTATTATATGATATGGCTGTTATTCTGCTATATAATCTATTTGTTTTACTTGTCTCTATATGAGGTGATGCGCTCACGTAAATCTTTAGTTATATCATTCTCTAATGTTTGACTATCAAAATAACCAATCCTTCAATACTGATTCAGTAGTATTTCTAATAAAATGGTCTAGCTACATGACTTCCGTCAAAAGTATCTAATTATTTATATAAATACATTATTATACCGGTGTAGTCTTTCTAAGATAATCTATACTGGTATGCGGTAAAGTGTTTTCCTTTGGTACATGCGTTTCTGCAACCGTAGTATTAGTCAGTGTGTTCCTAGAAGCGTCATTGGGAAAAGAATAGTTTGATAGTTCATGAGACGTACACGTTGTTTCTGATATAGGTGTATATGTATAGTAACTTTCTGATCGACTTAACGAAGTATCCCGCGACCTCTCGCGAGATTGAGATCTGTCACGTGACTGAGGTCGCGATCTTTTGTGTCGCCAATGTTGATTCCTATCATTGCATTCCTCTTTTAACGCTTGCTGATGTTTCTTTCTTTGTGCATGTTTGTATCGTGTTATATATAGATAAACAGAAAACACACCCGACATCTCAGTTAATGCAAATGAGCCAACAGCCATCATGAATGAAGAACCGTAGTAATAGATAAACTGTATATCCTCTAAAGAAACTTTTGGCTTGTTACCCACTTCTTCAGTAATACTGCCTATGTATAAAATGATTCCCACTAACGTGCACAAGCCTGAAATTTAAAACAGCAATTCAACCTTAATGAAGTAATGTTAATAGCGAAAGACGTGGAACCAGATTTAACACCCAATTCGTTTTCAATACACTGTCGTATGCAGTTGTGATCATATTACTACCAACCTTTAATATTAACATGAGTTTCAAATATAACTAACACCTGAACTGTAAATAACTTGGTACATATGTTTGGTAAAACAAATGAAAATGCCATTATATTAAAGCCTGCAAATGTAGCTCCATATTATAAATACATAAAGAAAACATGATAATTGTAATACTGATGTTGATAAAAGCATAGTGAAACAAAATAGGTCTGTATAAACTTTTCAAATATATCGGAAATTTCAGTCCATTTCCCGGCTGTTTCCGAGAGATCCATGTTTTCCCAATAGTTATTGCTATATAATGATTTTTATTTGTTTATTTTAAGAATTACAAAACCCATCTATTATATATACTGAACGGAACAGCTATCCCGCTATCTGAGATTATGTACCTGGCATTTTATGTATTTACTCATTTTCAAAGCAATTTCCTCGAAATTCGAACGCAAATAAAAATGATCATTTTGACTATATACAATCAAAATATCTATAATGTTGATGTAGTATACACATTTAAATAACAGTACACAATATATCGACACAAATATTAAAAATACAATAGTGGCGGGTGACCTATTTCGTTCAGTATATAAACTGTAATTTGTTATCATATTTTTATAGATATGAAAATAAACATAATGGTTTTTATTTTGGTGTTGCTATTGACATTTTATGTTAAAAAAATGTGTTTTTTTACTATAACACATATAAGAGAATACATGAATAAAGTGTGTGTTTGAACCAATTAAATACAGCCCGAAATTAGTATTTTAAAAACGAGCTGTCCATAAACGTAGGCGATTATATCGTTTATTCTGGTCGTTGTCGTTTCGAGGGAAATCAAATCACGGCTCATCACCAGACAGGTAGACATTCTGATTTTATGTTTTTCGTGTATCATGACTGTTAACATAAGATTCGATTAAATCTCATATTGATTAACAGCGCTGTGCTGTGTGTGGTCACGATTAACAGCGTTGCGCTGTGTGTGGTCACGATTTAATGTAACTGCAAATACGTTTAACCATAGATTATGAAATGGCGCCGGTGTCACCAAACATCTCAAGGTAAGATTTTCCTCAATTAAACACTATTGATTTCTCTAAATGAATACTTGAACTCATCATTATTAAATGACCACTTATAATTAAAGGAGCTACAAACATTTACTCATTGGTAAAGGATTACTTGCAAAACATTCACTTATTAAATGTGAATACATTTTTGAGCTTATTTATTTTAAGTTGATTATGAAAAAAATTCTTACAATTTAGATAAATTATGCCCAAGGTCTTCTTTGGTAGAATCAGTACTAAGCACTCAGTGTCTTGCTCATGCACACTACACATAGCCGTAGGGGCGGTTCGTACCAAAGACCCTCCGATCCTGGGTCCGATGTTCTACTTGTGAACAAAGTAACAGCATTGCAAAATTTCTAAAAATTGATTTGAGGAAAATCTCAAGTTGATATGTTTTAGTGAAACTGATGACTGTTATAGTACTTACCTGCTAAAACAAATAAAATGCCACTAACAAAGGTGAGATTTTTTTTACCAGACTCGCAATGACCGACAAAACAAACAGTTCCTCCTATAAGCAGTATAACAAGGCTGGAGAGAGGAAACCAAGTTGAGCGACGTATCGTTACTGTAATATAATAATATTTCAATATTACACAATTAGGAGCATTCAGGAAAGAAATATATGACGGATTATGCATTGGAGAATTACAGCAAACAATTTGATCTAATAGTTTATCGATATAACATGATATATTTTTGATAGAAGATGTCGCATTTAAAGGAAGCTTTGGCCATAACAGCATGGCAATAATGAATACAAACATGAATGCAGTTTCAAAATGTGTAATATAGTGAATAATGTGTTAAGAAAACGAGTAACTACCATGAAATATATTTATACACACAATATAAATAAACTAAGTCAAACGTATGACGAGACCAAAAACAAATAAACTCTAACACTAAAGCATGTTATGATATCCTACAGACAGCTTGTATAATGGTATTTGTTCTAAATACAAAGAGGCGCAAACAAAACACCATTCAAAATCATCAAACATTGTTGTCTCTTTTACTGTTTATTGATATTCCCCTTATTGTAATAACAGTTCTTTTGGTAAATGTGTTGAGTTTAACGGCGGTTGTTTCCTTTGAATACTTCGTCTACTCTTGCACATATTTTTTCTATGTAAGAATTTGGTAAGATCTTGATATTGATAAATTATCATCATGATGGATATAAATCATTAATATAAACCTTCGATATTAACCACTGAGAAGCACAATTGTTTATTTAAACAAAACTGATCTGTGCATGCATGCCTACTATGGAGAAGGACGGAACATTCATCTATCCATAAGAATGAATAGGACAACTACAATAATCATATTACGCAACAAATAAAGAAATACATAATAACAATTAAAAAAAAAAGGTATATTCTTTTTCAAACATTTATGATAACCTGACAGTTGATTTCCATCAAATTGAATATGTGATTACATGTGTATGATTTTAATTACTTTTACTATAATTTATGAAATTACATCATATTTTAAGCCATAAGCCATAATTGAAAATAATAAATTTGAAATATTCAATAACCGTTATGAAATACATTCCAAACACATATTATTACATGAAACTAACATTTATGTTCTCTATTCCCTAAAAACAATTGTCAATGTTCCTCTGTTACATCAACATCCCTGTGAGCCGTTAATTAGTAAACATTTCATCCATAAATGCCAGTTCGACGTTTAAATTGATAATGCTAATAGTATTAGAACATTAAAGAATTGAATGTCGCCGATAATTTAACACACACTTAATATAATTAATTACCACGACTTGACTTACACAATATTGCATCTGTTTGTGGAATACCATCCCTGTCGTCATTTACTGTAAAATATTTGATGTAGGTGCAGTTCTGTATTTTCGGATACATACCTGCAAAAAAGGAATGCGTAGTAGTATAAATATCATAATTGGGGATTTCCTTGTAAATATCGTGACTGGTTAGATTGGTACATGTATTTAATAAACATGACGTCAGTTGAATGGTTATGGTATGAATTTCAGTATATGACACTTAGGGAGACAGATTAATAAAACCAATAAGCTTTCTTCTGAATCCCACACATGTGTTAATTAATATGTGATATTCTCCAATGCAATCGTATACAATTGATAAACAAAATATGTTTAAACTTATAGAATAGCATATGTTCGGGAGACGTATATTAGTTGACCTGATGTTAAGAGCACCTGTTATTTAACACGTTTTAGTTACAATGTTGGTGCGGTAAGTGTTTCTATACCATAAAGTTAGAATCATGCATTACATCGACATTACGTTCCATAATGGTTCACAGGTATGGTACTGTGGTAATCACACACACACACACACACACACACACACACACACACACACCTACGTGGATGTTGATGCATGTTTGATTGTGTTGGTGAATGCTATGGAAGTTCCTGCTACTGAAAGTCACCCACATACCAGACGTAAAACATGTACTAATGATTAAAATAATTCTATTTTTTTTTTTGATTAATTAAAATAATTAAACTTTTTTTTATAAATTATAAATAATTAATCAAAAACAGAGATTAGATTGTTATTTTAATTTCCATTCCCGTATTGATAATTTAAATGTTTTTTTAAGCTTATTAAGAAAATGTGCAAATTAATATATTATACATACACGAACGTAAGGAATTAAACATAGGAACTGTGTGTGTGGGTGGTGGTGGTTGTGGGGGTGGGGGGGGGGGGGGGGGGGACAAACCAACTGTACAATTTATACCAATTACGCTGGAAGTTTTCCTGGGTAGAACCAGTACCAGTACAATATTGTGCAAGAACACTTCACATTGCTGTGACGGTGGAACCATACCATGACCCTCAAATGCTCTACCACATGACCATGCGCTCCACTAAAATACTATTTAACGTTATACTCATTTTTGCAAAATGTTTAAAATGTTTAGATATATAACATATATATCCTCAATATTTTTTATTTCATGAAAATATTTTGATAAGAACATGGCTTGTATAAAAACAAACTCGAAAAAGGCATAATATGCCTAATCCGATAAATCTAATATATATTTATATTTTTGTTAAATTTATTCCAGTGTTTTGTATTTATATAGTATGAAAATAAAATAAAAAACACTTTGGTACCGGCATTGAGATCAAATTTATTATACATGTTATTATTTACACTTAACAAAATATTTATTTTTACATGTCACTGTTGTTCCTTTCAGATTAATACTACAACGCTTAACCCTTTACTTCATATAGACGCCTTTGGACTCCTCTAATATAGACGTCTTTGGACCCTCTAATATAGACGCCTTTGGACACCTCTAATATAGACGCCTTTGGACACCTTATATAGACGCCTTTGGACACCTCTAATATAGACGCATTTGGACACCTTATATAGACGCCTTTTGACACCTCTAATATAGACGCCTTTGGCCACCTAATATAGACGCCTTTAAACACCTAATGTAAACGCCTTTGGACACCTTATATAGACAGACGCCTTTTGACACCTCTAATATAGACGCCTTTGGACATCTAATATAGACGCCTTTAAACACCTAATGTAAACGCCTTTGGACACCTTATATAGACAGACGCCTTTTGACACCTCTAATATAGACGCCTTTGGACACCTAATATAGAAGGCTTTTGAACTATTTGGTGAATTATGTTTATATTAACTGACAGAATGGAAAACAGTGCATGAAGTGTTCAGATTGCTCGTTACTAGCAATCTGAACTCTTTCTGCACTGTTTTCGAAGGCCTTCTGTGATTGGTGCGGGAAAACGCGTATCTATGGAGTAAAGGGTTAAAACAGTATTTGGTTATATAGTTAAATGTTAACAAATCAATAGAAAATAACTTTTTTTTTTCAACGTGTGGAGTTCGAATTGATATTTATACATTATCTATGTTTATCTTAACGGCTAGTTAAATACACGAGGGGGTATCATATACCATTTAATTGTATTCTAATAAATCTCAGGGAGCGTGTGCCGCTATATATTTTCAGTAATTTTCAAAATGTTGTTAATTTTCCATTATTAGTTTAAATTTTATGGTAACTATGGAAATGTCGAATTGCGTAGTCGGTGGCAGTTTTTGACGTTTTTCTACCTCTGCTATTCAAACAAGGATAGCGTTGCCAAACAATTTAAATATAAAAGATCAACGTATACTGTAGTGTATGCTTGTTTTCATCCTTTAAGAAAATGGCACCAATTATGCGCGTCTTAAAATGACGTCAATAGTATGATGTTATGGTATGCCAATGAAACAAAATGACGTAAGGGCACTTGAAAATTGATAAGCGCGCGGAATATTACAACTCTGTGAAGTGGTGATCTTTGTTAGATTATACACCATCTCAAACAGAGAAACATCTATGTTTAGATGTGCGTAGAGTGAATCAAATGTTTCATGGGCATGTTCATTCAGTGATACAAATGGTGTCAATATGTATAAACCACGGTGGAGAGTATTTTGAGAAGGAGTTACTCAGTAAGCACCTGTTTATAGTATTGACGTCAGTTTTTTGGTGAATACAACATCGTCATTTTGCCACGACATTTCAGCTGTCATGCTTTGAATAGCGCCTTATTTTTGAAAATTTGACGCATCATGATTAAATTTTCAAAAAATGTCCCACATACATTTATTTAAAAAAACAATAACCTTATCAAGCATTGCATAATTGATATAAATAAGTTATGGCAAAACTTTACGAACTTTTGGATCCCCTTCCCTCATATATGAAACATGTGATGTTAAAATATTAACCTATTTATATAATGAATTTATAAATTTACAACATTGAACGCGAACAATGGTAATGCAAATGCTTGTATAGATTTATAGGTCCATTATCATTTGACTGGATGCAACGTTAATATATTTCAATGTACTATATAAAGATGTAATAGCTATACGCATTCATTTCAAATTCAAATACTCATATACTCTAATACTTTACTTATATAAGGTAAAACACAAAACAACACAAATAACTGAAGTCAATTCAATGGAGAAAGTTTGCCAAGCACGTATAATGCTTTTGTCTAAATTATTTTTTTTTTTAAATATTTATCACACATTCAAATGTTTCAAGAGCCGTTAATGCATACAAAACTTCCCAACGCTACAGCAGAAAAGCGTGAAATTCATTTAAATTTAAAATTCTTGGTTTGATTTACATTTTGGCAAGTTACGTTTTTCTGTACAATCGATCAGGTTTCTATTAAAGCTAAAATGAGTATTTACCAGAAAGCGCGTTAGACCGTCTTTGCTATAGAACAAGAAATTATTATGAACTATTAGTAGGGGTACTACACTATAAAAACGTTTATCAACTTCTCTTAAATCAATGCATTTCTAAACAATATACTCATTCAAAAGTAAACACTTGTTTGAAAGTTTATATAGTTTTCAGCTTGAAATGATACACTTAATTTAATCTTGCCGTTTAACAGCTAAACACTAGCAAATATCACATCAGTAACATATGGTATACAAACTGCCACCGACGGTACGTTAGGCCATTGTGCAAGTGAAAAAGATCGATTCCGATAAACGCGTGAGGACACATCCCATGAGACCGGACACTGACCGGCTCTTTGCTTTCTTGCATGCGTTTATTTACAACGGTTTTATCGAAACTGACAATATAACAATATTAATTTGCCCAAAACGTGAGTGGAATTTGCGGTCACTAATGCAGAAAATAATAGGGTCTCTTTAGAGACCAATGTACATTAGATCTGATTACTCTGTTGTTTTTATGATTAAGCATGATCTTGCCGAATAAAGAGACATAAGTCTATATTAGTCATTGATATATTCTTCTGAGAACGTTAGCAATATCTAGGTCTGTTTACCATTTTTAAAGGCCATGAAAATTAAGCATTGTATAACAGCGATTATAGGGGAAATTGATAGCAACGTTTAATGTTAAGTACGATAAACATGATTTTGCTTTTCAACAATTTTCTGTCTTTCTTTTGCAATACCATTGAAAACATTCCGCGTAGTTACACTTGTATATGGGTCTCACTACTCAGTTGTATTTTGTTCTTTGTTCTTTATTAAATAAGGTCTAGTATTTCCACGATAAAAAACATTCTATCTTGACATTTTTAAGTATTTTCTCCATAGCAAGATTATATCCACACATAAAATACACAATAAATGAGCCGGGCCCGATTAGCTCAGTCGGTTACGCGTCTGACTATCAATCCAGGGGTCGTGAGTTCGAATCCCCCGCCCGGCAACAGTCTCCATGATGATTGATATACGACATTGCGTCTCATTATCATTCGTCTCTCACCACTGATTCAAGTGGGAAAGTTATCAGTTACTTGCGGAGACGAGGTGTGCTCGAGTACTGGTTAATCCCAGGAAACAGTGGTTAGATTAACTGATCGTCTGTTAGCCCTCGATGGCATAAAAATGACGCTAAATATTCAATCAATCAATCACAATAAATGATGGTTGACAAACTTTGTTTATAAAAAGACAATGCAATGACACCGCTAAGATTTAAAAATTAAAAAGAACTCATCAATGACTCAAATATATTTCCATCTGTTACAGTCTGATAAAACACACTTGTTCAACACCAGTGGTGTCTTATTGCGGTAAATGCTATGCCAGCTTTTGTTCTTTTCATCTGTAGTAAGAAATCACAGCTCCTATGAATCATTTTTAAAATATTTTGAACCGAATTACATAGGACTCCTTTTTAGCGTAAGAATGTTGGTACCGTCACTCAAAAAGGGGACGCAACTATGTAGTGAGACGTATACTTTATTTGTAAAACAATGGATTGAAAGAGTTACTTTTGTTTACACTGTCTCGTTTTATGATGTGAAAATGGGAAAGAACGAGGTTGGAGTAAGCAGGTTTAATTAAGCTCTGCCGTGTCGGCTTTGCCACACATCGTTCCCTTGTGTGTATATACATGTATGTGTGTGTGTTTGTGTGAGTGTGTGTGTGTGTGTGTGTGTGTGTGTGAATAGTTATTATTATTATTAATATTGTTGTAGTGTATAATATATTGATTGCGTTTATGCTGTTGTAATGGCTGTGTCCTTTCTATATTATGTTCACATATTCACATATATCTACCATTCTCTTGGTGGATATATATTTTTATTTTTCATAATCTGTCCATCTCAAAAGTTATTTACCTACTTAACAAGGGTAAATACTGTTTGCATATTTAAGTTTATTCCAAGAACAAACGCATGGAGCACTATACCATACTAATTGCTATTTGTATCATTATTTTGATATGTATTTTGTTATTGTGTGTAGGGACTGACCACGATGCTTATTATTGAGTTTATTCCTGTTCGAGTATCTAATCAGATAACATAATTTGCTTGTAGAAAAGAGATATCATCTGATTTATTTTTACATTTAAGAATTTATAAAACAAACACCGTCATGGTATTTTTAAAAATTTAAGTAGTTTAAATTTAAAACAACAAATTACTTATTCTTTGTAATTTTACTGTTGAATCGAAATATTATATTGATTTTAAGTACGTTTTTAACTTTATTTACAGATGGCCGTCAGTTTTCGACCTAGGATACCCATCAATTATTACCTATCCCCACTATCGAATTGAAATAAGATTCTGCACACATACTGCTATATTTCAATTTTATATATGCATCATGTACAGAAATAATTTTCAGAACCGTGTAAAGTGGAAATGTTTACAAAGTGGCCGTTTCTCCCTTTTATAACGTTGAGCAGTGTGTGTTGGGTTTATTTCAACTGAAATAAGAAATAAGAGAACATAAATCAAACAGGAGAAATACAATCGAAACTTCAGCAAATCACTGTTGGTGATGTCTTCTTCTGTAGGTGTGCAATGTTTTTGTTATCATTATCTATATATTGATTATGTTATGCTACTGTGAGTGCTGTTAACATAATTTATATATTGATTATGTTATGCTACTGTGAGTGCTGTTACCATTATTTATATATTGATTATGTTATGTTGTTGTGAGTGCTGTTACCATTATTTATATATTGATTATGTTATGCTGTTGTGAGTGCTGTTACTTTTATCTCTATATTGATTATGTTATGCTGTTGTGAGTGCTTTGTTATTATCTATATATTGATTTTGTTATGCTGTTGTGAGTGCTGTTGTTATTATCTATATATTGATTATGTTATGCTACGGTGAGTGCTGTTGTTATTATCTATATATTGATTATGTTATGCTACGGTGAGTGCTGTTGTTATTATTTATATATTGATAATGTTATGCTACGGTGAGTGCTGTTGTTATTATCTATATATTAATTATGTTATGCTACGGTGAGTGCTGTTGTTATTATCTATATATTGTTAATGTTATGCTACTGTGAGTGCTGTTGTTATTATCTATATATTGATTATGTTATGCTACTGTGAGTGCTGTTATCATAATTTATATATTGATTATGTTATGCTACTGTGAGTGCTATTACCATTATTTATATATTGATTATGTTATGTTGTTGTGAGTGCTGTTACCATTATTTATATATTGATTATGTTATGCTGTTGTGAGTGCTGTTACTTTTATCTCTATATTGATTATGTTATGCTGTTGTGAGTGCTGTTGTTATTATCTATATATTGATTATGTATGCTACGGTGAGTGCTGTTTTTATTATCTATATATTGTTAATGTTATGCTACTGTGAGTGCTGTTGTTATTATCTATATATTGATTATGTTATGCTACTGTGAGTGCTGTTATCATAATTTATATATTGATTATGTTATGCTACTGTGAGTGCTGTTACCATTATTTATATATTGATTATGTTATGTTGTTGTGAGTGCTGTTACCATTATTTATATATTGATTATGTTATGCTGTTGTGAGTGCTGTTACTTTTATCTCTATATTGATTATGTTATGCTGTTGTGAGTGCTGTTGTTATTATCTATATATTGATTATGTTATGCTACGGTGAGTGCTGTTGTTATTATCTATATATTGATTATGTTATGCTACGGTGAGTGCTGTTGTTATTATCTATATATTGATTATGTTATGCTACGGTGAGTGCTGTTGTTATTATCTATATATTGATTATGTTATGCTACTGTGAGTGCTGTTGTTATAATTTATATATTAATTATGTTATGCTGCTATGAGTGCTGTTATTATTATTTATATATTGATTATGTTATGCTGTTGTGAGTGCTGTTGTTATTATCTATATATTGATTATGTTATGCTTCTGTGAGTGCTGTTGTTATTATCTATATATATATATATTGATTATGCTATGCTACTGTGAGTGCTGTTGTTATTATCTATATATTGATTATGTTATGCTACTGTGAGTGCTGTTGTTATTATTTAAATAATGATTATGTTACGCTGCTATGAGTGCTGTTATTATTATTTATATATTGATAATGTTATACTGTTGTGAGTTCTGTTGTTTGAATGCTACCTGTAATTTTAGACACACATTTCGTATGTATCTATATAAAAACTTTTCAATTAAAATCAAAAGCGAGAAAATACTAAATATAATTTAACAACCCTCTAAACACGCAAAAACACGCAAGAACACGCACAAACACACACACAAACACACTGAAAAACAATAAATAATTAAAATATAGAGATAATTCTGTTTAATGCAAACTACTAAATAATATTTGGTAAATTATTAAAAGGTTTAACATTAACACAAAAAAAAGAATCTCTAACACTTGGAATTCTAAATCAGTAAAAATATTCAAAGAATTTGACATTCTACTGTTTTGGGTGTTGTTTTGTACATGCACGTGCCTTTAAAAGATTCACTGGTTCTGCAAATCTTTAATATTCAGACATTACTTTGGTGAGATAAGAGCTATAAAGCAACGATTGAACTTTGATGAAATTATACAGATCTTGACAAATGTTGTGTAGGAGTGCATGTGGGAATTGCATGTGAGTAAATGAAATCTTGTAATCGAAATAAAGGCTGCTTTTCAATTTGGGTTCTTAAACCATTTTCGTAAACTGGTAAATTCACATCCTCAAAACAAAGTTGATCTTGTTTCTTGTTAAGTGCTAGCAGCAAGTTGACGTCAAGTACGTTGAGCATGTATTAAATATGATTATCAAATAACATGCAGCCTGGGAGTGAATAACAGTCATTTATTGTGTTTGAAATTTTCACTAGTAATTATCGTTAATATGACGATATTCATTTTATCGCTCGGTATTAAAACGATTATGTCGTCAAAAATCGGCTCTCGTACGTAAATTGCCGAGTTACTTTCCGAGATGATCGAAATTACACGAAACAAAATAGATACAATGAGTGACGGAAATTAATATATGCACATAAGCATTTTTAAGAAGAAATATCCCATTATTGCATCCCATATGTTGGATTCCTTTTTAGCTTCTTTGAAAGTCTATTTATTGTCATTCCGTATTGAGATGCCATAAACAGCAAACGGAAAATGTACCATTATTCTGAGTAATGTGTTTACAAGACACAAAGTTTCGCTATGTATAATAGACTTTAATAAACTCGTCGACAAGATGTAATGCTCGACAGAAGTTCGCATAATGTGTTTTATCAACTCCTTTAGGAGAAGTTTATTAATATATGAGTTCGCATGTAAGATCCTCTATATCAAATGTGGATGTTGTCGCTATGTAACAGAAAAGTCCCATTGTACTACTTTATTTACGCCGTTTTGACGGGGAAGAGCGAGGTTTGGTGCACTTGTAGAGTTAATATCCACATTGTTGGGTTAGATTGTGACTGTTACTGGCCACTACTCCTGTTGTCACCTAGTCTGTATGCTTGTATGAGTCTTTTTATATATTCTTTTCTAAGCATTGACTGTGTCTACGCTATTGTGGTGGGTGTGTCTGTGCTATTGTGTTAGATGTGTCTGTGCTATTGTGGTGGGTATGTCTACGCTATTGTGGTGGGTGTGCCTGTGTTATTGTGGTAGATGTGTCTATGCTATTGTGGTGGGTATGTCTACGCTATTGTAATGGGTGTGTCTGTGGTATTGTGGTAGATGTGTCTGTGCTACTGTGGTGGGTATGTCTACGCTATTGTGGTGGGTGTGTCTGTGTTATTGTGGTAGATGTGTCTGTGCTATTGTGGTGGGTACGTCTACGCTATTGTGGTGGGTGTGTCTGTGCTATTGTACTAGATGTGTCTTTGCTTTTGAGGTGAATGTGTCTGTGTTATTAAGGTTGGTGTGTTTGTGCTATTTTGATAGGTGCTTCTGTGCTATTGTGGTGGGTGTGTCTGTACTATTATGGTGTGTGTGTCTGTGCTATTGTGGTGAATGTGTCTGTGCTATTGTAGTGGATGTGTCTGTGATATTGTGGTGAATGTGTCTGTGCTAATGCGGTGGGTGTGTCTGTGCTATTGCAGCGGGCGTCTGTGCTATTGCGGTGGGTAGTTTTTGTGCTATTTTGGTGGTTGTATCTATGCTATTGTGGTTGTAGTGTCTGTGCTATTGTGACAGGTATGTCTGTGTTATTCTGTGCTATTTTGATGGGTGTGTCTGTGCTATTGCAATTGGTTTGTCTTTGCTATTGTGATGGCTGTGTCTGTGCTATTGTGGTGGGTGTGTCTGTGCTATTGTGGTGGGTGTGTCTGTGCTATTGTGATGGGTGTGTCTGTGCTATTTTAGTGGGTGTGTCTTTACTATTTTGGTGGGTGTGTCTGTGCTATGCAATGGGTGTGTCTTTGCTATTGTGATTGGTGTGTCTGTGCTAATGTGATGGATGTGTCTTTGCTATTGTGGTAGGTGTGTCTATGCTATTGTTGCTGGTGTGTCTGTGCTATTTGGTGTGTCTGTGCTATTGTGGCGAATGTGTATGTGCTTTTGTGGTGGGTGTGTCTTTGCTATTGTGGTGGATGTGTCTGTGCTATTGTGGTAGGTGTGTCTGTGCTATTGTTGCTGGTGTGTCTGTGCTATTGGGTGTGTCTGTGCTATTGTGGTGAATGTGTCTGTGCTATTGTGGTGGGTGTGTCTGTGCTATTGTGATGGGTATGTCTGTGTTATTGTGGTTGGTGCGTCTGTGCTATTTTGGTAGATACGTCTGTGCTATTGTGGTGGGTGTGTCTGTGCTATTGTATTTGATGTGTCTGTGCTATTGTGGCGGGTGTGTCTGTGTTATTGTGGTGGGTGTGTCTGTGCTAATGTGGTGGGTGTGTCTCTGCTATTGTGGTTGGTGTGTCTGTGTTATTGTAGTGGATGTGTCTGTGCTATTGTGGCCGGTGTGTCTGTGCTATTGTGATGGGTGTGTCATTTGCAATACTACGTCTATTTTTAGACCTGCGCTTTTATTTGTTATTATATGTCGAGATGCAAAATGTAATAAATATAGAGATGACAAATAAAAATTAAAATGGCACTACATGCTGGTATGTATAGTTTGCTCATATGCAGGTTATATTCATCTAAAACATCTATAAAATCTGATTTTTTTATATTAAATTTTTATTGACTATATTATCGAAGTATTCATTGAATGAATACATAAGATAGCATTGATAAGTTATTTAGAAATGTGATAATGCAAACCCAAACCTTTATATTTATATAAAGACACTTGTGTATATAAAAGCAAAGAAGATTAAATAAAATATGGTAAAGGAGAGAATTGTATAAGTGTAGATTTTAGCTGAGATTTTTGAAAAAAAGCTTGGAAACTTTAGACGAGGGGATCGATGATAACTCGGGTGGGATAACTATGATTATATACCCACACAGGTTTACCCGATCTAGGTTTTCGTTCCATAAACGCTCTCCCGCCAAACAAAAACAACCACGACCCAAACTCACGATTTACACATCATTACGAAACTAATTCGAGCTGATAATAATGCACATAAGTAAACCAAACTATATCGTGTTAGACAAAAATATTCAACTTGTATCGTTTTAAACAAGAATACAATATCAAACTAGCATCGGATTAGCAAAAAAAAAGTATCAAACTGGCATCGGCTTAGACATCCATTCATAAGACACTAGACATGGTATATCGATTTAATGCAAATATTTCTTATTTTGGCACACTAATCTGTTCGTCGTTTTCCACGTCGAGACTATGGTAGCAGGAGTATTGATCTTTTACAAAAGACGATTGTAGACAAGTTATAGAAAGTCATCTTACAAGATAACTGCTCTGTGTTGCTTAAACTGAATCCAAAATTGAGAATATATATGTCCAGCAGGAGAGAAAGCATATAAAGGAAACTATCACCATAGCAACACAAACATAATTATAAAACATACATTCATTACAGCAGTCGTCAGCCCATTCAGACGGTCAGTTGCAATATCGCCAATGAGTAACCTAAACCTGGCTTCAAATTTATTAAATTTATAATAGTTAGAAGAAAACTATATTTCAGTTTTTTTAAAAAAAAAAATCAACAACAAAAAGCAACACGCAACCACAATTTACCCCTAAAATCATACCCATAGAAAACAAAATCAAAACAAGTAATAACAACTTCCTTCAACACACATCCTAAGAAAACAAACACATACAAACAAAAACAACAAAAGGACAAAAACAAAACACACACGTTTACAAGGCGTTTAATTTCTGAATTCTTGACAGTTGTATATATGGAATGATTATCATATACTATGTACTTATAATCCTACTAGCACAATTCAATTACGAACTAAGAAAACAAAGGATAAAGTAGCATCATAAAGTAATAGACACCACAACATCATTAATAAAATCAATGTAAAAGTAGTCATACTAAATACGATACATATAAAAGAAAAGACAAAAATGTCCATCGCCTTGGAACGGTCGACGGTAAAACTGTTAATATGTAAAAGAGTTTGATAGATACTTAGGGAAGGAAGGTACCGCAGCGATGGTCTATGAGTAGAATGTCGTTGGTTCGATCCTCGGCCTTGTCATACCAAAGACTGAAACAGTTGTATAATAAGCTTCCCCGCTTGACGATCAGCATTAAGAGTGTAGTTGTAGATCTTGTCGTCACTGTGTCAGTATACTGTGACTGGGTGGGGTATCATAGCATGTGTCTGCGGAAGGAAAATGGTTCATTCTGACGTCTTTCTTCTCCGATAAACTTGATGCTGTATATAACATGGTATGTATTAAAGGGCGTATAACTCACAAATGCCTAAATTATTACTTATTTTATAAAGTCTTAAAATATGTAATTATGTATAATAGCTATTTGATGTACGCGTGTTACAGACACATCGACACGCTAAGATACTTTCACTAATTTAATAAAAATTAGATATACGTGTTATGGCAAAAAAAGATCCGAACCTTAATCTAAGTGGTGAATAAAACTATTACCGTATCAGTCTCCAAAACAATGTTAAATGCCATAAACCGAGCCAACACCGCTCATATATCTAACCATTTATCCACGACGACAACAGGAGAAGCTCATTTAATACCCCAAGTGGCATACTTCGTTTCCCGGATAATTTGTACCGAGCAATCAGCAGCGAATTAGTGGGACTATGAATGGTTTGAATTACAAAAGTCTACTCTCTAAATACCCAAAATTCTTTCAGATATCGAAAGTGTTTATATATCAACAATACCATAGCAGTCACAAGATAAGAAATCCCGAACAATCAATATACTCAGGCACCATATGGTTTTATAGCCATATGCTCTACTTTAGTTAATATATCAACTTCAATATAGACTTAATCGTTTGTGTAATGAATCTACAATTTAATCCATTAAAAGCTTGACCTTAATTAGTAGTATCTATAGTACTTTGGATGTCTGTGTATAAATGACTGACATATGTCATATAATTTCCTATAAATAGTGTTTTTATCAGGGGAAATCTGTGTTGTTTCTATTTCTGCTATTTGATGTAGTGGGCGGTTTCCTATAGCGGTGTCTGTGACGTCAACTGCGCACATTTTGGAGCAGATTTACGCAGACTGGTTTAACTAGGTTCTATATAATCAATATCGCGAATGTAATAAATGTAATGTACCAGTCTACTTCTATTAAGCATGATGTCCGATGGAAATTCGGGTTGTATTTAAGCGGTGCGATGAGATAATTGCCCAATCATTGCTAATTTACAACTTTCGTATAGTATTGCAGAATTTGTGGAAAGAGGTTATATATGAATACCAGACTGGAGTGTTATTGGCATCGGTGAATAATTGCTAACGGTGTCAATCGTCAACAGCTCCGATACGCTGCTTTTCACAAACGTTATTGTAAATTCATTACAGGAAACTTGTCAGGATATCTTTGAGATGAGATTTAGAAAGACCTATAAGTTTAGGTTAATAATATAACCATAATACATCATAGTGTCGTAAAATAATAATCTGCACAGGACGCAGTGATGCAAGAAAACAACGACTTAATACACGAGTCAGGGAAAATCTTATGTTTTATTCAATTCGATGATTTGCTGCTATTACAACACGAATTTCGAATTTTCTTGAAATATTATCTAAGGGCTGAGCAAATCGAAGTCAGTGTGCGTGCGATAAGAAGAAAACTTTATTTGTAAGACAATAACGCATATGTTTTTATAAGAGTGGATTGTTAAATGATTATTATGAGACACTATTCGAATTATATTGTTCGATTTTTAAAAGTAGTGCTGAAATCATTAGTAAACGTAACCGGTTAGATAACGGTGTGAACTTGTTGATACTAATGGTATTCGTTTAATTTTTATCATAAATCTTGATTTGGTTGGAAGAGGGTGCTTTGAGTATTTGTTTCTAATAGTTTGTCCTTACAACTAAAATAAATAGACACACATATAGTGTTTCCATACCATTCATACAAACTCGACAAAGTAGCCACTATCAACTTAAGAAAGTCTAGACAAACAAAAACAAAAATAAATAACAAGGGAATCAATATCATATACTTGTCACGTTCCTTAACATGATCGCTGAATTTCAAAGCTTATTTTCATTGATGGTAATGGCAGTGATACACGTTCTGTGAATCTTTGACAATCCATCTTATTCCTGCCATTCTAAAGCATAAAACTATTATTTTTGGTATGCAATATAAATTACACAATCCAATACAGTTACCTTGAGAAATAAACATCCGTTCACCAAAGTCATTAAGGCATCTATATACATTGTATTCACTAAAAAAACATGTTTAAGAAACAAACCAAAAATGGCATCAATGTTGGTTTTTTTTCAACATTTAACGGACATATATCTGATAAACAATACTTCCAAACAAAAAAAAAAATTTCTAAATAACGTATATACAGAAAACGCACTACTTACTAAAATATTACAAAATATTACCGATTGCAATATTCATAGTGACAAAATTTTTTTTTTGAAATATGTGTTACATCCTGGAGCTATAAAATTCAATTAATGAATTGTCTAAAACTGCACAGATTGGCCTTGTACGACACACGCGATAGCCAGATTTGTAATCATATCAGTGCAAGTTTCTTAAGTTTGGCATTGAGTGGATTAGAAGAACCATTTAAAAAATGCACACATTTGTTTACGCGGCAATTGCAATAGTATGAGCCTGATTATATGACAGCTCTTTGAAGTGTACTACATTTTAAACTACACCCATTAGCATACTTAAAATTCAGTTTATCGTTAAGCAGACACAACCAATAAAAATATGTCCGATAAAAGACAATAAATGCCCATCTAAAGGACAGAACCACAATCTTCAAATACAATCGATACATACAAAATAAAATACAGTCAAACCTGCGTAAGTGACCATCTCTATTAAGAAGCCACTTTTCTTAAGCAGTCACATTTGCTATTTCTCGTTTCTATTCTTTAAAAGCAAGTCAACCTGTATTAAGTAACAATCTGTCTTAAAATGCCACATTTGCTCCTTCCCTTGTCTGGCTTATGACAGGTTTGACTGTACAAAACAAAAAAAAAAAATAAACAAAAAATAAGCGTGACAATATAGGTCATCACCTCTGGACAGTCTTTTGTAAAATTCACCATATGTGAGCTTAAGCCGTGCTAACAGATGCAAACAAGCTCGCTTTTCAAACCGTCATCACGTAATAAAAATGAAAAAATTACCCTAAAAGTCTGAATTTTTCTTACAAATGCGGCAATTACACAGATGTATTGGTTTAAGCTAATTTGCTAATTCAAGACATTGCTTAACTTTGAAATTACAGAGGGCAGACCAGATCTTATAAAATTGGGATTTACATCTTTCATCTATTAAATCCAGAAACTACACATTAAGACCTGATTGAAAGATACCTAATCAAACAAATATAGATGCTATCTTCAGTGAACCAAACGCAGCCCTACGGTGGCCTACATGTGAATTGCACAAACATTTCTATGATAGTCCACTTAAGCATACTTCCTTCAAAAGAGATCCAAGGCATATACTTTGGTCTCTTTTAAGCTTATCTAAGTCAATTTGATAATCAAGTACAATTACGTAAAAAATACTCGATGACTTTGCAGAATCTAGAGAGGTCAAATACTAATTATTAAGGTTATGATAAAAAAGAAATAAGGACAAGCATTCCGCCATTTGATCATAAACAGTTTCCTTAAGAAGTGCTATTAGATTTGCAATTTGTAAAAAGGGATTGCTTCTCTTTAACATAAAGGAACAGCGAACATTGAACGACTAGTAGACAAGACATTTTTTTGTAATAAAAGAGGTTGCTTTTTACTCTGTACCATATTCTGTAGACATACTCATACATTTGTGTTAATGCAATGAAATGAATTTCTAAAGCCTTTGCCAAAAGGAAATCCAATACAAACACCGTTGTTTGGATACCACTTAATACTGATATCAGTTTGGCATGCACATGTACATAAAATAATACTTAGCATTGATTAACACCGTATTAGAAATTATTAAAAGACTGAATTGTATAAAAGCATGTAAAGAAGCACTTAAAATGCTATACCCTGATGAATAGAAAATAGAATAACACTACTCTTTCTGCGTTTTATCTGTGTGATGGAACCATTGAAGTCTAAATTCACTAAAAAACGATTTCAATAGTTTTTTGTCCTTTTTTTATTGATATAATTTGTTGAAACTTAGTATGTAAGATTAATGTATATTTAACAATATCAGAAATAAGAATTACAAGTTTCCGTACAGTGTCTATGTTAGTACCTCACCAATAACATGCCCGTCCTTGAATTTTGGCGCAAAAAAATGTACGACTATTATTTATGATAAAGGAGATATGATTAACAAATAATTTCATAGTATGTTATACGTTTGATATTTTGTATCTGTACACTTTTTAACTTATAAAGTGCTTTTTATGCTTAGACAGCCGATGTATGTTGTGTTCATTATAGAAACTCACTGGTAAATACATCATTTTAATAAGTATGTTTTAACTATGTATTTCTAAAGGCGTATTGTTAAATTTACACCTTTCACAATAATCTAAATACCATGGCTATTTTTTAAGTTTTCTGCGGTATATGATATGAAATCTAAAGCATTGGCACACTTCAATAAAACAGATTAAATTATAAGTTTTAGGTGATGAATCTACTTCCAGCCATTAATATACACAATAAACAGGAATGCATAATAAACATAAATATTTTTCCTTTTAAGTTTTAATTTTTTACTGTAAATTTTATAATATTTATGATTATATCCTGATTTATTTTTTTTATTATAAAGCAAATGCTTTAGTGAATTCGATAACGCTTTTAAATCTAAAAATGCAGTATTACTTTTGTTTTATAATAATTAAATGAGAAATAAGTCCATGCAGAACGAATACCTGGTCACGTGTACTCACGTTTGACTTAAAACATCCTGTGTTTCAATATAAACATATGTTTTCTCTTCCCAGTTCGTTAATCTATCTTTTAGCATACGACTGAAGAGTCCTACAAATAAATGCGACCACACAACGTTATTACCATTGTCCATACTACCATTTTAATGGCAACATATCATTCACACAAAGCTAAAAAGTTAAAAAACATGTTTAATAATTTATTGAATATGATAAAAAAACATAAAACATGGATGTCTGATGTAAACTTATTTAGTTAACTTCGATTGTGGAATCAGTTATTACTACTTAGACAAATCACGTTCGAAGTCTTTTATGTGTAGAACCAATAGTTAGCATGTACGGATAAAGTGTCTTGCTCAAGGGTATCACCGTGACGGAGGATCGAACCTACGATCCTTCGATCCTGGAACCGATGCTTTATCACTAGATCACGCATACTGCAAATAAGTGTTTCTTTACCAGCAATCAGAAATTAATTTAAAATGGTGTTTACTCAATGATCTCTCCGAAGACAAAGTCCGGTAGGTCATATTTAATATACGCTTTAGCTGAACTACAAAACTAATTCTTGAAACAGAGTATAAGGCTCTGAAAAAAAAATCTTGAAGTATATTTGTCTGTGTGAAAAATTGTGTGTATTCTATCATTAATTTGAATTACTCTGCAAACGATTCGAACGATATATTTTTAAACTTTTTGTCGCATTGTATTGTGTTAAGCTTTTAAAATGTTACAATTTCTAGGAACTAACACCTTTGTTAAATAGACATTATGCATTGTTATGTATTAAGACAATCTGTTCTGAAAATACGAGTAAGGAAATAGGAACGATTTGAAAATGCATTTCCATAGACTTTGATTTCTATCAACAAAACTGTTGAAATTAAAATTTATTAACATTACAAAAATGACTAAATAGGCTACCTTTCGCCTCAAGAACCAACGTAATGCCTCCCATATCCAAAATAGATTCGATATTAGGGATCTATTCATACTTGGCAAATTTTCGTAACTGCCTCATATAAATATGTACGTTTCAAGTTAATATTTAGTCGAAATCAACCAATATAACCATGTGGACCTTACATTCTGGAAGAGAGGACATTCGAGATTTGACTAAACTTAGATAACTCAGTAGTGGCTTTGCAACTGACGATTAGACCACGATTTTCATGCACACCGGATAAGGTTTCTACCAGGATTAGATGAAATTAAGACTCATGTATGACGTAATGTCATATTTATATATAACGCAAATAATATAATCAAACGTCATAAAAGCGACATTTACACGTGTGGGGTCGAGTTATTGTACTTGTGTGCTTAAATATGTTTCAATTTCGTACCATTCACCAACTACAACAATAGGAGCAGTTTCCTACCAGAATCCAAGCTAGTTTATTTTTTTCCGGACAGCCCCCATCAATGATTAATCACAGTATTCACGTCTTTGTAAGTGAGCCTTTAACATGTGAAACCGTTATAATATCAAACAAAACATATGTTGTTGAATAAGTTGCATACACGTGTAATGAATAACATGAAATACATATCACTGACGGAAGTTGGTGAAGGAAAAATGAAAAACACTATCAGGAATCTAGCCGTTATCTCATCTACATTTTAAATTTATATTACAATATAACGCGACAGTACTATATCTGGTGGAAGGATATGTTTTTAAAATAATGATTTGATTTGTAATTCTTTGTCTGCCAGCCCAATATAGATTTTCTTAATTTACTTTCTTGTCATTCTTCCATATCAACCTTTAACTGATGTTTATGCATTCAATTATGTCCTTTCTTGTCTTTGTCAAGAACATTGTTTGTTGGACTATTATGGACAAGAAGACGTATGCTTCCTTGCTTTCTACTTTCTCGCCAGTTCATTCATTAGCTACAGAAGGCACATCAATCATGAGCATACTTCAGACAATTTCCATTTACTGAAAATTATATTATGGGTCACGTGTGCTCTCTTCAAACGGAATATAGGATCTGAGATCGTCCTTTCTCTGTCTTACGTATTGTCGTCTGCTACACTATAATCGTTTGGAAACAAATACATCATGCGGCTTAACATCATTGGAACAATGAAGATATTCCACTTTTACAGTAATTTTTATGGTTATTGTATGTGAAAGCTATTTTGTCTAGATAAATGTACCGTTTTTTTATTTTGTTTTGTCTGTACTATAATGGCATTTCTAGGTAAACCATATATAATTGAAGTATCAGATATATCCTCCGCAAATAATAAAACACGTTTTCTAGTTCATAGTTAGATATCATATCTAAAGAAATAAAGGTTACAAGATAAAAATAGAAATACTTCTAATTTTCCTTTTATATGAGAAATGTTGGTTACTTAGAAGTAATTTTGGTGATTTTATACTTTGCGAGATATGTTGTTTATGTATGTAATTGGTACTAATTACTTTTCTCAATTTTCCAGCGTTTCAGGCAAACAGTTACATAGCATATACTAGTTTTATTGAAATATTCTAGAAGTCGCATTGCAAATGACAATTTCTTTTGTTTACTATTGGTATTTTAAAGGCAACATCATTAAAGGATCACTTTAGAAATACGGATTACTCGGTTATTAACCTTGTTGTCACTACTGCTTTATGCACATGGATGTATTTTACTTATTATCATTTTAATAAATGCCACAGTGTGTACGTTATCTACTAGGAGAGAAGTGTATGCAAGCGGTACGGTAAGCTCATTCGGTAGAGCATGCGCCCTGTAAGCGAAGTGTCCCGGGTTCGAGTTCCGGACTGGCTGCATATTTTTCTCGTCCTGTTACATTTGGCGCCAACGTGTGACTGTGACCTTTATATATTCCGAGAAACCTTCACATGATTCTTAGATCTCTATGGAAATTCGGGGACTGGCTGCATAATTTATCTCGTCCTGTTACATTTGGCGCCCGACGTGTGGCTGTGACTTATATATAATCCGAAAAACCTTCACATGATTCTCTGGTCTCTATGGAAATTCGGGGACTGACTGCATATTTTTATCTCGTCCTGTTACTTAAATGTTATTATTCTCTTTATGCTAATTGTATTCATGCTGCTTTGGTGGTTAAGTTCTTTAAACGCTACTTATCCTGTTGGTATTTTGTTAGTTTTATTGTGTTTATTCGTGAGTGTTAATTCAATATTTAATACTCTTTACACCCAGCACTTGTTTAAGTTTAAGCAGTATATGTCATTGACGCCCTTTCGAATTTAAATTTTACCGTATTTATTTTACTTTGATTGTGAAACAAGTTTTTACATCTTAGACAAATCACACTCGAAGTCTTTCTGGGTAAAACCAGTACTAAGCATATGCGGAAACAGGGTCTTGCTCAAGGATACCACATATAGCTTTGGCGGAGGATCGAACCCACGGTCCTACGACCATAGGTTTGATGCTCTCTCACTGGCCCACGCGCTCGAAGGGGTTCCAGAATCCGAAGTACTAGAAATGATAAACAAAATGAATATAGATTCACATTTAAGAGCGACATTTTACAATTGTCGACAAACGGCACGTAAAGTTATATTTTGTTTCCTTAATACTTCTAAAACATTTTTCTCTCTCTAGATTTGAACTTGATTACACCGTAAACACAATTTAATATTTAAAGCTCATGAATAATATGGTTATAAGTCTTATGTGCTCATTTAATCAACTTTAACGCAGCTTGAGCGTTGCAAAAAAGCATAGAAAGTTTCAAGAGTTCTAATATAATACACGACATTAAAACATATATTTCCTGGTAAGGGAAACAGGCGTTTAAACCACAACTCCGTGTTTTAACTCCGCTCAATTTTATTATTTGAAAATCGTCCTATCGAATATAATGAAGTGTAATGAATCCAACTGAGCAATAAACATCGCTTGAACAACTCATTTGACTATAGTATGACACGCCTGATTTATGAGTCGTCTATGACATTAACGTTAATAAAACGAATCTGTTTGCTACAAAGAAAACACATCCGTAATCTTCCGCTGGTGGTAGACACATAATATCAGCAGTAGACCTTGATGCAAAAAATATAACAAAAGAAATGCTAAACATGGCCCCAAGCAATGACATAAATTGCCAGACTTCTATAGATGCAACACAATCAGAAGTTGCAATAAATGCTGTTTAAAACGTTGTTATTACATCTCTGAACCTAATCATGTAACCATTTTAATAGCAGAGAAACACATTCAATGTAAATGTTTGACGTATACTTCATCATAACCTATAATGAAATTGGTAATTTCTAAGCAATTGATGTTCACGGCTAATAAACTATACACATTCGTAATACGTGAACGAAAATATACTAGCAACATTTTCGTTTTAGAAAATTGCACTGTGAATAGATCTTGCCAATTTAATCGTAATTCATTACACGTCTAAAAAATAGTGTCTTTACTGACTGATGGTTATTGGTTGATTTGAAATGTGTGTAACCAATCCTTGTCCATACAAAATACCCGTCACTTGGAACTAATTTCCTTTATGGAAGACTATTATGGTAATGCATATGTTGTGTTTCTTTTTCCATTACTGTGCTTCAGAGAACCTCTATTATATTGAAAAACGATGAAAAGCCCAATTGTCTTGTCATGTATATGATGAATAGCTTTTCTAGACGTATATTATAGCGTGGCGAAATCATCTACTTATTCTACACGAGATGATAATACTTAAGGTTGCTCGATATTATACTATGCGGTATACAATAAAAGCTACACCGTCTTGCCAAAAATATTAACAACTACCAATCAGTACTAATGAATAGCGATTTTTTATCAAAGTGTTTGGGTTGTGTTTTGAATAAGGTATAAGCATATTTTTTTATAATACAGTAATACAGTTTATTAATTTCTTTTCAAGTGAAAGTAAAAATAGCAAAATCAGAAGACAAACAAAAAAAGAAAGGGATAACGCAGGAGACAAAAATAAAGCAGAAAAAATATGAAAGATAATAAAAGATTATCACAACAGATGGAAATAATCAAATGAAAAGAAAATGAAGCTAAAAGAGAAAATTATCAAAGCGACATTATAAGTAAGGTTTGCCCTTTTAATTCAATAAAGCATTTGCATATTTGTATTATTAATCAAAAATTGTATTTGGAAAATATCTGGTGCAAAATACCGTTGTTTATCGTCAAAACATGTATTGAAACTCGCTATTATTGCTGGTATTTGAATTAGACCTGACCCGTGGAAGAACACAAATGATTTAATATATACAATGGGTTATATCTGTAAAGGAATTTTCCGGGTACCATCAATTAACTCGACCAAGCAATTAAGTTTAATCTTAGATTTATACAACCGATTTTGTTATATTATTGCTTGAGGCGATGTTTTTATCTGAATACGAATCCCGTAGCAAGATTGTATTTTTTAATTTTTCTAACAATACTATTTGTTTGTACAATTCCTCTCAGTGTAGCAGCTAATGTGCATATTAGTGTTACTGATCAGTAAATATGGATTTAAAATACGATTTTTACACGTTTAAGACAGGAATTTGCTACTGTAAATGTATAAAGGCCATGAAAATTCACGAAATTATTACTTTATACAAAAAATATCTTCAAATACGGGTTATGCCGCTCGAAGAAAAAGAACAAGAATTAGAAGTGTATGAGATTTCAAACTGGTACAACTTCACCTGTGTAATTATTATTCATTACAGATATCGATAACTTGAGCAAACATAACAAAATGTAACTTTGAAGCGAAGATAGTATTATTTGAATTATATGAATTTTTCTAATCGGTTAAATGCTACGAACGACAAATGAATGGACGAAATTATTTTCTCATTGAAAATGGTGACCGCCAGAAATTCGCAGGCATACTATATGAGCACGTATGTATTAGATGGTGTTATTCCTAATATGAAACCGTCCAGTCTATCCAAGAGCCTGGTATCTCCCAAATAAGGTCTCTTTACCCTCAACCAAAAAGGCAGGGAATTCCATGCCTGTCCCACAATTCATAGCTATTGACAGCTAATTAAAATGCGACTCATTCAAACTTGCCCTGAAAACATGCTCAAATTAATTGCTGTGTAATTGACCCAATCGGGCGAGTTTGGTCCGTTCTACACACCACAATCCGTTTGTTACTTTTAAAAACTATAATAAAACATAACATTCAGGAAATTATAAAACTTAATGAAAATAGTGTAACATTGAATAACGAAAGATTATTATTATAATTATTATTTTCTTTATAAAATGCTTGTTTTAAACACATTGATTGAACCACACATTCAACTTTGTTACATATATATTTATACATATATTGTGAAAGTATTTAATTTTTCAATTATGAGGTTATTCTAACACCGATACAGTTACATAATACAATTATTGATACATATTAATTGAATTGTAAAATGTTGATCATATAATCAAATATCTTGCTATCGACTTACAGTTGTTTATACAGTGGCTTTCTGTGCTAATAATTTATCGTTTATGGATAGCAGTTATTTAAAATTAAAAACGATATTACTCGTATTGTTTAGAATGGTAGAAAATAAAGCTGCAGTTATGACTTAGTTGTATCATAATAAATAAGATAACATAAACAAAAACAGAGAGGTATATCAAGACATAAAATAAAAGACAACTCGTGCTGAAGAAGAAAGACACAATATAGCAATCATTAATATTCATAAAATGATATCAAGAAAGTTCCTTTGGTGTACTTCACAAGAAACACTTAAATCTTCAGTCAGACAATTGTATATAATATCACTGTTATAAACGTGCTACTATTTCTATATGGGTTTGTCTCTCATAGAAGAAACGAATACCATGGCAACCGCCGCATGGAACATAAAGCGTTAACCATTACTAGCACCAATGTGAAAACAGCATGCTGATACCACTAAAGCTGCTTTGGACTTTTCATCGCAATGTTAAAACCATTCGGCGAGATGCATTAAAGCTTCCATTCGCGTTTATTTGATCCCGACAGATATAAGTTGTTCGTCATTGCTATGTTCAGATACATGAACTTTATTATTGCGACTCAACAAGTAGATGAGAAATAATGTGACGTTAACACGCAACGCCATGATTTATATTGTATTAAGGAAATAGGGCTCTATTTTATTTCTATATTTTTGCATTATATTCCTGCCTCGAACATCAAGTTGGAAATAATACCGCGGACTGATAATTGCTTAACATCTGCGTGTCATTACAAACTGAAAAAAGGAACATACCGTATTTATCGTATTATGAACACAGTATTTCACAAGGGACATAGTATTATCTTTATGAGTATTTCAATCCGGGTATAAATGTAGTAAATCCAAATTAAATATGACAGAATGTAATAAATTTGAAGCGATTATGATTACTGATGAGTGTTCAAGTTTGGCATCATACATTCAATTATACGTTTTACAATGATTTGTGTCATCGGCACGTCAAGACAGATAAAAGACAATTGCAGGCACAAAGAATGCCTAGAACCCGTTTCATTAAACTTTTATAGGTTTGTCTTTCGGGGATATGTGTATTTGTATTTGGTAACTGTGTTGTCACTTCACATATCAAAAACTGTGATCTTGTACTGCCATAGCGACTGGTGCACCCGTAACCCAGGGTCAAGTGCTCCGGTGGCAGCGTTTATTCTGTGGCCCTTGATCCCACTAGTACCCCTTCTGTATGTTTATATGAACATATCATGATTATTATTCATGTTTATTTATGCTGATGTATCCCGCTGATATCGTGAGTATGAGGTTATCTGTGTCCACAATCCCCACGTGAGGAGAGTTTCGTGCTAGAAGTCGGTTGACGGATGTACAAATTATAATCAGGTTCTATCTGGTCTTCTTCCGCCAACATGACAGTGAGTCGTTTCGTTTATAATATGTTTAGATTTAATTTATTTATTTTACATCGATTGTGAAATAAGTTCTTTAAATTTAGAAAAATCACTTTGGCAGTATCCCTCGGTAGAACCAGTACTAAGATTTGCAGATAAAGTGTCTTGCTCAAGTACACTACACATAGCCGTGGTGGAGGATCGAACCCACACCATTCGATCTTTAATCTAATGCTCTATCACTGGACAACGTGGTTATTAATAAAATGTACTTATGACATTAAACCTCTTTCTAAAATAAATACAAAGTTTAAATGTACACTAAATAAGAGAATTGGACATCTTCTTGCTTTTGTTCAACTTTGTTCAACGTTTTACAATTCTTTCCTTTCCTTTTTATGTACAAATGTAACTTTTTCATTATTCATTCACAAACCGCACACATGCGCGCAAACAATTATGTTTTATAACTCAACCGTTGTCTATGTACGTATGTAACACTTGTTTTGTATTTTTTTCTGTATACTAAAATTCAATGTGTGCATGCGACTTTGATGAATATGCCCTTTGAATGCCATATCTCCTGTTAATAATCTATTTTCTTGTTTTTGTATTTGATTAAAAACAACAACATCCTTTCGATTGGTACAAAAGGTTAATATATCATGAAATTTCGTTGTAAATGTATATCAGTATGGATAAAACATGATGTTTTTAGGTAAAGAATATGTTTTGAATATTCAACTTTAATACACGAAAGCGAGTACTGACATATAGGTAAGGATGTGTTTGTTTTGAATATTTAACGTTAGTTCACGAAAGCGAGGGCTGGCATATAGGTAAGGATGTGTTTGTTTTGAATATTTAACGTTAGTTCACGAAAGCGAGGGCTGACATATAGGTAAGGATGTGTTTGTTTTGAATATTTAACGTTAGTTAGTTTATGCCAGCGAGGGCTGACATAAAGGTAAGGATTTGTTTGTTTTGAATATTTAACGTTAGTTTACGAAAGCGAGGGCTGACAAATGATCTTTTAACATAACCACTCTTTCCCTGGGATCCCGAAAGGTTAACACAAACTTAAGCACACCAATTTTCGCAAGTAACTGGTAACTATCCCACTTGAGTCAGCGATGAGAGATGAATGACAATGAAACGCAATACCATGTATTAATCATCACGGAGATTGTCGCCTAGGTGAGTTTGAACCACGATCCCTGCACCAATAGTCAGACACGCTAGCGACTGAGCTAATTAACTTGACCCGGACACATGTTATAAGCAATATGGAAGCAATATTAATTATCCTATTGAAGTTTTAATATACTTCATTTTTAAATCAAACTTAAAGTCAAGGTACTGGCAAGTCATTTTTTACACTGATAAGACATGTGCATCATTGTTTCCTTATTTCTGTCCGTGTTCATTAAAGATAGTATCGTTCTATTGTTATTTTCTCAATTATTTTTATTTGATAATTGATTAAGTGTAATGTTTATTTTCTTTGATTAGGTATTTCTGATAAGAATACATTGCAACAAATATTCCAGAGATTGTGACCCTATTTACACAGAGGTAGAAGTACGTGACATATTGGAACGCTACATAAGTACAACTATCCTAGCAGATTGTGACCCTATATACATAGAGGTAGAAGTACACGACATATTGGAACGCTACATAAGTACAAATATTCTAGCAGATTGTGACCCTATATACATAGAGGTAGAAGTACATGCCATGTTGGAACACTACATAAGTACAAATATTCTAGCAGATTGTGACCCAATATACATAGATGTAGAAGTACGTGCCATGTTGGAACGCTACATAAGTACACATATTCTAGCAGATTGTGACCCTATATACATGGATGTAGAAGTATATGCCATGTTGGAACGCTACATAAGTACAAACAGTCTAGCAGATTGTGACCCTATGTACATAGAGGTAGAAGTATATGCCATGTTGGAACGCTACATAAGTACAAACAGTCTAGCAGATTGTGACCCTATATACAAAGAGGTATAAGTACATTCCATATTTGAACGCTACATAAGTACACATATTCTAGCAGATTGTGACCCTATATACATGGAGGTAGAAGTATATGCCATGTTGGAACGCTACATAAGTACAAACAGTCTAGCAGATTGAGACCCTATATACATAGAGGTAGAAGTACATGCCATATTGGAACGCTACATAAGTACAAATATTCTAGCAGATTGTGACCCTATATACATTGAGGTAGAAGTACGTGCCATGTTGGAACGCTTTATAAGTACAAATATTCTAGCAGATTGTGACACTATATACATAGAGGTAGAAGTACATGCCATGTTGGAACGCTACAAAAGTACAAATATTCTAGCAGATTGTGACCCTATATTCATAGAGGTAGAAGTACGTGCCATGTTGGAACACTACATAAGTACAAATATTCTAGCAGATTGTGACTCTATATACATAGAGGTAGAAGTACGTGCCATGTTGAAACGCTACAAAAGTACAAATATTCTAGCAGATTGTGACCCTATAAACATAGAGGTAGAAGTACATGCCATGTTGGAACGCTACATAAGAACAAATATTCTAGCAGATTGTGACCCTATATACATAGAGGTAGAAGTACATGCCATGTTGGAACGCTACATAAGTATCCCGATACATGCAAATTTGATAAACCATTATCTCTCGCACGTCTCATAGCCATGCCATTTATTTCCCTTGTCAGGTGAGTAAGTTCAGCAATTTAAAACGTCGTGTCTTGTTCCAATCTACGCAATCAGGAAGTTGTGTCACATGCAACTTTAATTACCCTTTGGTTTTTAAGCATATCTCTCGTACTGCCATTTTCGTGGCAACGTGCATGCGTCTCGACTCACTTGTTACCCAACTGTAGAAGCGGATATGTGCTGTAAAATTTGCTTAATTACTTTTCTCGATTATTCACTTACGGCTGTGATTATTTTTCTGTTACTGTCATTCATTACCAGAAATTATGGAAGCAGATTTTGCTTTTATCCGGGGCAGACATTGAGTTTCAAAGATAATTGACTAGTTTCTGGAGACGAATCAATATTTATAGACCATCTGCTGGGATATATTGACAAAAGTCCCCGGAAAGTCCGTGAACACGCTTTCTCAGTAACGACCGTTTCTAGACAGATCAGAAAACTTATATGTCATTAGTAGGTGGAATTCTGGGAAGTTTGATTGAATAGAAGAAGCATAATGTAGTCATTATATAAAAACAGAAATAAGCGAAATGAGCATGTGAGCTAGCCAACCTGTCATACAGCAATCATTAAGCCCATATTGTTTCTCCAGAATATAACGACTCGAGTAACATGGCTTTTAACTTTTATTAGTTTAACATCAATCACAATAAGACACTTCCAGAAAACAGAGATCATTTGTTATGTTGATGTTGGTAATAATTTACAGTGAAAACGCCTGCTAATATATATATAGTGCTTTCTTGGCTAATAATTACGAGTCCATTTTGTCCGTTTTATTGCGTTTTGGTTTACATAATCGATAGGTACATCCACGTTTTCCATCACTTGTTGCATCTATATAAATGGATGCACCTAGTTGTCGTTTATACATGTATCTGGTGCATGTTAAAACTAACATGTATGTAAGACTGCGATAAGACGAGGTCGAAAGCATCCGCCAACCAACATAACGCGCTCCAATTACAACACCAGTAACCAGGCGGTAAACACTGTTGTTAGTTCTTCCATGGCTCAGAGCTTGTTTCATTTTTTAACTCAATGCATTAATTGTTTTTTGTTTTATTGTACTGTGTGTATCGTTAAAATACTATATTTGATTAACGCTGGACTTCGCTGTACTTTGAATGATCAATGAGTGTCAATATGGTATTATAAAATATAGGTTATGTATTGCATAATCATAAGCGTCTCTATGGTCAATTACTCTCTGTAACATATGACAAACATTTTTCTTATGACAGCTCAAACTATAATAAATAATTATAATTTCTTCGACGCACATCGAAAAACATTATTTCTGTAAAATACAAAGCGCTATACCCGTACTTGCTATAGCTATAACATGTTATGTTTAAACAAAGAATTTGTCCATAATGACGTAGAACTGTAAAATCACTTATATAAAACTGTCTGTTTTGACCATTCATTCCAGCCATAACGATATACATTTCATCGTAGGTTTCTTATGAAAGAGAAATACATTCAATTTTAACATTTATGCTTGAGATGGTTATCGACAAAGTATTTTATCCCAACGTTTATCAGAGAAAATCATATTTCAAAAACTCCCAACCTTTGACTATGATATGGTATACAGAGACATTAAACAGTAATCATACCATATTTCTAAAGGGTTATAAATCAGAAAGAATATGTTTCATTTGAAATATGATACCCTCATTAAGGAAAATAAGAACATGTTCATGTATGTCTAACCGACGGTGTAGCGTTCAGAATAGCATAAAAGGTCACTTCACGGTATACATTTGTTCCTTGTTCTGTTTAAAACAAGATGTAGACTATCTACGGTAAAACTTTCCACATAAAACTTTGTTTTAAATATTTAGGAACACAATATGTTGGCCAGCTTGTTTCTTTAAAAAGACAGTGAATTGACACTCCTAAATTTATTTTAAACAAATTATCAAACTCTTATAGATACATCCATCTGTTAAAATCCTATCAAAGTGACTTTTAACACCAGTGATTTATTAGTGCAGTATATGCTATACCAGATCGTGCTCTTCTCATCTGCAACACGATATCACAACCACTTTGAATCAATGTGTAAATATTTCAAACCAACTTACATAAGACTTCTTTTAAGCGCAAACATCATTTTACCGTGACAAAAATAACGGACGCAAATGTGTAGGGAAATGTAAATAGAACGTTTCAACAAGCATAAGAATTTATCCTCACTCTCACAACTTGATGGTGCTAAAGCACGTTGCGCGTTAAAGTAATTGAATAAATCATATGTTTCTACATACAATCATTACTGTTGTATGTCTTCAGTTATGATTTTTTTCCGTTATTAAAGTTAGATATAAAACTGAAAAGAAATGAAACAAAACAAAGCGTACGATATAACAAATTATATCATTAAAAATTAGTCAATTCAACAGGTATATGCCCAGAATAATTCCTTATTATCCAACACAACCAATTATTGATAGTTTAATATTAGTCTTTAACCAAACGTATCTTAAATTCAACTGTGTGACTTATGCAAATAATTTCAAATAATTATCGGCAATGTAAAATGCTACCATATAAAATATTTAAAATAATTAAGACCTGTCATCAGGCTGCGCATGCAATAAGATTTATTCGCACGAAATACTTCTCTGGCTTTCTTTATGAACACAACTGACAGTAGGACTAGTTAAAAGCTATCAATTCTGAAACGTATCAATTCTAAGGTACATGTGTATTTCACTTCGAAAACATATTAATTCTTAAACATATCAATCAAGTGTATATCGACATCCAGATTGGCTTTGTCTTCTCGAAATCTCGCTTGAATGCGATCTTGGTAACAAATGTGGATCAATCAAAAAAAATAATTTAAAAAACATGATTGTTCCGTTTGTTATAAAGTAAGCTTTTCATGTGGTTTCACGCAATTGTCAACCCGCTCAGGTTATATATGTCATATCGTGTTTTATTGGTGTAGGAAAACCTTAGAATGAATCTAAGTAGAAGCACCGTCCTTCCGCAAGTAACTGGCAAACTTTCTCACATTAAGTTTTTGGACCGAGCCGGGTGGCCTCAGCGGCCATGTCGGCAGTGAAATGTAAACCGTCTATGGAGACAGCACCTCTGACCACTCGGTCATGAAGGATTCTTTTACAGTCAGTAAAATAAACCTGTCGGTAAATGTCAGTACATTACTATCAATCTTTGCTGCAATTATTTAGGTCATTGTATTGAAGAATTGTGTTAAGAGAAGCTTGATACGTACTTTGCCAGGAACAAAGTCCGCGCAACTGTTAATTATGTGTTATTGAGCACAAGGAAAGACGTTCTCAAATGCAAGGTAGAGTTAAAAGTGCTGGGCCATGGAATAATTATGATGCAAAAAACATATTTGGAATAAGCAATACGGAATATAAGTTGACTCAATATAAAATTTCAAATCCTTCGGGCTTCATGTTTTTAAATGAATACAATAATGAAATATCCATCGAGCTTGTTTAACAAAACAACTGCTGTCTATCGGAGAACGAACATTAATTAGAATAATGTGATTTTAAAACGCGTGAATAATTCATGTCTGTTTCCCTATTGCAATCATAAAAACAACTAAAGGATATTTGGCAATAAAATGCCTTAACATCGCATCTTTAGCATGTGTAAAGTAATATGACTCTACCAAACAGGGACATATAAGTAGAATAGCCATTGTATCTACTTTAGTTTATACTAATTTAATTTAGCTCGATTGCGATGAAAGCTCAGAGTTTATATGAACCGCTTTCGAGTCCGCTTCCTGGGTAGAACCAGTACTGAGTGTTGTTCTATGAGAGGCATCGGGTCGACCTGGGGATCGAACCCGCAACCTCTAGCGTGAGCGGCCAACACTCTATCCATTACACTACCGCTCCGCTTTTGTATATCTACTTTCAATGTTTTCCCTGTATACTGAACCGGTGTGACGCATGTTTTGATAAATCCCTGTTTATATATTAATTATTAAAAAATATAACTGAAGATGAACGCATGATACCTGTGTCTGTAAAATAAAAAAATATAAGAAACAATATGAATAAACATAACTACTAGAGATACATTGAAAACGAGGGTTGCTTAAATCAAGTAATTTGTAAAAATAAACAAGTTTTTTTTTATTGCATTGTCTTGTCTATTTGGTATATCTATAAATAGCTGGATGTACATCAGATGCTGGACAGATAAGAACCATTTTTTACCAAATGTAAAGCCTAATTAAGCTTGACCTTACAGTATATTCTACACTTTTGTCGTACTGTTGAAAAAGTACAACTTGTACAACACTGCAAACAGTCATCGTGTCACATACCACCCAGTTCATTTTAAATAAATATTACGAATCAATCTGTCGGTGCAATAGGAGATTAAGCATTGACAGGCTTCTGCCACAAAAATACGTTTCATTACTAAACTTAAGACATACAAAACTTGTATTACCTGTCCAAAGGTTATGATCTCGGAACTGAATATTCCGTTATAATCACAACCTAACTATTTAGTCCATCTATTGCCATAACATTCTAACACCTTTTATGAATCACGGTTTGTTCTTGCTTTCGGCGCAATTGGGACTAATCAATATTAAAATGAGTAAGGTTTTGTGCAAATGTTAACAAATGTTGAATCTTCTCAGTGTTGTTTTATCTATTGATCGTTTCAAAGCATAAACCCATGTTGTCATTTACTCTCTGCGTTTGTATAATGACTTTATGAGTCTACTAGAGTTGAATGCTATTTGAACGTTACGCATCTAATCAGAAATACGGTATTTTTTTACTCTAAAGGAATCGTATCTTTAACCATCATAGAAGTTGGCATGAGTCATAACCTTAATTAACGCGTTCCGTTTATTGGTTAACATCAAATAAACACCCACGTGACTTTCTACATATTTGCGTAATTAAAGCGCCTATCTATACCAAGATGTAAATTAGTTTATATGACCAACGTATCGTGACTATCATCATGGATAAAAACTATTTAAACTAACTGTAAATTCAAAATTGCCAATTAATATTACTTGTTTTTCCTTTAGAACAAATTTAATAAGCTCATCATTAAATGGAACTATGAACTCGTGTATTCCTTTATTCAATGTTCTAAATGTACTTTTATGCATCGCATGTTATTAAGTAAACGTTAATAATTGCATGCATTTGTTGTGCTGTGTGCAAAACAGTGTTTTATTGATCAATTTCGAAAAGAAACCTGGACTGTACTAGCTTTTACAACAAAAACATTCAACTCAATGTAAAGACAAATAGAAACGATCTCATTAATGCTATTGTACATCGAAATTATTATTTGAAAATATGTTGAATATCTCGATTTACAATGTAAGGGTCAAGTCAATGAAAATAATTGTAAATGTTACGTTACATTTTAGTTAATTTGTCACAAACTACAAGCAAGGGACTTGATCAATATCATCGAATTACAACAACAGACTGATATAGCATATGTCAAACATTAGAGAAAGCATTCAAACGAAACGGTCTTTGGACCAATGCAACAATGTATAGTAGTTTTTCCTTTGTCTCCATTGAATCTTTTTATCTCCATATAAACCATATTTTTATTTGTTAATATATTGTTTTATTTTGTCACAGACTAAGGATGACCATTTACGATAATGGGAAAATGTATAGAACCATGGCTTAATTCCAATGTTTAGTGCCTGATCCAGTGGTAGAGCACCGAACCCATGATCGGAGGGTTGTGGGTTCGATCCTCCGCCACGGCTAGTTGTGGTGTCCTTGCGCAAGACACCTTTTCCGTATATGCTTAGAACTGGTTCTATCCAGGAAGATTTCGAGCGTGATTTGTCTAAGTTGTAAGAACTAGTTTCACAACCAAAGGAAAAGAAAACGATTTCAATCAATGCTAACATTATCTCACAGACAACCCCTGTAATACTTAATTGCGATATCAAATAAACTCAATAATTAAATTTAAACAACATTTTTTTGTCTATAGGGGTTTAAACTAGAATATTAACATTTAAATACCTACAAGCACAATGTGAACGTACATTAAATTTGTAGTTTGGTCAGGTGTTAAGCATTGTATTTAGTTGGATTATAGTGAGCCGTGGCATCGTCACAATCGATTTTTTACGAAACTAAATAATAAGAATTGAATGCTATATTATAAAACAGTAAAATATATAACAATATATAATAAAATTTAATGTTCGATGGCCCTTGAGTTGTTGACCACTTAAGGTTTCAGCCAAACATATACGTTATCTGGATATAGTGGACACTGCTCGTTACTCATTTAATTCTCACAGACACTTAATGGCTATTAGAAATAACAAATGCTTATATGAGCGTCATTGAATATTTATGTATCAACATGTTTGACTTTGTATATTCACTAAAATTTAATGAAAGTTACACAAACAAATATATGACAATATAATTTGCAAAAAATGTTCTCGAAAAGGAATGACGGGTGTCTAAATATAAACACTTGACACCCAAAGCGAAATAGGACGGTAAAATTTAGTCATGTTCGTTTTGTACACATTATTAATGAAGATTCAATTGACCCAGTAACCCTTGCCTATAAACATGGTATACACACATTCGTCTTTAAGATGGATTACGGTTAAGCTCTCCGAGCCGAGAGACGCTTTACGTTGAGACGATTTATACAGATTGATCTTTTCTGGAGTAAAACAAAATACATAATTACAGTAACAATGACATATTGATCTACACATAAAATGCCGTGCTTCATTCTCCAATGCATTTCCACATATAAAAAAGGGATACAATTGCTAGAGGATTTCACGCAATTGAAGTCGTAATTGTTGTTAAGCGCAGTATATATAATTTATAATGACATTTTGATCGCGAAGTAAATTGGAGTATTTTCCTCTGTAATTATTTAAAAAAGCAAGTAATATCTTGTTTTTATTCATTCTGCTCAGTACAATAATTTGTATTGCATAGGCGTTTGTTTTAGTATTATCTAAAATATATATCAAAGAATCAATCTGCTCAGTTGAAACTATTCAATATGTTATGTTTTTAGAGTTGACAAAACAATATTCTAATTAAATAATTTTAATCAGACACATTTCGGAATATCCAGACATTTATTGTATTTTAGAAATATAAATGAACTAATTTCAATGCTTGAATGGCAATGTAATAATAATGCGACTGAACACTATACTTTATATGGCAACACTTAAAACTGACTCAAGCAAACGCATCATTTACATTAATATGGCAACGTTTAGAATACTGCCTCAAGACAATGATGTGTCATTTACTTTAATATGGGACGGCTTAGAATACTGCCTCAAGACAATATGTCATTTACTGTAATATGGCATCGCTTAGAATACTGACTCAAGACAATGTGTCATTTACTGTAATATGGCATCGCTTAGAATACTGACTCAAGCAAACGCGTCATTTACTTTAATATAGCAAAGCTTAGAATACTGCCTTAAGCAAACGCGTCGTTTACTTTAATATGACAATGCTTACAATACTGACATAAGGAAACGCGTCATTTACTTTAATATTGCCATATTAAATAATGACTCAAGAAAAAAGCGTCATTTACTTTAATATGGCATTGCTTAGAATACTGACTCAAGAAAACGCGTCATTTACTTTAATATGGCAATGCTTAGAAAACTGCCTCAAGCAAACGTATCATTAACATTAATATGACAACACTTAGAAAACTACCTCAAGCAAACGCGTCATTTACATTCATATGGCAACACTTAGAATACTGCCTTAACAACACTTAGAAAACTACGTCAAGCAAACGTGTCATTTACATTCATATGACAACACTTGGAATACTGCCTCAAGCAAACGCGTCATTTATTATTAATATGACAACACTTAAAAAACTGCCTCAAGCAAACGCGTCGTTTACTTTAATATGGCAACGCTTAGAATACTGCCTCAAGCAAGCACGTGAGTTTACTTTAATATGGCAACGCTTATAATACTGCGTCGTTTACTTTACTATGGCAACGTTTAGAATACTGCCTCAAGCAAACGCGTCATTTACTTTAATACGACAACACTTAGAAAACTGCCTCAAGCAAACGCGTCGTTTACTTTAATATGGCAACGCTAAGAATACTGCCTCAAGCAAGCACGTGAGTTTAATTTAATATGGCAACGCTTATAATACTGCGTCATTTACTTTAATATGGCAACGCTTAGAATACTGCCTCAAGCAAACGCGTCATTTACTTTAATTCAATTCAATTCAATATTTTATTCAGCATAAACATACATTATGTTTATCGCCATTACACTTTTATTTTTGTTTATTTTGGCGTTTTAAACAATACAAACATGAATTGAAGCATGAGTATTTACAAAACATGGAAAATGAGAAAAGCAGGAACAAAAGTATCATTCATTGTAGGAATAGTGTATGCATTGCCTTTGTATTTGTTATAATTTATTATTTGACATAATTTATATAATTAAATAAAAAGTAGCCTTGATTTTAACATGCTGGTTCATTTGGCAATATAGAGACATTTAATTTTTAAATTATTTGCTTATTACTATTTACTTACTGACACTGTATATTAGTATGTATAACATTATGAATAGATAAGCGTAATGATCACCCGCAGGTCAACAAAATGAAACTTTCATATAGGTGACAGGTGATATTGTCTCGTGCAAAACATGAAACTCACTTGTCTGGTCTAAACATGAATGGAAGGCGTTTCTGTGAACGCAAAGACTCACCTCATTGGGTTTGTACCTGTGCCGACAATGTAATGAATGATTGACCCTATAAATTATTAGACACGTGGATAAACATTTCATTTAAATAATAAGGATTACGTTAGTGTTGTATTATTTACCAAAGTAGGTCAGAGTAAGTACATGTGTGTACAATAGAACTATTAGAATAAAATGAAATAATGAGTGCTCAATAGTTTGTGGTTAGAATTATTCCGAAGGAAATTCGATAGTCAATATTTGGAAATAATTTGCTTGAAATTGGATGACATGAATGGATATTATCACAGAGTCGGTAAGTCAATTTACACATAAACATATAATATATTATAACAACAATGAAATGCATATATATCTATATATAGTTATCACTCAATCACCTGTATTTGGATAAATACAGCAGCGGATTCCAAATAACTTAGATGTTGTTCGTGTCGTTCCTACTCTATGCATGATTGTATGTGTATTTACAAATGATACAACACAAAGAAGAAAAAAAACAATACAAAAAACAAAAACAAAACAAAAATAACACAGCAACAACACAATGACGTAATTATTGAATAAATGTGTTGTTTGTTGTTTGGGGTGGGGGGTGGGGTGGGGGGAGGGTTCATAGTTGTAACTGAGAGTACTTGATATTAATATGTTTTGCGCTTATTATTTGCTATGTAAACAAACTTTGCTAACTTAACGAGGAGACCTTTTTGTTTTGATTGCATCAAGCATCTAAACTTAGACATAGTGGGCCATGAACAATAGTATTTTGGTAAAAAATTAATTCTTAAACCCCTGTATAATTGACATACAAGGAGAAAGTGGTACTCATTCTCAATCATTTGAACATTACATTTTTGGCAGATTCTTTGTTCTCTTGCTATATTTGTATATCTACCTTCTCCAATCATTAGTTTATGTGCTGAGCATCTTAGTCTTGATAATGCTGTTCTATGTTTAACATTACTAACACAGTTAAGGTAATATTCAGTTTCGAAACTTTAAATGAACAATACGTGTCAAGTTTACTAGAATTATTTAGCTCAGAAAACCAGTTCTGGATATATTGATCGAACACGCGTTGCTTTATGGCATTAAATTGCATGTTTGTGTCATTTTCATTATACCATAGATGAGCAAATCCTTTCGAGAAGTGTTTTAACATTTTTTGACCAGCTATTTATATGATTACCATTTGCATCCCGCATATTAAATAATTTATAACATAAAGAAGTTGGATTTTTGATTATTTTTAGCCAATATTTAATTATATGGATAATTCGAATGACAATCATAGGGAACCTCCCGAATTCACCGTATATTGGTATATTTACTGTTCACTGTCTAACAGATAAAACTTGTTTAAAAAATCTAATATGAATGCGCTCAATATAAGGGGATTTATGGAAACCCCATACCTCGGCCCCATAGTTTAATATAGGTATTACCATTGTATCAAATAACTTGAGTTTTTCAGTTACACCTAGGGAAACAATGTCAAATAACGAGTTAAGAGAAAACAAGGCTTTCATAGCCTGTTCTGACAGTTTCTTTTGTGATTTATAAAAACAACCATTTGATGATAGTGCGTCATTTACTTTAATATGGCAACGCTTAAAATACTGCCTCAAGCAAGCACGTGAATTTACTTTAATATGGCAACGCTTATAATACTGCGTTGTTTACTTTAATATGGCAACGCTTAGAATACTGCCTCAAGCAAACGCGTCATTTACATTAATATGACAACGCTTAGAAAACTGCCTCAAGCAATCGCGTCATTTACTTTAATAGGACAACACTTAGAAAACTGCCTCAAGCAAACGCGTCATTTACATTAATAGGACAACACTTAAAATACTGCCTCAAGCAAACGCGTCATTTACTTCAATATGACAACACTTAGAAAACTGCCTCAAGCAAACGCGTCATTTACTTTGATATGACAACACTTAGAAAACTGCCTCAAGCAAACGCGTCATTTACTTTAATATGACCCCACTTAGAATACTGCATCAAGCAAACGCGTCATTTACTTTAATATGACAACACTTAGAAAACTGCCTCAAGCAAACGCGTCATTTACTTTAATATGACAACACTTAGAATACTGCCTCAAGCAAACGCGTCATTTACTTTAATATGACAATACTAAGTATACACCAGTATACATATGAACCGTGATATTGTCCTGTGTGTGCGTCACGTGATACACTTATTGACATTTAACCTGTTTAACCACTTTGGTGTTAGCAATAAAATGCTGCTGTATGATTAAAAAACATTTTTTTTCAACATCCCCTGTGTGCGATATAACACGTTGTCATAGTAACAAAACCATGAGAAAAAAGTAAATTATTGTAACGATTACGCATTTGTTCTCAATATGTTCATTTGTATTTATATTCGGCATTTTTTCTTATTTTTTATACTACACAGTATTCCTAAATTAACTTAAATGAATTAAAAGTATTGAAATGTGCATGATGAGTGAATGGATACAATTTAATAATGCAAATTCCGAACAAAATATAAACGAGACTTAATGGATCATTATTGAAAAGCTCTATTTTATTATCTATTGTATATTACTGTTATTTCCTCCTATAAACGTTATCGGTAACATTATACAGAGCTATTAAATGCTATGTCAAATAACTATAGTTACAAGAAGTTCTTAATGGACAATAAGTGTCAATCAATTATTTTGCAAGTAATGCGATCACCAAGTTATTATATTTTGTGAATAAAGAAATTAAAGCAAACAGGCGTCGCTTCTAGATCTTAAGTGTCGTATTTGACTAATATCTTCTGACAATAGCAAAAGATGCAACAGCAAAAACCAATTATAGTTCGCTATAACAATCTGTTAAATTATGGATTTGCCAGACTGATTAATGTGCTCAAGAATACGTACTATTTACTTATAGTTATTTCCACTTGCATAATTTGGGAAAAATAAATTGCTTTCTGAGAACGCTGTCCAATACTAAGAGCCGACAAAGGCTAAGCATAATTAAAATACGTCATTATTCTATATAAACTTCTTAAGCACGCAAGACTATTACTTCTAGGTTACCATTGTCGTTACGGTAAAAGGCGATAATTTCTAATATTATACGAGTTAAAGACCAAGCTAAGGTATGTTAGTCAATTTTATGATGGGTACTGATGACTCTTTTGTTTATCTCTTGTTATATAAGACAAATTTAATTAATTGTAATTATTTTCTGCGTGTAGTGCAAAAAAAACCCAGATCATTTTATTCGTTGGTTTTATATCCGTCATTCAAGTATGTTTAATTTTCTAACACAGCTGCAGTCAATAAATAAATTTGAGCACGCTAAACATATTGTGGAAGCGTTATATATGCTTTGAAACGAGAATATATATATAATAATGATAATAATAATAATATTAATAATGCGTTTATCTAGAGAGAGTTAACTCATTAAGTTTAATATACAGTATAAATCTTATTTTCAATGAGGCCCTCTGAATAACACATTTAAAATCAAGATAACAATGTTTTACATAAACAATATTTGGAGCAGATACCTGCTAAAATCAATACAATGTTTACACTGACAAAGTGCAATATTTTATTTTCATGCGAAATATGTTTTAGTAATCAGATATTCTTTGTACACACATTTAAAGCAACACATCCACGTTGTGAGCACATTTCCCATACATAAATATATGGTCAGTGAGCTGTATATGTGCTAACAAACACTATCCAGAACGCTTTAGAATTATAAAAAAAGATGTTCAAATTATAAAGCGTGACAAACGCTTTATAAATTATTTTTAAATTGCCGAGGATTCCAACTTTGCTTCAAATTGAATTATGCGAGTAGTATTAAAAAACTTCACGTTTTAGTGCGTTGTGTACTTTACCTGCCTTGAAAGTCATTTTGACAATTTTTTTTGACTCGGGTGAGTTACACGCTTGTTTTGTAAAGTGTTAGTCACGCATTATAATTTGGGCATCATTTTGTTCCGGATTGTGTTTATATGCTCATATACAGCTAATTGATCATATGTTTGTATGGGAAATGTGCTCATAACTCAATTTTTTTTTTTTTTTAAAATTTCAAACGTGGATGTGTTGCTTTAAAAGTAGCTACACCATTCAGTTTTCTGATTGTTGAAGTATTTTGTTCCAGTTTTCCGTAACAGAATAAGAAAATGCACATTTAAGGAGTTCAGTTTTAGCCTTTGGATGCATAATGTCCTTGTTCTCATCTTGATAAGGTTACATATATATGAAGGTACGTAATTAACAATTGCTTTAAATACAAAAATGATAAATATCAGGAAATGATAACCACCCAAGTTCTTTAAAAGGAGATGGTTATCATTTCCTGACAGAATAAAATAATATATTGGCATTTTTGTATTTAAAGCAATTTATAATTTAGTGCTTTCATATATAACAGTTAAAGTTAAAACATCTTCTTCTTCTTCTTCTTCTTCTCATTGGTGCCATCGCTGTATCCTTTGAATCCTATAACTCAGGTACATCATAATTCATTTTCATATTTTGACTTAAGTGATATAATATTTATTTCCTTATTATTCTCAATTATATTAAATTACAGTGACTTACCGGCTCGTTGATTGGTCATTTGCTTAAGCGAAAGATGAACAATGTCGCAGTTTAGTAAACACATTAGAGGGCTATGGATTGTAGGACTGGCAGGGATGTACATGCGTCATAGCAGACATGAATCGGAACATATCAAGTACTGAGATAAACAACTTAACCCTCATTGTCAAACATGTTCCGATCAAAGTTAATTTTGAACTTCATTTACCATTTATGTAAACATTTGTCTCACTAACAGGAATGTGAATGACGTTTACATCTGCTAGTATAGACACCGAGATTATGTACTTCGGATCGTTTTTCAATGAATTAGTAAGTTTTGACTCCACACGTCGGCGTTTTAATACATCGATCCGTGACTGAATTGTTTGGTAAAGATATTGAATATGCGATATAGAAATTGAAAAAAGTAATCTGCGTCATTGATTAAAATAAACATTCAGTTTTATTTTGATACCGCTTGTGAATTGGGCTTTATTTGTTAGAATTACGAGTAAGTATTAACGAGACATAAATACAATTTGACAGGTGCACGGTGTCGTCGAGAATTTGCATGTATCATTATTTCTCATAACATTTCCTACTTGCATCATATCAATGCATATATATATATATACACACACACAGTTTTCAGAAACAGTGTTAAACGAATAATGATAAGACGCCTTAACGTTTATTCGTCAAGGTATGGTAAATTGTAATTGATTAGAACAGAACATACGGTATATTAAGATTTTTACAAAGTACATCATCACAAATTATACAATATGCAATAAACATAAACGTATAGTCATCTTACAGCAATAATTGAATCCATACAGTAGCATAAATATTGTATATAGTCAAGACAATGTTTAAAAATGAAATACGGATGAGCACTATGCTTAATGCTTGTTATAGCAATTAAGCTTTTAAATTTCATCACCGACCTAGCAATTACTCGTCAGAGTACTCTCAATTGTAATAACATTAATTGTGTGTAATATGGTTAATATGAATTTTATTTTAATGTACACCATTACTAAATGAGAAGCTTTTCTCGCAGTTATCCAACTTTTTACATCGTTATGTTTAAAATGGGTACTCGTTTTGATCATCCAGCACGTGAGAATACTTTATTTACTGTGCAAGAAGGAGTTTACGTAAATGATGTCAACTACAACAAGTAATAAATATATTTAGTTTACCAGAGCGTATAAGGTGCATGTACAAACGCCACCTATCGTTAACTTGCTCAAAATAACTCTACACGAATTCAATATAAATTAATGGAAATTTAAGAAGGACCTACGTTATGGTTTAATCTTATTTTATACATTCATATATTCTCGTAGGTGACAAATGAGTATCTAAATGTTTAAATATAAACTTAACGAAACTACTAAACAAAAATAAATATGATAAGAACGATAAATGCATTTAAATCAAAAGCTATTTGTTCATAATTACATGAGTTATTGTCCTTGATTATGCAAGTTAATGGTTAACCACTTTACAATGGACCGTTGCTCTTTTTTTATTGTGCGAGGAATGGAAGGAATGGAGACTCGCTGATAGCAAATTCCACCTTTATCCTTAAACAAACGAAGGAAGCGGATACTTTTCATAGTCTCCGTCTTGTATTCTTTATTATGAATATTAATATTATTAAAACTTCGTTGGCTTGTATATAAGTGTACGTGTCGCCATGTTTCTAAGATACATGTACCTGGTGGTGAATCGTTAATTTAATCATGTAACGATGGGAAACAGCAGGGTTTGGTGAAGCCGTAAACCAGTGTAACGATGGAAAACAGTGGGGTTTGGTGAAACCGTTAACCAGTGTAGCGATGGGTAACAGCGGGGTTTGGTGAAGCCGTTAACCAGTGTAGCGATGGGAAACAGCGGGGTTCGGTGAAGCCTTTAACCAGTGTAGCAATGGGAAACAGCGGGGTTCGGTGAAGCCGTTAACCAGTGTAGTGATGGGATTCAGCGGGGTTCGATGATGCCGTTAACCAGTGTAGCGATTGGAAACAACGGGGTTCGGTGAAGCCGTTCGTTAACAAGTGTATGGATGGGAAACAGCGGGGTTCGGTGAAACCGTTAACCAGTGTATGGATGGGAAACAACGGGTTCGGTGAAGCCATTGACCAGTGTAGCGATGGGAAACAGTGGGGTTCGGTGAAGCCGTAAACTAGTGTAGCAATGGGAAACAGTTGGGTTCGGTGAAGCCGTTAACCAATGTAGCGATGAGAAACAACGAGGTTCGGTGAAGCCGTTTACCAGTGTATGGATGGGAAACAGCGGGGTTCGGTGAAGCCATTAACCAGTGTAGCGATGGGAAACAGCGGGGTTCGGTGAAGCCGTTAACCAGTGTAGCAATGGGAAACAGCGAGGTTCGGTGAGGCCGCTAACCAGTGTATGGATGGGAAACAGTGGGGTTCGGTGAAGCCCTTAACCAGTGTAGCTATGGGAAACAGCAGGGTTCGGTGAAACCGTTAACCAGTGTAGCGATGGGAAACAGCGGGGTAAGGCGAAGCCATTAATCAGTGAGGCGATTGGAAACAGTGGGGTTTGATGAAGCCGTTTACCAGTATATTGATGGGAAACAACGGGGTTCGGTGAAGCCGTTCGTTAATCAGTGTATGGATGGGAAACAGCGGGGTTCGGTGGAACCGTTAACCAGTGTATAGATGGGAAACAGCGGGTTCGGTGAAGCCATTGACCAGTGTAGCGATGGGAAACAGCGGGGTTCGGTGAAGCCGTTAACCAGTGTAGCGATGGGAAACAGTGGGGTTCGGTTAAGCCGTTAACCAGTGTAGCGATGAGAAACAGCGAGGTTCGGTGAAGCCGTTAACCAGTGTATGGATGGGAAACAGCAGGGTTCGGTGAAGCCATTAACCAGTGGAGCATTGGGAAACATCGGGGGTTCGGTGAAGCCGCTAACCAGTGTATGGATGGGAAACAGCGGGGTTCGGTGAAGCCATTAACCAGTGTAGCGATGGGAAACAGCGGGGTTCAGTGAAGCCGTTAACCAGTGTAGCGATGGGAAACAGCGAGGTTCGGTGAAGCCGCTAACCAGTGTATGGATGGGAAACAGCGGGGTTTGGTTAAGCCGTTAACCAGTGTAGCGATGGGAAACAGCGGGGTTCGGTGAAGCCCTTAACCAGTGTAGCGATGGGAAACAACGGGGTTAGGCGAAGCCATTAATCAGTGAGGCGATGGGAAACAGCGAGGTTCGGTGAAGCCGTTAACCAGTGTAACCATGGGAAACAGCGGGGTTCGATGAAGCCGTTAACCAGTATATTGATGGGAAACAGCGGGGTTCGGTGAAGCCGTTAACCAGTGTAACGATGGGAAACAGCGGGGTTCGGTGAAGCCGTTAACCAGTATATTGAAGGGAAATAGCCGGGTTCGGTGAAGCCGTTAACCAGTATATTGATGGGAAACAGCGGGGTTCGGTGAAGCCGTTAGCCAGTGTAACGATGGGAAACAGCGGGGTTCCTTGAAGCCGTAAACCAGTATTTTGATGGGAAACAGCGGGGTTCGGTGAAGCCGTTAACAAGTGTAACGATGGGAAACAGCGGGGTTCCGTGAAGCCGTAAACCAGTATATTCATGGGAAACAGCGGGGTTCCGTAAAGCCGTAAACCAGTATATTGATGGGAAACAGCGGGGTTCGGTGAAGCCGTTAACCAGTGTAACCATGGGAAACAGCGGGGTTTGGTGAAGCAGTAAACCAGTATATTGATGGGAAACAGCGGGGTTCCGTGAAGCCGTTATCCAGTGTAACGAAACAGCGGGGTTCCGTAAAGCCGTAAACCAGGCGTAAGCTCCGAAGTGACGTGTTTTGCAACTAACCGTTTCAAGTGTTAGCCGCTTATTTTAAATATAGGTATTGAATGTAATGTAGTTTTTCTGTATATTTAAATTGTGTTAAGTTTACTTCGATGACTGTGCCGTGGGAAAGCTAAGTCTCCTTGTTGTTTATTTGTGTAAAGTTTACATTACATGTTAGATGACACGCCAGGCCAGATTAGCTCAGTCGGTAACGCTTCTGGCTATCAATCCAGGGGTCGTGAGTTCGAATCGCCGCCCTGCAACAGTCCCCTTAATGATTGATATACGACATTGTGTCTCATAATCATTGGCCTCTCAACGCTGATTTAAGTGGGACAGTTATCAGTAATTTGCTGAGATGGGGTGTGCTCTAGTGCTTATTAACCTTTCAGGATCCCATGAAACAGTGGTTATGTTAACTGATAGCCTGTTAGCCCTCGTTGGCATAAAACTAAAGCGAAATATTCAATCAATCAATCTATCAATCGATCTTACTTTGCGCCTGTAACATATACGTTTATAAATTTCATGAACATCCAACAACTAAATATAATTCCTTAAACATGCTATTAATTCACCAGGTTATTGATTTCTTCCAATATATCAGTGATTCGCAGTATGTCCATGATATTCCGACGATAAACATCACCTAATCTAGATTTCTGAAACATGTAAACTTAATGGCACCAGTGTATCATATTTGATAACACCGATCTCTTACTTCGCTTTATTGATATTGTGAAAAGAAAATAGAGCTTAAAACACAATCTTAATGTATTGACTCAATCCAACAATATGATCTCGCCATTTATCAAGCCACCATCGAATAGACAAAAATCAATACCTTATGCAACGTGTCTACAGAAGAGCTCTCGCTTAAGAAAATCGATGTGAACGTCAAAATATGGGGTCCCATTGAAGCCACGAGACGGATACTGAAGCTTAATTGCCATATGCTAAGACGAAGGAATAACACCGAGACAGAAAATGAATGTGCGTTGTTGATTTTTACCTCTTATCTCTAAATTACCTTTTAGCATGCAGAGATTTGGTAAAATCGCAAGTACTTAAATCGTCCGTTTGTATTATAAGAGCAGAACACATTTTGGTTTGCATTTAGTTTCCACTGAGTCACTTTCCTCAGAAAGGCTAGGAACGTAAACTGTTAAAAACTGGTAGAAAAAAAAAGTGATGGCTTTTAGGCTTTCCCAGTCTCTAATATCTTCCAAACTCTAATGAAAAAGCAAAGAATTCTATGTCTGTCCAACAACTAAACGTTAACCAAACGTGTTAAACGTTATTTTACTTTTCCCAAAACAACTGACCAATCAGCGTCCTCTAATCGCATCTCTATGTAACGGACCCAGGCGATAGAGCTTGGTTCGTTCTGCAGTCTAGATGGAATTGATGCAATGATAACAGCATCAACAAATGATAAACGATCTCATATTTCATTCTGTCTAAATTCGTCTTAAACTGACTACAGTATCCGCATTGTATCAAATGGATGAAAAGAATGAAAATAACGGTAATTTCTTTTTTTTGGAAGAAGAATATAATTGATCGCAGTTGTAAAGCATTAACACCAAAATCTTGTTAACAAAATCAGTAAAAGTTTTGTAAAATCTTTAGACAACATGACGCCGATTGTCGTCCGATTTAGATTGTTTTTGTGAAATACTAAGACCACGTTGTACAGTTACAAAGCCTTTCAACACATTATCAAATTAACAAAAATCAGAGTGTTAAGATTGCATAATTTTACATAAATTACGTTACTTCTAAATAATACAACATATTATAAACTTATAGTTGATATCAATACGTACAATGTAATGTACCACAAAGCGATATTTGGAATCAAAACGTACAATGTAATGTATCACAAAGCGATATTTGGAATCAATACGTACAATGTAATGTATCACAAAGCGATATTTGGAATCAATATGTACAATGTAATGTATCGCACAGCGATATTTGGAATATGTACAATGTAATGTTTCACAAAGCGGTATTTGGAATATGTGCAATGTAATGTATTGCAAAGCGATATTTGGAATATGTGCAATGTAATGTATTGCAAAGCGATATTTGGAATATATGCAATGTAATTTATCGCAAAGCGATAATTGGAATATGTGCAATGTAATGTATTGCAAAGCGATATTTGGAATATGTACATTGTAATGTATCACAAAGCAATATTTGGAATCAATATGTACAAAATTATGTATCACAAATCGATAGTTGAAATCAATATGTATAACTGTATTGTATTATAAAGCGATATTTTGGAACAATACGTACAGTGTATAGTATCACAAAGCGATATTTGGATCAATATGTACAATGCATTGTATCAAAAAGCAATATACTGAATCACAATATATTGTATCATAAAGCGATATTTTGAAACAATACGTACAGTGTAAAGTATCATAAAGCGATATTTGGATCATTATGTAAAATGTATAGTATCACAAAGCGATATTTGGATCAATATGTACAATGTATAGTATCACAAAGCGATATTTGGATCAATATGTACAATGTATAGTATCACAAAGCGATATTTGGAATCAATATGTTCAATGTATAGTATCACAAAGCGATATTTGGATTAATATGTACAATGTATAGTATCACTTAATGATATACGGAACCAATATGTGCAATGCATTGTATCACAAAGCGATATGTAAATCAATATGTACAATGTACTGAATCACAAATTAATGACGGAACCATTTATTGTGTACAATGTACAATTTTATTCAAAAGTGGTAACAGTAAATGGTAATCATATAATAAAAAAATTAAGTTATGTAATACAACGCTTTCTATTATAAAGTGTGAGTTAAAAATGTTATTTACTGTATACAACGACAGTGTTTGTATTAGAAAAGTATTACATATAGAGCCATGGCTCCATGTATCTACTGTATGTCAAAAGAAGAAAAACATTTAATTTCATTTTGGATAAACTACATTTTTTCGGTTTGACTTAGGGTGACCAGGCACCATGTACATTGATGAGTCATCTTCACTATGACAAAGTCGGTTTATGTTTGATCCGAATCCCTCCATTGTGATCTACCATTTTTAAGACAACTTTCATCTTCACCTCACATCAGTCGAATGACGTTAATGTATGTATGATGCAATAAAACTGAGTTATTGTCGCACACCGCTGCAGCACACTGCCTTCGTAATCATCTTCACAGTTGTGATTTCCCTGAGGCAAGAGAGGCAGTCCTTAACACGATACTTCCCACGTTACACGATACTGTAAAGACTTAGCAAATTAGCTAGCTAGCTTACTTGCTAGGAAAATAGAATTCCTATACAATATAAGATAAAGGAAACTTCCTTTCAATCAGAAATAAGAAAATGAGTGTATTGTCACTTGTGCTTTTGTTCTGGCATGAACAGATATAAGAAAATAATATGATAGACACATATGTACATGATTTTTATGTAGACGGGCATTACAATAGGAAACAGAACAACAAATAAAACATAAACAGCTTAAATTGTAGCATAAAATTAAATATAACCAAGGGGAAAATTCAGAGAATACATCCATCAACGCAGCAGAAAATACAACCACTACGTAGACTTACATAATAACAACAAGAAGAGGGAATATGATTTGCAACCTTAGAACGGTTAGAAACACTAAGGAACTTCAGTCAGATGAACGTTTGCACCAAATCCCGCTCTTTCCCCCAACGTCACATCACACAACGACACAGTGTAAGTAAAAATGTCAAAAGAACCACATGTAATGCTGTCGTAGACATGTCCGATGATTTTGAAAATCCCAGAGCAACATCTCAAAGAACTTTATGTCTTGGCAAAGCGCACATACTATCTTAATGTCAAGCGTTTAAATTTCATAAAAACTTTTGAATAAAGATAATATACATGCAGTTATAAACTATTTTATTTCCATTTCTTTGACCTAATTTTTACATTTATAAGTTAATAGTAAATAATATTTGCCTTAAAATTAAATAAGAATTAACATAGGTTAATATCATAATATACCTTGTATTCATGCATATTCCTATACAAACTGATTTAGATATAGTTTAAGAGTATTCATCTTATGTGGCAATAAAATATACTAAAGTTATACCAAAATGTACTTTTGAAATAACAGCCTACAAAAACGACAAACTTTGGAAATTAAACTTATTTTCTTGCATTTATCATCTGAAATAACACAGCCAAATATATATTACGTGTAACCATGTAATAGTTACTATGAATCAACTGTTTTGGATTTGTGAAAAATAATAAAAATATACGTCCAACAGCAATTTTAGTATTTAAAGAACACATCCGTCAAAACAGCACGATAACTTTTGTGTGTAGCGTGTAGTCAGGTGGTAGATCATAGGACCCAGGATCGGGATCGATCCTCTGACACTGCTATGTGTAATGTTTATGAGCAATACACTTTATTCGCTTATGATAAGAGCTTGCTCTACCCAAGAAATCTTCGAGCGTGATTTGTCTAATTGTAAGAATCTGTTTCGCAATCGATGTAAAATAAATAAGTAAAAAAACCAGCATAGCATTAAGACAATAAATACATAGAACATAGGCTTATAGTACTATACAAACATATAAAGTGACATCACGATATTTCAATTCGAAGCGATGACTTACACAACCGTTGAGCCTAAATTTGAAGAGACGATGTAAATAAAATAAGTACCACTTGGCACCGCTTCTTACCAATACGGCAGAGTGAACAAATATACACATATGGTGTAAAATACCCACATATTCTGAAATATATGGTTCTACTCAGATTTATTCTATCAAGCAGGGAAGGCAATACTAATTAAAACAACGACACGACGGATAATAGTACTTTGACAGTTTAGTAATAACATCAATATCTTTGAGAAACAATTATAATTAAATATCTGGATTAAGTTTCAAATGTTAACCAGATGCTGATGTTGGTTTAGATGTCATTGATGTAAACTTATTTTGTAGATTCCGGCTGTGATCCTCCACTAAACATTTCATGTCCTCTAAAAACACATTACATATTTTTTTCATACAACCTGACGTATACAAAATGGGTGGTAAGTTTCGGTAAAATAAGGTTTTTAAGAAAGTAAAATACCACTAAACAATTAAGTATATTTTATTCGTTTCATATACGCTGTTGTTTATACTACAACCGAAGTTATAAGTGATTGCATCGCCACACACAGACATGATATTTGATATATATTTTATGATTGATGCCTTACAAGTTAATGAGTTTGTTGCATGCTAAATTGTATGCAGTCCGACACGGGCATCAGTCAACAATGAATTCACGGTAAGCGATGCAAGTGCATGCAAACAAAAAACATGTAACTACTATGCACGAATTATAGCTAGATAATTTACATTATTGATCTCAAATGAACGTCGTTATGAACTTGAAGCCAATGTTTTAGTTGCACAATTGAATTAATTATAAATTTAAAACTACCACTGTTGCCATCCCGGTTTTAGTAGTAATGCTTATTTCGATTGCTAATCTTATCAATAACTTTATATTCTGGGGTCTGTTTCAAAATAAACAAAATTGCGTAATAAAATATCGTAAACGTAAACAAACAATTATTTGTAACAATTTTAATTTTCATCCAAATAAATCCAAAGTTGTCTCAAATCATGCAAAACAAACAACAACAACAATATAATTTAAACAAACAACGGAGAAATTGTCCAATTTATTTATCATTTGATTTTAAAGAAAGCACTAATTTATTCCCATTTAAAATTGAAATAAACCATATCGACCAGTCATATGCCGCCTTTGTATGACATTAATGGCATTGTTCTTAATAAGATCATCACATAGTCTATAATATATCATATATACACCATATACAGTATTACAGATATATGTCATTTATAAGTATTTCTTTTCCTAACTTTTAATTTCTTCCATGAAACGCTATGCTTTGTGATGTATGAATATGTTATTGCTTCAGGAGACGGATTATGAATCAATACGCGTACTCATTAATGTACAGAACACCGGATATGTACTGTCGCCGATGTTCATATTAATGGACATTTATGGAGTCGAACATCCGGATGTCATTATTATCGTTATAGTGGTAATTACGGCAGCACGTGCATATATGCGTATTAAGTACGCCAATACATAACATAGTCATCCACACCACTTTACAACACCGTTATGGCTAAAAACCATTACAAAAAATCATCAACGGAATTGATCCCGTGTTTGATCGATACCGCTTCATTTCTACGTCAATGAACTTCCAAATAACTAGATTTGTGGAAGTGCACGCAAAACAAAACAGGTCGCTAAATCAGAGTGTCTAAAAACAAAATTAGATAGATTGAAGCGTCATATCACAACCGCGAAGATTTTACGCTATTTGTGGTAATGCTGGACTTTTTACATTCCGTTGAACACTTACACAGTAACGCTGGGACAGGCGTCAAACAAAATAACAGAACTACAGGATAGGTATGATGGAAGACATATTAGAGTTTGGTATTAATATGAGGGTTTGCATTGAAGTGGGAGTAGAGCGATAATAATATATATGTGTCTAAGATTGATAACCATAAACATAATTATGAGTACATACGTGTAATATGTTATCATAAATGTTGGCAAGTGGTCATTTGTAACAAGTTATTCATTCTAATTTAGTGTTCTAGGAAATCAATTAGGAATGATCAGTTGAAATGGGAATGGTATCATTTGTTATATGCAAATACAACATCAAGATGTGTCCATGGTGTTGCATTAAGAACAGATTGCGTAGCCCATTATTCTATATCTCTCTCATCAATTTGCATAATCGACTCATAACGTAAACTTGACTTTTTTAAATTATATTTAGTTGAGAATATAACGACCAAGTTACAGCTGAGTAGAAGATTGTAAATCCCCGAACAATATGAAATTAACATCTATTATTCCTGACAGGCTTGAACATGATCATGTTACTAAACGCAGACGCAACCACATAATACCGGAAATAAAACGTGAGTAGAAGTGAAAAGTAGTACATGATATTAGCGCCGCACCCACAGAAGCACTTTACATTGCAACAGACGGTCAACGGGGAACTATTTTTACCACAAAAGTATCAGACACGTATTCATACATTCGCTTATACATACAACTAAACTTTCCAAAACATGTACTACACACGTGTGCATACAGTCACAGGTACACTAGTCCTAGAGATAGAAACAGATGATCTAGCCTTAACCGTAGAATAACAACACAAGTTACCAGGCATACCAACATCTAAACTAGACTTTGCCACAACAGTATCCCACACTCATATAACATATCTACATATCAAAAAGTCTTCACCCATGAAGTTCAATACCAATATACAGACATTTAAAACATTTATACTAATCTTACAAAAGAGGTACATCACCTGTTATAGTATGTTTATTTATTTGGAAAAGGTAAATGTAGTTGTAGATATGTGTGAGTACATGTGAACTAAATATACCCACTGATATACCACAAACATACGTATACAGACATTTCTACATCTTAACCAGCCATTACCACAAAAGCATCACACAAATGTACATCCATATCTAAGGCTAAACTGGTCACTACCACAAACGTATCACACACATAAACAGATATATCTGCAACCAAACTAGCCCTTCCCAAAGAAGTACCACACAAATATACAAACATATCTGCAACAAGACTAGCCCATACCACACAAGTACCACACACATATACAGACATATCTGCAACCAAACCAGCCCATACTACAGAAGTACCACACACATATACAGACATATCTGCAACAAAACTAGCCCTTCCCAAAGAAGTACCACAAATATACAAACATATCTGCAACCAGACTAGCCCATACCACATAAGTACCACACACATATACAGACATATCTGCAACCAAACCAGCCCATACTACAGAAGTACCACACACATATACATACATATCTGCAACAAAACTAGCCCATACCACAGAAGTATCACACACATATACAGACAGTCTCCAACCGAACTAGCTCTTACCACGGAAGATCACACAATTATACAGACATATCTGTAACCGAACTAGCCTTTACCACCACACAAATATACAGACGTATCTGCAACCAAACTAGCCCTTACCACAGAAGCACCACCCATATATAAATACGTGTTTACATCTAAACTAGCCTTTATCACAGAAATACCACACAAGTATACATACATACAACATATTAGCTAGCCCTTACCACATAAATACCACATAAGTTTACATACATGCCACATCGAATTTAGCCCCTACCACAGAAATACTACACAAATAAACAGATACATCAGCAACAAAACAAGCACTTACCACAGAATTACCTCACAAATATACATACGTATTTACATTTAATCTAGCCCATACCAAAGAAATACCACACAAGTATACATACATACCACATCTAAACTAGCCCCTACCACAGAAATACTACACAAATATACAGACATATTAGCAACCAAACTAGTCCTTACCACAGAATTACAAACAAATATACAAACGTATTTACATCTAAACTAACCCCTACCACAGAAAACCACACAAGTATACATACATACCACATCTAAACTAGCCCCTACCACAGAAATACCACACAAGTATACATACATACCATATCTAAACTAGCCCCTACCACAGAAATACCACACAAGTATACATACATACCACATCTAAACTAACCCCTACCACAGAAAACCACACAAGTATACATACATACCACATCTAAACTAGCCCCTACCACAGAAATACCACACAAGTATACATACATACCATATCTAAACTAGACATTACCGGAGAAATACCACTCAAATTAACATACATGTCACATATACACTAGCCTACTACATATATATATACATGTAAACTAGCCCTTACCATGTAATTTTCAAATATGTATACAGACACATCTATTGAAACGTGATACAGTATACACGATTTGATTTTAAAGTCATTTTTATTTTCAATTCTACAATACTAATATAAAATTAGCATTTGCATCAGTTCTCAAGTTATAAGTTTAAACGTCCACATATTGATTTCATGAAATTTACAGCAGTGTGTATACAAAATAGAAAGTGAAAAAAGGTCGTTATGAAAGCATAGCTTATCAAGTTCTTATTCAATTCCAACAAAATAAAATGTATTCAAAGAGAAACATTAGAAACGCAATGCGTTCTGTAACGACACTAAGAATGACAACGTACGAAATGTCAGCGAAGAAACCACCACTCGGGAATCGGGTTGGGGATTGGATTGATTACAAGTGTTCTTATTGTTTATGATGAAAACATTCTTTAGAAAAAACAAATGCACTGAATTGCAGAAGAAATGAAAATAGGATTGAAATCCCTTGTTAATTACTGTATATATTTGTTTTATTTAAACAACCAAGACAAACGCGAGTTTTTAACGGCTCCCAGGTATCAATCAATGCTTTATTTACATATCTGTATTTCAGTATTTGCATAAAACAACACGTTTCCGTGGCCTTATGAATAAACTACCTTTGTTATAATGTCGTTGCAATCACCAGCGGGAAACTGTAATTAGATATTTGCTAAATGTATTCCAGTCATTGTTGTATGAAGTCTGTTCATTTCGCAGTTTCCCCAAGAACACTGGCGTCAGTTCTTTACTAAATGTAGTTTTCTATCTAATCATTCTTTCAAGAAAAGGGAATACACTTTCAGTTATTTAATTAGATTGATATCATGCATTGAATGACAGATAACTTCTTAATTAGGCCATTAGTATGTTTCATTGTGTGTATGTTTTTTTGTTTTATATAAAACTCTCCCAACAGCATTTTTTTGACGTTTTTACACGGTGCTCCTACTAAGTTGAACTCCATTCATACTGGCGCTTGGGGGCTTTGATACTATTGATAATAGAAGGCTCAATCAAATAAATCTGAAACGTTATAGCTTTTTGCAGTTCAGCGATGTTCCTGAAATCTTAATTTAAATATTGATTATTATGTTATGATGACTACTGGTCACGTATAAGGAATATCGATATGTTTCCATGGCAACCGCACATTTTAAATAAAACATTTATTCCCTAGCTAATACTTAATTAAGTGCAGCTTTTATGAGGATCTAGAATCTACAAAAGATTGTTATAAACTATTAGAAAAGAGAACTACAAAGGAATTGTAAAGAAACGCATAACGTACACTGTGTATATAAATCACATCACAGCAAAACCAATCCTTGTTTAGTCATTACACAATTGTCAAATATTTATTTGAAATTTGAACTCAAATATTGTAAAACCTAACACAGTTGTTATATTTTACTCAATAGTTTTCGTAAAACAATATAATAATACTTTATGAAATAATTAAATTGCTGCAGTTATTGTTTCAGTTTTTCTTATTCGTGTCTCAAATAATGCAAACAAGAGATTTATTATTCTAATAAGTCACAGTGTTAATACGGGACGTAAACATGACTAAAATAGTTTACAATCCGTTAATACATTATACTATTTGATATTTCATAGTGTTTATTAAATAAACTTAAAGGCTGACAAGGGGCATAACTTGAAATATATCCAAAAAAAGGCAAAAAAAAAAACAAAAAAAAAAACAAAAAAAAAAAAAAAAACATTAAAAGAAAGTTTATTTCATTTTCATAATTTTTAACAAACAAGAATTTCGGAAATAAACTATTATGTTTTCTTTTATTGTTTTAGCCGTGTTACCTTGCACTTTTTCTTCTAATCAATATAACACTGAAAATGTCAATTTGTAGTGACTGTATTCCATTAGAATATATCACGCTGCATGTTGAATGTTACCAGCACAACCCTTAATATATTATTCATAAAAAAAAGAAAAAAATATATACAGCAGATTTGATCGAAAATTTCATGAAAATACTTAAGTCTGTTATTTTACTTAAACTAAATAATGTGCTAAGTTTATATATGAAAATGAGTAAACTATAGATTTGATGTATCCTTTTTTGTAAAACATGGCCAGGATTATAATTAATTACATACTGGTTAATAATTTAATATCTGAAATAATTTTGTATGAATGATCGGCTTTAACAAAAAATACAACACAATTATCTTACAAATCAATTAGATATAATTATTGGGGTTGGTATCTTCAGGATATGTGGGACACGTGTTCGATCCTCCGCCTTGGCTATGTGCAGTGTCCTGGAGCAAGACCCTTTTGCCGCTTATGCTTAGCACTTGTTCTACCAAGGAATACTTCAAGTGTTCTTTCCCTAAGTTGTAATAGCTAAAACAACTGAAGTAAAATAAATAAAATTAAATTACAAAAAAGGGAAACTTAGTTGAATACGCCTCCTGGTGCTACACTGTTTTCCATTTGTGATGCTTAGTCACATGCGATCCATTCACGGGTAATGACAACATTCTAATATATTTGGTGTCTCAATTAGGAGGTAGTTGAACATGTATTTTTCTATTATATCATTTATAATGTTTATCACATCTTTATTAGGCAGTGAGGACGCTGTTATATTTAAAGTTAAAGGAAGTGGGTTAAGATATATTTTTAAAAATGTTAAAAATATCTTCCAACAAATATAGCATGCCTATATATATACTCCCGGAGCCCGCATTGCCATAAATATATATATATAAACGTGTCCAAAATGTATATTATAACAGTATTTTGTAACTGTGCCTACGCACCTAGTCTATAATCGAAGTCTCGCTTTAAATTGCAACGTATTTTGTGACGTTTTAAATGAGTCACGTCATTTGATTTTGGTATGCTCCGACATATTAGTTTATATTGTTGCATTTGTTATATATTAGAAAGAATCAGAATGAGGAGGTTATGATAATAAAGCAGTATATGAGATATATTTATGGAATAAGTAGTTTTATTTCAATTTATGACTCTGATCAAAATATCGTTTCATTTTTGTCTCGGTTCGTCGAATTTGAAATTCTATATTATTCGTATTGGATTTATAAATGAAACTGGGATGCTTTGTTGTCTTTTTAAAAAAGATTTTTTTTTTCAAATCATTTATTTCGATGCTTCCTGATATACTGTCTCTAAAGCTCACAGTCGTGTGGTTTGTTACGGACCAATCCAAGACAACAACGCTATTGGCATCTCTTCTGAATGGTGTATCGTCCTTATTATCGTCATTGTCTCTCATTTTTAACATATATATCTTATTTTTGAAACACTGTACAGTTTTGTTGTTATTGTTTTGACAACTACATTGAAAATATTTTAGAAACTATACCGATGTTTTGAAAAAATAAAGATAAATACCACCACTGAATACCGCAGCGGTTGTCAACTGGAATAGTGTCCTACAAAAACTTGAGAAAAAAGGAGTGAAGCTTTATCGTTGGCTAACATTGAGAGGATAGTTCTAGGTCGGGTTGGTTCTTTGTCAGTATAATGTAACATGGTGGGGAATCATAACATGTGTCTGCGGCTTAATACTCAGTGTGGCAAAAAAACATCAGACATTTTATGTAGTAAGTTTGGTGTCAAATTGTATCAGTTGTAATAACTTGTTTTGCAATCGAAATAGAATAAATTAGTTTAAAACTTAAAAGTCATTTTAAGATGGTGTACATATAAATATATGTACGTTTCATGATAATAATAATTACTGTTTATCCTTCTAATTTTAACCTTATCGTAACATAACTGTTTAACATGCCATTATATTTTAACATGTACATCTTAGCTTAACACATGTAAGGAAGGGTCTGTTCAGAGGTAGACGATTGACAAAGGAAAGTAAAATTTTGCTGTCAAATAAGTAACGTTACATGTATTGTATAGAAAGTATTATATCGACAACTTTATGGATATATAATGTAGATGCATGGATATATTTTATGGATAAATTCCGATGGACAATTTATATATATGAATTCTACGAATACGTGCAAAGGATAAATTCTATAGAAAGGTTATATGACAAATTACTCTATCAATACTATCGAAATAATGATAATTTAGAATCATTATTCTGTAAAATATGTTTGCATACTATATTATGTCAGGTAATTCACAAATTTAAGAAAAGCAAATTGTTGGAAAACATACATTCTTACAATATGTTTACTATCGATAGAGTTAATCGTGATTTAACGCCTTTATTTAACATATATATGTGTCAATCATTTTTTCCTTCAACGCTTATCCATGAAGGGTTATTTATTAAATCGGACATAATTTTGAATTAAATAAGCCCTGCCGATTTGCGATTATTCATGCTACCGAGAATGTTGTAAGTTTGCACGATTTTGGGAGGCGTGACATTTGTTGTTCCATGTACTAACTATACTTTACGGGTTAAGTATATAATACGCGATAGAGTGGTATATATGGGGAGCCTTAACATTATAACATTTACTATAAAACAATGAAATTTATTGACTCATTGTATAAGAACATACATGTGACTAGCAAGGTTTATATGCACCACTGACTGGTGTACTTAAGTTACTTAAGTCCTGTTCACGTGACGCATGTTGTTATCTCACGAATGTTTAACAAATAAAATTCAATAACATTACAGTCAACCACAAATGTGATAACATTACTATTAATACGTTAACTTCCGTATGTGTAAGGAAAGCAAAATATAAATATGTATATAAGGTCAACAACAGCTCTATCAATAAACTCATTCTACACATTCAATGTGGTAAGAGTGCTTGTATTAAACACATCTTGTATCATTATGTCTGGTAGAAAAGCATAGCGAAAGCTCCGGTCAATGGTAATTGTAAAAAATCCAACTGTAATTTACGTTTCATTTCTAATCAATGTACATACATTTTTTATTCCCTATCGCTTATGTTAACCTGGTAAGCAATCAAATACTTTTATAATTATCGTTCATATATAAAAGTACACTTTCACCGTTCTCCTGTTATGTGAATTAAATTAAGCGTACAATCGGCATAAGTCACTATGGTCTCAATTATCTAAAATGGTGTTTCAGATTAAATGTATGTGTATTATTAACTGTCTCAAACAGAAATGTTTCTTGATCATTTTGCAATGAAATTTTCTCGAACTATTACCGAGTCGAACTATAACCTTTCCCTACACGGGAGAAACCCGAGAAACCCGTCTTATTGTAGTAAGTCGTTAGTAATATCTCAGACTGTTTCCTTTAGCCTTTGTTGATATTTTTATGTACTTAATTTAGTTCGGGATTTGTAGTCGGCGTAACTGAACGTGAAGCCTAGTGTACAACTGGAATGCACTAATACAATTATCTGCTGTGTGAGACGAGTTAAAATACAGCAATGATGTGCGTGGGAGGTATAGACGAACTCGGAATAGTTAAAGCCATCGCGGGGCATCTGTGATACAGGCGTTACAAAAAAAATGAGAAAATATGTATTCTCTCGGCATAATACAGTTTCATACCAAACAAGCAATTCTGTCTCGACAGGTCATTTCCTTCCAGTGATCGATTTTTGTCGGAGAAATAGTGTATTTTGGGTTGTATGCTAGACTTTCTTCTGTTTTCAGATAGTTCTGTAGCAGAATTGCTCTTATTATACTAAATAACAAATCAAGTACGAAAAGCTACCAAATGGATTAGTTTCAGTGTATTCTAATTTATTTTAGCTTAATTACTAAATAATGATCAAAGCCGATAGGACCGCTTTCACGTCCCGTTCCTAGAACCGTTCTGATTGTTATTTTTACAGACATCGGGTCGAGCTGAGGATCGAACCCTTAACATCTGGCGTGAGCGTCTAACACATTATCTACTACACTACCGCCATGATTTGTATATTAAAAACAAATATTGTTAACTTTATATATTGAATATTTTAGTGGAATTAATGTATTCGTAATGCTCACATACAGACTATTAGAATAAGAGCACAAATACACGGCAGGGGACTTACCATTAAAAAAACACAGCCGCCCATGCAACACGAACACACTTAATATAAGGAATATGTTTAATAAGTACAATGCATATATAGATTAGAAGTGACATCAGAGGTCACTGCTTTGGAAAGGTCAGTGATTTTAAAAGTTTTAAATGCTACCTTGCATGGAATGAGTGTGTATGTAGTTATTATAGTTTAACTATCTACATAATTACATTGTATGATATTATAAATTAAACTGGCGTTGTTTCAAAAGAAATTGGACATATCCAAATATCATACTGGCATAGTTAATATCGTGTTTAGTTGTTTTAAAAAAATAAAAATAAATAAAAAAATTTACCCCACCAGCATAGTTTTACCAAAGCGATACAAAATGGAATGTTGCTTCGATTCGATATTTAACTTGTAAAGGTTGTTGATCCCTGCAGCTATTGATACTGTCGATCGCACGTAACCCTAATTATATATTTCACACCATAAGAATAAGTCTTATGATAAATCATCGTTTGATTAGTTGACACTATTTCTGACTTAAAATTTAGTTTAAATTCCATTAGAAAACAATTTGCTAAGTAAATTTGTTTAGTAAATAAGCATGTATTTATCGTGACCAAACTACCCATGTCTTTATTGAAGTGAGAGAAACCCATCAAAGTCATATATTGTTTTCATCTCCGTTTGAGCATGTAATTTCTATCCTGTTCTTTTAAGAACTCTATATTTTATCTCAACATTTCCCCATATAATGCATCTTCTGTCTGATCATCAATTTTCATGATTTTTACTTTTGCCCGTGAGTGTGTCTTTATTAACATACTATTAATTTCCTTTTGTCTTACAACCATGTACATTTGAGACCGCAATAGTAAGATCGTATATTTATTCATACTTATCCGTTTCAACCAAATTTGATTCATAGCATCACATTTTGGTGCAAAACGATTCCCCACATGTGTAATGTGTTTTGTTCATATTTATGAGTAGACTTCAGTACATAATCTGCAATACAGTGTGTTGAACTTGGCACCTCCCAAATAATATATCTCAATTATTTAGAGTATTAGTCCTCCGCACACTTGTTCTTTGATACTATATAAGCTACTGTTGCGCCATTTATCTCTCCAATTTTGGCTAGCAATTTCTGCTCCAGCATTTCATCAATCTGCGGTTATTGACAGCGAGGCAGTCTGCCAAAGTAGAAATATGACGAGAGAAATGATTTTTTTCCAATTTTTCCAAACTGGGTATTGTAACCATCTTATCTCCGTTCGTCTTGTGTGCTTCAGTTGCAATTTTTAAAGGTATCAATGAATAATGAATTAATAATGTTCATTGGATTTGATGTACAAGATAATAAGAAAAAATAAGGCGCCACTCTGTCGGACGTTTTATAAATGCTTTATTATCACATTAAGACGTCAATGTTTGCTATCTATAGAAAATAAGGGATAGAGAGAGAGACATGTTTTATGAACTAAGATAAATATAATGTCGTAAATGTACACTTACCTTCCTAAAGCAATGTTGTTACATATTGCAACAATTATCAAAGACAAATTATTCATTTTAGTATTCAAACTATGTATATCAACCATGTGCATAATTTGTGCTGGCAGCAATTATAGGATTTAAACATTTTACCGCCTGGGAATGTATACAAGTATTTAAATACCCATAGTACTATATTCTCTATTCATTATTGGAGCGAGTTCAACAATGTCCTTTCCCGTTGAATTAGATACTATTCTCGCAGAGAATTTTCCTTTTTTGTTCTTCTTTCACTAGCGGTTATTCCTCTCATATGTGACGTATTGTATGCCCATATGTATTAATATCGTCTAATGTTTTATCAGTGTGGATTATATTTGCCCAGATTTCTGGTTAAATTGCGAGTTTAAACTGTGTTAGCTTTATCATTGCCAGAAAATATGTCTTTCGAAGCACAGAAACCATGACAGGAATGAGAAGGCAGCTGAACAATACTGCTGAAATATAAGTAGATTTGTAATCTTTCCCAGTTAAAGAATAAACATATATTAATGTTTTATGAACATAAACTATGTTCATATAATGTCCAGGGATTAAGAAGTAAAGGTTAACTCGAACAGATGTTTCACTTGTAAAAAAAGATAAAAACAACACAATCTGTGTATTGCAAGTAAAATTCCACCTCTGATACAGATCAAATATATATGGAAACAAGAATGGGAAAGCGAAACCTTTTTCAGTAGCGGAACCAAAGTAGCGGAGTCTGTATACTGCTGAATAAAAATGTATCACAATCAATAAATACAGGTAGCTAATTGTAGGTGGTTTACAAGCACTAGATATGTGTTTAAATCGTTTTACTCTTATTAATGTATACGGTCCTAATTAAGACAATCTGTCATTAATAAACACATAAGAAAAAATATATTGTTGAAAACGAGGATTATGCATTTATAATTTGTTGTGATTTCAACACTTTTATGTACGTTGACATAGACACTTATTATATAAGATTTCTTGGAATGACATAGAGTAATTGAAATGGCTTTTGACAGTTTTTACCAGGAATGTATGTATAAAACATTGAAACATTAATTTTGGAGAAACACTCATAGACCCGATACGACTCTTTACAATAATGTTCAAAGAAGTATGACAAACAATGGTCAAATGACTGATTTCTTTCGAGTTAAGGGAGGTATTCGACAAGTGTGTCCGTTATCTCTGTATTTGTTTAAAATTTGTAATGAATTCCTTTCATATGAAATATCACGGAATGAAAATATAAAATGGTGTTGTCACAGGCAATTATGAAATAAAAAAATATTATTTTTGCTGATGATGCAACCTTTTTACCGATGGTTTCAAAAATCATTTGAAACTCTTATCAATGTTCTGTATGGTTACAGTGATATATCCAGAGTAGAGTAAAATACTAGTATTTCAAATTGTACTGTATTAAAAGCTGGTTCGTTGAAACATTCTAATATTACTTTTATCAAAATGAAAAATATCTTGAATTCTGAAAAAGCGATAACTCTTGGAATAGTGATTAGCACTAATGCAAAATAACTATTTACACTTAATGTAATTCCTAAACTAGGGAAAATTACTGCTTTCAACGAATTTACAACTTTATATATATTATCTAGTTCAAGCATGCCTAACGAATGGAAAGAAACAACAAAACAAAAACTAATCGATAGCCACGATTACTTGTATGTTAATCCAATACATAAACTACTTTTATGCAAACAAACAAATCAATTTCTATATAATAGTATCAATCGAAAAAAACGGAGAAAAAAACACAACAAAATTTAACATATTTGACTTCCAACATATTTTTGGACTGGAAGAAGACATATACTATTGCAATACAATCTACACTTGATAAAAAAATAAGAAACTTTCAATACTAATACTTGATACACATTATCCCAACCAATAAGTCAGTGACGAAATTTAAAATAGTAAATTCAAAGTGAATTTTGTAATAGCTATATAGAATTCATTTGTTCAGGGAATGCTTTCATGTGCAGATATTCTGGACAAAAATAAGAGTATATATGTAAACGATATCAATTTTATAATAAATATATGCAAAGACATAATTTTCTTTGGAATTGTAACACATAATTCTAGTATAAATGCTTTAAAAAACTTTATTCTTATATGTGCAAAATATCTTATATTTGTAAGCAAATCACAAAAATGGTGCTAGTAATACGTTTGTTCCAAAAGTATATGGAAAGAAAAATCGAGATATAACGCGAAATAGCACTTTAACATGACAAACTAGAAATTCATAATTGAGATTTTTTCCCGTTAATCTGTAACTTAAACAGTTATAAAAAGTTCGTTTTCTTTGATTATTTAAAACTGGGAAAGCTGTTACGAATTAACGATATTGACATGGGCGAAATAATTAGTGACTACTTTTTCATACTCTTTCCAGGATTGTTCATTAACTATGTAATAGTTAATGAATAATCCAAATATTCTTCTATTTTTTTAATTTTCAACAAACACTAAAATAAAACATTTTACTTATTTGCAAAACATATCGAGATGCTATTTAATACTGAGATTGTGCTGACATTTATGCAATTATCAGTAAAAAAAATCGAACTAGGTGAATAATTAATACATTAATATAACCAGAATATAAGAAAAACGTTAACATGTTTTGTATCGTTTATGTATTAATATTGATACATAATGATTGGTGAATTTTCTTGGTTATACCAGTATGACTACATCATATTAGTTTGTATTTAAAAGCTTACGTACTTGGGACCCTTTTCACTAGCGTTCGCAAGTTTACAAACTTCTAAGTGTAAAATTTGAAGTTACGAAAAAATACGGGCAATTATTTAGTGTTTCGCTTACACCATTTTACGAAGTTTCGTAAGCCTTGTACATAATATTCTTTTTAAAACTTGCACAATTACTGCCTCAATCGCACGTGCCTATGTGTCACGTTTTGTTCTTACGAACAATTCAAAATTTATTAAGTTTAGTGAAACGGGACCAAGAAGTATAATTAACACGGGTTTACACATGAACATAGATTAAATTGCATGATTAGGCATTAATGAGTTTTCGGTGCACCAAAACAACAAAGGAGGAACACTATTAAGTCAACACCGTACTTTGTAACTTACATCTAATCTAGGTCATGTTGCATTTTGGGACTGACTACAATGACCCGTTTACTTAAGAAACTGTCAATTCTTCTGTTAGCGTTGTTTTGTTTTATGTAATCTGTTCCTAAATGATCTTCTAGTGGTATGCCAATCGTTTCAGCACTTCCCTGCTAGATATCATTCATTCTTATTGCGTTATTTAGCACCGTCTGTCAGCATATTACATTCGCTAGCACGTGGAGAAGAGGCTAATGTAATTACCGTTTTAAGCTTTAATCAATATTGGCCATCATTTAGAACATTTGAACTTCATCTTAGTTAACTGGGGTCCTCCTGGGATGGTGGTATTGTAAATGCCCATTTACAAGACTGTCACAGTCTATGAATCCACATCGTATTTTCATATGTGTGGTGTTTTATCAGTTATTACGTATTACGGCATGTTTTGACTATGGACTTACAATAACATTATATAGCTTAAGATTTGCAATAAGCATGAGGACAACATTTTGTCAGTTATCGTTAGGAAATTAAAGGTGTGATACACAGATGTATGAAAAGGCATCAAACAAGTTAATAGAAAAGTAAATTCTAAAGGACACATATTAAGAAACTACATAGCTAAATGGATTTTAATAATCTAGATTTATAGAAGTTTCGCTTATTTTAAATTATTTATGGAGTCGAAATGTTCAGTTATGTCCTTTATGATATAATTTTAATTGATCGTTACGTGATATCATAACTGCTACACTGGACTGTTTTTATACATTAGATTTACAAGTTTCTTGATCCATATAAACCGTATTTCTATCATCAAATAAACAATAAAAAAACTGGCTATTTATTCTCGTATTCAGTGTAGGTGATGTCTTAATGTCATATAAACGTTATATAAAATGTGATTTTGAACATTTTGGCACACTTATACATTTATGGCAGCTCATGTAATTGGTTGAGGACTTTCTTAACATGATGCATGACAAAAAATTGTAAGTAGTATTATTGCATTGTACATATACACCAATAAGATTAAAACAACATGGACTCCAACCCAGAATCTGACTGTAACAAACTGTTTAACTCATGAACGACTTTGAGACCATTCGGTCACGGAGGGTCGCTGTAAATAATATTTCCAAAAAAGCTATAACCTCCCTTAATATCTAAATAACTAACACAATATCGGATATAAATTCTATGGGTAATGCTTTTTCAGGCAAAGGAACTCGGTGGAAAGGAAGAACTCAACCGTAAGACTTCATTTCAGAACAACTTGTTCCGTACAATAGACACGACTTTGATTATAAAACAAACTTACATATAAATGAGTCATCTCTTGACCTACATCGTTTTTTGATATCGTATAAAACTGATACGACTTCTGTTCAATTAAATGTAATTGCATATAAAGAAAAAGGCTAGATTTATAGGTTATACTATTACATCGGTACATCCCAATTCCGAAACTATAAACCTCATCAAACATTCGTTTTGAGTTCTCTTGTCAAGTTTATTGACTTTTCATGCCCTCAGGAGTATCTCAAACATGTTAAGAAAAACGAATGGCCCATAAGATAGATGCTTAAATCGATAACATGTATTCACTTTGATGTTGAAACGCTTCTTGTTTGGAAATAAGAAAAAAAATAGACTGACTGGCGGGGAATAAGTTCTTCTACGTTTATGCTTTTGTTTAATGTTCTGAACTTAAGAGTTCTACAGTTTGTACTTTGTGACAACACTTATTGGATATAACAGTTTATTTCTAATTGGCACGTATAAATGATACTTTGTTCAAAGAATGGGTAGAAGATGATAAGTGGCATATATGTTATACTCAGTAGCACATTTGAGTGACGCTTATGAATATGTGTATAATGTATGTTCATTATGATAAATCCGATTCATTTTAATATGTTTGTGAAATCTGAACTTCATCCGGTTCTTATCAGCGAAATACTGCGTTGTATATTATGAAACGCTTGTTTATGTTTTTGTATATAAGATAATGTAGTATATTGTTTAATATCAATTGCTTTCTTCAGCAATCCTATTTGACGCTAAGAATCTTGTAAGCATAATGCAAGAATGGTATGCTGATGCCATTATATGTTTATAAACAATGTTTAAGTAATAAAACATACACTAGAACGGTTTTAGATTGTTTTAATCTTTAACAGAAGTATTTTTTAAATGTATCCTCATTACTTTACACTAATATGTGGCTAAATAAAGCCAATAACCTGGATATTTACGCATAGTACCACCATTGGAAATAGGAAATGTTTCGAAGGCGATGATATCGTTGTTTCTTCTTATTAAAATTCATATTTATTCGATTGGTACAATTAATTTATTTTTAAATTTTTAAAAACATTTGTCATGTTTAAATTGTGAATAATGAAAAGAAATAATGCTGGAAATTGGAGAATGAATCATGATTTCTGACTACGGCGTTCACTTTGTAAACAAATACACACGGAATAGGAAAAAACACCTTGGATGACACATGGCCCCTATTTTCTATATAGTTTTATTACAAACAATCAAATGTTAGTGTCACTTCTTCCATTTTGACCCTTCAATGAATGACAAGCATGCAAACTGTTTTTATTTACTATAGAATAAAAAACAAAAATCAATGGTGGGCTTACACGTTACATCTGAATATACATCTGAATATACCATAATATATTATTTGAATTAGATTTTCTAACCTGACCTGCGTGCCAAGCTTCAACTTAAATAGATGTCATGGTTAAATTGCCGCGCTTTTTTTGTGACGTATGAAATTAGTCACATTTCGATTTCGATTTGATCGGCTATTTCGGTAACATTTTGTTGACTTTGTTTCCTATCGGAGAGGTTCCAAATGACGATGTGAAGGTCTTGTATATGTGTGATATTTATTTCCGAAATAGTTTTTATGTCACCACTTGAATAAAATATCGTGTTTTGTCACGTTTCGGATGCCTTGAAAAAACAAAAACTGTTTTTATATAAAGGAGGAGATGTTTTGTAGTCATTTTAAAACTAACTTTTTATCTTAAAAAGTTCTAACGATTTTTCTGAAATACTTACTTTAATGCCGCTTTGACAATATAATTTGATAATGTATGGCAGCGAGACATGTATATAAACTCATTTGTAGACATGAAACCGATTTATATAATGTAACTGGCCAATTTTGTCGTTTAAAACCTTACTATCCCAGTTTATACTTATTTAAAAGCGTTCCCTTGGTGATAGTAAAAATATTTTATTGTCTTTAGATACATTTTACAGCGACTTTTATATTTTTTCTTAAAATTAAATATGAATATTTCTTCTTAAACTTAACTAATTATTTAGTGCCGGCATCATAATTATAGTTTATTATCAGGTCACTTGGTATAATGGTATCATATCCTACTTCTTTCTGACAGGTGTCAGTGACATTATCAAACTTGTTTTGACGATTAAAGAAATATGATACTTGTACATGTATCACATTATATGCTTCACAAAATGGCGACAGCTTTATATTTTATAATTGACAAATAGTCACAGCAGAACTGAGCTCAAATCTCCAACCACTGCAACGATATGTAAACCTGTTGTCTTCTCTTGATTCAACAAAAGATATACGATTTATTTTAGGGCACCTTTTTCTAAAGGGTCATGTGATGTTTTGCTATTACATTTGTTACATTTTAACTAATCCCCCTTCTGAAATTACTGTGATAAATTTGACCAAACGTTGCAGGAATGCTCCTTTGATGGTCCTTTACAATGTTTGTGTTTTAGGTCGTGGTCTAATATCTATTATGGCCACTATGAATTATATTTTCTGAATGGGTGAAATAATTTTCCATAACCACTGATCACAATTTAACCAACGTTTTTTTTTCTAGAAATGTTTCTTTGATAGTTGTCTACCAAGATAACTTTCTGATTGGTTGGTTTTATAATATCTTTTTCTCCGGAACAACAGGCCAGTATTTAACAAAACTTTGCATAAATGTTTCTTTGACAGTCCTCACCCAAGTTTGTTTTGTCCCATTTTGATATTCAATATTGTGTGACTACTATATTTTGATTGGCCTATTAAAAAAACAACTTCTCCGAAACCAGAAACAGAATTAAACAAACTTTGTTGAAATGCTTCTTTGATGGTACTCTAGAGAATCAATGCAAATCAAATATTTCGTTTTAAAATAGTGTAACCATTTTTATTAGCAAAGCACAATTTATTCGTTATATAATGATTACCATAATATCGTTTCCCGGTATTTTATATATTCAATTCGGTCGATGAAGCTTTTGTATAATAGTTTAACATCGGCGACTATTTGATCAAATTCTTTGCAAACGCTCACATTGTTTACGTATATAGCTCTAAGCAGCATTGTTTGCGTCGTTATGCATGTTTGATTACTCCTACACACGACAGCTTGCATTCTCATTCTTTCATATCTACTTCTCCTATATAGCTTTCTATATTTAACTCTTACTGGTGCATTCATTAATACAGACAATTTGTCTCTGCAGATTTTCTAAACATCTGATACAATAACAATTACACATGATTGAGATTTAACTCTATTAACCCTTTCATTTTGCTCACTAGTACATTTGCACATGTTGTACTTATGTTAAACATTAACTTTCAGACGAACCCTACCCCCGATGGCATTGCCACAGAAACAGTATACTCAATCATTTAAGGACTTGTGTTTCTAGTCCGAGACAAGTTCTCTTCTCACTAACAACTTTAGCAAATATAACCACCGGCGAGGGAATACGAGCCCATGTTCATAGTAAAAAATGGAAATCGTTAATAAACGTATTGTGTTGCAATTGAATGGTACCTCAAGAGTAAGGGATTTCCTTTAAGTGAGAAATGTAATTCTTATATGTCATGTCATTGTAACAGTTTATCTACTGTATATGTTAAATAGGCACACAGAAACTTTGAAACGTTAACAATGGTATTTACATGGTCAAATAAATGGTATAACATATTCATATAGCGTCTTAGTTCTGTTCTTATTCTGGAAAAAGGAAGACTATCGGAACTATTTAAAATGCATTTTTATTTAAAACCATCTATGACAAAAATAGTCGAATGCATATAAATTCATCAGTGATTGGTACGAAACATAGTATAGTCTAAAGTCTATCCCGGTCCCTGAATTTTCCACGATCAGATATATTAACTTTTAATTAAAAAACAGGGTATTCTACCACAATGTCCCACAACCAATAACGAATCAAAGCTAACTAAACTGTGACGTCAATCAATCTTCTCTGATTAGAGGTAACTAACCAATCAACGCGTTCAAATCTCATTGCTGGGTTCGTTCTATATTCTAAAGGAACTACAAGCAATTTGTGTATTGCAGAGACTTTTCTAAATATCCAAAGCTATCGTGACGTCAATAATGTATTACTTGAAGACTGATGTTTTCTTAATGGTTATATATATGTGTAATGAATTGATATGTGAAAACGTTTCACACCAATTTCAACAGTACCACGCGTGTCCCATTAATGTGGTAGTATTAAGCACTCCGTGGGTAATCCATATTAATTGCTGACAGTTAATGAGTGTGTATGATGTACTATCATTGGCTTTAATGCCATGCAAAACAAGTTTTATTGGTGCATATGTTAATGTACATAATAGGCATATATAGGCATCGAAGCAGAATCAATTTCCGGCTGGAAATATCATACCTGTTTAATTACAAAAGTTAAGCTGACTAGTCTATCCCAGAGGCTGATATATCCCGAATTAGGTAACCACCCATGAAAAAACAGGGAATTCTATGCCTGAAAGCTTACTAAACTGTGACGTTATCAAACTTTCAGTTGAAAAAAAACTGACCAATCAACGTGCTCAGAAGTGGCTTTACCAACATTGCTATTCAACGAACCAAATCGGGAGAGTAGGTCCGTACTATAGACTATAAGTTCAAGCTGTAACCAATGACCTCAAATGATTTATTAAGCTTGGCTCTGAGCTTTCTCCGCAATCAAGCTTAAATGAATTATCAAAACTAAACGGTTGAATATTCTACGGAAATATTGATGTGATTCTTGGCTAGTGAAAACTCATTTATTTCAAAATAACCCCTTAGAATAGTTGTTGAATGTATTGATTATGTAATGTAGATCACCAATACTCATGCCATGTTGCGTGTATTATGTAATATATATATTTTATATTATATTAATGTAGTATATGAGAACGTTTCCAAACTTTCTCTGATCTGCAAATCTAGCAAAAAAAAGAACAATTGTTTTCTACACATATACCGATTCCTCTACTCAATCGCTGTCGAAATGCAAATCCCGCGTGAGTTGCGAGTAGAGAGTGTGATATGAAAGCGTCTAGGGATGGCAAGAGCCTAAACCAATATTAACGTTGTGTCACACCGTCGCTCGGCGGACGGCACAAATGACCGGTATCAATGACATTATTGATTTCCCAACAGTCGCAACAAAATTATTGAGCCATGAAGATGATTCTGAGCATATAAAGACAGACAAATTAAATAAAAGTATTCTGGTTTACTTGACAATGCGTTTCAGTTTTGTCATTTGGTTAATCTGCAAAATCAGGATTGCTGTCATTTTTGTCACATTGCTGTGAAACGACTGGCTGTAAAATTAAAAGAAAAGAATCAGATGTCTTTAAATAGTCAAATTTATTTTAGGCAGTTGCGATATCGATAGAGTGACGGCAGTTTTGAGTTCTTTATTTTACCTCAGAAATTTTTAATATTTCAGGGACAATTTAATTCCATTTTATTTGTGGTTGTCAAATTTTAATGAATAAATATCACGACCGATTATTGCTTTTCTCCAAATACTGACTTGTACTATTTTCAATTTGATACAATCATTCAGTAACTACTATTAGTTTAGGGAGGTGTTTCATAAAATTGAATTATTTATCGAAGTTTATTAGCAAATACTACATGAGGGAATATACAAGTTCCATTTAATTAGAATAATAAGAACGTGAGACCCAATATTTGAAAAGAACAACCTAACAATATCGACGCCCAAATGCCAAGATGACATTTGAGATGACATTTCAGTGTATATAGCTGTCGAGAAATATAAAGCCATTATCTGAGCCAATAGTGAAATTAATACTTTTAATATGTATTATAAAAATAATTAGAAGCTTGAAAAATAATGATAAGTCAATTATAAAAGTAAAAGAAATGTCCAAACTAAGACGAAGCAATCACCGAATACAGTCACACAGCCGTATGACATTATAAAAAGTCAATGTAAAGGGTATTTACCATAAAATGAAAGTTGACCATGCCTTAAACAATGTTTGTTAATCATATCCCCATGTAGCAGGATGTCGCTACGGAGCGTAAACCTTGTTAACAACTCAACCTCACTCTTTTCCAGTCGTCACATCATAAAACAAGACAGTGTCAATAAAAGTATCCCCTCTAGACTATTCTCTAGTATACACATATGTATGGTGTAAGAGAAAAAATATGCAGGTTAATATATATGTAGAATAAAGAATGCTATCTACAAGTGTACTATATGAACTTACAAAGGAGCAAGAGAATAATAATTAAGTATACGCAACACAGAGACAAAGACAAATACCCAGGGCCTCTGTCCGCTTAAAGATTTTGAAGTTATAAACCACCACTGAATCCCCATTTCTTCCAGTCGTCACACAATTAAAGAAGTAAGTATGATAAAAGCATGATGATGACCAACTGTAAAGGGATAAAACACCTGCAGCAAGTAGGATTAACGGATCACACCCGTATTTGTCTATTTTGAGATAATCTTCTTGATTTGTTCACCAAATGAGGTTTCAAAGTGACAATAACCCAGGATCTTACAAGGCTTGTAAATCACATCACCATAAACTCGATTTGATATAACTTGGGGCACATTCCCAACCAAATGAGGGCAATTTACAATATTGAAAAAGTATGCAAAAAATCGCCCCATGGAAGAAGATATATGTATCACTGAAGGATACTTACCCAAACCTGAACTGCGAATGAAATTCTCTGCATACAGATTGCTAATGCGGAAGAATAAAACTCCTTCAGAAGGCAAAGTAGCACTATCTGGAAATCTAAGCATCGTTGAAGCAGAATACAAAGTGACACAAGTATGGAAAATTTGATTCCCGTCTAGTATGTGTCAAATCCCAAGCAAATATTGTCTACCCTAAATCTAAATTAGACAAAATTATTTTCTCATTTCATCATCTTCCGCATAAATGTATAAATTGTGCAGATTTGTATCAGGACGGCTATCACGACCATGAGGGAATTCTTTGTTATTAAACGAATGAAAGTGTGAAAACGAATTTGGATTAAGTGAGGTAGGGGCAAACGAGTACTAGGCGACGAATCTTCCTAACGGCATCAATAGGCGCTTCTATATCATTTTAAACGTCTGCATTATGATATATAGCCGGGTCCAGTTTGCTCAGTCGGTAGCGCGTCTGACTATTAGTCGACGCCTGACCACCTTTTCCATGATATACGACATTGCCTCTTATTATCATACGTCTCTCAAAGCTAAAACAAGTGGGAAAATCATTAATACTGCGGGAATAAATATGCTCGAGTACTGGTTAACCTTCCAGGATCCTAGGAAAAAGTGATCAGATTAACTGCTCGTATGTTAGCCATCGATGGCATAAAAATGACGCAAACTATTTAAAAAGCCATGATACAGGCGCATAACCCACACTCGCTTGAAAATCATTATTTAATAAAAACTTCTACTCAAATATTGTCGTCACCAAATGGACAAATATATTTGTGTTGTATTAGTCTATTATTGATCATGCTTTTGTTAATAGTTTTAGATATACATTGTCACTGTCTTGTTTTCAACAAATAGTCTATTAAATGAGAACCGTGTCTTGGAATTATCAGCAACTGTTCCGGACAAGATCGCAGAGAAGATAAAAGCCAACCCGGAGACAGTAATGAATCAAACATACGGGATTCAATTTCCACTTTCAAAAGATACAATATTGATGACAAGTACATAATGATTAACGATATGTTACATGCTCTACAAAGTACAAAGTTTCAGCATCGCATTGCAACAAGAACTGAGAGACACGAAGTCTCTAACCATTTGGTTATCATATTTATAAATTGAATGCACACTTTTATTATGTTTCTGTGTATATACTAAACAGCCATACGCTGATTCAAAAGACACATAATGGCTACAGTAATCATCCAAAAAAATTGGAAATTCCGTTGTTGCGATATCAATTATCTCCCTTAGATATATATGATTTCACTGTATCTTCATGATCCTACGGTTTTCTAAATATGTTCTTTATATGCATGTGAGTAGTCATGCATCCTTAACTAGATCCTCCCATACCAAGCTATCAGTTCATGTATATAAATTGTCCGTCCAGTCCAGATGTGTTGCATGCAAAACCATAATACATAAATCATGGTTGACACCAAATCTATCGGTGGTAGACACCTTGCTTTGTGTCTACGGTTTGCATTGTAGCCAGGCACACTCGCTTCAGTCTGGTTTGTGCATTTACGTCTGGTTGTCCACAAGTAATTCTCTCTCTCTCTCTCTCTCTCTCTCTCTCTCTCTCTCTAAAGAGAGAGACGTATAGATATATGGATAAATACATTGCATCTACAATGTACTTGAACCGCTAACCTTCGTTCTTGCGTCTATATACGTGTTTCTCATCTTAATTGGGAGAAAAATTCGACCCGAAACATAATTGGTACTGAGATTTCAATGAACGCTAGTAGAGTGTTCTCTATCTCTATCTCTATCTAGCTAACCGGGCCGCAGTAGAAGTCGTGCCGGAATCACTACTCTATCATGAAAAGCCTATATTGGATGTTAACCGTTACTAGTGTCTTTCATCCAGCATTGTCCTCGTCCTCCAATGCTCTCCTGCTTCATTTTGAACTCTGTTACTCTCCACAATCTTCTCTTTGTTCTCTCTCTCTCTCTCTTTGTCTCTCTTTGTCTCTCTCTCTCTCTCTCTCCCTCTCTCTCTCTCACATACACACATGCAAAGTAATTAAACATGATGCGTTAACTGCATACACCATTGGTAGAAATATTTATCATGGTACATGCGTGTTAAATACTTGCAAGTTATCAGTTCAAACATATTACATATCAATTAAACTGTCTATCTGGAGCAACCAGTGGAGGAAAAATTATCTTCCCGTTCGTACTGAGTGTCATTTACATATATATTACAGCTCTAGAAAGGACACGCCATTCTCTTTGAAAGAAACTTTACATTCCCAGCGTGTTGGTATAAAAAAATTTGGAAACCCAATGCACAATTCAAGTATTATCCATCTGTGCAGGTGTAATGAGGTCGTATCTTATGAACATTCAGCCTATACAACTCATTTCTTGATTTCATTTTACTTACTGCTTTGTTTAGTTTAAACTTATTTATTTTACTTCGACTGTGAAACAAGTTCTTATAACGTAGACAAATCAGGCTCGAAGTCTTCCTGGGTAACACCAGTACAACGCATATGCGGAAAAATGTCTTGCTTAAGGACACCACACATAGCCATGGCGGAGGATCGAACACACGATCCTCCGATCATGCGTTCGGTGCTCTACCACTAGACCACGCGCTCCACTTACTGCGTGTCCATGTGATTTCGATATCAACGTAGCATCATACTCCGTCGCTCTGAATCCAGGTCATTTGTCTATGAAAATGCATTGTAGTTGACCCTGTGGCAGTCGTAATTGCCATTACATTTTCTGTTTGCAATGACCAGACATTCTCACGGGATATATATGTATATATAAACGGTTTCAGCAAAGGTCATTGGATATTTGTCTTTAGTATGTTTTACTGTAAATGTCATAAAACAGATGTATGATGCTGCTGGTAAGAAAAGAAGAAAAAAAAGATAAAAGCCCTACTAAACATGTTCACTCCAGATCTTGTTCGTAAAAGTATCCACTACAATGTAGGGCAACCACTTGCTGTCCGGAAAATAAAAACAATAAAAAATGTTATAAGACAGTTGTCTGTGGACTACGCCGAGTAAGTAAATAACGTTTTTTTTATGATAAAATTCCTAGTTTTCGATTTGCTTGCATCTGTGTTTCTTCTCCAGCAAGATCAGTTCTATCATTGCTCAGATATGCGAATATTTCAATTTGCAACAGGACTGAAACTCCAGGTATGTGATTGTAAACTTGGTATTTGACTATTCTGACTGGGTTCGTTGAATAGCAATGTTAAAATGAGAATTTGGCAAGCGTTAAACAGCTATGGATTGTGGGACAGTGACTATGACAGACAAACTTGTTTTACCAGTAACTATTTATGTGACGATCGGTATTGTGAGGACACCGATGGCTCTAAGACTGGCTGACGGTATGTAGGACATTGTACATACGTGTATATTGAGGCAGCACTAAAACAATGGGAACAATATAATATATTCACGGAGAAAACTTTGTCGTATCACAGACAAAGTGTCGCAGTCAATAAGTTTCACTCTATAATACGATACATTTATTTTTTTATTGTGTTTTCGTATTTTAATTGTTTAGGCTATTGATAGTTTCTAGCAAAATGTGTTGTTTGAATATTTTGCAACATTTTCATTATTTATTCTAATTTTGATATCTATTAGTTACTTTTGTCGTCTGTAGAATGGACCCAGTTCCCGAGTCCGTTACATAGCAACATCTAAGCACGTTGATTGGTCATTTGCTTCAGAGGAAGTTTGAAAGAAGTCACAGTTTAGCAAGCGTTCGATAGATATGAATTATGGGTCAGGCTTTAAATTCTCTGCCTTTTCATTAGGGGTAAGTAGGCATGATTCTAGAAATATCAGGATCCAGTCGTCACACTCTGGAACTTGAACTGATATAGCAATGCCTGAATTTAGAGAAAAACAATTAAGAAAACTACATAATATCATACAAGATTTGAATTCTTGGTTTGTTGATGAAAATCCATTAACAAATGGAGCAACAATACCAATTTGCAATATAATTAAAGACTGTCAGTGAAATAGTCAAGTGTTTATGTCAATGTATTGAAATATTTTATCTATCTAATTACTCAGTCGCAAAAGTAATTGTGCACCGAAGCTTTCGTTAAATTGGTTGTATAAACATTAATATACTATAAATGGTTAAAAATATTTTGTTTTTCTATTTCCAATAAACCGGTTCATTTGGTTTCAGTATAATAATCCATGTGTCCATGCACCTGTGCTATAAATAAAATAGAACATTTGCAATTTAAAAACGCACACTTTTCTTTTGAAACTGAGGAAATAAACATTTTAACAAAAATATAAAACATACATGCCATTATAGAAATGGCCATCGCGTGTAATTCCTGTGTTGAGGGATCTGCTTCCGATAACAGTGAAATGTTATAGAGGAAATGACTTCCAGTATAAGCCATTTCATAATATTGTAAATATATTTGTATGCAAATCTTATAATGATTATACAATTTGAAAGTATAATTGGTTTGTTTAAATTACAGGCACAAAATGAAACGTATTTTATCTCTTTATTTATACAATACATATTATATGAATGATCGTTTATGCTATGTATTATTCCAACTATAATTGCATTTCCCTCTTTTTCAAAAGCACTATACTTGTAGACTATGTTACTTTTCTTTTCCTCAAGTAAAGACATCCTATCTCTATCAATATTTAATGCGAATTTCCCAAAGGACTGCAAGGATACTGGATATATGACTATTTCTCACTAAAACTTATATTTCTTCTTGTGTGTATGATACACAATCGATACATAGTTTTTCAGACAAAAAAAGCATGAGCATTATACGAAATATATCATGGAATTAGTTCACAGATTTGTGAATGCTAGCTCAATACCGCAGATTTGATACGCATTGTAATTATTAATTTCAGTAGTAGAAAATGTTACGCAAAACGTGCAAAACAATACAATATTCATGAAAACCAAGAAAATATATATCTAACAGAAGAAATAATATTGAAAGTCCACAGCTATTTTGAAGCTTAATGCTGTTAAAGGGTGCACAAAACCTTGCTCTTCCTTTCGGCATCACTTCAAAAACGAGAGTGCAAATACATGTATATTTTGGTACTGAAAGTTCCAATGTGATGACAACTGCTGTCTTCTGTATGTTTGTACTGTACTTGTTGTGATTGCTCTAATGAGACGACAACTGTTGTCTTCTGTATGTTTGTACTGTACGTATTGCGATTGTTCCAATGAGACGACAACTGTTGTCTTCTGTATGTTTGTACTACACGTATTGTAATTGTCCCATTGAGACGACAACTGTTGTCTTATGTGTGTTTGTACTGCACGTGTTGTAATTGTCCTAATGAGGCGACAATTGTTGTCTTCTGTGTGTTTGTACTGTACGTATTGTGATTGTCCCATTGAGATGACAACTGTTGTCTTCTGTATGTTTGTACTTAACGTATTGTGATTGTTCCAATAAGACGACAACTGTTGTCTTATGTGTGTTTGTATTGTACATATTGTGATTGTCCCAGTGGGACGACAACTGTTGTCTTCTGTATGTTTGTACTGCACGTATTGTAATTGTTTCAATGAGACGACAACTGTTGTCTTCTGTATGTTTGTACATAACGTGTTGTGATTGTCCCAGTTGGACGACACTGTTGTCTTCTGTATGTTTGTACTGTACGTATTGTGATTGTCCCAATGGGACGACAACTGTTGTCTTCTGTATGTTTGTACTACACGTATTGTGATTGTTCCAATGAGACGACAACTGTTGTCTTCTGTATGTTCGTACTGAACGTATTGTGATTGTCCCAGTGGGACGACAACTGTTGTCTTCTGTATGTTTGTACATAACGTGTTGTGATTGTCCCAGTGAGACGACAACTGTTGTCTGCAGTATGTTTGCACTGAACGTATTGTGATTGTCCCAGTGAGACAACAACTGTTGTCTTCTGTATTTTTGTACTGAACGTATTGTGATTGTCCCAGTGGGAGGATAACTGTTGGCTTCTGTATGTTTGTTCTGTACATATTGTGATTGTCCCAGTGGGACGACAACTGTTGTCTTCTGTATGTTTGTACTGTACGTATTGTGATTATTCCAATGAGACGAAACTGTTGTCTTCTGTATGTTTGTACTAAACGTATTGTGATTGTCCCAATGAGACGACAACTGTTGTCTTCTGTATGTTTGTACTAAACGTATTGTGATTGTCCCAGTGAGACGACAACTGTTGTCTTATGTATGTTTGTGCTGTTCGTATTGTAAGTGTTCCAATGAAACGACAACCGTTGTATTCTGTATGTTTGTACAGTGCGTAATGTGATTGTTCTGTTTATTTATCATGCTTTGTTTGTTGTAATGAATGTGTCACTTTGGTTACGGTTATTATTTGGGTTAGGTTAATCTTCTATTCGTGATTATATTTTCCTAAATATTTCTATTTTTTACATTAATTTATTTGCATATACTGGGGAATTATTTTATTACAATATGAAAAATCATGGGGTACGATGTGCTGATATTTTCTTTTAATACTCGTCACATCAATAACTAATATGAATAACTTGCTGTTGACAGTTCGGAGACGTTGTTCCCTTGTATCACTTCCTCTGTATGTATGTACATGTATTAGTCTAATTATGTTTTACACATTGATAACGTATGTGCTGCTATCGTGAATGTGTCCTTTAAATACTGCGTCTCTGTTTTAGACATAATAGTTTCTGTTTCCAGTAGAAAATTTTATTAAAAGGAGAAAATATACTTAAATATTGCACGTATATTTCAAACAAACTATTTCAGATTCGCAGAATCGTGTACTTTTAAGTACCAAAATACATTAAGTACACCCTCCAATACAAACAAGTGTAGGCTCTTTGAAATATTCTGAGTAAACTATAATTTCTTTAAAAACTACACCATTGTCAAGAATGGCACATGCTTCGAGATCTTTAGATACAATAACAAAAGTTGATGAATTTAATTTGAAAAAAATTACGCATATGATTCATGATATCAAAAAGGAGTATGAATAACGTGTCATTATTGAGCATCAATCCTTCGTATATATATCTACTATATAAAATTGATACGTCCTTTTCATCAAACACAAACTTCAACAAGATAAAATAACTTTTTTCTATTGGCTTATTTAAAGATCAACTTACAATTCCATTCTACATATACGAGGATTGTTCAATTGACATTATCATACTAGTTTTTACTTGTTAACAAATTGGTTTCATTCACTTATATTAATCAAATATGCCCTGCAGCATGCAATCCATCAAACAGCATAATCTCCATCCTAATGCACTTGATTAATAAATGTAACACCATAAAGACACAAGGAACACTGGACACTTTATTACATTTATCTGGCAACGACTGTGCTTCCATTTGAATCATTAACGCAGTGAGAAATTGTTTAATCTCATTTTCTTACTGACACTCATTCTCTTACTCATAGACTAGCCTGATTGATAAGAAGCATCTTCACATTGGCATTTTCTTTGGGCAAATCATCATAATCAACTTAAAGTTGATTTAATTTTCAGGAATGGCTGTTTATTGGTATTACTCAATGACTTCTCTAGTCTAATTTTCTGTCGATCTTCAAATATTGCTAGTCTATCAATTTATGCTTCGACAAATAAACCAATCAAAGTCATTATTGCCATAATTGGTGCAATACATCGTCTTATATAATAAGATGTCGATATAGTGATACTGATACGTACTGTGCACACTGTAGATGTCGATATATGTGACAGTGATGACAAGCATTAATTATGAGCCGATTAATTACAACATGCGCACTACAACACGAGTATTTGAAGATATGCTGTGTCAAAATACTATTTTCTGTCACCTTTGTACATCGATTAAACATATAAGCTGTTGTTTAAAAAAAACACATTTTCCCTGGCATCGAATCACCTGCTACCTCCCTCTGTAAAATACAACCTTAATTATTAAGCATATGTTACTTTGTAACAACACAAGGCATTGAGTATAATAATCATGTGTTATTTTGTTGCAACATAATACCTTTGATATAATTGTTTGTCAGTTTGTAAAATATACGACATTACGTATTTTGTAACATCAACGTGGGTATAATTCGGTTTTACTTTGTAAAATACACGTCACCTTGATCTATCCACATGTATAGCTATACGCCGTTTTTATAAAAACTAAAATACTTTAAGTTCAGTCATGCGCTTTTTAATAACAAACTGCGATATTAAAACAATAACACTGTGTTGTTTTACAACAACATATAGCCTTATATTACACTAAGCTGTAAAAGGTTTACATACAACTTTAGGATTATCAATGTGTCCCCCACCCCCATTCAATCTGCGAACTGTTTTAGGACAACATATAACTTTAGGATAAACAATGTGCCCCACCCAATTTCAGTCTGCGAACTGTTTTAGGACTGCATATAACCTTAGGATTAACAATGTGTCCCACAACCTCTTTCAGTCTGCGACCTGTTTTAGGACTACATATCACCTTAGGATTAACAATGTGCCCCCCACCCCCACTTTCAATCTGCGAAATGTTTTTGGACTACATATCACCTTAAGATGAACTATGTGCCCCACCCCATTTCAATCTGCAAATTTTTTGAGGACTACATATCACCTTAGGATTAACAATGTGTGCCCCACCTCCTTATAATCTGCGAACTGTTTTAGGACTACATATCACCTTAGGATTAACAATGTGTGCCCCACCCCTTTCAATCTGCGAACTGTTTTAGGTCTTCACATAACTTTAGGATTAACAATGTGTCCCCCACTCCCTTTCATTCTGCGAACTGTTCTAGGTCTACATATCACCTTAGGATTAACAAAGTGTCCCCCAACCTCTTTCAATCTTCGAACTGTTTTAGAACTACATATAAACTTAGGATTAACAGAATGCCCCCCCCCCCTTTCCCCTTTCAATTTGCGAACTGTTTTAGGACTACATATCACCTTAGGATTAACAATGTGTTCCCCAACCTCTTCCAATCTTCGAACTGTTTTAGAACTACATATAAACTTAGGATTAACAATGTGTCCCCACACTCTTGCAATCTACGAAATGTTTTAGGACTACATATAACCTTAGGATTAACAATGGGTCCCCACCCCCTTTCAATCTGCGAACTGTTTAAGGACTACATATAACTTTAGGATTATCAATGGGTCCCCCACCCCCTTTCAATCTGCGAACTGTTTTAGGACTACATATCACCTTAGGATTAACAATGTGTCCCCCACCACCCTTTCAATCTGCGAACTGTTTTGGGACAACATATAACCTTAGGATTAACAATGTGTTCCCCACCCCCTTTCAATCTGCAAACTGTTTTAGGACTACATATGACCTTAGGATTAACAATGTGTCTCCACATCCTTTCAATCTGGGAACTGTTTTACGACTACATATAACTTTAGGATTAACAAAGTGTCACCCACCCACTTTCAATCTGCGAACTGTTTTAGGACTACATATGACCTTAGAATTAACAATGCGATCCCTTTTTCAATCCGCGAACTGTTTTACGACTATACATGACCTTACTAGGATTAACAATGTGTCGTTTACAATAACATATGACCTTAGGTTTAACCATGTGATGTTTCATAACTACATGTAGCTTTATGTTCAGCCATATGTCACTTACAAACGATATATAACCTTAATGTTTTGTTACAATATATGACCTAAAGAATACGAATATATTTAAAAAGTTCAATTTTATGCCGTTATTTGTGACAAAGTCTTTGACGCGACGTGCAAATGTTAATACTACTGTGCAGCTGTGAATCATTTTAGAAGCTTTATAAGAAGTACCATCGTATTTATTTCCTGTGCTTCGATGCCCGTTTTACTGTTGTGAAAGTATAGAATGTATATTCTTTCTTAAAAAATAACCGAGTCGTCATGGTATTTATCTATAATTCGTTGTAGTTTTCTTCTGTAAGTCTGTATTTTGAACTCCGTTTGATCTCTAACTGTAATAACAACAGACATCTTTTGTAATGATGTCGACATATCTCTCATCCCTTCAAACTAAATCGAGAGAATGACGGTGTAATTATTTTTATATCTTGTCGGCAAAATACCATTTGTCATCTAACGAGTGTACGTTAAAACGTCATTGTTGTTGCTGGTATTGCTTAGGTTTTGTTAACCGTTGGCCACACCATTAATACTTAGGACGTACGGGCCACATGAAATAAAGTTGATATATACACACATATATATACATATGACAGTGAAATTACGTCTTGCAATTAAGTCAATCATGGGATATGAGCTATGATAAGCAAAAAGCAGTAATACTGGAGAAGAATGCCAACATGATGAAAAGTATACTGACAAATTATGCTTAAGATAAAACGGCTGTGTCGAATATTATCAATTGAAAAATAATACATAAAAGAAACACATTTATTTAAAGGTTTGTATAAATGGACATCAATTACGAATTTTGAACATTTTTTCGTTTTAATTAAGCGTTTTTACTAATTGACAGTGAATTTTCCAACATAACATACTTTAAGACAAAACAATGATTTCCCTACGTCTTATTTGCCAACGTATCAATACTGTGGATGGACTGCTTGTATTATATGTAATTACCCTGTCTCGTTATATAACATGACATCTGATGTACACGAAGCTTTGTGACCCTATGAACCATGTTTAAGTTTTTAATTAGTGGTTTGTAAGAAACAGTACCATTTCGGCCACCTCTTGTCACATCTGCGGTATGCTTGTATTGTAGTACAGATATAATTAATATTTTGATCGTGTTTGTGCGGCGTTCTTATAGCGGCTGTGCCTTGTATTATAGTTATAACTAGCCTATTGATCGTGTGTGTGCGTTCTTATAGTGGCTGCACCTTGTACTATAGTTGTAATTAGTCTATTGATCGTGTGTATACGGCATTCTTATAGTGGCTGTGCTTTGTACTATAGTTATAATTAGTCTTTTGGTCGTGAGTGTGTGTTCTTATAGTGGCTGTGCCTTGTACTATAGTTGTAATTAGTCTATTGATCGTGTGTATGCGACGTTCTTATAGTGGCTGTGCCTTGTACTATAGTTATAATTAGTCTTTTGATCGTGTGTATGCGTTCTTATAGTGACTGTGCCTTGTACTATAGTTGTAATTAGTCTATTGATCGTGTGTATGCGACGTTTTTATATAGTGGCTGTGCCTTGTACTATAGTTGTAATTAGTCTTTTGATCGTGTGTGTGTGTGCGGCGTTCTTAATGTGGCTGTGCCTTGTATTAAATTTGCAAATAGTCTATTGATCGTGTGTGTGCGGCGTTCTTAAAGTGGCTATGCCTTGTACTAAAGTTGTAAATAGTCTATTGATCGTGTGTGTGCGGCGTTCTTAAAGTGGCTGTACCTTGTACTAAAGTTGTAATTAGTCTATTGATCGTGTGTGCGCGGCGTTCTTATAGTGGGTGTGCTTTGTACTATAGTTGTAATTGGTCTATTGTTCGTGTGTGTGCGGCGTTCTTATAGTGGCTGTGTCTTGTACAATTGTTATAATTTGTCTATTGATCGTGTGTTTGTGCGTTCTTACAGTGGCGGCTGTGCCTTGTACTATAGGTAAACCTATTCTATTGAGCGTGTGTGTACTGCGTTCTTATAGCGGCAGTGCCTTTTACTATAATTATAGTTAGTCTATTGATCATGTGTGTGCAGCATTTTTAAAGCGGCTGTGCCTTGTACTATAGTTTTAATTAGTTTATTGATCGTGTGTGTGCGGCGTTCTTATAGTGGCTGGCCTTGTACTATAGTTATAATTAGTCTATTGATCGTGTGTAAGCATTATTTAATGCTTTTTTGTATAGTGAGTGACTAAAATTTCTTCTCTCTTAACACTTTTCTGATCAAATAAATAACTAAAACAGGATAAAAATGACAAATTTACTGTTATAAATCATTGGTAGATGCCAGCTGAAAATTATTGATAATTTCTTTCATTAAAATATATAATTTCCTGTATTTTGGAAATATATTTACATTCATATTCATTAAATTATCAAATGATATGATATTTATGTTTTTGTAAAATGTTAGTTCAATCAGTTGTCTTTTTTATTCCAATAACACATTGAATTCTATCAAATAGTACAATTCATCACCAGTACTAGTTCTAGAATTACAGAGGGGACATTTTCTTAGATTAAGCTCAGTTTTATACCAGCTCCCAATTTCTATTGGTAGTCTGGTGTTTCTTGTTCTAAATTTAATTACCTATTTTAACCATTTGTTAGGTGTTTTAATCAGGCAATCCTCAGACTTTAAATCATGTTTGAATAATCTATAATTTCTGCATTTACTTGAATTTTCAATGGTTGAGTATCACTCATCCAGAAACAGGTCAGTAAGTTTTTGCTTAACATTTGCATAAAGCCATTTATGGTTCGGAAAGTCGTGACAGTTCCAAGCATTTATCAAACCACATTTTATCAGTATTGTTTTATCAGATTGTATCCATTGAAATTTGCATCGTGTAGTTGGATTTGAATATACAAATTTTCTGCGGGCAAGTTATTACATTTCACTGGAGAGTTTCGAATGATTGGGTATTACAAGTCGTGACCAATACGAAATAATACGTGATTCCATTTCAACAGATAGCAGATAGGGGTTTGACATCAGTTTCTCCATATACCATACAGTAAGGTATACTTGATTTTAATTCTAAAATAAATTTCAGGAATTTTAGTTGAACTTTCTCAATTATATTTATATTTCCGTATCCCCAAGTTTCACAACCATACAAAAGTGTTGGTTTTATTGTTTTGTAAAAAAATTTCGATTTGTAGATCTAAGCGCTAATGAAAATGCTTAGCTTTTATTAACAAGAAGCATATCGCTTTAATTATTGCTTGTTTTGTTATATTATATTTAGCATTGAAAAATGACCAACTTCTACTATATAGAATACCCAAATGTTTGTAATTACAACTACAACTACCAATGGTTCATTTTCGTAGGTAACTTTAAATTGCTGCGGTCTACCATTAGTAAAGACTAAAATCTTTGTTATTGATGTATTAAGAGTGAGTTACCAAATTTCACAATAGTTTTCATAGGCATTTAGAGCATATTGCAAGTCCTTAGCAGATTGATAGGTCTCGTGCTGGACGTATTTGTGCTATCGTTTTATTTCACATAATCCTTAGACATTGCCTTAACAGTGACCAATACATTAAGCTCATGAACTCGTATTCGTATACAGAACGAATGCATTTCAAATGTTCGGAGTTCTTAAAAAATGAACTTGTATATGCCAAGTGCAAAGTATCTGCATACCATGTATATATGAACTTTGCTCGTTGCATATACGCTAATAAAATAATTTTTTAATAAAATAATAAAAAATCAAGGTTAATTCCTTAAGTGTTTAAATGATAATACACCCTATATATATATCAACATATCCAAATTATTAATTGTATAATATATCTATACCCGCAAATACAGTGTTTGGGTCAGCTAATGGAAAAGAAAATGTTTCTCATTTTATAGAACTGTTCATGTTGATTTTGCTTTTAATGTGACATTTCTGACTTCAAAATCTCGAATATCAGAATATCACATAAAGTAATTTAATATTGATAATAACAAATATAGCATAAACTTAAAAATGACAGTGAACGATGCTGATCCTTCATAATCGGTGGTCTAATGCGCCGTCTCAAGATCACTCACCCCTCACCACCAAGGTAGTAGATTCGAGTCCCGCTTGCTCCAAAAAAAATAATGTGAGAACTTTGACCAGTTACTTGCGGAAGTACGGTTGTTCTATTCAGTCTAATTCAGTCGGAGGTCTTATGTGTTGAAAATGGCATTAAACCCCGTAAAAATGAACGAATTCATGAAAACGAGCAAAAAGATTCAATGACAGAGAAATTCAAGAATATAAATAGATTTAGTTAAACAGATACTTTGTTGTAGAGTCCTGTCCGACTTTTGCCGTGTTGCTATAAAGACATCAACAATTTTACAAGAATCAAACAGAATACCACTCGTGTTGCCTTATCTTACATCATTTCCTTACTGTTTTCTTCTGAATCAATACCCTACGATTATAATTAAATACTTCCGTGCAAAGAAATATTTTACACGTCAAAATAATAGCTTAAAACGCAATTTGTACAGCCGAGTCTATGATAGAAAGTCTGACGTCATAGCTACAAATCCAAAGTCATTTCTATAAACTCTCAGCAAAGGAAATATTACAGTAAAAGATCCAAGCTAAATTAGAAATATCAATTTGTGAAAGATTGTTGACTAGATAACGTTTTATGCAGTTAGACTGGAAGCAACCCTGACATCTTAACATTATTTTTATTAAAAAGAACGTCCAGTTGTTTTGTACTGGTAGACGAAGACCTTATTCAGAGGAATGTATATGAACTTATCTACCTAGAAATAAAAACGAACCAAAATATATTTTCAAAAGTTTGTGATTTCAACAAGCGGGATTTGAAATGCCGATTCCGTCAGTCATGAGGTAAGTGATATTAAGACAGCCCATTAGACCGTTCGGCCACGGACGACCTCACGACATTAGAAAATAGAAAACCATTTCGTTTCCTACTAAATGCCACACAAAATACAGAACTTAAATGTATTGTTCTGCTTTATGTCTCTGTAAACAAGCCAGAGAAGATTTATGAGTTGTGAAATCGATCTTCGGCAACAATCAGTATCTGAAACAGTACTAGTTAAATATAAGCATGTTAGCTCTCACATCCGCAGAAATGTATCGTTCCTTTGACAACTGTATATCTTCTTGTAGGCCTAGTTAGATAGAATTGTTCAAACGGACCGCAAGTGTCGTATATTTCGATTTGACCGTCTTGTAATAACCCATTTTTATGTAATATAAATGTGTTTCTTAGTGTTTAACAGAACTCATTTCTATCGTATAAATATCACATTCCTGTGAGGGCGCTATTGAAAATTGTCAACCTGAGAAAAATAATTGCCGAGGTCAACATTATTTTTCAAAAGAATATTACGTGGTATTTATTTTATCATACCGGAAAAGTACTACTAACTTAAGCAGTAACATGTATATGCTGGGCTGCGTTCAATTCGGTATTTTCCTGGACACTGGGATCCAGGTATTAAACATATTTTACGGTGCTGAATGCAGCTCAAAGTTGTACCTATTGTTTTGTGTGTTTGTTTCAGTCAATTATGTTTTGTATTATGAGAATGTATTTAGAGTATGTATTAGATAAGCATTTACATTGGTATAATATGTAAAATACTTAATTTTATCCAAAATAAATTAAATAATATACTATTTGAAAAAGTATATTACAAAAAGATTATTTGGTTGACACATTACAGCGTAAAATTTTGTTGGATGAAATTTGTTTCATGAATGTAGGTAAAAACGTTTTAATATACCTATATTTAAGAATGATGAAAGAGTTACCAAAATAGTTTACGTTAATTATTGCAAAATATCTTCATGTTGGCTAAATTAATCCCCCCTCGCCCCCATTTTTTCCCGTAAAATTGGTTTAACTTGATAAATGTTAACACGAAAAAGTAAAACATTTTAATCGACCACTAAAAGAGATTGCTCTTGTGATATATAATTTACAGATGTTCCGCTGAAATTGCATTTATAAAATAAAAAATATATGTACAGTTACAATAGTTATTCTTTGGTAAAACATTTTCAATTCACAATATACCTTCCCGAGAAATTAATGAAACAATTGCACACTCCTCTATTCCGGGAACAGTGCTGCACCTCCCCAGAAAGCGACACAAAACGCTTATTATTCATTGTTTGTCAACTTTTTCACCCAACAGATAAATGGTCGGATTTGGGGAATTCAACATAAATACTAAATTTAGGTATACTAATAATAATCGTTACCATCATTTGAAGATGCTATCTGACTTTTATCAGAATATTGCACATTGAACGTTTATTTGCAAAACCGCTACATCGGAATTTAAACCTACCTCGTCCCCGCCCCCTCTGAAACGCTAAGTTAATGGTTGACTATTACAGGTATTCTTTCGTCCCTTTTATTATATAGTGTGTAGTGGAGCTCGCTACCCGCACATGTTGCATTGCTGCACGAATCATTCAAGTTGGCAGTAAGTCAGCTTTAGCACACTAATCTATGAGCATCTGAGATTGCTTCTGACTTTCGTCTACATTGGCACATTTTTTATCTACACTTTTTTGACTTTCGTCTACATTAACACCTTTTTGATCTACATATTTGACCTTCGTCTGCATAAACACCATTTCTATCTACACTTATTGAACTTCGTCTACTTTAACACCCTTTTTGGACTATATTTTTGACCTTCAACTACAATAACACATATTTTATCTACACTATTTGACCTTCATCTACTTTAACACCTTTTTCATCTACACTAATTGACCATCGTCTACTGCAACAATTTTTTTATCTACACCTTTTGACCTTCATATACTTTAACACCTTTTTTATCTACACTATTTGACCTTCGTATACTTTAACACCTTATTTTTCTACACTATTTGACCTTCATCTACTTTAACGCCTTTCGTATCTATATGTTTGACCTTCGTCTACATTAACATCTTTTTTATCTACACTATTTGACCTTCGTCTACTTGAACACCTTTTTTCTGCACTATTTGACCTTCGTCTACTTGAACACCTTTTTTCTGCACTATTTGACCTTCGTCTACTTTAACACCTTTTTTATCTGCACATATTGATCTCCGTCTACTCTTACACCTTTTTTATCTGCACTATTTGACCTTCGTCTACTCTTACTCCTTGTTTATCTACACTATTTGACCTTCGCCTACTTTAACACCTTGGTTATCTACACTATTTGACCATTGTCGACTCTTACACCTTGTTTATCTACTTTATTTGACCTTCGTCTACTTTAACGCCTTGGTTATCTACACTCTTTGACCTTCGTCGACTCCTACACCTTGTTTATCTACACTATTTTACGCTGATTATGTTTATGATTTGTTACTTTGTTTTGTTCTACTAACTTTAGACACGACGCGCAGCTGCCCGATTATGCCTGCTAAGGCGTGTGGCACAATATGAAGATATAGATATATATGTATAGATATACAAGAAATAAGTGATGAAAAGATGTACCTGCTGATTATGTCCAATTTGAGTAGCCAGCGAATAATTGTAAAGGATGCGACAAGGATGAGATACCGATATCCCCTTATGATACACAGTTCTATATATTAAGCAAGTGACAATGACCTGGGACCTTCCAGATATGAACAGCTTGTACATCCCATCCCCATAAAGGTCAGGTAAAGGCAAAGGCATGGACAAAAACGAAATGAAATTAAGTTCTCAAATGTGGCGACTATAACACATCGACAAGTGCGTTATATTAATGTATTTTTCAACGCTATTTTGCAGTTAATGTGCCTTCTTATCAATATTCTCTTGGCGTAAATCAATAACATCCATTTGCCATGGTGATAAATTTTATTGAATTAATGGCGTTTATCATTATTTATTATGTGGAATACATACTAAGAGGTTTATGTTACCGGTGTTGTATTAATAAAATGACATATCACGTGTCGCTATAGAGCTTCGTAAAGCAATTAACGATTTAATTATATTCGTTTAAGTAACACATGCATCTATCCATCTCTTAGTAAGTCTATTAATATCATACGCTCATAACTTGCTTTGATCTGTCTAATTTCACTCCGAGGACTGGTTCACAGGTTGAACCATACGTTCTGTGAGCTTCTCAACGTCGAAGAATATCGTTCTCACTGTATAAGAGATAATTGCTACACACTTTCGCGATCTTACCGGGAATCAAAGTGGGACTTCTGTGGGGGGCGTGAATGTATCTAAATATTTTATATTGCCTTAATTGCGCATAGGGTGAAATAATCGACACAACAAGAGAACCGCGGAAAGTGTCCGACTTTTCTAAAGTCAAACTCTAACAAGCAACACGTTACAACAATTCAACCAAAACATTGTCATCACTACGCACAGAAAAGGCGGCAAAAGGGAGAAATGGATGTATTTATCTCCTTGTTAAATTAATAAAAACTGATTAAACAAAGGACAGGTTAACTGTATTACACGAATGACTAAATAATTTCCGGGCCAAAGAATCGCCATCGTCATTAATAACATTTTCTAACGATTTTCTGCGTACACTCCTCACAATGTTGGATAGGGTATATACATAAGGCGATACAAATGTCTTCCCCTACGGTATAAGGTATGTTTCTTCACATTTATATTTACATTTACCATAAAACGAATGTGTTCCATTAAGTGTCTTATCTTAATCATATCATGGTTACTTCAGTTACATGTTGTGACCGTAAGCCGATAGTTATGATAGTTAAAGGTACAGCATAAATCACCGGAAACAACGCCTACCGTAGTATCTCTCCATATATTCTCATTAAAACTATTCCTGAATGAAAAAATGAGATAAGAACACTGTAAAAAGCTATTAAAGTGTATTTAATGAGTGTAAACGGATGTTGATATTTTAAGATATGTTAATATGCATGTGCTTACATTGAATAACACATATAGTAAAACCTGTATTACTTGTCACCTGTATTAAACAACCACTTGTTTTAAACAGTCACATTTCTTATTTACCACTTTTATAAGTTTAACTATAATAAACCTTTATTAAGCCGCACCTGTCTAAAGGGGTTTTATTTGCTCAATTTCTTGAGTGACTGGTTGAGACAGGTTTGACTGTTTTAGGTATAATTATAATAATGGTCGTTAATATATTGGTAATCGACAAAACATTTTAAAAAAAAATCTTGATTTAGTTTAGACACTGTTTAATGATAGTTTAAATATGTAAATTAAAGATTTCTTGATTTAGTGAAGACATATTCAATGATAGTTTAAATATATAAATTAAACATTTCTTGATTTAGTTTAGACACATTCAATGATAGTTTAAAAATGTAAATTAAAGATTTCTTAATTTAGTAAAGACATATTCAATGATAGTTTAAATATATAAATTGAAGGTTTCTTGATTTAGTTTAGACACAGTTCAATGATGGTTTAAATGTTTAAATTAAAGATTTCTTGATTTAGTTTAGACACAGTTCAATGATAGTTTAAATGTTAAAATTAAAGTTTCTTGATTTAGTTTAGACATATTCAATGATAGTTTAAATATATAAATTAAAAAGTTCTTGATTTAGTTTAGACATATTCAATGATAGATTAAATATATAAATTAAAATTTTCTTGATTTAGTTTGAACAAAGTATAATTATAGTTTAAAAATGTAAATTAAGGATTTGTTGATTTAGATCAGAAACTGTTTAAATATTGTTTATTTATGTATTTACAGATTTATTAACATAAAGTTTACGAATATCAAAAGGATTGGGAGTAACTATATATTATAAAGCCCCTGTCATAAAAGGATGTGTCATACCTGAGACTATAACTGTTAATATATTTACAATCACAGAATACAACAGAACAAATCATATATTTAATTTCGACTTAAGCATAAACAACTCATCATCATACAAAATACAACAAATCCAGTGCATGCCTGAAACAAGCAAAACATACAACATAAGCATATATTAAGTCAATTGAGTTAAATAGTGAGATAACGAGTACAGGTATTAGGCTCCTTCAACATACTAAGAGCAGAAAACTGTTGTTCTTATTATCAATCCTTTTTGGCAGTAAATTGCTAGTTTTATTAACAATGGTTTCTGATTAATCAATTTAAAAACACTTTGTTTATCAAGGTAGTATTTTGGAATGTAGGCTTTCCTTAAAGCGTTACAGAAACGACATACCAGAACAAAATGATATTCATCCTCTTTGTCGTCTAAGGTTCACAATGAGCATTTCCTCTGACTTCTTTCCATATTCTTATGTTCATCCGTTTCAATGAATTGTTTATGAGATGACAATCTTATTTTTGAAATAATATTTCTAAATTTGATGTTATCTAACAAAGTAAGATACTATAACCTTTTGCTGTATAAATGTATGAAGAAAATAATGCCACACGTGTACGCCATTGTGTTATATATGTGAAACTCGGACGATTAGTTAATATAGGAATAAAACTATTTATATTAACTGATTCCTGATATAATCAAATCTCGTGAAAACACCCGTTTTGTAAAATATCACGTACCCTAGACGACCAATTGATAATATAATTGCCATTATAATTTTCTTTCTCTGGTTGAATTCAACAGAACTTATAATACAAGTATTGTTTTGTGTTTTAAACAGTTTCAACGAATATTTAACTTTTCTTATAAATCGTGTAACATATACGGGGAATCTACCAAGTTCAGAGTATATTAATAAAGTGTTTGTTGATATATTGAAAAGGTTAAACATGATATCTACGGGAACTTCCTTATTCCTAGATATACTAAACAAAGAGTTCAATGCGCGTAGCGCTTTTCCTTTAAGAGTAGTGACATAAACGAACCCCTCCAGCTAGACATAACTACACCTAAATAGTTAAACTTTTCACAACTTCAAGAACTGCTTATGTCCATATATGTTCCTGGTTAACATTTCCACCTTTTTGAATACTACGATTTTATCTTGTCAATGTTGACGGTTAGATTCCGCTTCTAAATTATTTAAAGAATCTTGCAAACCCTATCTTGTTACCGAACACAGCGTTACGTCATCAGAAAACAAAATGATATAAATAGAAATCTAGATTTTATTGTAAATAATATTCAATATCGTTTAGAAAAAGTGAAAACATAATATGCGAAGTTATTTTCCCTTGAAACAACAGTTTCACCTCATCATACATCGATCGCATTAAGGAGAATAATTAACCAGCAATCCCAGATCTAATTAATTTAAACTATACACTTTTTCGGTCAATTAAATCATAGGCTTTTTGAAGACGACAGAACAACATAATAAATTAATTTTACGGCTTAGATGCTTTTTAATAGTGAATTCAGGATGAATATAGTATGCATCGACTATAATTGGGCAAAATATCATTTTCTACGGCCATTCTTTCAATCTTTCATTTATAATAACAGCGAAACAACTTGTTATAGTTATCCCATTATATTTATTTGTTATCCTCTTTTTAAACAATGGTATAATAACACCAATTGATCAACTACGTAGACACATTTTTTTATCTAGTAAAAAAGGAAACAATATAACCAGCGGCTATGAAGTTACATCAAAACTTTCCTTGAAATACTCATATAAAATATTAGCAAACGAACATGATTTATTGTTACCTAAACATTTCGGTGCAGCTATGATTTCCACAGCAGAAATCGGCCGATCGAGCTCAGTAAACTTCGATTCATGTTATCACAAAAGTCTCTAACAAGTTCAACACATTGCTGATCCGACGCTAACGCTAATGCTATATTTCAGAAATCATAAAAATCATAATAAAATATCTTGGTAATTGAATTGAATCTATTAAGTATGATAGAAAGGTACATATATGATACATTCAATATAGTTTTCACAACTGTGATACTTAATATAAGGTTCATTATATAAGGAATATTTTCGTTGCAAAAATTATTGAAACTCGATTAAACACAAATGTTTGTGCTTGAGTTCGACTAAGTGTATTCCAATATATCAAATATTGATTTCAAAAAGAGAAATACTTTTGCACAAAATAATTAACATATCATGACGGAACCTATTTAAGAAAACAAGCTTCTATCATCTATCTGGCGACACTGACTGGATGTGGTATTATTCCCAGACGCTCGCAGACGCTTGGCAGAGTACCACAACCAATCGTGCATAATGTGTGAAGACCCTGGATCGACCTCTCATAAAGGCTTCCGAGTACTGATAAAATACGAGATTAAAACGTGATAATAAAAAAATCACTACTTCAAAGGAATCGCCGATATTCATTGACATTTCAACGTATGATGTTCGTTTAAATTGATTTAAAATGTTGAATGAGTTTTTAATCTATTTTAAACCCATATTATCAGCTATATGGTTACCAATTCGGTTGATGAAAGACATAATTTCATCAACATGTAGTTCAGTAGAACCGCCATGTTTCCTCAAGTTGTTGGTAAACTTTCTAACATTAAATGGTTTGACTAGACGGGGTTCAAATACGTCACCGCAGCGTTTAGAGTACTTCAGTCGGTTTCCTAGACCAATGGAGGACCTTAGCAGACACATAAGGATCTAGCTTTAATTGTATAGCTATATAAAGGAACATGACAATTGCAACATACGTTGCATTATATTTTACAGCTGAACGTGTAATTTTATCCAGACTTATAGATTACTGCTGGGGTACACTATCATTTCAGAATGCAGACGTGTAATCTATGATTCCAAATATGCAATGTACACTACCATTACTTATCCTTCATTTGAATAAAATCTTGTACTCTTCAATATTTAACCTTAACGCTATGCGTTTGCTTACGACAATTACCAACTATATATTGTATATTGCAACTCATTATAATAATGATAAAACTATAATTAAAGCCAGTAATAGTTTAGCTCAGTTTAAACTTATTTATTTCACTTCGATTATGAAATAAGTTATTAAAAACTTATTTGACAACTAATGCTCGAAGTATTCCTGGGTAGAAGTAATACTAGGCTTATGCAGAAATGTGTCTCGCTCAAGGACACCACAAATTGTCGTGAGGGAGGATCGAACCCACGACACTCGGATCCTTGAATCGGTGCTCTACCACTGGACAACACACTTCACATATATAATAGTTTCATTTTGCATATTGTGTTTTGCCCTTTTGGTGATGTTTCAATTCGTATAGTGATGTTTATTATGTTAATGATCAAAGGTATATTTAATAATCAGTTATAATTTTATGTATGTGTATCACAATTCAATATACGAATACTCTTGTAATATCAAGATTTGAGTAATTGCTAAAATGGTTGTTTATCGATATATCAGTATTATTAATATGCACTTAACTATTGTTGACATTGTCATTCCTTGATTGTATTTCTACTTTTATACTTTGTCTGGACTTGTTACCAATTATATATAAGAAAACGTTAATACAATGCTGCGTAAAGGACTTAATTGTATTGGAAAGCAACGTAAGGTCTCACTCCTCAAATGCTCATAAATACATGCATATGTTGAAATCCTATAAAAGTCACATTTTTAACACCACTGATGTTTTATTGCAGTATATGCTATGCCAACTTTTGCTCTACTCATCTGCAGCTAGAAATCACAGCCACTATGAACCATTTTGAAAATATTTCATAATCAAAGTACATAGGCCTATTTTTTAAAAGTAAGAATCTTGCTACCGTGGAAAAAAGGGGCGTAACTGTGTAGTGAGATCTAAGATACAAACTAAATTAAAATTCAGGCATTATATTATAACAGTAATCATGTACCTTTAAACCCGGAAAAACAGAAACCATTGAGTAGCATGATAAATGGAAAACACCGCAATGTCATATTTATTTAAACGGATATTTATAATGATCGAGGATTATGATTATCAATTATGTAATAAATAACGTCGTTTGTGATAATACATATGGTTGCAATAGCGTGTACGCTTCGCTATGTATATTTTCTACTTAGTCTAGTATATTGGGCATTCATAAACGTTATTTATTTTGTTAATATTCAAATGAATAAAAATCTGCTTCAACATACACGTTAACTGAACAAATTGTCAATATATAGTAGAACATCGATGGCTCGAACACAGATTGCTGGAACACAGATTGCTGGAACACCATATGCAGCTCGAACCTCTGATCTGGTCCCAGCAGTTTTCCTATTACGATGTTACATTATACACATGAGCATGCATGGTATGATGTTGAACAATACTTGGCTCGTACGAACAACCCTTAACTCGAAATATTTAGTCCAGTCCCGAAGGGTTTGAGTCAGGGTTTGGACGACTTTCCTATTTGATAAAATGAATGATCATTATCAAAACAAAAAGCATTTAAGCTATTCCCACCAAATGATGTTTAAGTAATCAAATAAAACATAACTCGGTCCATCAAATATTTGTAGTTCTTTTTTTGTCACATCTCTATCCCATTCCAATCTTCCCATAATACCGTTCCTAATAGCACTCGCATACCTGCCTCCAATTACATTAGTTCATTGTCTCTTATTTCTATTGCATATTTGATAATTGAAATTACTCGATCTAAAATGAGAAATCAGGCGTGGGACGATAACACAGATAGAAATGTCAATAAAATTTAATTAAAACAAAACTCCCACAATGTTTTATTTTATTCTGTAATAGGTTTTAAATGAAATGAAAGTGAAGTCTTATCAGGAACATAAGGTGACATTCATGGAATGAGTTTATAAAGATACAGTAAGTTTTAAAGAAGATGCTATAAGCAATATATGAGACAAGCAATGTCATCGAGATATGTTGTTCTAGAAACACAAAAAACACTGTCTTCATACTAGGGCTGCGTTTTCAGAAAACAACTACCAATATAAATCGCCGTAAGTCAGTTTCGTCGTTGTATGTTCTAATTTGAATCGCCGTTTAATATGATTGTGTGTCCAGAAAATATATGATGCTCTGTATGATTTTAGTGAAGTTTTAGTTTAGGTTTACGTTTTTTTTATGAAACCTACCCCTGATAGAAAAAAAACACTTGAGTGAATATGGGGTAGTGAATAAGCAAAAGTATGTAAGAATTAGGGGACAAGCTTAAGGTTGGTAATAAATAAGATATCTGAATAAAGAAGCTTTATATTTGGAGCAATCTTTGATAAACACAAGCCTCGTCACTATTACTGGCTAAATTAAATACTAACTTTTTACTGTACACTTACACATTCTAATGAAGGCAAAGGTCACCAATCGAGTACAACAAAACTATTATCAATGTTTAGTTGTTCAATCAAGCATCGCTGACAGTTAATGATTGTTAGAAATACAACTCGTGATAATGTCAAAAATATTCCTGTAAATACCACTCATATAAAGCACATAGAATGAACATATACTAACATCACATTGTATTTATCTCAGTGTGTAGTGAACTCAACATATTCCACATACTGCCTATTAAACATCTGCACCAGTTCACAAGGACGATTTTCCCATCAAAAATGATATAAGGACTTTAACAATTAACGTCTACTTTGTATGCAACTTATATAGACAAGTGGTATACACCGCCGCCATGCATTTCCAAATGACAGAAAAACCTATTTGATAATCCCATTATTTGTAAGTTCTAGTACTTAGATAAGACCGTTACATACCTCCAAAGATTTATCACCAGAATCCTTAAATACTGTCTGATAAAGGTTTCTTTTGAAATAAAGAAAGTGAGCCTGTTCACTAGGTGTAATGAAACATGCACCGAGCATGTCCCCTGCCTCCGACTTAAGCAATAGCCCTTTATCAAGCAACACTAAATGATTTAGTAGAAATCAGAAATAATAACCTAAAGACAAAACCATTAACAAACAATACAATCTAACGACTTCAAAATAATACACGTTTACTCCAATCTACCATATTAAATTTACAAAACACATTAAAAGGTGTAAAAACAATTCATCGTTCGTCTTTATTGAACTATGTGTATCAAACATTAAATAAAACAATGTTTTATTATTTTATTATGAGGCATCAACAAAAGTATACACGTGTTTTATAAAGCAACGCGTATTACCAATCTTTGACAAGTTTAGCATCAATTAACGTTTAAGCATCCGAAACCGCTTTTGTCACCAAATGTACCATTATTATATCCCTCAGTAAGTGACATTAAGACAGGTCGATAATCAGCAATTAATGCATCAACGTTTGAACTAGAACAAGACATTATGTTACAACCTAAAGTATGCCTGGAACGCAACTGAATTGCACACGTTCTCCATATCAAAGCAAGAAGTCGATTCACTCCAATACCCTAGAGGATTCTTTCCGAAAGAGCGTGGTTGACACTCTGTTGTAAATTATATTAAAATCAGAGCATAGGCACATAATCAATATCCGTAGAAGATACAAGGAATCGTAACGGTATTGAAATCATCGCAATACAAAAAAATAACGTGCTTAACGAGATTCAACGAGAAGTAACGTTAGTTTAATTGTCAATAGTATTTAGCATATAGAGACTTTGTGCAGCTTTAAACATGAAAAGCCACACTTAAAATGAATTTATTGCATATATGGAGAGGGAGAAGCAAAACATGTGTTTAATGTTGCCGGGTAGTTTGGAGGATTTAAATCAGCAATTCTACTAATTATTTACTAATAAAATTTAAAAAAAATAAAATATAAAACAAAATAATAACCGTAACTAGATTTGTTGTTTAGTTTACATTTTATTTAAACAGGACAAAGATCACAAAGAATGGTAGAAAACAAAACAAAACATTATCTTCTAATTATATGACAACAAACATGACATATCGTCTACAGGTAAACTAAATTCAATAACGCATATCAATGATTAACATAGGGTTTTTTATAAGTATAAAACAAGACTTTAAGAAGTATTTGATCATTCAGGAGTATGGGCAATGAGATAATAAAATTCAATTCCGAGTGATTTCTCTGTGTTTTTTTTGTGTTAAATTATAGAATTTTTTCAGTGCATTAGTATTGACTGTTTCACCCTTAAAAGTAGTGATGTTATAAATGGTACAGTCATTTTTTTGCTGTCATAATATAAAAAAGGTTGGAATCAGTGAATTATATTTATTATATTTCACTGGTGACCACTGATGTTGGCATGTTCAACGATGGCTCAACCACTCTTACTCCAACCACTACAGTGTTCACTAAATGAAATAAAAATGATATTCAAGTCAACAATAATGATAATCCTTTATATTTAAAAATCTCAACACACTGATTGTGTGATACAACATGGGATCGTTATACTCTCTATGATATTGTCACGTGCTAAAACTCTGTGTGGTTCTATTGATTAGTATGTATTACAACAGGTATAAAACGTTCATAGCATCTTTGTTTTAAAATGGTTGTGAAATAGTTCCAGTCATCGATCACTGCTATTGCAGGATTCATTGATATATGGCAATCGAAATTAACTGAATATATACTCAGAAATATGAAGGTGTTACTAGTTGTGTATGTATTTCAATTGATATTACTTAAAATCAGTTCACATTCTTACAGGCTTTAAGTCTTTGTAAGTATTTATCTTCTTAAAACAATGTGGTGAAAATGAACCAATATAATCAAAACTTATTGGCTTGTTTCATACCGTATTTACTAATATCCGTTGATAACATGCGTGCTATTAGATGGTGGTTTCCAAATGTGATTTACTTTGATTGACTGGCTGGTTTACTGATTGACTAAATGAGTATTTAGATTAATTAATGAAGTATTGATTTTATGGGTTTATTGAAATGTTTAATAATGACTTTGAGGATCTGCATCATAATTGCAGTTAAACGTATACTTATAACAAGTATTAACGATTGTCGTTTCCCTTGCATTGTCAAGCAATACAGAGAATACATTATAAATATCACTTGTCTGTATACGAGTATTTCCTTTTCACAAATATGTAAATTACAAACCCACGTCAGCTTTCAGGAAACAGGATCTCAACAAATGAACGTCTAGCCTAAGATATACTGTCACAAAATGATACCGGAGCAAACGTTTTTTATTGGACTATGTGACAATGTTTTAGGAATTCAGAACGTTATTTCATTACATCTCTGGACATTTTGTTAATCATAGGAAAATATTCATTTCAAGGAGTTGCTAATATTGATGTTTATGCATGAGAAAGAACAGCAATCATTACAATGTATGTGTTATCACGCACGCATTAATGAAGATGATTTACAATCAAATATAGCAATGGATCACACGATCCAATGGATCTTTGACTTAAGAGGTCTATACAAACATATGTAAAACGCAGAGATATGTGTCGTTAATTTGTGTGATTTACTGTCATTGTGATTGACTTATATAAAATAATGATCAAAACAGAACCAGAATGGGGATAGTATTCACCTTCATTGTAATATTACCATTCATCTAGAAATTACAACAAACACATTAATGAAATGTAATATCTGTTAAATCATACACCAGTTATATTTAGATGTCCTAAGAAAAAAGAGTTACACATTTAAACAGAAAACTTTTTTCTATATAAAAAATATTAGACATGTGCAATTTTAAATGTTAACCACTAGTTTAAATGAACAACGAGTTTTACTTTAAATCATAAGGAAATAGCAGGCAGAGATGTTAGTATTAACGTTAACCATAATATATTTTAAAAAAAAAAAACACCATAAAATATAGGTAGTAAATAAGGCTGATATATCAATATCAATCAGTGCTTATAGTGAGAATCAAGTCATAAATTTTGAACAACGGGTGATAATGTGCACTTAATACAAATCTGAAATAAAAGACTTATACAGTTTGAGCTGTTACAAAACAATCTATTGAGCAGTTGCTTGTCGATTTATTTGCACCTTAAAAAGATGCAATGGGATCGGAGTTGGGCATCCTCAATAAACGTTAAACTATTAACATGTAATACATGTAGATAAACTATTGAAACTGTTGATTTACTATAACATAAAATCAATAAGTTTGTATGTGTACGTGGATGCGTGCACACGTGTATGACATCTGTGTGCCAATTTGATGTGATTTTACGTGGCATTTTATCTAACGCGTTCTTTTTTAACAAATTATTAATACAAAATATTTGATTTATCTTTTTAGCACTAAAACAACATCGAATAACATGTGTAGAGTACATTAAGTGTTTATTTGAGAAAGATAATTTTCAATTCATGAATATATTCAGCAATTACTCATGTATATATGATTCTACATCATGTAATGTAAACAAGGTTAAAAGTCGAACTTACCATCTACTTGGCATTTCCGGAAAAGTCCTGACCAAAATCTGTTATATATTGCTGTTCCATTAATATCTTCTTCCAGTTTTTCTTTTGTATATAGCCAATAATCCGTAGCAACTGCTATACACAGTAACCCGAAAGCCGCACAGGCGCACGCACTTGTCATGACCATAAGCAGCCTTTTTCGATCGCAACAGTCCATGATACAAACGTGCTTTTTTCACGCCGCACCGATTCGTGTCGTTAAAATACGTCGCAAAATCAACGCCGCTTCTATTAATGCCTGAACCTGAACAATTAATTAGCTGTTCTCGACATTTACAGACAGGCTGTGTACACGTGTGAATATGTGCACTCGTACCTGTATATTTTTGCCACGTGGTTGGCCCTTTTTTCTCTTCGCGCAAACACGTATCTCTTGGCAAGCAATGTTTCGGTGGAAGGAAACAATATTCCATAAAAATCACCATCACCTGAACGCTTTGCTGAACAAGATATAAATATTCTTTTATGACTGCACACTATTTGCCAACGGTTTGCGTTTTGATTCACTTAGAACTCAATTAATGTTTGTCACACACATGTAAAAGTTGCATGTAGTTTCCAATTATAAATCCAAAGTGATATTAGCATTCGAGTCGCTATTGTGCAGGTAGATACTTTTTGCACAAATAACGACTGTTTATGTTTTACATTAAATTGAAATCAATACCTAGTTGACTTAATTATGTATCTATTTCTTTATAGCTGTTGAAATACGTCCAACTGTATTAAAAAACGTCTCTATGCAATTCTTCGTGTATATTAGTGTTACTTTTAATGGTATTTGCATAAAGCTTTTATTGTCGATTTTGTAATAGAAAATTAGACCAATGTGTGATTGAATACACCTGTATTTATTGAGAGACCTAACTGAACCAAATTCACAATCGATCCTTGACCACTTTCAACAGGTTTAACATTTAATACTTTAGCATTGCAAATCTCTTTATTTCAAAATCTAAGCATGTACAGTATGACTAGACCTTTTGTTTTATGAATCATAATTTCAAATGAACATACGTTTATATGTCTTTATCACTGTTTAGTTAACAAGCATAGCACCAGCAGTAGAATTTATTAAAATCAAATAAACATTTGGCTTACCGTTTCATCCCCTCAAATGTATCATTCAATATATCATCCTTGAACAAAGGGAAGCATTGTAATGTAGAAATGGTCATACTAAGCAACCGAAGGAATGAATAAGATTTTCCTGATTATTCCGAAACAATCCTAGAAACTCTCTGTACATGACGAATGTATCACTGTCAGATGACACAATTATGCACGTCTATGGAATAACCATGCGAAAACGTTCATGGCACAGAACACGCCGTTTTGTTCTGTCAAATCAGACGATTAGATAGCCTCAACATTATCGATCGAAGAGTTCTCGTCGTAGGAATCTACATACATGGCGTACGACACGCAGATACAACAATCCGGAACATGTGCTGACTGCATTCTATGGCGGAAACTGCTCAGTAATCCCAGTGAGGCTCCATAATCCATATCTGATAATGCCAAAACTTCCAGTATAACTGCTTTCTCTATCAAATTCAACTTAAAAACATCGAATCCGTAATTCCACAGAATATTGTAGCATGGTGTCGAAGTTTCAGCGATTTATTGACTTGTGTTCCCATCTAAAATCACCATGTAAGGAATTACTAGTCGGGTTTTGGCAATAACAGTTCACCCAGTAGAGAAAATAAACTCGATAGACAGTCTATTTTCTCAGAGTTGTCGCAAAATATGCGATCATGCGCAGTGGTTAGTATGGGCATTTTGGAAGAAAAATAACTCTTTCTCACTGGCCTAATCGGTGCTGTGCTCGGTAAATTAGAGAGGAGTAAATGTACATTTGTTAATACTGTCATTTTGTTTAGATCTGTGTTTGATAGATGTTCAATCTTAGCTGAGGTATCTGATCTCGTTACTTCTGCGCCGTAGTTTTATTCATGTCAATTAAAGATATTGCTAACATATTCCACTCCCCATATTTCAGACGTAGAGTATTTCATTTAAGACGTAATGATTGATTTACAATAAAATAACATTTGTAAATCGGGGAGAACGATTACTATTGCAGCAATCACTTGTCGTGTCTGCTTCAGTCTATGCTTTTAAGAAAAAGAATTAATAAAATGTGCGTAAAGGCAGAATTAAGCATGCGTGTGCAAATATTCTTCTTAACAAATCTTCCGACTCCACAATCCTGTTTTTGTTGTTATCTCTGTCAAATATTGACATATTTCAATGAAATTTGGACAAAATGTTATCAAGTAATTTTAGTTTTATAAAGCATAACAACGACAACAAGCGGACGTACTTGTTTCATCGAGCCATAATAGTTACAACAAAGAAAACCCTAAAATCAAAATTGATATACCGATTGTATCAATATCGAGTTTGTCCGCTCTGTGCTTTTACGACCACAGTACACCTTGACCACTTGGACTTTGGTGAAATTCATAATGTACGCCTTTGGAATAGCACTGGACGTGTTTAAGCTGTTGAAGAGTGCGGGGTTGGTGGAGTTCTTGGTGTACAGCCACACTCTGTATTGATGCAAAAGTCCATCTTTGTTAAATATATAACATATATAATTATGCTTGTGAACTATTTTGTCATAATGCAATAAACGATACATATATGCATTATTTTTGTTTAAACTACTGGAATATGGATGCCGGTTGCTTTATGATTGGTGGATTCACTTATAGTTATATATCTAAGTATAAAGAAATAGCCATATATATACTGAACGGAACAACTAACCCGCCACTTTTGTATTTCCAATATATTGAGTAGCGTTATTAGATATTGTACACGAGAAATGTGGCGTCAACTGACAATTATCATAAGCTAAATATTATTTCTTATTGAAGTCCAAATTCAAAGTTAATTGCTTTGATATTTTTTGAGAAAATACATAAAAGTTAAGGTACACAAAATGTTAAGTGGCGGGATAGCTATTCTGTTCAGTGTATGTATCATGTTAATACATGTACTTAACAAAATATGTAATCGGTTCATTTTACAGCAATCGACAGTACATTTAAAAAAAATTTCGTTTTGACTCGGCACAGAAATATTATAATTGTGTATGACAATACTTCCAATGTAGATATCCTTGTTGTCATTTCTTAGTATTGCAGTTGTTTATTGTATGTATTTAGTGTCACATATTTTCCAAGCTGTGATGGTTCGATGTGTAAATGGTTGTAATTCAGTTTAACTAAGAAGTTTTGTTGTTATGGTACATTTATGCATGTATATAACATACATTTATATTTATATTTTCACTCGTAGTACAAAATTTTCAAGATACAAGCACATGCCGAAGAACTAAAATTTGCCCACGTTAAAGATGCAATAAGTGCCATTTTTAAGTAAACAGATTGTTTAAATATTTGAGTATTACAAACATACATGTTTATATTATGTGGAGCGTGTGGTCAAACAGTAAAAAGCATCAGATCCTGGATCGGAAGGTCGTTGGTTCGATCCGCTTCCACGACTATGCGTGGTGTCGTTAAGAAAGACACTCTTTACGGTGTTCTTAATACTGGTTCTACCCAGGGAGACGTCAAGCGTGATTTGTCTAAGTTATAATAACTCGTTTCTCAATCGACGTAAAATAAAAAAAAGTTCAAACTAAACTATAGTATATGGTTAACTTGCATGTTATATTAAATCATGCATTAATTAGATATTATGTTAGACAATATAGACGGATATTGTTGGATACAGTTTATGAATAATCCATACATAAATATCTAAATGTAACCTAGTAGTTAAGTTATTGACTATAAATGTGTTATCTTAATGCAATATAACTTTAAATTAAATAACTTTAAACAAATTACTTAGAAGTATAACTGTAGTTACGGTCATTCCGATTCAATAGTTTTGAAAGTTGAGTAAATATCTCCATCTGTTTTTGTTGTGTTCAAGTTCTAAGTTTCAAGTACAAGTTGTTATTTTCAATTCATAATTTTTGTATTTACTAAGCAGTTGATTCTACGCTAATCTTATACCGGTACGTTTTTATTTGATGATAACATGGCTGAAAATGAAATAAAACTGCAGACGGCGTTGTTAACTTAATGCACCAAAGTGTAGTTAAACCCAGTCATCTCGTTCCACAACAAGTGAACAGCAAGAACTGTCTGTTGTCTCACTGGCAGCATTGATTTATTCAATTTGATTCGAAGAATCGATACTGTAGTGGAATATAAAGATGTTTTCGTGAGCAAATGCTTCTTAAATAACTCAGTTTTATTTTTTAAATCAAAATGAAGTGTTTAAGTATACAGATGATTATATATTATTTTCCTGTATATGGATGCAGGTTAGGATCAATGTCGAGTTTACATATCCGTTAAAAAACACAAATAAAAAGTTTAACGCAAGTTGTAAAAAAATATTTGACTGTTATGTAGCTTTAGATTTTACAAGCAGGAAGAATATATATATATATATATATATATATATATATATATATATATATATAGTGAACATAATTGTATATATAGTGAACATAATTGTATTTATAGCGAAATATTTGATTAAGGGTCCCGCTATTAAAAAGTGTTTTTCAGTACTATTGTGTATAAATAAAAAAAATATTCTTACATTGATTTTATTCTGCATCGTTATTCTATTACAAACTATTACAAAACGTGTCAAAACTTTTTATTTTCATTTTTTCTATCCATTTCGCAATAGTTACACTATTATAAATGATACATATAATCAACAAAATGAAGCATTCCTGTCAATATTATTCATGATTAGGCGCAATGTTTTTTTTCATCAGCCGTAACACAATTTCGTTGTCAATGGCAATTATCATATAAAATATACCATTATACGATTTTTATGATTAATTCAATAATCATGTCAAATTAGCTAATATTAGATATACTTGTTTATTGTAATTATCATATCAAATTAGCTAATATTAGATAAACATGCGTATTACAATTGTCATATCAAATGAGCCAACATACTGTTTACATATAAATTGCTTTATCATATCAAATAAGCTGTGACACAGTTGACATGTTTACTTCATTTATCATATCAAACAAACCATTATACAGTTTACTTGTTTATATCAATTATCATATCAAATTAGCTTGTATACATATGCATGCTTATTGCAATTATCATATCAAATTAGCTAGTATAAAATATACATGCTTATTGCATTTATCATATCAAATGAGCTAATATTAGATAAACATGCGTATTACAATTGTCATATCAAATTAGCCAACATACTGTTTACATATAAATTGCTTTATCATGTCAAATAAGCTGTGACACAGTTAACATATTTACTACATTTATCATATCAAACAAACCATTATACGGTTTACTTGTTTATTTCAATTATCATATCAAATTAGCTAGTATAAAATATACATGCTTATTGCAATTATCATATCAAATTAGCTAATATAAGTTAAACATGCGTATTACAATTGTCATATCAAATTAGCCAACATACTGTTTACATATAAATTTCTTTATCATATCAAATAAGCTGTGACACAGTTACATGTAACATGTTTACTACATTTATCATATCAAACAAACCATTATACGGTTTACTTGTTTATTTCAATTATCATATCAAATTAGGTAGTATAGAATATGCATGCTTATTGCAATTATCATATCAAATAGCTAGTATAAAATATATATGCTTATTGCAATTATCATATCAAATTAGCTAGTATAAAATATGCATGCTTATTGCAATTATCATATCAAATAGCTAGTATAAAATATACATGCTTATTGCAATTATCATATCAAATAAGATTTTAAACAGTTTTCATTTCTATTGCAATTATCATAGCAAATAAGAAACTAAAAGCGTACAGTTATAAAAACATTACACACAGATAATATGAAGGCTACTTTTGAATTTTTATACTTAAGAGTTTCGTCGGCGAAGTTTACATTTTTTCATTGATTACTTTATCCACACAAACACACATCTGTAATGAAATATAAATCTCAGTAGTAATTGGTAATCTCAAATGTATTTGTGTTTTAGGGGCACATCACAGTTTAATTAAATTTACTAATATTTGCATCAAATCGACCTCTTTGGACATATGAGAGTAAGGTTTCCTGGAGACTTTGAGTTCCTTTTATTTGTTACACCAGATTCTAAGAAAAGAATGCAAACGTTATAAGGTATTGTGCTTATACCAGTGTTAAAATTGGTTGATACTGCCTTTTTCCCGTTTAAGATTAAACTATACATAACTTTTATATATGCATATATGTATAAATTTGTTGACTGAAAGTCTATGAACCTCGCACAACCAATAAAAGGGTGAATAAATGGCTCACATGATTTGTGACTGAAATAAACAAAATGAAATTAAATAATATGAAAATGAGAAATGTTCAATGACCTCATTAGGCCTCTCTCTCTCTCACAGAATGAGCAAGTGACATGACTCGAGCTGTCAATTAAACAAGTCGATAATCCAATCAACGATCAGTATTGGTTGCTACGCCGCCTGTTTCCCTTACGCAAACTATGTCTAAATAAACATTACATTGTACAAAGTCGCGTATCCGGTTGGCGGAGCAATACCCGTTCTCGCGTTAGATCGCGTTACATGGCTCCACATATGTATTATATGCTTAATGCTGAATGCGCAAGTAATCGCGATATACATGAGTATTGCTATTCTTGTGGTTGATTTATTTACATGTCACTTAATAATCCCTGTTAAAACAAACATGAAGTGTCGGAACTATTTGGTGCTAATTTGGTGCTATTATAATATCAAAAACTAACTATTACCAAACAGCATGTTAAAATTGTGCAAAATGGAGATAGGATGAATAACTGAAACGGAATAATACAGTGTTTGCATTGGTTGTATGTTTCCCGATTTCGTGTGACAGAAAAAAGCATTGAACGCTAATTTTAAGCGGCTTGCAATACATCGAGCTTATAACAATAGCGCAGCGAATTACAATTGCAATGGTTCTCTGATGTTACTGGTATTGTGCAGTCTTGTCTTGTCCCACTTATATTGTTTACATCATATATGGCAAGTATATATGCAGTACAATTGATGTTTCAACCTATACCGCTATGTACTTTGTTGGTCGTTACACATGGTTTCAAGTAATATAACTCCCGTTTGTTAAAATACTTATCTGGAGACATCCGTTACACATAGTTTTAAGTAATATAACTCCCGTTTGTTATATATACTTATCTGATGACATCCGTTACACATAGTTTCAAGCACCATAATTCCCTTTTGTTATATATACTTATCTGGAGACATCCGTTCCACATAGTTTTAAGTAACATAATTCCCTTTTGTTATATATACTTATCTGGAGACATCAGTTACACATAGTTTTAAGTAACATAATTCCCTTTTGTTATATATACTTATCTGGAGACATGCGTTACACATAGTTTCAAGCAACATAATTTCCTTTTGTTATATATATATACTTATCTGGAGGCATCCGTTACATATAGTTTTTTAGTAATATAACTCCCATTTGTTATATATACTTATCTGGAGACATCCGTTACAAATAGTTTTAAGTAATATAACTCCCGTTTGTTATATATATTTATCTGGAGACATCCGTTACACATAGTTTTAAGTAACATAATTCCCTTTTGTTATATATACTTATCTGGAGACATCCGTTACACATAGTTTTAAGTAACGTAATTCCCTTTTGTTAAATATACTTATCTGGAGACATCCGTTACACATAGTTTTAAGTAACGTAATTCCCTTTTGTTATATATACTTATCTGGAGACATCCGTTACACATGGTTTCATGTTATATAGCTCCCGTTGGCTATAAATATGTATCTGGAGAAGTCCGTTACGCATGATTTCAAGTAATATAACTCTCGTTTGTTAGTTTTTTTCTTTCTGAAAAGCTTTGTTACATATGGATCCAATTTATATGAAATATGTTTACTTGTTCTACATCTCCGAATGTCATGTATGCTGAGATATATAAGTATCGATGTTCAAGTTTAAGGAATTTATTCCTGGGTGCGGTAAGTTTGATAAAAAACGTAATACATATAAACATTTTTGTATTATGAATAATGATCTGGATGTTGAAAATGGTATACTTAAGATCTGTATTGTCTCTCATAATTCTTATATGAAATGTTTACTTGAGACGTTTTAAATGTATTTTTTGTATATGTTGTGTACCATTTAGAGTGAGACTCTAAGAATTTTAACTACCTGACATATGAAAATATATGTCTTACAAGAAACGCTTTTGTTCATCATGTAAATTGATACTCAAATAAATCTAACTTATCTTATCTATGAATTTAACTACCAGTAAATAAGAAAATATATGTGTTTCAGGGAACATGGCATTCAACACAGCCACCACAACATCAGTCTAATATTAGTCTATTTATAGAACAAACATACTGAGCAGAAACATACATACAGATGAACTGACAGCAGTGGTCACTGCTTTGGGACGGTAAGTAACAAAACTGTCACTGGGGAACATAAGCCTAATTTATCCTTGCATCAACCCCGCTCTTCCCTCTGTCATCATAAAACGAAACGGTGTAAATAACAGTAGTCTATCCTAGAACCTGACATCTCCGGAATCAGATCTAGTAACTCCAATGAAAAGCGCAGGGAATTCTATGTCTGTTCCACAATTCATAGAAAGTGTACACTTAATAAACAGTGACGTACTCAAATGTGGCTTCCCCATGATTGCTATTTAAGGGGCCCAGTCGGGAGAGCTGGGTCCGTTCTACAGACTTACCCCCGACAGACTGTTCTCTGATACAATTGCTACATCATGCACATGTCTATATGATAAACGTTACAGCACTCACGAATTACACATTATTCATTATTCTTATACAAAGGATCGTTTATCGATTATTTACAAAATAAAACTTAATAATGTTGTTGATTCTGAAACCCTCCCTACAACATCACAATGGATATTTGTTTATGTCGTTTCTTGTATCAGCTTGGGTATACTAACCTCCCATATTAATCGCACTATACAGTACTGTAATTAGGATATCTCTGGCGTGTCAATCAGTTTATTACATTTAATTGAAATTCATAAACACGAATGTCATGAAGGTTACAAATGAAGTAGTTTAGATAATATATTGGAGGTAGCTAATATTGGTTCCCGGTCTAATATATCTTCCTAACAACGATTTATGTGTATGTATAATTTTTTATTAGTCACGTTTCTTTTGACGATGTTCTTTATCTAGCAACAAGTGTATCTCTAGATGCTTGCAGTTTTTATTAATATTCAAAAATAGCAGATAACCATTTCAGTTACATTTTGTATAGATGGGAGGGAGTTATATCAATGAATTAAATGTAAATGCATCTCGTTCGTAATACCTTCACTAGAAGCAAATGAAAACCATCGCTTACGAGTCTATCAAACCTCGCAGCTTTACTCTTTGTCACATTATAAAATCAAAAATACTAAATAAAACCTGTGCAAACAATGGTTAAGTAGTAAAGCCCGGAACATTATACATTATAATGATGGGAAATGTTTTAGTAGAGTTAACTATTTACAATACGAGAGAAAAAAACTTTTATTGTAACTAACTGTAACAAGTTATTTATGCCAAAATATTTGACATAAAATTTACGATTTTCCTCGCTACAACTTTACGTACACATATATTATGATAATTGAGTAAATACGCAGCTTTTGTGCTTTAATCTGAAATCAAAGTAAAATAAAATAAAAAGCTTCTAAGCATTAAAACATGCATTCGCCAATTAATTAGACAGGTGATTACTGACGATATTTGAATGCCTTTGCACTTTAATAAATGTGTGATTTTTGACAGAATTATCTTGATTGCTGGTAGCTTTGCATAATTGTGAATAATTTTGAGTTGTTTTGGTGAACTTAACTGTTGAACTATTTTTTAATTATCTCAACGGTAAAATTCCATGGCGTCTTTCGGTTTGATTTAGGTATTACTCTTTATGAAACATCTGGCCTACGAAGCTTTGAAATGCATCTTAAGCAAGTTTGCCCAGGTAAAAACATTGGTAAATAAAAAAATATCTACCACACTACCTCTTTGCAATGCGGACGAACGCACATATGTGTTCAGGTAAATATGTATGCAAGTAAAGGCATGTGCAAGTGTATGCGATGACCTTGCAGAAGACAAAATAGCTAAGGTATGATACGAAACGGTACAACAACACGACGGTAAGAACAAATATACAACATATTCGTCCGTTTAATGCTTTAAGAGAAATTCGCCATCATTGAATCCCCAGTTTCAGTGACATTAGATGGTCACTTGTAAACAACTAAAAACAATTATATTAAAATGTGTTACCGATTGTTAAATTAAACGTAAAAAACAGGGCCATTATCTACAACTAAACAAGCATAATGCAATAAATGATATTGAACAAGTAATTTATAAAAATATGTAATTGTTGATTCTCTATAAATTGGACCGAATAGCATTGCTGTTAAGATTCATTCTTTTATTATATACCCATCCATATACATACACATAAAAACAATACAATATACATATACACACATTACATGGTCATTCAACTATTAGAATTACAAGATACTATTCTCACAAATAGGACAATAATATCACAAGCGCTTATATCACAAAGGTAAACACTCAAAATATTACATTTATTATAGGACCTTGATATAATATAGTTACAAGCCGAAGTACAAGCTCGAAGGCGAACGAAGAAAGCTCAACTTCTTTATTATTTACAACACAACACAAACTGATGAGTATACCCTAATTCCAGTTTATCGTTATTACATAAATTCAGAAAGTTAGGTGCAGAAACTATGTTTTTTTTAAATACGGTATTTCTTATATCACTGTACATATTACATTTAGGCAATACATGCATTTCACTCTCAATGACACCATCATTATTGGCGATACAAAATGGCCACACACGTCTTTCAACAGGCATCCTTCATACCTATCTCGATACGTGATGGTGCAACTCCACTTCGAAATCTACACAAAGCTGATCTATGGCATTTTGGTATAATCATATTACAATAATGTTCAACACAATAGTCTTGTTTAATGTACAATACGTTCTTAGTTTAGTACCACCTCTACCTGAGGGTTAAGTGTTGACATGATATGTATACAAGTATTTCATTATGATAACATGTATGTATATGCGTGTATCCATTAATCATAGTGTAGTCGACCTCCTCAATCCAGTCACCCTGAAAATTACAGATATTAGAATTAATGGTTGACTGGCCAATACAGTCATAGCGTGTACCCTAAATTTACATATTCAATTAGTTTAAGCAAAATTAAATACATCTAGTTATTTATAGTTACAGAATTACACAAGCTTGCATTTAGAGCATCATATAGAAATTCCTTGTAAACAAAGATTAAGAGATAACTGTATGCAGAATGGTAATGAAAGTCCACAAGAGCAAGTTGTTACAAATAAAGTGTTTCAAATTTTGATTTCAAACTATATGTGTTTGAAATGTTTAGATTTAAAATTGTGATTGTTCGTTTTTTTCTTATATAATGAATACTTCATCTGTTTTTATAATGCTCTAAATTAATCAATTCTCAATAACGGAAGCTATAGTATTTGTGAGTTGTTGGGTAATTCAATTCTTAATCCGAAAGATTATTTATAATATATTTTCATAAGCAATAATTCACGATGCTTATGCCTGATTGTAGTTACACGTGTGATATTGTTGAAACCCATACAAGGCTTCCTGGGAAATAAACGTATACTATACATACTTAGCAGTCTTTTGCAATTTGAAAGTCTACGAATAATCATCTTGCTTGTAGACATTTTGTTTATTTCATACAAATAAAGTTATAGAAGTATCCGCAGACATATCCACGTATGAGTGACGTTCAATCTTGGTACAGTGTATTATCTGTGTATCCGCGGATTAAATGAATAGATCCGTTACCACCATTGAGACGAGCTCTCTTATTGGCTTAAAAAAATATATGGATGTTCAGGGCACATAATTTTATATTAAGCTTTACTCTGGTTGGATGAAAATGTCAAACCGGCAAATGATCACCATAAAGTATATGTTTATTATGTTTATGTCAATAGAAAATAAAATTATGTTTCTGTGACTGACTAAATTCATTTTATTAAGGAAACTGCATTGAAAGTAAAATTGGTGAAATTTACTTTTTTTCATGTTGAAAGATGGGGTACCCAACTATAGGGGGTAAAATGGTAAAAAGAGGTACTTTTGATCCCATTTTTGGGACATTTTAATTGGAGTCTAGGATAGTTCTTTAATATGATGTAGGTTTGTTTGGGTCCGCGAATGATAGAAATAGTTAAATTAGGTCAAACGTTATAATGTAAGTCTAAATGCAATGGTGTTAGCTGACCTAAAATACTGTAAAACTGACATGATTTCGGATATAATGAACATTCGGACAGTGGACATGATTTCAATTATAGCGAAATCTTTTAATTTGCAAAGGACGAAACTCGTGTATATTAGCGAATATAAAGTTCTCGCTAATAAAGAAACGTTTTACAGTAATCAAGCGGTGGATTAACTGTAAAATAACTTGACTATGGCGATATCGATCTGAGAAAACAAAGGCTTGCTAAATATTGAAACACGCTTTTTTCTACCTGTTGAGCAATTTTATAATTCACAAGAAAGGTACAATATTAATGAAGATGACCTGTCGCGAGCTGTCAGTCAAACAATTAGATAATCCAATCAGCGGTCGATATTGGTTGTCACACAAACATTTTCCTTAGACAAGCTAACGATATCTAATTACACACATTGTACATACATTGTATTTTCTTGGACAAACAGTGTCACATGGCCAGTGGGTGGAGCAATAGTCGTTCTCGCGTCAGGTCAATTGTTTCTGAATGCAAAGCGTGTTGCACTTTCTAAAGGGGGTCTTTTTGTGAGATAGTATTGTTGTAAATGATTTAAGGACTCTCTTCACTTTTTTCACCATTGAATACACCGGAGGTAGTAAAACTATAGTTCCCCTTTATTCCTTTTTTTAAGGGCATTATAATTCAGTCATTTATGTATTACTAACCTGTGTTTAATAGGCAGTATTTTAGAAATCACCGCTAAACATTTAAGACTGACAAAATATATTTCAGGCACATCCTGTGTCAGTTAAGAATCGCATCATGGTTGGATTGTTGAATCTGGAAATTGATGGGTATCATAAAACCGATTAAAAACAAACTTGTTTATAGCTGCAGATCTTGAACCAATGAAGAATTTGACTCCAGACACGTGCTGCAGATTTTGATTTCACTGTGCTGTGGACATTAATGTTACAATGGAGCCCCGTGAGAAATGTAATAGTTTTAGAGACGTGAAATGGCGTGTTACTCAATCGGCAAACATTAACATGTAAGTCTATATATTGTTTAATAAAAATGCAAAACATGGAAAAATTAATATGTGAACATGTAATTTATCATAATTATTATTATATCATTTGGAGATGTTAATTTCTAATGCTATTATTGACAAAATCGTGAGTGACTGAGAGCCAAATGACGCTTATCATAATAAAAGTAAGTTTGCTGATCTAGAACTACATTGTTTACACATACGTGTATACAATTGTCGTAAACAGAACTGTGTATGTGTATGTTTGTATGTATGTCTATATGTATACACATGCATATATTAGTATTAATATGTGTATTTGATAAATATACGTCGCCAATACCATAAGACGTGTTTTTTAGCAGAAGACCAGTAAACGTTTGATTTTCGTGGCGGGAACTACAAGAATTATTTAACTATCCCCGAGGTAGTCTAGTCGTAGACTTCTATATGATTCAAACATTAAGATGTTCGTTCTTATTGCACTCTCCAATTTATTCTTCATATTTTAACATCAAATTGTTTAGCGTTGTTATTTTTTTTGTTTCAAAGTGGTCTTGCAGTAGACATAAGTATATCGACTGGTCATATTTATACGACAAAGAATGAGGACGAATGACGGTATAGTCTGGTGTACTATATTGGTTACATAGCAACGGTAAGAATGTCTTCTGGTTAAATAGCGGATAAGGATCATAGCAGAGTATAAGATTGTTTGGTTAGTTACGTAGGATCATAGCTTATGGTTATATGTTGCTTGGTTACATAGCAAAGTGTAATAGTGCAGGCTGTTTAATGAGCACAGAGTAATCGTTTTCACTGAACTGGTTATTAAGCAAACGTAAATGTTGTCGACTGTTTACGCAATAATATCAAATAGTGTTGGCTGAATACTTTATAAAGGGTAATTACTGTTGGCTGGTTGCACAGCAAAGGTAAATCTTGTTGTCTGGTTACATAACAAAACACAATACTGATGACTGGTTACTCAATTACTGCCTTTTTTCGTTCAGCGAATGCTGTAATAACAAATTTGTCTACTTTATGGTTAAATTATACAGTTGCAATGTATGATTAAAATGTTTTACACTTCAACCTATTAGTACTTAATACTTGAAGGCAGTTCATGTCAGCTTAGTTTTAATAAATGTATTTCTTATAACAATATACATATATTAGACCAGACCACAAGTTCTACCAACATGAGTTACTGCCCATTATTTAACCAATACGGCTTAATGCCCTTTATCAATCAATAATACGAATCATACAGGTTTGTTTCATTAATCAACATTTCAAATACCGTTTCAGCAATTTACATTGCAGTTAAACGTGTCAATGCATACTGAAAATAATTTCGTATCAGAAAATAAATTAAACCAGTTTCTAAGCGCAACACTAAATGTTTAAAAATCATCAATTTAATTGAAAGACTCCGCTGCGTCACCTTCCATTACCGTTCCATTATGAACATTGGTATCTTGTCGGTAGAATATACGTGCGACCAATTGGACAGCTTTATACACAATGGATTTCGTAAATGTTCCGCGTCAGACGATCGAAAAAAAAAGATATATAATCCTAGTATGTAAATTATAGAAATAAATGGCGACAAAGCATCGGCAACCACTCTCCAGGTGTTTTACAAAGATTTATCATACAGTCCCGGCGGATGTCTATCGTCATCATAAATTTTAATAGTTAAGAATAGACATTAACTAAGGAAATTAATCTTTACAGACAACGGAAAGCCGCGTGTTACAGAAAAATGTTTATAGATCAATATTGGTAGCCATAACAACGTGGTGAAAAACAGAAACCTTTAATGTTTGTGTGTGCTTATGAGTGCAATGTGTATATGTTCTTACAGGTGAGATCAATCTGAAACTGTGATTTGGTGTGCGTGCGTGCGTTCGTTCGTGCGTGTGCGTATATGTGTGATGTGTGTGTGTGTGTTTTATAGGTGTGATCTGTCTGTACCTGTGATGTTTGTGTGTGGGTATAGGTGTGAGGTGTGTTTTTTTTCTTATATACATGCGTACGTGCGTGCGTGCGCGCGTGCCGATAGATAGAATCAGTCATCTGATAGGTGGGGCCATAATATAACTGTGATGTGTGTGTGTGTGTGCGCTCTTATAGATGATACTAGACTGTTACTGTGATTGTTTGTGCTATTATAGATGATACTAGACTGTTACTGTGATTGTTTGTGCTATTATAGATGGGATCAATATGTAACTTTGATGTCTGTGTGTTCTTATAGGTGATACTAATCTGTAACTGTGATGTTTGTGTATATCTATTTATGTGATGCCTGTGTGTGCTAGTGGGCGAGGTAAATATGTTACTGTGATGGTGTGTGGGTATTCTGATAGATGAATAAGTTTGTAATTGTGATGTCTGAGTGTGTTTATAGGTGAACTTAAGCTGACTATGATCTCTGTGAGTTCTTAAAGGTGAGATCAATGCGTAATAATGATATCTGTGTGTGCTTATAGGTGAGATCAAACTGTGTGTGTGTGTGTGTGTGTGTGTGTGTGTGTGTGTGTGTGTGTGTGTGTGCTTACAGATCAATTTGTAATTATAATGTTTATGGGAGTTTTAAGGTGAAATAAATCTGAAACTGTGATATGTGTGTTTGCTGACAGGTTCGATTAGTTTGTAACTAGGATTTGTGTGTGCTCAAGGTGATATCAATCTGTTACTGATATATGTGCGTGCTTATATGTGTAATGTGTGTGAGATGATAGGTGAGAAATCAATCTGTAACTATGATTTGTGTGTGCTTATGGATGAGGTCAATCCGTGTAACTTCAACGTTTTTCCGTGCTTATCGGTGAATTCAGTCAGTAACTGTAATGTTTGTTTGTGCTTATATTTGAGATAAGTATGTGACTGATATTTGTGCGTGCTTTCAGGTGAAATCCAACTATTACAGTAGATGTAATTATTGTGTGTATTTATAATATTCATAATATTGTTGTTGGTTCGCTACATTTGAGTAGAATAATTATTTTAGTCATGTTACATTAAGCATATCATTTGAGAGATGAATAATTACTCATTTACTTTTAAAATTAGTTTTGTGTTCCCCATGTAGAATAAAATGTTTAAACTTGAATTGCACTAAATATTAACCAATATTCGGTTCTTGTTTCAAACACTGGCAGAGAGAATATGGCTCCATTTTTTATATAACGTAAACTGTTTCTGCTTACAGATAGTTTGCAGACATTATACGTTATAAATATCACTTTATTGTGTTAAGAAACGAAACCAAAGTTGCAATATCGAGACTGAGTTGTGTCCCCTGACATCCAAAATCTATTACAAAGTTTGACAAGAATCGTTTGCGTGACTTGTCTGTTTTAGTTAATAGAAATAAACAAATGTGAGACACCTAATTATAATGGTGGCGTGTGAGTAAAGATGATACAAATATATATATGCTAACAAGAACATCCGTGTGTTATAAACTATAACGATTAAGGTTTACACGTTTTACTGCATGATTTTAAAAATGCGATGATTGTGCAGGGGCGGAATCAGAATATCATACAAGCGATCGGACGAATATATTTTCGGCATGTTTTCCAAATTCAGTTTAATATCTTAATTTAGTATTAAACATCACTTATAAATGTTCATAGCCTAAACCGGTTACATAACACACACACACACACACACACACACACACACACACACACACACACAAGCGCGCTTGCACGCACGCACGCACGTACGCATATTCAACCTTAACAATGACAATATGAAAATTCACCTACAAAGTAACAAACAGCATATTGATTGATTAGCCGAATATCAGAACTTTAAAATTCACTTATACAAAGTTCAAGTTCTACATATTAAATTGAATTGAATTGACATCTACGTTTACTGATTTAATAAACCATGTCTTAGGAGACACGGAACCAGAACATAGAACTATTAATGTGTCAAATTTAGTTAGTGTTAGGGAAGCTGTAGGTTTAAAATATTTGATTCTTAATTGTCTGTTATGTATGCTTGGTATACACAAAGGAACTGGTAGATCTACCCGTTTGCAATGACATTATGATTGCAAATTTTCAATACATGAAGGTACAAGTCGTGATTTTGTACAGTGTATATATAACTTAAGTGAAGGTACGGCAGTTCTGGTGCCGGATCTTTATACTGTTTAGCCATAGTCATACTTGCCAACTTCATGGGCAACCTTGTTATACTATTCAGCATTTGAAAATATACACACTTTTAATAATATTTACCATTATTCAATATATATTACGTTCATGGAAATTAAAACTATACCAAACAATAACACACAAAACCATCAGCTGAATGATCTTTTTAAACTGTGGTTCATTTAGAGATTTACCTTTTCGGTATTAAAAAAACGTCAAATTATAACAAATTTCAGCTTTTAGTATGTTCTTGGAATGGAATATCATGTAAATGTCATGTATGCAAGTCAAAATAAATATGTTATACAATTTACTGTGAGTAGGCTAGCATACAAATTCAGTATTTGTTACTTCTAGTTTGTTTTATATAAATGTTTGTTTGTATATGTGTATGAATGTATATGGGGGCATATACATATGTATGCTTATATGTGTATTTGTGTAGTCTGTTGTTTTTTTTAATGAGCTTAAACATGCTTAAATTTTACTTCTGTGCTTTTATGTTTAAAATTCTCAGTGTATTGCTATGTTGTTGTTTTAAGCAAAATTGTGTTTTGTGATATGCTAATAATTTTGTGTCTTATTTACTACTTTTCCCAATAATGTTTTATTGCATCTGAGAGAGTGTTGTTAATCAGGTCACAACAATCTGATTTGAAGTGATACATGCTTTAAGCCTTTAGAAATGTTCTAAAAAAAGCATGTATCACTTCAGTGTAATTTTTTTTCAGTTCATTTTTATTCTCCTTTTATACATTTGTACTTCATTTAGGCCTACGGTCAAGATTAACATCACTTTCTTAGTTTTAACTTTTTTGTAAATTATTGTAAATAATGAAATAAAATTAAACATATTTACACATTACACATGTATGACATCTGCGATTCACCTTTTTCTAAACTGTTAATTTCATAAATATTTTGCTAGTCATATATATAACTACTTTCCTCATTTTTTATTCATTTAAAGTTAGATTAAATCTCTTTTTATTGAAATATGAACAATATAAATTTTTGGAAATAGTCTTATTTTTTTCTTATTAAATCAGATGTGATAAGACTTAACGTTTACGATTTAATGGATTTTGTGTGCTATGCTCAACTATTTGTATGTTGTAAACTGAAATTTATGTCAAATGCTAAATTCTAAATGTATCAAAGCCTCGTTCCGGCAAAAACAGTTATCCCTCGGGATAAACAACACATGTATTGTCGGTTCAAACGCTTTATATGTAGCTTTTGTTTACTGTTAGTATATCATGCCGACATTAAATAAAATCTAGTTTGATTTGAATTGATGCAAATTAATCTAAAAATTATTTAGTCGGCTATCAGACAGAATTACACGTTTGTTCACCCTTCAATACCAGTCTACTTCAGTATGTAGACTTTCCAGTTATTTGTGACCTTTGGGTTAGTTAATTATTGTAATTTGCGCATGCGCTAATTTTACTGGTTCTCATTCTTAAAATATCTACTTTGTGTTATGACTTTGGACGAAGAACCAGACCGTTGCATTCCAAACAACAGAGAAACAGCCAACATCTTTATCCAAAAATTAGTTTAAAATAACCACCAGCAGTACTCTTGAACGGTTTAATCACAAACACGCATCAATATGGTTTGTATTTATTAAGTATATATATCTCTTATAAGATAAATACAATTAAATATAGATAAATTTTACTTGTAACAAGCTAGTGTAGTGCGTGTTTGGTGGGTGGGGTATTATAATACCTGAATCTATACGACGTAGGGTTTATTGCAGCATGTACACGTCGAGTAGAGAGTGTTTATAGGTTTTGACAAAGTGATGTTCTGAAGCTCTCTGTCGATGGACCGCGCACTGCCAGGTGGTTTCAGTCAATAATTGTCATTGGGAAGAATGAGTTTTTAAAGAGTTCATTACTACACTGCACAGTTTTGAAACATCTAGAGTTATTTGTTTCTTGTCTTTCAATAATATTAGATTCAAAACAGTCTGAGTAATGTTTGGCCTTGATATGCCTTTGAGATTTTATTGGGGCAAGATAGTCTTGACATGTGAAAACTGGGACCAGCTCCTAAACCACCTTGTAAAAGAAGACCAATCGGTTCATTTTCCATCTATCTTAAAGAGATGGGAGCTTCAGATCTTTTAATATGTTCATGACGCAACCCAATCTCTGGACTTGTAGTCGCCCGATCCAAATCTTGCTGTTTGCACTTTCTCGAGCCGGTTTACATCTTTCATTAAATGGGGGTCCCAAACAGTTGAGCTGTATTCGAGTGTAGAAAGAACAAGAGCTGTATCAATAGCTAGGGGATGTAACAATAGCTAGGGACTGTATCAATAGCTAGGGACTGTATCAGTAGCTAGGGGATATATCAATAGCAAGGGACAGTATCAATAGCTAGGGGATGTAGGCTGATCTACATGATTTGGGGCAGAACTTTAGGTTGCACTTTGAAATCCAACTGTTGAGTTTGCCTTTTTAATAAGTTTAGTGATATGCGAGTCCCATTTCATGTCTTCTGAGAGAGTAAATCCAAGGTACGGGTTTTCTTTAACTTATTGGTGGATGACATTGTCGAGTGTGTAGAAATGTGATGTTCTACTGTTTATGCTCATTATGTGGCACTTTTTGGCGTTGAATCGCATTTCCCATGCTTCTAGTGCTAAGAGGTTGGCTTGAAAAATCAGGTGGTCTTGAAATGTTAATATCTAATTTATATAAATACTTATGTGCACAAATTAATGACAGAGTGAATTTAAATATACGTTGAAGAATCACTGATGAAAATTACCAAGAACCCACTGCTGCCTTTATGACATTGAACTGCACTGAATTACAATATGTGTACCAGAACGAACAGTTAATAGAAAAACAAATTGACTTTTGAGAACACTAATATATTCTGTATGATTGGTTTTGTAACATTTGTTTAAACTATTAATCAATGGGAAAAGTATTCAATTTCATGAATTGGTTGATGTCTTAAATTTTGATAATGATAATATTATCTCAATTTTATTTACAGATGCTCTCACGTCAAAAGCCGGCCATAGGGCCTGGCTCAACTACTCCTGCAAAAGAGAATAAAAAGAAGAAAAAGCTCCCAAAACTGGAAGAAATTCTGGATAACAGGGATTATACAGGAGCCATAACATTGCTAGAGGTATTGCACATACTTGTAATAAAATGTAAAGGTAACATATATTAAAAGGTGTCTCTGACTTATTAGAGACCTTATTGTGACTATAGTAGTATACACTTTTTACAATTTTATTATCTAAGATAAGACCATATTGTATGAAACTTTCATACTTATAAATGCAAACAGTAATTCAAGCCAGGTTCTTTCTGAGACTTATACTAATTTACTAATCTCTATGTACATTAAAATATTATAGTTGTGAAGTCTCGTGCAGATCTAAGATAATTTGACTATGGCATCTGTCAGCCAATTTGGAGAACAGCCTTTGATAGTAGAACAATAATATTGTTTTGTCAGTTATATCAATCTCTGGAGTGACTATGTAATATTACAAAATGTTTGCACAACTATTAGGTGCATGTGCAGATCAGTAGAAACCTTGGTTACGTTATTACCTGCAGTCAAAATATTTTGAGAGAAGCACTTGCTATTGCAGGTTCTTGCAACTTTCACTGAAATCATTAATTAGAAAGTCAATCTAATGCCAAAATCACTTTAGAGATCAAGACAATATAATGTTCTGTACTACATACCTGAGTCTAATACAATTTTCTATTTTAAATTAATAATATTTATATATCTAATATAATATCTAAATATCTGATTTAATAATGATTTAATAGTGTTCTAATTTCAAATTTCGAAGCATCTTCAAAAAATTTTCACAAATCTTTGTAGATATCATTCGTTCATGCTAGTGGCCGAGTGATCTAAGGCTCCGTCATAAGATCACTTACCTCTCACCGCTAAGATCGTAGGTTCAGGCCCTGCTCACTCAAAAAAATTCATGTGAGAGAGTTTGCCAGTTACCTGCAGAAGGACGGTGGGTCTACTCAGATTCATTCTGAGGTCTTCCTCCACCAAAGACTGGATATGTCATTATATAACCTGAAATGTGTTGAAAATGGCATAAACCCCATTCATTCATGCTTCAATGTATGGTTTTGGTGAAACTGTTAACATCACAAATTCACATTTTTATAAATATTTTATTGAAGTCTTTTATCATTACATGTGCTATTATTTGAATATTTAGCCTCAATTTTATGCCATTGGGATGAGGCAGAGGGGTACCAGACCATCAGTTAACTTACCACTCTTTCAGGTCAACCAGTACTCAAGCACACCCATCTCTGCAAGCAACTGATAACTTTCTCACTTGAATCTGCCATGAGAGTCGAATGGTTTACAATAATATGCAACATTGTATATCAATCATCACAGGCAGGAATTCAAACTAATGACCCCTGGATTGATTGTAGGATGCAGTACAGACTGAGCTAACTTGGTTCTACTTTATCATTAATAAAAATGTCTCCAATATTTATTTACAGTTCAACCGAAACAGTGGTAAAGGTGACCAGGACACAGATTTGTGGATTGCTTATTGTGCGTTTCATTTAGCAGATTATAAAAGAGCAATGGAGGTTTGTTATAAAGTCTTGTAATTAAAATGAGTATACAATCAGTAGTTTATATGACAGTAATTTATATAACTTACAGAAGTCACAGATGATAAAATTGCAGTATTGAGGACATTGTCATGATGTGTATGCCCTTTAATGGATATGTATACATATCATGCCTGTATCTCTTACACATTGATTTGTCCTTAACATCAACAGTTTTACAATGAAAAGTTTACTTAATGTTATTTACGGTTGATTATACTTTAAATCCAGGAATATCAGTGGATTACAAACAAGGGTAAATGCCATCCAGATGTCCATACAAACAAAAAATGTTATTTACGGTTGATTATACTTTAAATCCAGGAATATCAGCAGATTACAAACAAGGCTAAACGCCATCCAGATGTCCATACAAACAAAAAATGTTATTTACGGTTGATTATACTTACAGGAATATCAGCGGATTACAAGCAAGGGCAACTGTCACCCAGATGTCTTTACAAATCTAGGTTGTACTTATTTCTTTTTGGGCATGTATCCCGAGGCTGATGAAGCAGTTTCTAAAGGTAAATTACAAGTTAAGGAGCAAATACAAGATCTTGCACAAGTGTTCATTTAATGTTGAATATATTAACCAAGCTGCATGCCTACCAAACACTGTCGGTGTGTATTCTGGTACTGCAGAAGAGGAAATATGAAATTATTATGGAAAAATATTACGATGGCCTACCTTGTTTTGACCATTTTTGTCTTGTTCCTGCCCAAATAGTTATCCCACGAGATGGAATTTAGATGTTAGCGCATGTCAGAAAGTAGCTGTTGGTACTTTATGTACAAGAGCTAAGTTATATGGACGATACAGAAAAATTAATCAGTTCTAATGATAAACTAGGTTAATATAAAAAATATGTTTATTACATTCCTATGACATAAATTATGCGATAGATATTATTTTCCAATGAGTTTGTATTTAAATACAGATATACCAGATTGTCAGAAAGAATTCTCGATGCACATTTTCATTGAAATTTAGTTTTTATCTTGGAATATTGTTTGGTGAGTTTGATGATACTGTTTGTTTATGCAAAGTTCATTTTGAATGGAATATCAAGCACTGTAATTATGAAGGAATTCTCCAATCTTCTTTTTCGTAATTAAAAAAATAATTTAAAAATAAACAGATTACTATGTAATCATGTGTGCCCCATCTCCAGCCCATGTACTTTATGACAACTTTCAGACAGAAATAAACAGTTGTATATTTAATGTAAAGTGTTGATTTTGAATAATTTTACTTCACAACCCACCTCTACTTCAACATTTCATTGCTGAAAAAACGTTTACTTGACACAGGTCCAAGAAGTCTCCTACAAAACAGACTGTCATTTCACTTATCTCACAAGTTCAATGATGAGAAAAAGTTGATGGGATTCCACGGAAATCTGCAGGACATTGTAGAAGATCAGTTGTCACTGGCATCTATTCACTATCTGAGAAGTCACTATCAGGAGGCTATAGACATATACAAGAGAATATTATTGGACAACAGGTAGTGAAGATCATTACATGAATTAAATGAGTTATAAATATCATTATATTGACAGTTTGTAATGTCCCAGTTTTTAATGGGGTTGAAACCCATCTTGACTATTTATTTATAGGTTAAATACATCATCCGATTCATTTCTTATGATTTGAGGTAGTAGGCGTCAGGCACATAATGAGCTTATATAAAATCTTGCGGTCAAACTAAGCTAGAACCCAGGACAACTGTGATGGGAGACAACACTTCAGCACAGTTAGCTGCTCATATAAAAGATGGATAGAACTAGCATATCATGAAAGTGTATTTTGTTTTGAGATAAAAATGGATGCTCGGCATTAGGAAATATTATGTTCGTACTGTGGCTTAAACAATTATCTACCTTCACCAGTGGTATTTGTTGTGAGTGAAATATAGGCTTGTTTGATTATTTAGAACCAGATTTTTAGTTAAATAGTATGTGAATAAAACAACAAATAGGTATAGCAGTTTTAGATTATAAATAAAAAATAAGATTGTAGATATTTTGTATTTTATAAGCTTTTGTATGGTCTTCTGAAAATTATTTTACACATTTCTACAAACTGTATAATGTCCTATTAAACTTTTTTTTCCAGAGATTTTCTGGCCTTGAACGTGTATGTTGCCCTGTGCTATTACAAACTAGATTATTACGATGTATCGCAGGTAAGTGCTGTCAGTGTTTTTATTGCCCTGATTTTTGTCAGTTTGTGTTTAAGATATATCTGTTTCGCATTGTTGTCAGGTTTTGTTGCACAATTGTTCTGTCATAAAATTATTCATTATAACACTTACGTCAGACGAAAAGAAAACCTTTTTATACTGTAAATACAGGTAAACCATTTTAAAGCTTTCTGTTTTAAACTGATAGCAATGCTTGTAAAATTATTTTGAAATGCAAGAATACATGGTTTCTCTTTGCTATTGACTGTATTTCCTCTGTATACAGCAGACATTAGTTTAGTTCATACAGATTTATTTAAGCTTTATTGGAAAGAGAGTTCAAAGTTTATATGAACTGATGTCGAGTCAGCTTTGTGGGTAAAACCAGTACTGAGTTTTGTTTTTAAAAGGCATTGGGTGAGTTGGGGATTGAATCTGCAACCTTTGGCATACATGTAAGTGGCCAACACTGTACCCACTACACTACCACCCTGCTAGCAGAAGTACACTTTGTACAAAATGAAAATAATTTTCCATCAATAAATATTTGCACTGGAGTCCATGTTTTGTAATGTTCTGTTTTGTATTATATTGTGTATGATGTTTAACTTGGTTGACCTTGGTTACAGGAAGTGTTAGCAGTGTACCTCCAGCAGTATCCGGATAGTGCTATAGCCCTCAACCTAAAGGCCTGTAACCACTTCAGGCTTTACAATGGAAAGGCTGCAGAGGTAATCTCCCTTTTTGCTAGCAGTAACAAATACAATATTTTGATGAAACTTTAATTAAAACATGTCATAATGATCATCGTTATATGTTTGTTAGTTTTAAAGTTAGTCTAATTGTTATATTAATTTATCCCCCCCCTCGTATTTTTTTTCTCGATTAACCCTGACATCTTCGTAGTATTACTGACAGAACAATCAGCTGTAAAATGTTCCTTTATGGAATAATTTATATATCACAAAAAAATGGCACCACTTCATTATGTTTAACATGTTCCAGAATAGTTCATATGTTATACGTTCAATGGCTCTTTTAGGTATTGGTATTTTTCATATAAAAGCAGTTTACTTTGTCATTCAGATAGTAAACCTGAGATCAAACTAAATAGTTACAGGTGCAGCCTCTTTTGTTCCTCTTGTATAATAAGTAACCAGCACAAGCACAAGTGGGGCTTACAGTATTGTGGTAGAATGTCAAACCAAATGTCATTTGGCCTTAGTTTTGTTCTTTACCATGTGTTGTATCTTGTACAAGGTACTTAATCCTTGTTTATTAGTAGTACTGGTTCTGCTATGATATGTTTTGCATAAAATATTTAACTTTTACATTACAGGCAGAGTTGAAGAGTCTTCAAGACATGGCTTCACCATCATTCATATTTGCCAGAGATCTCATTAAGCATAATCTTGTAAGTATTTCTTCATTTAGCAGAAATTGTCTTTTACTCTATAGAAGTTTTGGTTTTGTTTCAACAAAATATGAGACCAGCAATAATAGTTTGTATCATTGATGGTAAGAAAAGAGTTTATTGCTGTGTGTATGTACCCTCTCTAATTTGATTTTATCATGGAAATTTTAAAAACAAAATGTAATAAGAAATAACCCATCCTATAGTTATGAATATACGGGATAATGTTATGAACAAATATAAAAGTTTTCTGTATTGAAATGTTTCATGAAATATTGTTTGCTTGTTATCCAATAAGGAGACAAAATTCTTACTAGTTACAGATAATTATTATTTAGTTGTGATTCTTCTTACTGGTTTAATATTAATTTATGTAAGGTCCATCTGTCCTATCAAAAGTCAAATCACTTTAGAGCTATTCCAGAAAAAAATATCATGGGGCGGGGTCGGAACTGGAATTATTTTTAAGTGACAACACCAGAATTTTAAATAGTTTTGAGGTACCACCATCGGAATTTTAATTGCCTTAGCACACCCCACCATCAGAATAAAAATCTTAAATATCCTGTTTTTTGTACACATTAACCATTGTCATGTTTGTTTCACTTCAACACTGAGTGGAAATGCATTTAATCAGACAGTCAAATGACTGAGAGTTTTATGCAAGGTCTATTTGTTTAGTCGATCAAATCACTAAACATTACCTTAGGTAAGCTGCATCTTTTTAATTAAACATTAATTCACCGAATGTTTTAGATAAACTCCATCTGTTTAATTTCTATCAAACAATCAAATTGACAAATATTTGAGATAAACTTCATCTGTTAAACCTCTGTCAAGCAGTCAACTTGCCAAACACTTAACTTCCCTTGATTTTCTTTACTTTTGTGTTTAAGGTTGTGTTCCGTGGAGGTGAAGGAGCATTGCAGTGCTTACCTCCCTTGATAGATGTCATTCCTGAGGCTCGACTGAATCTCGTCATATACTATCTCAAACAAGGTTAGAAATGAACTTAGCAATCATTTTGATTTGTTTAAACTGTGACATGTTGTTATTAAGAACATTTGATATAATTTTAAATTTGTTATCACTTGACTTAATGGGTTTGGGACATTTTGTATCCTATGGATTTTAAATTACAAAAAGTGATAGTGAATTTTTACTGGTTAGTGATTGTTATGTGATTCATAATCAAATATCTGCATTGCAAGTCTACCTCATATAAAAAAATGACATATATGTTTGTTCGGTAGCACATTGAAAATGTTTTAATGGAATACAGACAGAAAATGACATAATGAAGTACATACATGTAAGAAATATTGCCGTTAAAAATTAAATGGTATTTATAATTTAATTTGGGACATTGTTTTTATACATTATGCATATGGCCAATTCATAACCAAGATAACCATAGAAAAGTTGTTTACAAGTTGTATATCTAAATTGTTTTTTTTTTTTTGGGGGGGGGGGGGGGAAAGCAGTGTCTGATGTGCAAGTAGCTGCCTTACTATGACAGCAATTAACACAATATACATGTATATTGCTTAAAAGATAGTTGAAAATGGGAATTTGATGTGTTAATGGACCTTTTTAGACTTTCTTTAACTATACAATAAATATTGCAGATGATGTGGCAGAAGCATATAATCTGATCAAAGATCTGGAGCCCACCACACCCCAGGAGTACATACTGAAGGGAGTGGTTAATGCAGCACTCGGACAAGAACAAGGATCAGTAAGTTGGATGTAAACATGTTTTTTAGCTCGTTGGGACGAAGTCCAAGGAGAGCTATTGTCATGACCTGGCGTTGTTGTCATCTGTAGACAACCAGGTTAAACTTTTGCGTACAAGTTTCAGATATCTATGCAACCACTCATTGGATATAAATGAAACTTTCCATGTGTGTTTACCATCATCACTGGAACACACAGAGATAAGAACCATAACTCTGGATTGCATTTTGGCACAGTTATGGCCCTTTTTGGACTTAGACATCCAGAGGCGAGCTTTGTTGGTCTTCTGACAACTCTTGTTTAATGTATACAGTTACTTATAATGTCATTTGCTACAAAGTCCAGGGACAAGTAGCTTCTATATGGATTATTTTTCACTGGTGATTCATTTCTGTTCCATTAATGCATATTTGTTTTATTTTATGGCCAATATGAAGGTGTACATGTATATAGCAATGGAGTAAAGCTTCATACGTTTTCATATTATACTGTCTTGTTTATTGGATTCAAGTGTTAAACAGTGTTTGCTTCTGTTGAAAATTATGATTTATGTGTAATGTCTGATGTCAGCCATATGTGGCACTGCAAATTGTTAAATTTGATATTTTAAGTGCTGTTAAAAATTAAAAGAAAAAATACAAAAACATTATAATCCTCTTTCTCCATGAAAACCAGGAATATTAAATTGATGTTTCTCGTACATCCGTTTGTTTATTCAGTTTGTTTGTCCTTTTATATGTCCATATTTTTCAAAATAATTTATGTGTCTGCGACTCTTTTGAGATTATTTACCTGAATGTGAAACTTAATAAACAGTGCATAATTATTTTCTGGTTAGATTTTTTTTTCAAAAGTGTTTCCCGCTTTTATTTTGATTATTAAGATGTGAGACAGTATATTACATGAAACGTATATTTTCCTCGTGTTTTTGTCTGGAAATTTCGATAGATTTTCTTACACATTTCAAATGTGTCTGGCATAGGTGGGGAGATATCATTTTTTTTTATCATATTTTTGCTACTGTATAAATGCTGAGTAATATATAGATGTCACATTTTGTAGAATGTTCCACCTGTCTGCAACCAAATTAAGTTAAGATAATAACATCATGCTGAAACATATACATGTATCATCTTGAGTAAACACCCGATCAGCTGATCTACCCGTAATTAAATTTCCATTCGAACATGCCTGTGAACTTTATATCGCACTCTGGATCTGCATACATTTGCGATACAAACTTGAACATGACATGAGATTTGCCTGTCTGTGTTAAGTGTTTGGTAATGTAGCGGATAGAGTACAGTATGTTGGCTGCTCACGATAAGCAAGCAAGTTACAGACTCTCGAGTTTGGCATGGATTATGGCAGATTTATTTGATGATATCAGGTCACTCTATCATTAAGTGACATTAAAGCTGTACCTAGGGCATGTATCATGTTTGGGATGTTGTAGAAGTTTGACTTGTAGACAATTAATGACATTTTCTCCTCCACAGCGAGAGCATTTGAAGATAGCACAGCAGTATTTCCAGTTGGTGGGTGGGTCTGCCAGTGAGAGTGGTATGTAGAACTGGTCCTGAAGTGCCAACATACGTGCTGTTGCTGTCACTGATCATAAATTATAGCAGTTTATTGTTTCTGATTTGTACAAAAGTTCTCTTGACTTTTTCAGCTTTAAAAGTATATTTTTACTTTTATATTTACTTTTTGAATGGAATAATATTTATTTTTGTTTCATGCGAAAGTCTGCTTTTAAAAAATCATGGCTTCTTTTACTTCAATAGAAGCTAATCTTATGTAGTATTTATTGAATTGATACATACTAAAGTCTATACTGGTTGAACACCCCCCTCAATTACAATGACTGCCTGTCTTATGCGACACTATTTTTCTCGTGATTTTTTCTGTATACTGGGTCTGTATATTAAAAACACATTGCCTTATACGACAAGCGGCTGTGAAATCTTTCCGAAAATCAATAATCTTTATTTAATCAGTCTGTATAATGTATAGTGACTATTTTTTTTTAAGTTTTAAAATAACTATAGATCTTTTTTTATCACATAAAAAAGGTGATAATCACACATGAATTAAATATAATGAAATGATAGTTTCTTCTTTATATTGGTTTATGCTTGGTTCCATCAAACACATCAAAGTTGGTACATAACAATAATCAATTTGACAGTTTGTTTAAAAGTCAAATGAATTCCTTTGAAATGTATCTCAATTTTCACCAATGTCACCACCAGATAGCGTTATAGCACTAAGTAAGTGACATCATCTGTTGAACACAATAAATTTTCTGTGAAATTATTCATGACATTTCGATCATGTGACTATAAGTAAATAGCAAACCCCTGTATTATGTGACCTTTCTATCTAAAAGTCACATAAGACAATCTAGACTGTATGTGAAGAAAAAATAATTATACCGAACTTAAAAATAAAATGAAACAGCTAAACAGTTAAAATAAAAAGTCATTTGAAAACTGTTGTATAGATTGAACTAACTAAATAGACTGCTATTGTTTTGGTCTAGATATATGCTTATACACTGTAAGCCTTCGGTTCCATGAAAATCAAAGGCATACAAGAGTATTAAGTGAAAATGTATGTACTGTTTGAAAAACAAGGAGTTAAACTTTGATGATATCTTTTATACAGAGAGAAAACTTAAAGACTGCTCAGCAGTTTTTCCAGTTGGTCGGAGGCTCGGCTAGTGAGAGTGGTACGTAATGTTTAAAAAAATATGAGCCTCTATTGGAAAAGGTACCTTATAACCAGAGAGATTTGTATATGTACGCCTGCATATTGTCTTTAACAGTGTTTATGCACAAATATTCAACCTTCATTCAGACACCAATACTTCCTTGATGCAGTGAGTGTGTGATATTACTAGATAGTTCTGTCAGTTCACGCCATCAAGTCTTTGTTATGCATCTCCCAATTAAAAGAATGGTTAAGTGAAATTAAGTATTACCCTCTTGATCCTAAAAAAAGTTGTTTTCAATGAAAAATTTCTGAATTCTGAATGGGTCCATGTATTTTATTGATATTTCACGCGTACCTGTATAATATTTAAATAAGGCAAAGGTTGATATTGGTCAATGTCAGTCAAAATTTGTGGAGTTCTGGCCCCTTTTTGCTCTGATTTTTGGCAAATAATTGTTTTCAGATCAATAACGGAGGCATTCAGGTCAATAGACACATTTCTAGTTAATTAAGTATCAATCTTAATAAATCAGCTTTAGTTAACCCTTCACTCCATAGATACAGTTTCCCGCATCAATCAAAAGAGGCCTTTGAAAACAGTGCAGTACACCCTTCTTGCACTGTTTTCCACTCTGTCAGTTAATATAAACATAACTCGCCCAATAATTCAAAAGCCTTCTATATTAGGTGTCCAAAATCGTCTTTATTAGAGGTGTCCAAAGGCATCTATATGAAGTAAAGGGTTAAGAAGATTTTTTTTTTATAAATTAAGAGCTCTATAGTTATGATTGTTTACTTGACATCTTGTTAGGTATAGGATCTGTATTTGTGACCAATCAGATTTCAGTTTTATGCCTATAACCTATAGCAAATGTGTGTTCATTACATGGGACTTTGTTGATATCTGTAACTTAATATGTATGTTATGGTTCGCTTAATGTGACTAAGTCAACATGTATTAAATGTGAATAGCTACATGTATTACAATGTAATCTTAACAAAGGCTTTAATACTGTCTAATTGGAATCTGAATTGATTTTTATTGCAAGAAAAGAATGTTTCTATAAAAAAAAAAAATAGAGTCAAAAAGGCAGAATTTACAAATAATTAGTTGGCTCTATTTTTTGAATGTGTAGAGTAGTTTACCTATTGGGTTTAAGGTGCCTTTCCTGGTGGACTTGCTCTGATGCAGATTGAATCCAAATATAATGGACATTTTAAGGAATTCAGTGTGTGTTTTATATTATAAAATAGTTTATTCATCAAGTTTTTCTCCTTGTTTTATTACTAGCATAATAGTAGTTATTGTAAATGATTTTAATTTGTGTGTGCATTTTTTACATCTTTTTTGTTTTGACACACTTATACTTTAATTTTTCTCTGCATATAGTAGTGTTTTATTTGTTATCTTCTTTACATGCACTATATATTAAGTTTGGTTATCATTTGAGTATGGTACAAAAATACTTATAATTTTAAATGACAATAGAGAACAATTTTTATAACCACACAGAGATTGCATTTTGCAGTGGATCTTCTTTATTGGGTTGCACGCACAAAGTTGCTTATTTATGTGTCAACAAGTCGTAAAACTCCATTAGCTCTTTCAGTCATTCTTTATCAGCAGCTTGTGTAAATATGCTGTTGTAAAATTTATTTGGACCTAAAAGTATCTCTAACTGGTAATTTATTTTTACTGTATAGTGAAATTGCTTTTTTTATAGAAAATTTTAAATATCGAAAAATATATCTCCTGTTTTCATTTCATGAAATTACGAAGAGATATTGTGTTATACAGAGATATAAAGATGCATTGTGTTATACAGAGATATAAAGATGCATTGTGTTATACAGAGATATAAAGATGCATTGTGTTATACAGAGATATAAAGATGCACACACAAATTAATTGTGTTTATAGGTACATGTAGATTTTGCTCATAAACACAACCATAACAAAACTGCTCCTCAATCAGTTCAATTTATAATACTGTCATCCCACACACATTGTTGTTTTGTTAACGTGTTGGTTCAAGTTTCATTAGCATCACTAGTATGTCTTTTTTCTCTTTTTATTACTACATTTTTTTTATTTATGCATGGAAATGTAGCTTTAACTGATTATATATAAAATATCACCAGGATTTGGCAGAAATCTTGCCTGTTTTTTATGCCGTCGCCATTCAAAGGGCATTAAGTTTTGCCATGTATGTCCATTTGTTCTTGCATTCGCCATCTAGTTTCAAATCAATAACATTTGAAGTGAACTAAGTATTGTATTAATATTTAGTGTGTGTATAATTACAAAATACAGGTCTAGTTTGATATTTGTTAGCATTGGTAAAATTTACAGAATATATGACTCCTCTTTGATAAAAAATCAAAAGCGGAAGCATTCATGTCAACAGACACATTTCTAGGTTAGAGTTTATTTCCATCCATTTTTTAAAATATTGTAATATTATAGACGATTTTGAATCTCTACACATTATCATACATAAAGTCATGAATTATAATTTCATTACAAAATTTGGTATCTTGCTTTTTTTTCTGTGGAAGTAAAATGTGTCCTGGTTTTATGTTACTAACTCACCCGCCTTTATTTGTTTGGCCAAGGTGACAATCCTGTTTTATGTTTACCAGACCACTTGTCATATAACTTACTGATTACTTGTATAGTTTGATAATTGTATATGATATAAAATTGATTTAATTTTTGCCATCTGGTCTGTAATGTGTTACTCTTTTCCTGTTGACTTTCAGGGTTTAAAGTACCAAGAAAATAATTATCATCAGTTTAATTCTGGCAATTATGGAAAAAGCGTTTTGCTACTTATTAAATGAAAGGGAAGTAATTTTAAAACCATTTGTCTATAACACGACTTACAGTGAAATAAACATGTGTTTTTGTATTTCAGACACAATCCCTGGAAGACAGTGTATGGCATCATGTTTCTTTTTGCTGAAGCAGTTTGAAGATGTCCTCATTTACCTGAACTCCATCAAGGTACAATACCTGAATGTTCCTGTAGTGAAGTGTAGTAGAAGTCACCTCTACTGAAATATTTTCAAAGTGACGTGTCATATAACATCTCATAAAAAATCACTGTAGTTACCACATTTTTACATGTAGAAGATAGCTACCATGGCTATGACATGTTAACATGTAGGAGATAGTTACCATGGCTACGACATGTTTACATGTAGGAGATAGCTACCATGGCTACCACATGTTTACATATAGAAGATAGCTACCATGACTACCGCATGTTTACATGTAGAAGATAGTTACCATGGCTACCATGGTTAACATGCAGAAGATAGTTACCATGCCTATCACATGTTAACATGTAGAAGAGATTTACTATGGCTACAACATGTTTACATGTAAAAGATATCTACCATTGCTGCACTATGTAGAAGATAGTTACCATGGTTACCATTTATTTACACGTAGAAAATAACTACCATGGCTACCACATGTTTACATGTAGAAGATAGCTACCATTGCTACCACATATTTATATGTAAAGACAGTGAAGAGGATAGTTACCATGGCTATCATGTGCTTATATGAAGAAGATAACTTCCATGGCTACCATATGTTTATTTGAAGACGATAGTTAACATGACTTCCATGTGATGAAGAAGATACATGTAGCTACCACCACTACCACATGCTTACATGCAGAAGATAGTTACCATGGCTACCACATGTTTACATGTAGAAGAAAGTTACCACAGCTATCACATGTTTACATACAGAAGATAGTTACCTTGGCTACCATGTGTTTACATCTTTGTCATCTAAGGGTGTAGTTTATGCACTACATGGCACATTTAATTATTTTATCGATAAGCTTCTATACAAATTTATTTCTACAATTGAACTTAAGGCTGTATTGAAATTTTTTTTATTGCCACAGCATTCTTTTATCAAGTTGTATAAAGGTCCTAAATAAACGTTTCTATTAAGTTGTTTCTTTAAATATTGTAAATATGACCTTCTGTATTACAGAGTTACTTCTACAATGACGATACATTTAACTTCAACTATGCTCAGGCCAAGGCTGCTGTAGGAAACTTCAAAGAAGCAGAAGAAGTAAGTCTGGAAATATCCAACCATATTCATAAAGATCAATTTGTCAGTGGTGGTTTATTGGTTTTACTCTTTGAAATGTCATGAAATCATCTATTTAGGCAAATAAACAGAAAGTTAACTGTCTCACTACACGGTTGTGCACTTTTTTGCTAGAGTAATGTGATTACTGTGCTTGAAAAAATCCTATGTAATTTGGTTTGATGTTTTCATAATGGTTCATATGGGCGGGGATTTCTTGCTGCAGATGAGTAGAGCAACTGCTGGCATAACATATACTGCAATAAGACATCACTGGTGTTAAAAATTGTCTTTTATAGGATTATAACAAATGTATGTATTTGTGAGCAGTTGAGGACTTATTTTTTTGTAAAATTTGATGTTGATGAATTTTTTTTTTTTTTTTTTTTTTTTGTTGGTTTTTTGAATGGGGTTTAACGCCATTTTCAACACATTTCAGGTTATATATGGCATATCCAGTTTTACTGGTGGAGGAAGACCTCAAACTGAGTCAGACTGAGTAGAACCACCGTCCTTCCGCAAGTAACTGGAAACTTTCTCACATAAAGTTTTTGGAGCGAGCGGGACTCGAACCTACGACCATAGCGGTGAGAGGTAAGTGATCTTGAGACGGTGCCTTAGACCACTCGGCCACGGAGGACCCCACTGATGTTGATGAAACAGTTGCCTGGAACCCAACAATGTAGACACTGATTAGTTTTTGAAAATGGTGGTCCAGACTCCTTATTGTTTGAAATTTAAACTACATGTATGTGAATAAAAAGTGGAGAGTACTTGTTTATTTGTGTGTATTTATTACAGGTATTACTGTTGATACAAAGTGACAAGATAAAGAATGATTACACATATCTGAGCTGGCTAGCAAGATGCTGTGAGTGTTGTATTTTTTATACTCTCGCTTATCAAACAATAATGGAAAAAATGAAAAAAATGTATCGGAGTAGTAAAAAGTTCCCAGCTCATCATTTCCTGATGAAAAATGAAATCCAGAGAAAAATCATCATTTAATGATCATACGTGCATCAAGTAAATCGATTCAGTATATTAGAATTAAGTATGTCAGTTAGAGGATGCAAATATACAATTGCAGATGAAGGAATATGTGTTTGTCTGCCTACAACTTGTGGAGTGAAAGACCTTCATAATTTTCAGGCACTTAATTTGAAACTTAGTATACATGATCAACAAGCATGATGCAAATTGAGTGATGCTGACTTAATTCCATGCAGGGTAATTGCCCTAAAATTGCTGTATTGACATATTGCAAGAGTATTAATCATCTTCTGTTTTGGGGGTAGTTCAAAAAGAAAACAAATAAAACTTTTATCAGACTTGTGAATTATCCATCAATGACAGTTTTGACTGCTGTTTAGAACTTTCCATTCATGTTAGAGAAGGGGGTTAACTGTTACTTTACATTAGTAATATCTGTGAGAACTGATTTTAGAGAGTTGTATTTGTCAAGTGTTTGGCTATGAATTGCTATAATTATATTGTATAACAACACATCCTGGACCAGTGGTATCTGTGACCTTGTAGGCTGCTCCTCAGGAAAGGAAAGCATGACATGTACATGTATATACATATATTATCAAGTTTTATAGTCACATATTAAATTTGTTTTTCTACAATGCTGTTTTTCATGTGACATTTGTATTTCGCAGACATCATGAACAGAAAGGCACGCCTGTCGTGGGAGCTGTATTTAAAAATGGAAACATCAGGAGAGTCTTTCAGTCTGTTACAGCTGATAGCGAATGATTGTTACAAGGTACATATTCTTATTTCTTCTGTAAATGTCTTTGTTGTAGTGATTAAATTGTTATAATAATTGTTTTTACGATTATCTTAAAATTGAGGTTGGGGTGTATGGTAGTCACTGGGTCTATTGTTTGGTCTGTTGGTTTGGACTTTTGGTCAGTTGGCCTGTTGGCAACGTCTGGATTGAACACTTTCACAGCTTTCAGGCGATTGACTTAACACTTTGCATATAAAATAAAAATCGTGTTTGTCACACTAGCGTAATTACATGGTATTTCCCTTGCATTTAGTAAAATTGCTGTATATTGAGATGGTTGTGGAGCAAACTCCTGAGACAGTTTTCAGCCAGTGACTTGAACCTTTTCATGCATGATATACATGTATATCAAGTGTAGAAGTAATTTTGCGATGCTGAGTTAATTCCCTGCAGAGTTTCTGACCTTGTTAACATATTGTAATTGTTCTGGAGCAAACTACTTCACAATTTTCAGCTAATTGACTTAAAACTTTACATACATGATCAACATGTAGATGTGTTAGGTACAATTTTGTGGCACTGACTTAGTTCGATTCTGAGTTATTGCTCTTACACTCTGTAAAATTGCTGTATTAACCATATTGCAATTCATGTGGAGCAAACAACTTCTACAGTTTTCAGGCAATTGACTCGAAACTTTGCATACATGTTCAACAGCTTGTGTAGTTGTGCATGATGTAATATTTGTTAAACTGACTTTATGATTTGCAGAGTTACTGCCCTTGTGACCATATTGCAATTCTTCTGAAGTGAACAACTTCAACAGTTTTCAGGCAATTGACTTGAAACTGTGCATACATGATCAAGCATCAAATTAAAATGTGATTAACACAAATTTTATAATGCTGGCCTTATAAATACGTTGGTATTAATCATATTCAGTGTTAGGTCTAATTTAGAATAAATATCACCATGAGGCTTGGTATTAAGTTTCTAGCTCACTTAACCCTTTACTTCATATAAACGCCTTTTGATACCTCTAATATAGGCGCCTTTGGACACCTCTAATATAGACGCCTTTTGACACCTCTAATATAGACGCCTTTGGACACCTAATATCTGCCTGCACTGTTTTCAAACACCTTCTGTGATTGGTGCGGGAAAATGCATTTCTATGGAGTAAAGGGCTAAACATAAAAAATCTAAGACAGGTTCACTTTGCTTTTGGTTCGAATAATTTGAACACTCCTGCATTTGACTACCATTTTGTTTATTTTGTTACGGAGTATATGGATCCTGGTTGCCAATGCCATGTCAATCTTACATTGAATGCCGAGTATAATACACAGCCCCAAATGCAATGCAAATCTGCGAACATAAAAGAGGAATTCTGATATGCTTATGAACAAGCAGCGAAGACACTCATGCTCTGTCTCATTCGGGCAGGTATTCCCTGCATCAGAATTTAACATTGTTTACATATCTGTATGGTGTCATAATGCTTGTTCAGGCTTCAATGTTTATTTATGCATGGAAAGTGTTTTCGAAAAAATAAGATAAACATTTAAATTTTTTAAAAACATGTTTAAAGCTTAATATGTGCATCAAATGTTATTGTATGCCCAACTTAAATGGAAGCCAATTGCAGCAGGAGTCACAGTCAAGATATGTTGACTGGCTACTGTATGCAGGTTACTAAATATCCTGTGTTCATTGTCCGTATATTTTGTTTAATTGCTAATTGTTTTATTTATACATGTATAACTTCAATAGTACTATTTTATATTAAACTGAATTTTCTTGATTTCAACTTGTTTTAACCCTTTACTCAATAGATACGCGTTTTCCCGTACCAGTCACAGAAGGCCTTTGAAAACAGTGCAGGAAGAGTTCATATTGATCGTAACGAGCATTCTGAACACTTCCTGCACTGTTTTCCACTCTGTCATTTAATATAAACATAATTCAACCAATAATTCAAAAGCATTCTATATTAGGTGTCAAAAGACGTCTGTATGAAGTAAAGGGTTAACTACATGTTGATATAAACTTGACATCTAGTTTGACATTTGATGAAAAGGTGAAGTTGTTATTTTTTAACTGTGGTAAACATTTCTGTTCATTTTAAATAATAAAAAAGTTAAAGACCTGTAATCCTTTTTTTTCTCCATCAAATTGTATGCATGTATCTGTATCAGGCAGTTGGTGGACACATTTCTTGTTTTATGTATACATGTAAGCTTTGCCTTGATACAACTGTGATATATTCAGATGGGACAGTTTTACTACGCTGCCAAGGCCTTTGACGTACTGGAGAGACTTGATCCAAACCCTGAGTACTGGGAGGGCAAACGAGGGGCATGTGTTGGTGTGTTCCAGGTCATCATTGCTGGACACGAACCTAGGTACGATATTGTAGTGTTCCTTAATTTGAGTGTTGAATGCAAAAGTAAGGTATCTTTATTTATTTATACAGCAGTTTTGCAATGAACCTTCAATATGTTGCTGTTGGACATAGTATATTCCTCTAAGGTTATTACTTTATCCATGTAACAGAACTTTTTGTATGTATTTCCCTGTGACGTAGTGTCTCCTAGAAAATGTTAAGGTCCAGTTCTGTGATCTTCTTTATTTAGGACAACTACATGTATGTTTGACTTAAAAATGTGTAATTTGATTTAAAACCCTATAATTGGTTCTTTAAGCCTTTGTTTAAATAAACGTTAATGTCAAACAAAAGATCTTTGTTAAGTATTACATATACCTTAATTTGTTATCTGTTACTCATCACATATTCAAATTTGATGGTAAAAATTTGTGTAATAACTTATTCTGATGAGGATGGTGATTCAGTTATATAATTGGTTAATAATTTTATTCTTTTAATTTCAGAGAGACTTTACGAGATGTTATAAATATGTTACGAAACACAAGCAACCCGCAAGTAGAATATATGGTTCGAACTATGAAGAAATGGGCCAAAGAAAACCTTGTTCCGTTACCTTGAGAAGTGAGAACAATCAGAGACTGAAGATGAAGAGACGGAAAGTGCACATTTAATTCCAAAGGAAAACTGACACACATAAAGTCTTCAATTCGACTGCATATTATAAGAATCTTACATAGGTTGGAGCTTTGGATAGCAAATTCCGTCCTGAGGGATTTTCTATCTGAATTGAAAAAGCCATGTTAGATTATTTTTTCTTGCATACAAAACACATTGATTTTTTATTTTAATTTAAAGTATTATTGAATTTTACCACGATGGCTTTGAAATGACAAACTAAATATATTACATCATATGTTTTAATACGTCTAGCCATAAATTGTTCCAACGTCACAGCAGGGTAGGATGAGTGCGTTGAGGGGGTGTAAGATGAAAATTTCATACCTATTAAAAATCGGTGAAAATCATTGTCTAATATGCAAGAAAAAGTTATCTCCAACTTCAGCCTTTAAATAATGTGTTACATGGATATTGTTTATAAACAAAAACTTCTTGATTACTGACTTTAAACTGTGTTCCAGTGTTCCATTATGTGTCTCCAGTCATAATCCTGATAATCTTGACAAATCTGTAAACAAGATTAATTAACGTGCTCAAGTTTTCATACTGCTACTTCAGACTTACTAAACATGATTCACTAATAAAAAAAAAATAACATCCCTGTCAATGCATTCTCATTCTCTCTCTTAAAACTATAAAGCTATCTCTCTATATGCTTGGAGGAAAATTTATAACGGAACAAAACAGCTGCACAGATGTTTGAATGAACCACCAAAGTTGTTAAGTAAGGCAGAGTGTATTTGTGACTAATGTTTAGGTTGGAAACATGATACACAAGAAGAGTGCATGGTCATTTCTCAATTTCTGAACTGCTGTAAATATTGTTTACTTTGTCTTCATCCATATCTTCATTGTTAGAGATAAATAACTATTGTGATACTTATCATTCCTGAAGTAATGTTGTATAATATATAGATTTTTATGAGCACATACTTGTAAATTAATATCTATGAGCCTTTTTGTATAATGGAGGTTGTTTGTAACATGTGCTGGCTTAACTGGATTATTACCTTTTAATGGTGTTTGAATCCAAGGGATCAAATTGTTTCCTTAAAAATAAGATTACATGAGTTATCTTTCTTTGACTAACATGTTAAAAAAAAATGAGTTATCTTTCTTTGTCCTAAAACTTGTGTATATTTGAGTATAGATTTTATATGTCTGGTACACGTTATCATTGAGATAATCTGGACATGTTTTATCTGTGGGTCTCATTGCATTTGAAATTGATCAGATTTAAGCTTTTCAATCATTTATGCTTAGTAAAGTATTTATTCTTTAAATCAAGTTGGTAAACTTTACCCTGTTATAATTCATAATTTGATAAAATTCAAAATCAGATTTTATGATACAATTTACCAAAGGATCATTGTAGGTGAATACAAAGACTGTTATGTACATGTAATTATTTATTTATCCGTCCATGTTAATGATCTTGCTATTTTTCTGAAGCTTTACGTTCAGATAGTGTATTAGTAAGTCTTATTTTTGTAATAAAATGATTTATACTTGTATTTATTTCCATGTCATTGGACTTTCAAAATAAACAATGAAAAAAACAACAACACAAGGTATGTGTATGTGCTTCTCATTTATAGCCGTTTGTGTTTTTAGTTCTGCTGTGCCAGGCACTAAGTAAGCTTTTGTGTCATCTGGTGTCTGTCTTCTGTCCGTTAACTTTTGAAAATGACTTTTCTCTGAAACTGTTCAACAGGTATGCACCAAATTTAATGTGAAGTTTTCTTTAAAATGTGAATCAAATTGAAGCGCCCATGAGTTGTTGTTTTTATATATTTCAAATTCATTTTCCAAACTACATGACCTGGAGTTTTATATTTTCTGTGTAATATCACCTAGTGACATTCTCTCAGATGTATTCATACTAAGACCCTGGGGTCAGTGTAATACAGGGACATTTTTATTTTAAAAGTTTCTCCAAAACTACAAGGCCTTGAGCATTGGTATTTTGCATGTAGCATCACCTAACAACAATCTGTTAGAATTGTTCAAGCCATGTCCCTAGGGCAAAAACTGGCCCCAACCTAGGGACTTGGCCGTTTAACAAAAGAAAATTTTAATTTAATTTTTTCTCGAGAACCAAACAGCCAAACTTGCTGAGTTTGGGTTTCATGTTTTTTTATATGAATTGGTTAGACTGTATTGGGACTCAATATGGGGACTTTGCTTTTGGGAAAACATCTATTTTATGAATTATTGCTTAGTTATAACAGTTGAGACTGGGTCATTTAAAGGTGATTTGATACCCAGTAGGGGTCTGAAGGGAACCAAAAAGGAATATGAAAATGTGAACTTTCAAAATATTTTATCAAGAACTGATGAGCAAATTTCTTTGCTTATATGGTTTAAATGATTTTATGAGTAGGGGTTTAAAGTTTGTTCAGATGAAAGGGCTAGGGTCCATTGGACCTAGCAAGGGTAGTTTGATTCTTGCACAGGAATACTACATGTATGGGAAAACGGGAAATCCTCTTTTACTAATCTATTTTTGGTATTAGTTTTTTAGCTCTACAGACCAAAGACCAGAAGGGCTTATGCGATGGCGAGTTGTCTGTCGTCCATTGTCTGTTAGCAGCAATTTTTCTTAAACCACTTGGCCAATTAAACTTAAACTTCACATGGATGTTTCTATACAGAAGATTTTTTTTATTTGATATTCAAGATGGCGGATGTTACTAAAATTAGTCCAAAATTTAAAAATCTTTTTCTCATGAACCACCCAACAGATTTTGAAAATATTTATGTAGTAATTATAAACAACTATAGTAGTTATATTAGATTTGTTCAAATGGTGTCCCTGAGGTTAAAAATGCCCCTGCCCCGAGGGTTCAATTAGGGGACACATGTTATTAAAATAAAAATTTATTTTTTATAAAAGGAACTGATTTTGCCAATATTTTCATAGAAGCATTGTTTGGTCAAGGATGTTCTTATTTGTAAAATTGACTGGGTTCAACTGTCTAAAGGGGTCAGGAGGGGCCCCAAAAGGGTAAAAATTGGGAATTACAAAAATCTTTTTCTTAAGAACCAGTGAGTCAAATTTGTTCACATCAGCATACATCAACCCTATGCGTAGGGGTTTGAATGAAGATAAGAATTAAGGGACCAAATTTTTTTGGGGTGACTTAGTATTTTACATAGGGATACTATAGGAAAACAGAAAATTCTCATTTTTTCATCTATTTAGGCAAAATTATTATTCAGTTTGAGTTATGAAGCATCATCTAGTCATAGGAAATAAGATTTGGTTTAAAGAGGAGAATTTACTATCCATAAGGGGCAGGGTTGGTCAACAACCGGTCATTCAAATTTGTTCATAATTGATATAGGTTATCCCAGTGAGTATGGATTTAAATTTTGTACAAATCAATGGGCTTGTATTTATAGGGGCCTTGTAAGGACACTGAGTTTTATATAGGAATACTATGGGAAAACGGAAAAATCTAATTTTTTCTTCCATTTATGATTTTTTTATTCAGTTTGAGTTTTGAAGCATCTTCTAGTAAGATTTTGTTCAATATGAAGGATCGACTTTCTAAAAGGTTGGGTCACAAAATGGTTAAAATTGAACTAGTCACAAATCTTATTATCAACAACCGGTTAGTCAAATTTGTTCATATTTTATATAAATTATCCTGATAACAAATCAAGGGACGCTGGGATGTATAGAGGCCCTGAAAGGGGACTTTGAGTTTTGCATAGGAAAACAATGGAAAATGGAAAATTCTAATTTTTTTCATCCATTTCTTTAAATATGTTATTCAATTTGAGATCTACAGCATTGTTTAGTAACAGTAAATTCGATATTGTTTAATAAAAATAAAAGAATTTCTATAAGGGGCCGAAGGGTGGGGAGCAATATGGTTAAAATTGGGAATTTTCATAATCTTTCTCTCAATAACTTTCAGTCAAAATAGTTCATATTTGATATAAATAATCCTTACATCAGCAAGGTATTGAAGATTCTGCATATCAAGGGGTGGGATATATTGGGGCCCTGCAAGGTGACTTTTATTTTTATATAGGAATATTATAGAAAAAAACTGATTTTTTTCACTTTCGCATCGGTATGTACAAAGTTGTGAATTTCTTCCTAAGAACTGAACCAGCCAAATTTAAGTGTATTTGGTATTGATGATCTCTGAGTAGCAGTATTACATTAGCTCAACTGAAGGGAATGAGACCCTGTAAGGGCGTTTTAATTTTACATTGGAATGAAATGCTATTAACCTTCTCCCCCAACCACACACAGAGAAAATTCTCTTTAACTTATTAATTTTTGGTATTATTCTAAGTATTTTTAGAACTGGAGAATTGATTAGTTGTGACAGCTGAGACAGGAACCTTTCATGGGGATTTAATTCCCATAAGGGGCCAGCAGGGATTTTCAACATACATATTTTCAAGAACTGAAACAGTCAATTTTATTGTATTTGGTATTGGTGATCTGTGTGAGAAGTGGTTTTGGATTTGTTCAAATGAAGGAGATATGGTCCATTGGGGCCCAGCAAGGGGATTTTGATTTTACAATGGAATTCATATGGGAAACAGAAACTTTTTTTCCTCGTAAATTTTAGAATTATTTTAATCATCTTCAGGTGCTCAAGAACTGTTTAATCGTTACAGTTGAGATTGGGTCCTTTAAAAGGATTACATATCCATAAGGGGCCATCGATACTAAAAAATGATACGATTGTAAATTTTTTGAAGACCTCAAGAACCGTTGAGGCAAATTGGTTTTATTTCTGTTTATTTGATCCCAATGAATAGCGATATCAAATTTGTACAATTAAGGGCATCAGTGTTCATTTGGGCCCAATAAGGAAACATTGATTGTTAGCTCGACTATTCAAAGACTCTTGTTATATTTACTTATACAAGGACATCGTGTTTAAATGACGGAGCAATACCCCTGGACGTACGATATACAAGAATCCGAGTAGAACGTTGGGTCAGTGCTCTATTTTTTTTGTCTGTGGTGCTTGTTGGGTCCTCCATGTTCATGGTTTTGCTAATGTAATCAAAATGTCACCAGTTTTTCTCTTTAAATTTGAGCGGCTGAACATATGTTTTACTCCAATCCCGCCTCACACAATGGATGTTGTGTAATGAGAACGTGGTCCAGTGGTCAAAGACACTGCCATAAAACCTTATTTTCCACCACTGAGGTCGCAAGTTCGAGAACAGCTGGTGTAAAATTCTTTGCGAAAAAGCCAATGACTTGTGGAAGGATGGCGGTTTTCCATTCTGAACTCTTCCTTCACCGATAAATCCCCGCCGGGCAACAGTCACCGTGATGACTGATATAAGACATTGTGTCTCATTATCATTCGTCTCTCACCGCTGATTCAAGTGGGAAAGTTATCAGTTACTTGCGGAGATGGTGTGTGCTCGAGTACTGGTTAACCTTTCAGGATCCCAGGAAACAGTGGTTAGGTTAACTGATCGTCTGTTAGCCCTCGATGGCATAAAAATGACGATTAATATTCAATCAATCAATCAATCAATCAATCAATCAATCAATCAATCCTTCACCAATAAAATTGGATATGTCATACATAGACTTTATGTGTTAAGAATGTAAAACCCCATTTTATTTTTTAAAATTAATACATTTACTTTTTTTCACGATGACTTTTATGTATCGTGATGGTTGTTAATACAAGTGTGTATGTACTCGCAAATGTAGCACTATTTGCACATGCATAAAAACAGACAATGAAATTTAAACCTTTGAAGAAAATGGATTTATTTACGCAGCTATGCATATATATCGGCATTTTAAGCTGCATACTTGTATCAAATTACGGAGAGGCGGCAAAAAGTTAGCTTAACACCTGTGGTATTAGTTTTCAAACATCAACACCTGCTTTCTATTAAATGCGTTTATTGTAATGAAATATAATATAACAATTCCGGTCATCCTGTAACATGCATAAATAAAATATATCACAGAGTATAATCAAATACAAAATATAAAACACATAAATCGTCACATAATTCCACGTACACGGGTCTAACGTCTGTGATAGGCTAATAGCGAAACTTCTTTCAACTTTGCCAGCGTTAATAATGTGAAAATCACAGTGGGTTTGATAAATCTGGTACCAGAGACATATAAACAGAGTTTTTTTAACTGCAGATAGTTGATTAAGTTTCGGATGGCATATTTAAAGTTTTTCAAACTTTCCAAACACAACTCCTCCTGAACCAACCACTGAATTTTGTGATTTTGGTATCGAAAGAAAGAGCTTTATTATATTTTTTGGTGGTAAACTTCTCTTTTCAAGTTTTTGTGGTTATTTTGTGTCTGATAATTTTCTAATCTAACCTATGAAATAAGAAAAAAAACTCCTAAATATATCGATATGAAGTTTTTACCACCCATGGATAATATGTTTCTCTATCTTTCTATGCTGTGCAGTTAATTTTTTTGTGTAAAAACTTGTACACTATATACTCTTTCTTTAAAAAAACCCCGAACATTTCGCAAACATTCTAAATGTGTTCGTTTTCAACACTTACTACTTTTAATTCAGTGTAAAAAATAAGTGATAATAAGAAATAACCACCATTTTATCGGATTAACATTGGTATCAAAATTGTTCCATTCAGACAAAGGTTCAGTGTCATTAAAGAAATACTGAAGGTGCTACCCGAAATTTCAGCCATGTAAACTCAACTCCAAATTAAAGAAACCTTAAATTTTATTTCACTTGTATGTCAAAGATCAATACAGGGAAATACATGGATTTTAATAAAATGTCAAAACAATTTTTATAGCGTTTTGACTTATTGATTTTAAATTCACTATCCATTTACTCCATTTTTACTGTTGCGTGTGGCCACCTCGGGCTTCTATGCATTGCACGCATCGTCACTCAGTCTGCCCATCTGTTAGTTGTTGCTGGTTAACTTGTCTTGTGATTTTGTTATGCTGAACATGTGTTGTAACCATGAGTGCAACCATTTTTCACGTATGTTTTGCAATATTCGAGCATTGCGTGCGGACACGGATATACCTCCCCAAATTAAATGTTAGCAATGGATACACAGTTGATAATTCAGCATACATATATTTGGTTGATGAAATTGGATATGCAATGTGATAGATATTTAAGAAACAAAACTGTAAGGTTTCTTTTAGAGTTAAGTATATATTGAATTGCTGTTAGCCTGTAATTAAGTCACTACTTGTACTTATCTTTAATATTACTTTTAAACCTCCTTTAAATTATCAAATAACTCTATAAAACAGCCATTTGTTGAGAAAACAACAACATATAAATATATATTTCCCACCTCTCTTTAAGAACCCGTGCTGACGGTTTTATTGTAGCTAGATTAACCTGTTTTACCGTCAGAGATTTTGACTCTATTTATAAAATATTTTCTTTATTGTACTTGGAAATAATGAATCAACTAACGCATAAGAATCACAAAAAACACAACAACTATATGAAGATTTAACACAAATACCCATATTCGTAATATAATACTATTTTACATGATAAATAACCATAGGGTATACATACCACACCAACATAACAACACCCCACTGTATAAAGTTCTACTCATTTGAAAGAAATAGTGATGTAACATACACATTATATAATTGCGGCGATAAATGCTTCTCTTCTTGGTTTTTCATGTTAAAAAATGCATTTCATTATTTTCATGTTCATTTATTATTTGAATGACATTGTTGGTGTATTTTGAACATTTTGAAAGCATTGTCATGTTTGAAATGCGAATTTAAAAAATGAGACTTAGAAATTGGGACATGAATGCATTATTTCTGACGTCTACTTTCACTTTGACAACAGCATACACACTGAACTGAAAAGACATATCTGGGATAAGACATGGCCCTTTTCTAATGATACTGCAGATGTCAACACACAATAAAATGTAAGTTTACATTCTTTGATATGGGTATTTCTATGAATGACAAGCCGTTAAACAGTACTGTATATAGCAATAAAAAGGAAAATCAATGGAGGGCTTTCCTCTAGACCGTAGGTCAGATCAGGCGCGTAGCGTGGCGTACTGATTTACTCTACTGAGTCATGTTTGAAAACAAAGCCACAGCTAACTATTTTGCTTAATGTGTTCCAGTCCAATGAAGCATTAAAAAGTTTGGAAAGTTACCAGAAGCCACCATTTCTAAAAAAATTCCCTAAACCCCAACCCACAGGAGGGAAAATCCCCCTACCTATTGAGTAACTTCCAAATTTGTCACACTACGCCGCTGCCTGAGATATACCAGCATACCACGTGCATGCATTAAGCAACTTATATTACGCTAATACGTTGTTTATACCCAGTGGTAGATACTGTGACACGATCGAGTCAATTAAACATTATGCACTTACAATATGTTACACAATTACAATGTATTTATTATTTGTATCCAAGTGTTGACTACAAATTGATATCAAATCGTCAATACTAACTTTTTTAAAATAATTTTGACAGAAAATGTTATAAAACGTCATGTTTTCCGAATAAAACAATAAATACATGAATAAAGCACATAAACAATTTTTCTTAAAATGTATGATTATAAAATATTTGGAATGTATATAAGATTTATATAAAGCCGAAAATGGTACAATTTTTAATCATTAACAGTTACTATATAGAGACATTAATCTACAAAGGTTATTTATTATATATAACTTTTTTAAGAAATCAATAATCTAGGGGTCAAGAGGAAAGAATGGTAAGGTTTAATTGATCACCTGTTCGCCCTCGATGGCAAAAAAGACCGGCTAAACATTCATTCAATCAATTCATACGTTTTCGTTTTAAAAAGAAAGACATTTCGGTTGTTTTCTATCATGTCGATATATAAACTGATGAAAATAAAACAAAAAAACTTTACGCTTCATTTATTATAGATGATGACAAATGCGCTACCCAGGTCGTCGTTCAGCTGGGTGTGAGACCCTTTTCCAAAGTAGAAACGAAATAAAAGGGTTATTTTGATTTCATATTTGCATCATGTAAAACTATAAATTTCAGAAACAATGATAAGTTAAAATATATGTAAAATATGTTGAAAACTATTGAATCGGAATATATATAAACACAATCAAAACAAATGAGGTGTCTTAAATAATTTTGAGAAAACGTCCCAGGCCCGTAGTTCTCATCGTGTATGGGTACTTTCTCGTAAACTTCATAGTGTGGAACGCGTGGTTCAGTGGTGGAGCACTGGACTCCGGATCGGAGGGTTGTGGGTTTGATCCTCCGCCACGGCTATGTGTATTGTTCTTGACCTAGACACGTTATCCACATATGCTTAGTACTGGTTCTACCCAGGAAGACTCCGCATATGCTTAGTACTGGTTCTACCCAGGAAGACTCCGCATATGCTAAGTACTGGTTCTACCCAGGAAGACTCCGCATATGCTAAGTACTGGTTCTACCCAGGAAGACTCCGCATATGCTTAGTACTGGTTCTACCCAGGAAGACTCCGCATATGCTAAGTACTGGTTCTACCCAGGAAGACTCCGCATATGCTTAGTGCTGGTTCTACCCAGGAAGACTCTGCATATGCTAAGTACTGGTTCTACCCAGGAAGACTCCGCATATGCTAAGTACTGGTTCTACCCAGGAAGACTCCGCATATGCTTAGTGCTGGTTCTACCCAGGAAGACTCCGCATATGCTCAGTACTGGTTCTACCCAGGAAGACTCCGCATATGCTAAGTACTGGTTCTACCCAGGAAGACTCCGCATATGCTTAGTACTGGTTCTACCCAGGAAGACTCGGCATATGCTTAGTGCTGGTTCTACCCAGGAAGACTCCGCATATGCTTAGTACTGGTTCTACCCAGGAAGACTCGGCATATGCTTAGTGCTGGTTCTACCCAGGAAGACTCCGCATATGCTTAGTACTGGTTCTACCCAGGAAGACTCGGCATATGCTTAGTACTGGTTCTACCCAGGAAGACTCCGCATATGCTAAGTACTGGTTCTACCCAGGAAGACTCCGCATATACTTAGTACTTGTTCTACCCATGAATACTCCGCATATGCTTAGTACTGGTTCTACCAAGTAAGACTCTGCATATACTTAGTACTGGTTCTAACCAGGAATACTTCGAGCGTGCTTTGTCTAAGTTCGATTTATTTATATTTTAACTCGATTCTGAAGTAAGCTCAGAGATGGTTTAAATCTTTCTCGAGTCTGTTTCCTATGTAGGACCAGTACTGAGTGTTGTTTATGAGAGGCCATTGATTCGAACCTTGAATCGAACCCGATACCTCTAGCATGCGCGGTCAACTATTAAATACCGAATATGGCAAACGGCAGCATAATGGATACATAAAAGTCCGTGTATAACTATATCCTATCACATTTTGTCTCCTGTGCAACACAGACTTGTTCAATATAGAGATAAGAAACAAATATACAACATGCACATTTGATTTAAAACAGTCCACAACAGTGCACCGGTGCCTGAATATGTCTATGCCATGCTAAGTTTCAAGATTCTTGTCAGTTATTCTATTCCGATCAGTCGGGCATGTGTAAATGTATTTACATTTTAGTGAGTCAGAAAAAATATCTTTCTCTTGACTGACTACTGGCGAAAAACATTATTTACTTTTTGTACAGTAGAACCTCGTTGGCTCGAACACGGATGGCTCTAACCCCACATATAGTTTGAACCACTTACCTGGTATCGGCCGAATTCCTATTTCGATGTATATATATATATATATATATTATACATGTACGTTATGATGTTGAACAATACTGGACTCGAACAACCCTTAAGTCGAACTATTTTATCGTATCCCGCCGGATCGAGCCATCGAAGTTCTACTGTATTAGATATAATCTAACCTTTCATGGATTAATATAACTTTCGACTGTGACGTGTTTCACTCCAAACGAATGTGTGCATCATGTGTTACAGTTAACACACATATTTATCACATGTTTGCCTCCATGGTCTAAGAGTTTGTTCGAAACAGACACAACAAACAATGTGGCGGATTCTGTTCTACACGTCGATGAGCTGCTGAGGTTTACTAGCCATTATTTTGGACAATTCATTCATGTTCCTTTTCACTTTATATCTAAACACCCAGGGCGCGTCTCGTCTGGGTAAAATACGTTTTGGTGGCGGGAGACTACTTAAGTCGTCACATTCAAATGTCTCTGGATAAACAACGACGCCCTCGCCAGGGGGAGCTGTTCGCACTGATTCTGGTGTCTTCCTGGTCACTATTGGGTTAGAATGTCTGGATGACCTTGAAATTGACCTTGATGTTGACTTTGGCCTGACCTCTGAATATGAAGTGGGTACGAGTTGTAGCCGGATTGAGGGGTCGGAAGGTGTCTTAAATGAGAAATAGAACATTTAAACAACTAAAATAGAATTTTGTTAAACAGTTGATTGTAATCAGTCTCCTAAATAATACAATTAAATACACACGAAAGACGCCATGAGGAGGAATTATTGAATAATCAATAAAAATAGGCTTAACAAATGAAAATAAAGAAGAAGAATAAGAATAGTTTATTAGCTTAAACTGTTACAGTTTTCTCATTAAATAAACTGATTGCATTACATAAATTACACACATTACACATTAAACACTCTGTTTAAGATTACATAAGTTCACGTTTTCACAAAAAAGAAAGAAAAAAAAAGAAAGTAACCCTGACCAGGCTTCCAAACAAACAAACTATTGACGATATCTTATCTATGTTCCTACTTAACATTTCGTTTTTAGAAAAAACACATAGTATGTCAATCAATATATTTTAAAGTTAAAGCTACTTGTGTTCTTTCCAGGTACACTAAAATGCTTTCAACTCGGTAACTGTTATTCTGGGCAGCAACGCATGCCATTCAAACAGAAATGCTAAATTATAAAGCAAACATTGATTTCAGGTGCTCCAACTTAAAGAATTTATCGACGTTGAGAAACACAATTGAAAAAGGTATGATGTCGATAAGTGCAAAATGAATTCAAATTCAACCAGCAACGACACCATTGATTACGTCTGTGTTTTTACCCAAATATAGATTACGTATCGACAAGAGGATCCAATTTGCCTTAACTCATATAACATTTATCAGCAATTTCACCATTGTTGACCTATTTAATCTTATTGATGTCGTAAACGTTTGTAACTGTAAACTGTCCGATTCATTTATACAAGTCTTCTTATTTCAAATTATGATGGTAACGAAAATGATGCTACCGCTGTTACCACTACAACAACAACTACTACAACCTCTACTACAACTATCACTGTAACTGCAGCTATTATTATTATTATAATAATGTATACTTATTACTTATACTACTTCTTCTACTGCGACCATTACTACATCTTCTACAACAACAACAACAACAACAACAACAACAACAACAACAACAACAACAACAACAACAACAACAACAACAACAACAACAACAACAACAACAACAACTACTACAACAACAACAACAACTACTACAACCTCTACTACAGCTATTACTGTAACTGCAGCTATTATTATTATTATAATGTATACTTCTACTACTTCTTCTACTGCGACCATTACTAAAACTTCTACTACTACAACTACTAATACAGCTACTGCTACTACTGCTACACCTACTACTTCTATTACTAAATACTATTATTGTTACAACTATTTCTTCTACTATAACTACCTCTACTACTAAATACTACTACTGCTACTTCTACTTTTATTTCTACTATCATTACCACTACTTCTACTACTAAAACTACTACTGCTACTACTACTTCTACTACTACTACTACTTCTACTACTACTTCTACTATTACTACTACTACATCTTCTACCAAATACTACTATTGCTACTGCTACTTCTACTACTACCACAACTACTACTACTACTACTACTACTACTACTACTACTACTACTACTACTAATACTACTACTAATACTACTACTACTACTACTACAACTACTAATAATTCTACTACTACTACTACTACTACTACTACTACTACTACTACTACTACTACTACTACTACTTCTATTACTACAACTACTACTATTACTTCTGCTACTGTCTGTCTGTCTGTCTGTCTGTCTGTCTGTCTGTCTGTCTGTCTGTCTGTCTGTCTGTCTGTCTGTCTGTCTGTCTGTCTGTCTGTCTGTCTGTCTGTCTGTCTGTCTGTCTGTCTGTCTGTCTGTCTGTCTGTCTGTCTGTCTGTCTGTCTGTGTTCTTGACGGCCATTTGCTAGCTTTTAGTACATCCGACCAAAGAAAAAGGCAAATTATTTAACTACATGGAAATTTAGATACATAAAAACGGGTTACTTTCCTAGTAAATATTCTTAGAAAGGCATCATAAACGATAACATAATGATAAAATCAATTTTTGACTGGCAGCGAACTGGCATTCACAATATTTAAAGTGGTATATTCCCTTTATATGAACTGTTTAAGACAAGTGGATCCTTAATAAAGGTGACAAGTAACACAGGTTTGACTGTATACATGTACAAATATTAATACTATTTTGAATAATATAAAATGTTTCATTATATTTCTTTCTTTCCATTTTACTACAAGTTTTTTTTAATGTAAACTTTTATAGATAAGCTTTTTCCATTTATTTAGAATCAGTAGTTTAAAAACCTATATTTATTAAAAAAAAAATATTCTAGATTTTCAAAAAGTTTTTTATTGCAATAGGTCAAACGCTAAACCATTTATCGCTAAATATAAAAATTCAATATCTTAATAAGCCGGGTATAGAACGATTATATCCTGGCTGTAATGCATAAAGTAATACCAATGGATTAACGCACTCATAATTTATCTTGGTTTAAAGATTATATACTGGATTATTTATGTACTTCTAATATCTCAAACAAAATAGGATACTACCAATTCAAACTTTATGGTAAATATAAAGATTAATACATAATCGATATGTCTCGTTACATTATTATGTCCGGTAAACAACACGGTGTCGGTGTCACTGGTTGATATATCGAATCAATACTACAGCACAAGAAAATATATTTTGACTTCAGCTTGGGGCGAGATTTAAATGAGGGTATGCATTCAACGTTACTATTATCACCGTAGGTGATACATACATTCTTTAATTGACACGACGACACTCTCCTATCTCGTCAAATCCTCAAAAATATTTTTGTATGTGGTTTAACGCCATTGAAAAAAACACATTTCAGGTTAAATATGGCATATCCAGTTTTATTGCTGGAGGATTAATTGATTGATTGAATATTTAGCGTCACTTTTATGCCATCGAGGGCTAACAGACGATAAGTTAACTTAACCACTGTTTCCTGGGATTAACCAGTACTCGAGCACACCCCATCTCCGCAAGTAACTGATGACTTTCCCACTTGAATCAGAGGTGAGAGACAAATGATTATGAAACGCAATGTCGTATATCAATCATCACGGAGACTGTTGCCGGGCGGGGGATTCGAACTCACAACCCCTGGATTGATAGTCAGACGCGTAACCGACTGAGCTCATCGGGCCCGGCTGAAGACCTTATAATGAATCTGAGTAGAACCACCGTCCTTCCGAAAGTACTTGGCACACTTTCTCACATACAGTTGTTGGAGCGAGCTGGACTCGAACCCACGACTTTAGCGGTGTGAGGTACGTGATCTTGAAATGGCGTTTTAGACCACTCGGCCACGGAGGACCCCTACTCAAAGAGAAAAAGACCAAGTTTCATTTCTTCACCCGTTTGTTGTTTTTTTTAATCCATAGCGTGTACGTATATTATCATTAATCAAATTCAATCAAAAGTATCAAACAGAATACATTATTATGAAAACTGAAGAAACAACCAACCAAAAACAACGACGACGACGACGACGACGACGACGACGACAACAACAACAACACAAAAAGCACACCCGACCCATTGAGCTTATATTCCAACTATAAATAAAATAAACATATATTCGATTTCATTACTCCTATTTACATTTTATGTTACGGGATTTTCTTTTTTTTATCACTTTTTTTTGAGAATTGGTATATTTTTATTAAGAAATATACGAGTAGATTTTCGCAGAAAAATATCTAATTTGAAATAAAAACGATAAACGCTTATTTGAAGTAGAAAAAAAATAGATTTGTTTATTCAAAGAAAATATGTTAATTTGAAGATAAGGAGTCCACACAAACAGATCGAACAATGAAGCCTGTCAAATCATCAAACGTTTATGTGACCATAGATTACTTGCAAATATTGATTACATTCTTGCGTTAATCAGTAAGTACCACGATTTCGAATACTCCCTCCCCTCTCAAAAATACAAACAAAAATCAACAACAAAAAACAAGTCTGTAGTGCTGTGGATAGTTTTGGGCCGCTCGCGTTAGCCGTTGTGGGTTCGAACCTAAGTTTGATTTGATGGCCTCTCAAAAATGAACCACACTTGGTACAGGTTCTGTGCTCAGGGAGTGGACAGAAGAATGGATCATATAAGCTCTTAGCTGACATCGAGCTAAAATAAACAACTAGTACAAACTAACAGGTGTTTGGCATTTAATTCTTAGTCATAAAACAGATGCAATATATGTACTGTTCTAACCTCTGTTTATCCTTCATTTTTTTATACTTCTTACAGTTATTCCTTAAAAACTGAACATCGTACAGATATTTGAATCTTCTCACGCAAGAAAGATTGTATGGACAGGTAGATGATATGACAAAAAAGACGATACAAGCGTTCCCTGAACAATACCACTTGGCACACTGTCTAATTGGCGACATCAAGTTACTTGACTTCGTTGTTCGATGTGGTGAACTTGTTAAAACATATGCTAAGGTAGCTAACAATATGGGGTAAAGTTAGTTTTTATATTTTGTAATTATATATAATTGGGAACGGTGAATGAGCGTCTTTATGTGACAACCTTGAATAAAGTGTATTTATATTTCTTTTGAAAAGACGCTATTAAAATTCGGTCAATATGTAATAAAAATATCTTCATAATAGACATTCTATTTTAAAGCATAGATCTTAGTTATTTACAAACAAGTAATAAAACATATTATAACTAAATGTAAACGTATGTATGGACGTTGTTTGGCAATACACGCAATAAATGTACACCGTTACACTACTTTCACACTACGCAAATGTTTGACAACGTTAAAGTACACACATAATGATATATTTCATTACCTCTATAGTTTGTAATGGTTGTCCTTTAGCGGACCCTCTCAGCTTCACAGGAGGAAAGAATCCGTTTATTCCTCTCCGTTTCTTTTGTGAATTAAGTTTCCCCACATTAAATTCTATCACTTTCGGCTGGGTCGTCGGCCTTGTCATGAATCTTTTGGCGAATTCCGAAGGCGTATTTCCAGACAACCCCATTCTTTTATTTCCGACACCGTTCGACGGTGGAATAATCCCCGAGCCGAGCATATCGGACAGTGTGAAATTCTGCGGGTTCGGTGGAATACTCCTGTAAATGAGATTCTGTGCGTTGGAACTCCTCGGATTTTGTGCTACCATCCCAGATACGTTTGTTCCCGCGGGAGTTGTAATACCACTTGTTTCGATAGATGTATATCCATTGATTGGCGGTAGCCTAACACTACCTGCAGCGCTGACAGACGGGTGAGATATGTGCGGCATTGTTCCCTGTATTTATATAAATCCTCTTGTCGCGCTATTCATTTGGCAAAAAATAATTCAACTTTGTTTGAATTATCTACCATGTTCAATCAGTCAACACGTACAACACAATTGTGGTCCTCCTAGATTTTTATGCGATATCTATCACAATTTAATAGATAAACTTTGAAAAGGCCCATATAGGCGTTAATTTTTACCTTTAGAATCTATCGATACTTGTGTAAAGGCATTTGAATTTTTATTAACCGTTTAACGCGTTCTATACGATATGCCAGGACATCGAAATTGATAATATGCACATCTTTATGCAAATCCCTAACACTGAAAATGTAGCATATGACAGTATTCAACCTATATATAACTAACGATATTCGTCTGACGTGCTTTTCAACTAAGGTAATAGAAATAGCGATAATTATTCACGTCCATTCAACATATTATAAAATCTATGTAAAAACAGAAAACGATTTCACAATAGTGTCTATTGAAACTTGTCCAAACTTTTAAGTAGGTAACAAAAAGGCCAGTAATTGCACCGCGCTATCAATAGATACACGAGCGAAGTTGTCCTTTAGAAGTTTTTTATTGTGTTAAGAGATATACTCCTTCAAGTATATTACCGCGAGCTAAAATGTTACCGGAGACTTACAACTTATTAATCATAGGTTAAAATGAAAATGGTAGAATGAAAGGAGATTATGAAAAACTTGGCAAGACCCGTGCATCTGCAAACATATGATTACCTTTTATTCCCGATTTATGTGCAACGGTCAGCATTTGGACGGAGCCAAATTGTGTGAAAGTACTTGCAGTTAGCATAATCCATTTTAGACTGCATGTTGTGCTATGATGCATACACGTGACCCTATTTTAAAGTAAACTACTTTGGAAGTGGCGTAGCTTCCTATAGGCTCTGTAGGCACGTGCCTACACTTCATTTTTTGAGCTATAGGAAAAATGAAAATCCAAAAATCAATAAAAATCGGACCCCTGTGGTGGTGGTAGTGGGGTCAGCCATAAATTTGCAACAAAAAATCATCAAATTTGATCCAGATATTTCATTTTACACGTTGAATTCAATGTTAATATTAATCGGGGGAGCATGGCCCCGAACCCCCTACAACTGTGCCTATACATCGTTTTCAGCCAAGCTACGCCACTGGTTGGAGTTTTGAAAAAAAAGGTAAGACGATTAAGTGTGAACCTGTACATTTAAATACATGGGCTATTTCTATTAATTGTCAACTCGTTTTATCAAATAATTTACGTTGCAGGAGTTTAATAAACCCATATCATAGTTTTACATTAACTTGGCTCTCGTAACTATGTAAATTGCCTAGATACGTTCCGACTTTCCCGAATAAATAAGTGATGTCAATTTGTCATGGTAAATGACGTTATTTTGTGAAGCTACGAAGAATGACGGGAACAAATATGTCGTTCCTAATAGACATGATATGTTAAATTAAAGGTAAATATTATATTATGTGATAAAAATAATCTTACATTCCTGCTCATTTATTATTATTTAACTCGTTTAATAAATTCAATAATGAATGAGCACTCATGTAAGATCCTCTATATATCAATCATTATGACTACATATGTGGAAGATATAGATTATAATTTCATTTCATCAAATGAAACTGGTAGTTTCCCAAATTAGAAAGCCGCTGGCAAAATACTACATTTAGTTCCAATGGATACAACAAGTCCATCTTTCGTTGACCCCCCAACCCCCCACCCCGCATTTTTACTACTTTTTGTAGGCTGATTTTTTATGTTATTAACACAATTCATAAACTCAACTGTGAACTCTTCACAATACTTTATGTTTTTCAACGTGCCGGGAAATATATTTGAAACCGTACTTCATATAATTGTACAGTCTATATGTAAATATAATTACGAGTATTTTTTTCCATTTCTAACAGTGAAATTATAAATGATAATTTTCTATTCAAACAGTAAGATGCAATATTTCGTTTTATTGGGAAATCCTTATCAAAGAGTTTAAAATGCATATACTGTGTGCATGCGATTTGCGTGCATATATCTGTCTGTCCGTACAAACGTACGTACGAGTATGTACGTACGAGACACATTACATGTATAGGTTACTTATGAAGATACAAGATACAAGATGTTTTATTGAGTAAATAAAGGCCTCCGGCCCAAAATACAACAGTAATTGTTGATCATTGATGTTTTACAAAGTTCTGTTACAATATATTAAATATACATTTGAAGTGTCTGAAAACTGGTACAGTATATAATGTGGAACTATGTTTTATCTATAATTTCAAACAGTTTTGTTATAAAAAAAGCAATTTTTCTAATAGTCTCTGGATTCTCGCTGAAGAAACATTGAATAATAATAAAAAAAAATTAAAACCAATGCTAAATACAAGATAGCAAAAATGTGAAAATAAATTTTGAAACCTGGTGCTTGTACGTGCCCATAGTAATACCCGCTACCCCAACACATATACACATAAACACAAACATATTATTTACAGCTGCAGACTAAATTAATGTTGTGTATGTATTTGTATGTGAACTACACACCTGTACTAAACGACAACATTTTAAAGATGACAGAAAAATTAAAGTCACAAGTTACTAATATTTTATGATTTATTTATAAATAACGACAACTACCCGAGACATTAAATTAAAATGATATGTTTACACGGAAATTGGTAGACCTAATGCAGCATTTACGAAGTGCATAAAACATATGAATTATAAAGTAATTATTCAAATTGTATATAACAAGAAAGATTAACGGATTTGTTAACATTATTTGGCCTGCTTTTAGATTAATGATTATTAATCGATCTGCTGAGCTTCGTGAACTGTAAGTATGCATATGTTGACATTATCAAATATGAATATCGAATAATGTAAATTACAGTCTGTAGCTTGCTACGGTTTCTGTAACGTTGTTTCTACATGTAACTTATTACGAAATAAAGACGATATTAAATTTTATTGAATGTATAAATATTAAATTCATATACAAAAAAATATAAGAGATAATGGTAACATTGACCTACCAGTGAATTATCAACTGGTGGTTCGACCTATACTAAAAAACAGTGGTTACATGTTTGCAGAGAAATATGTATACACGGTTATAGACACAGTATTCATCACATATTTTACGGTGTAGAAGTGTAATAAATCCATGGCATTTTTTTTATATACGCCTAGTGTCATATCACTTCCGATTCATCGTTCAGTGTTTTCCGCATAACTCGGCTTTCGTACGTAAAACATATATAAAAATAAATATATATATATATTTATAATAAATATATAAATAGCGTCGATTTGTCATAGTAAAGTGACGTTATTTTGAGACGTTACGTCACACGACGAATGACGGAAACAAATATGCAAGACATTCTATACATGATATGTTAAATATATGGTAAATGTACTAGTTTTCTGAGTTGTGTGATAAAATGAATCTTACAATGAATCATTATTCAATTTATTGAACTCGTTGACAAAAATGATGTAACGCTCGGCAGATCCATTATACATATTACACAGCGTAAAAAATAGCTCAAAGCGCGATATGTGACACATACGGCCTAAGACGAATTCAATGCCACAGCCATATTAAAGGGAATATATTAGGATTTTTCAAAATTTTAAAATTGGCTAAAACATTTTTTTCAATATATCATGGCTATATATTCTCACTGAACCCATATTGCCAAAAGGGTGTCTAATTAGATATGCCAAAATAATATATTGAAAAGGGATTTTCTTATTTGGGCTACGCACCTAGGTTGGGCTAAAACAGATTTCCCGCTTAAAATTACAACATATTTTGTGACGTAATAAATGATTCACATGGTTACATTTTGATTTCAATATGACCCGTTATACAGGTTGACACGTAGTAAAACTTGTTTCATCTTCGAAAGAGACCGAGTATCTATGTTAAGGTATTTAAGTGCTGCGTAATTTTAGAATGAGGATTTCGTTTCAAGTTTTTCAATCCAGTTAGAATAACGATTATGTCACGTTTTGTTGGATTTGACATACCAAACCATTTAAATTCTATGTCTTAATGATAATGAGGTGCTTTTTATATATTTTAAAAATAATCTTTAAACATTTCTAGCATTTTCCCCTGATATACTCCCTTTAAAATTAAGATACAAGTGTATTAAAACTGCTTACCTTGTTTTAGATTTTTTTCAAGATTTCTTTTAGAAAATGATTACACTTGACCATCATGTATGCTATATTGATGCAGTTCAAGTGAAGAAGTAAATACACGCTTGCATATTAAGTAAAATATGTGCTTTAAAAGACAAAAACACTTGATGATTATCATTATCATCGTCACCGTCACGTCATCATCATCATCATCGTCAACATTATTATTATCAATATTATTATTACAAAGATTTCTGAAACCAGTAAATGTACATCATACGTGATGGTTACTGAAACGGCGCTTTTTCTGCGCTTTTTCTGCGCTTTTTCTGCGCTTTTTCTGTTGTACATGTCATGATGTATGTGACATGAAATTTTGTATTTTGTTCTAAGATGGCTGTTTCATTACATCCACCTTCACAAGCACCTTTATTAATAACAGTATAGTTGACACGAGCTAGCGTGACGTAGGCCCATATAACGGCGTATGTCTATATTAATGCAGTCACATTTATGCATGAACACGATTTGTGACATAAGGTATGATAAACCTAAAGTCTATATAATCTTTACACGAATGGAAAATAAAAATAAAGAAATTATAGAAAGACAATGCCTTTATGATAATTGAAATATGTATACTCACACTGTATAATAATGTTCAGATGTTTTGCTATTGGTACTACCATACGCTCTTGGTTATCTCATAATAACTGCTGTGTTTACACGGATGATTAATTTAAATATTTAAGTTTTTTTTGTTTTTGCAATTAGACAAACATGCCGTCTCAACATGGTGGAGATGGGATATCTGATTTACGTAAATCGCTTGCTCACTTTAGCTATGAACGAAATCAGGAGCGGGTAGTGCTGCTGCCGAAGCAGCAATCAGTATCAAGTAGCGATGTTAGCAAAGTGTACTGTTCTGAAAATACAACTATAGCTACGGAGGACGAAGACGAATATGGCAAACAAACTGCTGAATCACAGACAGTCAGAGAAGCATCAACAGCTAGAAAGTGTATCGTTATGATAGCATGCCTGTACATCAACATGGCAGCGTTTGGAATGAATATTGCGTTAGGCGTAATTTATGTAGAACTTATTTCTGCATTTAACTCACCAAGGGCACAAGCGGCTTTGGTACAAAGTTTATACATGGGTACAGCACTAGGTAAGGTTGTTCAGAGTTGTTTTTACTAGTCTGTCTAAATATTATTGTTCTGTTTCAGATTTATCTTTTATATAAATGAACAGATTTGTCTTTTATATAAGAGAACAGATTTATCTATTATGAACGTGAACAGATGTATAAACTAAAATGAAGTGAACCGATTTATCTATCACATACATGAGATTATCTATCATACAAATGAACATTTTTATCTGTTATGAACGTGAACAAATGTTTATCGACAACGTCTGATTTTTAAACGTCAACATTAAACTAGCCTTATGTTTTTCACCACCCGAAGAAAACTCAAAATTCGACTTTTAATCCTTATATTTACATTATATTCTCCAGTTTTTTTTTAGATAAAACAATTACGTTATTTTCTTAATTTTGATATTTAGAAAGCATATTATACGCATTAAACCGCAAAGCAAATGTCATGAATGTAACGGCGATGTTGTCAACATAATATTCACTATTAATATTTCGAATACAACACCAAGTGATTTAATACAATTTGCATGTATAATTGTTTTTTAAGGAATTAAATCATTGAATTTCTTTATTGCTGTTAAAAACAAAAAAATAAATAAACACATTTCATCTCACGCGAAGCCTTAGATCTTTATTTTAATCAAAGACTGTAGCATTTAGACGACTGGGAAGAGATATTATAGCATTAATATGTTTTTAATTACATCCTTGTAATATTTACAGGTGGAGGTGTACTTTTTTCTGGAATCATCAAGAAATACAAAGCTGGTGACTTAATCATTATTTCATCTATAATTGCAACAGTCGCGTTGTTAACAAGCTCCTTTGGAAACAGCCTTCCAGTCATCATAGTTCTGGTAGGTGTCGTTGCTGGTCTTGCTATTGGTTTGAATATTCTTGGATCTTTTGTTGTTGTGAATTGGATGTTTGCCGATAAAAGGAAAATGGCTCTTGGTTTACTTACGCTTGGATCCACAATTGGACAAACTCTTATGCCTGTAGTCACAAACGCCCTCGTTGAGTCATATAACTGGGACGGAGCATTATTTATTATAAGTGCCCTTTTAACATTTAACTGTGTTGCTTGTGGACTGCTACTACGTTACTCTGATGAATACTTCATAAAAGAAGATGGTAAAAAGACAGCGACGACCAAAGGTGCTAAATGGATTAACTGTCTAAATGACCTACCTTTTATTGTATATTTGGCGGTTATAGTTGTGGTCAATCTGACATCTATGGTTGAACAACTGTTTGCAGTTGACCTTGTTGTGAGTAGAGGATATAGCCGGGAGTCAGGGGCGAATCTATTGTCTGTTAACGGACTACTCGGGTGTATTGGACGGTTATCTGCTTCCTTCATGTTGTTTGTTCGTCCAAATACCCGCCCAGAATTACACCTTTCGTATGCATTTATAATTTGGGGCCTTGGACATTTCTTAATTATTCAATTTTCTGGCTATTTAGAAATGACGTTATCCATGATGTTGCGTGGTTTTATGGCCGGACTGTCTGTATCGTTCCTACCCAGCATGCAACTTGAGTTGAGAGGTAGAGATAATTATCCGCAAACACTAGCAATTAGCAATTTCCTTGTCGGTACTAGCATGGCCAGCGGCGGATTTCTTGGCGGATACAGCGTGGATGTCACTGGTAGTTATGACGTCATATTTTACATTGCAGCGATATCGTCAGCATTATGTGGTCTAGGTTTTATTCTTATACATTTTATGATAAAAAACAAGACTGTAAGCAATAGTCTTTCTAACAACTATCAGACATTTTAAACATTCAAATTACACCAATGCTGTCTAAGCATAGATTAGAAGTTACATGGGATTTGCTACGCCAGTTGGAAAAATCCATGTAACTTCTAACCGTCTTGGAGGTTGATATACTCTCTCGTAACGTTCTACGTTCTATTTTGAAAAATCTAAGAGATCTGGCTGAGAAAATAGGACATCTAATCATTGCTTTACTATCCTTATTATTTTACCATATTTAAACAATGAAAATTATTGTTGTTATTGTTCCTCGATACCACCTACTTTTTTTATTTGTATAAAGAATGCTATTTATATACATGTATCAACACAGAGTATCATTATAATAATGTCACACGATCAAGAAAAATTGAATATACACTGCATCATTATTTTTAATGTGTATTCGTCAGAAATTGTTGAACAAATTATACTTTTATAACCTTTGCATAACGTCAGATTTTCATATAATATTTAATTATGATGCACGTCGTCGTCGTTATAGGACTCACACCACTATTATCTCCCTTGAGTACTCCGGACCTACTAATTAAGGAGGTAGAAATAAAACTTTAGTTCTCTTTTTCTTCTTTTTTCTTTGTACGGCAATGGTTTGTTTTTTGCTAGCATGAGTTAAATGGTCAGTATTTTAGAAATCACCACTGAAAGTTTGATGCTGATACCAGCTTTCTGGACAATTCTGTGTCATTTCAGAATTGTTGGTTCGAACCGCATCTAGGGCCAATAGTTGACATATTATTACTCTAGAAATTGATATGTCTCACAAAAGCATTGAATTAAAAAACAACAACCTTGTCAATGTATGCTTTTTTCCTTTTTAATTGCATATCTTGAACCAGTGAAGAATATGACACATGCTGCAGAATTTGATTTTTCACTCTGTTTTGGACATAAATGTTACAATGGAGCCCTATGGGAAATGTAATAGTGGTGATAGACGTATATCTATACACATTCATCTGTCTGTAAGTCGACATTGTCGCCTAAACTTTAAATCAAGAAAAGATAAAAATATCATTTTTATATTGATTCTTCACATTCATATTGAATAAAATAGTATATGCAATTGTATACAAAGCGCCTCAACGACGATATGGATTTTGGTCCAGATCCTAATATAAGCAACACTTACTATGTTTTTTTCAGAAGGTAACTAAAGTCAAAGGCTGATTTTTTTAATGTATGAATTTGTATGCAATATAATATCTAGTACCCAGCACCTTCCAATAATTCAACAAGATATTGAGAGAGAAGAGAGCTAAATATATACATACTAAATATACATAGACGTTCAACATTAAAATCTACTATATGTGTACAAATGTTAGTTGAGCTGATAAAGCATGAATTGACAAAACTATATATATGTAAGGTCACATTATGATCTCATTAAACTTTATAACGGTATGTACATGCATATTAATAAATTAAATACTCACAGCTCATGTGGATTTCTTACATTGGCAGTTACTAAGTCTGTAAGCTGAGATACTGTTATCTGAACATAACGAAGACGAGATATCGGATTGTAAGCTTTCGCTCTCTTAACAAAAAACATGGAAACGAACGCGAAACAAATACGTATCGTACAAATAAGGAAAAAAACAAAAAACAATCATGGATATTAATACATTGCCACATTCTTTGAGAAATACATATCTCGTTCAAAATAGGCAACATGTTGAAGAAAGAACAGGAGGACCGCCACAAGAAGCATCCACGGCTAGAAAATGTGTCATCATTGTAGCATGTTTATGTAACAATGTGTCAGCCTATGAGATGGTTGTGACACTTGGTGCTATTTATGTGGAATTTATTTTAGCGTTTGATTCTACTGGGGCAAAGGCAGCTCTAGTCCAAAGATGTGTCCATGGGTACTTCATTAGGTAAGAATCAAACCGGCTTCTTTTTAACGAATGTGTTAAACATTTGTACACGCACTGTTACTTGCAAATTAAAATGAAAACAAAACTATGATATAAAATATCATTCTCGTATATTTAATAATACGATATGTTTTAAATTTACCTTATTATTGTTTCAGGAAGTGGAGTTTTATTTTCTGGAATCATCACGAAACATAAACCTGATGACTGCATGATCATAGTTGCGACTTTCATAGCCACAGTTGCTTTGTTGGCGAGTGCCTTTGCCAGCAACGTCGTTCTAGTGGGAGTTATCGCTCGTCTTGGCATAGTTATAAACGTTTTTGGATCCTATGTCGTTGTAAGCTGGATGTATGAAGGAAAACAAAAAATAACCCTTGGTATTCTTACTATCGGAGCCACATTTGAACAAATAGCTAGGTCTACTTTCCCAAATGCTCGTATTGATATTTACAATTGGGATGGAGCAATACTAGTATTGAGTGCACTGTTGGTATTTAAATGCATTGCTTTTGGTTTAGTTTAACGTTATTCAGAAGTATACTTTTATAAAGGAGATGTTTCAAAGAAGACCGTTATAAAATGGACTGATTACGTAACATATAAGCATTTATCCTATATTTGACTATGACTATTTTGTTAACGTTGACAGCTTTCGTTGAACATTTGTTTGCAGTGGGCATCAGTTTATTAAGGGGCCATCAGAGAGGCTGGGACAATGTTGCTGTCCATAAACGGTATATTTGGATTCCCAGGACGAATTATTGGTACATTTTGTCCGGATACACGACCAGAAATTCATTTATTGTATTCATTTATTATATGGACTACTGCTCACTTCCTCTTTATTTATTTAAATAAGTACTGGGTAATGGTTCTGTCTATTACACTTCGTGGTTTGTCTGGTGGATTTTCTGTAGCATTTCTACCAAACATGCAACTTGAGTTGAGAGGTAGAGAAAACTATCCCCAGACTGTCGCTATTTGCAACACTTTAGCTGGAGTTTGTCAAACACTAGCTGGGTTCTTGGCGGTTATAACGTGTATGTTACTGGTAGTTATGACGTCATATTCTACACTGCTGCGGTCTTGTCAGTGTTTTGTGGTATCGGTTTCGTTGTTATGGCCAGGAGAACGCCTTCGAAATTAGTTCTACCTACCAGAAACTGTGATTTTTGTGTACATGTAAATCAGAAGTATTATTAATATGTGAATAATACTCAAATTTTATTATTGATTTAGAGTCATTGATTAAAGTTGATTATATACATAGAACCACATACATGTACAACTTATTATTCAAATCGTTATTGTTGCTAATATTGAAAATATTGCTTATAATAAGTCGTTACGTGAAATGACATTTCGGGAAAATATGATTATTTAAAATTCATATAAAACCCACATACTGTAACGTAATTGAATGCATCTTTCGGATTATTGTTCAAAAAGGGGTATTAACTATTTTTTATGAATATACTAAATATACAAAGCTGCTGTTACAAAAAAGAAACGTATTCGAATGACATGATATGTATTGTAAACAAGCACTATTTACTATATGAATTGGCGCTTTCTATTTGTCGCCTGATTATCAATCCAGGTGTAACCCCACCATTGATTTTTGTTCTTTATTATATAGTAAATAATAAAAGTTTGAAGGCTTGTCATTCATAGAGAATCCCAAATGAAAGAAGTGAAACCCACATTTTACTGTTTGTCAACCTCTGCACTATCAAAATATGATGAGAAAAGTAGGGGTCATGTGTCATATTAGCGATTTTTTTTCTGCTCAGTGTGTACACTGGTGACAAAGTGAAAGTAGACTTCCGAAATCATGTATTCATACCCCAATTTCCAAGCATCATTTTTTTTTCTAAATTCTTAATTCATACATGACAATGCTATCAAAATGTTCAAAATACATCAATAATGTCATTCAAATAAAAAAAATGAGCATCAAAATAAGGAAAATGCATTTTTAAAGAAGAAGAAATGAGGATTATTTATAACCGCCTTCATGCTACTACCCCACGGAAGCACTTCCTTTTTGCAATGGTGGTACTATGCCTACAGGGGTGGTGAGTTCGTAACCCGCCCAGCCACAATCTTCGTGATGGTTGATATACGACATTGCGTCTCATTTCCATTCGTCTTTCACCGCTGATTCAAGTGAGAAAGTTGTTAGCTATTGCGGAGATGGGATGTGCTCGAGTACTGGTTAACCTTCCAGGACCCCAGGAAATAGTGGTTAGACAGTGATCGTCTGTGAGCCTTCGATGGCATAAAATGACGCTAATTATTCAATCAACAAATCGATTTGTCTCAGTCAACAACTTAAATGAGAGAAATATATATATATATATATTTATTACGATATGTCATATCTTTGTCTTATTTCGTTGTAAAACTTTGTAAATTACATATGTCAAAATTTGCCGATTGTTGAATGAGTTTGAAACTTGAAATTTGCTTATACTCGATAAGTCTTCACATTCTTTACGTTCATTCTCATCCGATTTAAATTGTTGAATTTCTAGAGATGTGGGACAATTTAATTGCATATAAAACTATGTAACATAATGAGAGACAAGAGTGTTGGTGCTAACTGTCGAACTATACATTGCCGTAGTTGCAACTTGAACCAATGAATTTCACTGTGCCATTCTCTATCCAATGTGTTTTGGATAACTGTTTAATCGCATAACATTTTTATTACCTGGTTGATATTGTTATAAATATATTTACTCTTCGGAAAAACACAGCATCGTGGTCTAGTGGTCGCTTCGGTGTCAGTATAATGTGACTGGTTGGGGTATCATACCATATGTCTACGGCATGGTACTCCAGTGTGACAGCGCTCAAATTATTGTCTCAAGTAGTCACCGTCGCGATATGACTGAAAAATTGTTTAAAGCGACGCTAAACACCATACAACAACATTTGAAGTGATTTTTAATTGTTGAAAGACAACTCGACCAGAGACAACCGTCCCTCATTTTGCGACAACTCGTCTCATACGTTAAGACAACTCGGCTCGTACTTTAAGACAACTCGTCCGATACTTTAAGACAACTCGGCCCGTACTTTAAGACAACTCGGCCCATACTTTAAGACAACTCGACCCGTGCTTTGAGACAACTCGGCCCGTACTTTAAGACAACTCGGCCCGTACTTTAAGACAACTCGGCCCGATCTATAAGACAACTCGGCCCGTGCTTTAAGATAACTCGGCCCGTACTTTAAGACAACTCGGCCCATACTGTAAGACAACTCGGTCTGTACTTTAAGACAACTCGGCCCGTACTTTAGGACAACTCGGCCCGTGCTTGAAGACAATTCGGCCCGTGCTTTAAGACAACTCGGCCCGTGCTTTAAGACAATTCGGCCCGTACTTTAAGACAACTCGACCCGTGCTTTAAGGCAACTCGGCCCGTGCTTTAAGACAACTCGACCCGTGCTTTAAGACAACTCGGTCCATTATTTAAGACAACTCGGTCCATACTTTTAAACAAAGCATCACATAAAGATGATACATACAGATATATATGATATTAAAACATGTTTTGAGTGATGTCACAAATGGTTTTGCAAAATAAAATGATATGTATATTTTTAAATATATCGAACAGGGCCGGCCAAACGTTACTATATTTTCTTGTTCAAACACACTTTCACCTGGTTTTGCTATATTATACAATATGTAGTTAATCTATATATCATGCCAGCCGGTATTTTATATATATTGGAAAGTGCACACTATTAATGATTTGTTTTATTAATATGTTCGTACTCACACCAGTACAATATAAATAAGACAAAAAGGTAGGATAGTCTATTCGTTTCTGACTGCAGGTCATACTGCAGTTATTTCCCTTTGCACGAAAAGTATTGATATTTGGAAAAAACTGCACTTTGTTTTGTTCTTGTATGATTATGATTCACGTCGCCTTCAACAACTTTTCAGCTATATCGCGGCGCTGCCTACTTGAGACAGGATTATAAGCACTGTCACACTTGAGTATTAGACCGTAGACACTTGGTATGATACTACACACATAGTATGATACTCCACACATGGTATGATACTCCACACATGGTATGATACTACACACATGGTATGATACTTCACACATGGTATGGTACTACACACATGGTATGATACTCCACACCGAGCCGACCAGACCTAGAACTATTCTCTAAATGCTGAGCGCCAAGCAAGGACGCTTCTCGTATTACCATTTTACAAGTATTTGGCATTTAAGATGGATCCTCTACCACTAGAATACCGCTGCGGTTTATTTGTTTTGTTGATTAAATATCACTTTATATACATGTAGAGTGTCTTGATACATAATTTAAAACTCGGAATGAAAGAGTCCAGTAAAATTATGAAATACAATGTTGAACAGTTATCTCAGTCAAACATCTACAGAAACCTCTTTTAATTTAGAACGTCCATATTAAAGAATTAAAAAAAAAGACATTCAGTCATATCGAGACGGTGTCTGCTTGAGACAGTATTCTGAGCACTGTCACATTGGAGTATCATGCCGCAGACACATGGTATTATACCCCAACCAGTCTCATTATACTGACCGCCTAAAGACTGAATGCCAAGCGAGGAAGTTACTAATACCATTTATCAAGCCTTTGGTATGACCCAGCCACGATATTCCGCATGCAACTTAGCTAAGGTGGACGCTCTACAACTTCCGCGGTTCCTTGACAAAGGAGGTAGTTACAATGTTAAGCCGAATGTTTTTGAGCTCTTGTAATCCCGAATTGGGTAGCATAATAATTATAATTCGTTATAACGATAGCATTTTTAAAAAAGTACATTTAATGCATTATATTTCTGAACTAGCTAAATGATGTATCAATAAACAAGTTATACATTAGAAAATATATGTCGAGCGAGCAGAAATAGAGTCGAAATAACACACCATTTCAGAGACAAACGGTGTGTATGAATCATTATAAAAAGAACCTACCACACATACAGAAATTGTGACGACATATGTTAATTCTTTAGAACAATGATTAGCATAAATATCTACTGTTTGGCGGTGGAAGTGGAGTCTTAGCCCTATTTACCGACCAAGCCAACCTCGCTCTGTCACTATTCGTCGCATAAAACAAACAAAGAACATTACGTTGACGTGTGTCAGTAATAATCATTCTGTGTATTATAAGATAGGATTGTCTGAACTAATCATGTAGTTTTCACATCCACGTATCATTTATAAATTTATGATCAATTTTTAATTTTATACGTACTTATGCGCAATCATGCTGCTTAACATATATTACGAAATGTTCAGTTCTGGTTTATAGCCTAAGTGTATACGTATTCTGACTTTTTTTATATATAAAATAAGTATATACAGATATGTATAGTCACATATACCTTGATGATAGTGTTGATAGGCGCTAGATGTTCCTATCAGAAATTGTCGATATAAAGAAATTTATACATATCACGTGAATTTCGGATTTCTATAGAACGTTTTGTTTCCTTGCTTTGTAGCACGATGCCGTTGTATAAAGAAATTGAAGATGGGATCTCTGACTTCAGTCTTTCTGCTACGTACACAAGTTATGAAAGACAACAAGAAATAGTTTACCTTTTAAAGAAACAAAAATCGTTCACAGATGTTACTAGGTTGTCACAATCGTTGGAACATTCAAACGACTCCTCATTTGAGAATGACGGACATGGAGAATCAACGACAATACAAACAAAAGAAGCGTCACCGGCAAGAAAATTAATTATCATGATAGCATGTCTGTACTTGAACGTAACAACATTTGGGTTGGTCGCCGTGCTAGGGGTTATTTATGTGGAACTTATTTCGGCATTTAACACTACCAGGGCTCAGGCTGCCCTTGTTCAAAGTTTATATATGGGAACGTCTGTGGGCAAGTATTTTATTTGAAAGTAATTAAACATGTGATCTTACCAGTGGATGTACGTTTGTATTTAAATATACATATAATAGCTCAATAAACTTATATTTATCTAGAATTGGCTGCAATTGGAGAGAATTAACTGACTCTTTATAGGAATGAACATGCTTCATTTTGATTTTTTATATGCATGAAAAAGTTTTTAACAGATAAATGCGAAATAATAGACCATACCAATGATTTGAACTTCCATACACAGTATATGGTTTACCACTAAGGATATTTCTTTCCAATGTAGATAGTTTATAGAATAGTTACAAACAAGTAACAATTGACCTATTTTGTTAAATGGTCTGTATATATTGTATTGATCAGGTATAAGATGTCATCGGGTTGACAATTGCATTTTCAGTATGACATTTACATATTGCATGCTACATTATAATGCCTTTTATTTAATGATTAAAATGTTGCGTCATTTATAAAAAATAAAATGACATATTCGCATATACTGATGTTGTACAATATCTAATTCCCATATCAAAACTAGCTTCAATGATGAAGTTCGGTAATCAACTCTATTGAATTATTGTTTAAGCTGATACAAATATAAAAAAAAAAAAAACAATAATCTTTATTTATCAATGGATAGCGCATAATTAATCTATGTCATATATCATCTGCAAAACGTTTGTCATATATGAACAGACACTCTCTTCTGTGATATTAAGAGAAAAGGGTGTTAATGTTAATGGAAATAATTTTATTCTGTAATGGAAGCTTCTTTTTTATATTTTTGATAATAGCCGCACGTAACGTGTTCTTCATTTCGAACAAACTCATTGTCAGGAAGTAATGTGATATTACAACGTTGGTTTTAACTTTTTTATATTATTTATAACCTCTTGCGGTCGTGAATACAATAACAATGTACTCCTTTAAATAAAAAGTTCAGGAAAAATATTAATTATAATTTATAGCAAAATCGTATTATATTTGATGTATATATCCTTGTTTTAAGGTTAGATTTCAGTCTGTTTAATGATCTGCTAGAAATAATATATTTATTACAATAATGTTATACTTATTCCAGGAGGTGGTGTCTTTTTTTCCGGAATTATCACGAAATACAAAGCTGGAAGCTGTATCCTTATAGCATCTCTCACTGCAACAGCTGCGTTGTTTGCAAGCTCCTTTGGGAACACTATTGAAATTATCATAGTACTTGTGGGAGTTGTTGTTGGTCTTGCAGTTGGTTTGAACATGCTTGGATCATTTGTTGTTGTGAGTTGGGTGTTTGGCGGTAAAAGAAAAATGGCGCTTGGAATACTTACACTTGGTGCAACTTTTGGACAAATATTGATGCCAATAATCACAGATGCACTTGTAGAGGCATACTATTGGGATGGGGCATTACTAGTAATAAGTGCTCTGCTGACGTTTAACTGTGTTCCTTGTGGGCTCGTCTTGCATTACTCCGAGTTATATTTCAATAAAGGAAATAGTTTGAAACGGAAAGAGACAAAAAGGACAGATTGTTTCACAGATATGCCCTTTATCGTATTTTTATCAGTCACTTTTATTTTTGCTGCAACAGCTTCCGTGGAACTACTGTTTGCAGTTGACCTTAGCGTGAATAGAGGGTTTGGTCGGGAATTAGGGGCAACATTGCTATCTATAAATGGCATTCTAGGATTTATTGGACGAATTATTGGTACCACAATTCTAACATTTCGCCCCGATACGCGACCGGAAATACACCTGGCATTTTCTTTCTTGGTGTTGGGTCTCGCTCATTTTCTGATCATTCAAGTTTTAGAATATTGGCAAATGTGTTTATTTATGGCTTTGCGCGGTTTGATTGCTGGTTTCGCAGTAGCTTTTCTACCCAGCATGCAGCTGGAGTTGAGAGGCAGAGAAAACTACCCACAGACTGCCGCTGTTTCTAATCTGTTAAATGGAATTGGTCAGACTCTTGGTGGATATCTTGGCGGATACAGCATAGATGTTACAGGAACCTATAACGCCATATTTTATATAGCGACTGCAGCGTCCGAATTATGTTTTCTTTGTTTTATTGCTATATATTTTATGATTAAGTATTGGAAAGTCTGAATAACACTTCCAAATACATATCAGTAATTGTAAAAAAATGATAAATGTAAATTACTGTGATAAAGTAGTAAATGTACTGCTGAAATTGTAGAAAAAGTCAGAATAAATGTGTTATAATTAACTTGATATCATGATTGCCTTTAAAACATATCAGCGTGATTGTCTCCTACTGTATAATTGGATGATATTAAGCCACACGTATTCTAGTGGAATAACTGCTGATGAGCTTACATTGGGTCGGTCATCCCGTCTTCCTCTCTCGAAATGTGAAGGAATGAAATATGGAATTGCCTGTTTCATTTCTGGGCGGGGATACGACGAAATTCCTAGTACATGTAGTTCAATTCTTTTAATTTTTTAGTTGGACTGTTAATTTTCTTGTCAGTATCTGTATTCAAGTCAGCAAAACTAGAATTTTGTCTTTGATAGCATCATGTTCATATCATTATTATTTATATTTCTAATGTATTCCTTTAAATCGACTAGGATTTTGCCGTTGATAGTTCATTTCATGATGTATCCTTGACTTTATGAAGAATGTTCCAACAATGTATTTATGATTATTTTATTGTGAAATAAAGATTAATGACTCTTTACTTTATTTCTCTTTATTTCTCCACAGCACCCTAACTCATAAATAGACGTTATGCCAAAAATGAAAACATCTGCGTATTTATAATTAGGTTATTGTGGTCGGATTACATTTTGAACATGTTGAAAGCATGGTCATGTTTGAATTGTGAATTTAGAAAAACACTGAACACTACTTTTCTTATCTTATTTTGGTAGTGTTGAGGTTGACAAACAATAAACTGTTAGCTTTACTTCATATATATGGGTCCTTCAATGAATGATTAACATGCACACTTCTTTTATTTACTTCATTGTATATAATAAAGAACAAAATTTAACGGTGGGTTTACACCATTAATGTGATTCACCTTATACTTTATAAGGCTTTATTTGATTAATCAACGGCATATTAACATGCAATTATGTCTCGACGTTGTGTTTGATGTTCATTTTACATGTATAAAATAGAAAAACAACACATTCATATAATTGTGTAAATGTCAATAAAAATGTCAGATTTGCACGAGCAACGAATCAGGTGAGGACAAATTTTGGCCTTTATCCGAGTTCAAATTGATATTTGAATAAACAATGCAAGTATACTATTGAAAGTATTGCAGCCTTTCTAGGCACAATAGAATTTGTTTAAACAATTTTATTCATTCAAATTTACATACATACAAATCAGTATCAGTATAAATATGGATAAGAACGGAAGATAAATCTTACAGAGTTTTTCTCCACAATACATTTATTGTAGTTTGGGGTGCTGAATCGGACTAGTTTCACCGTTGCTATGCTGTCGTTAAAGAAGCAGGGCTGCGTACTAAAATGACCGTGTGGGCCCTGACTGACAGGACACGGATGATCTGCTAATCCAGTTACGATTATGATATACATGCAGAGTGTATTGAATAGTAATTGGAAACTAGGAATAATAGGCTAAAGTACAATTATGATATATATGCTGAGTGTATTGAAAAGTAATTGGAAACTCGGAATAATTTGCCCCAGAACGATTATGATATGAATGCTGAGTGTATTGAAAAGTAATTGGAAACTCGGAATAATAAACACCAGCACAATTATGATATACTTGCAGAGTGTATCGAATAGCATTTGAAAACTCGGAAAAATAGGCTACAGTACGATTATGATATACATACAAAGTGTATTGAATAATATTTGGAAACTCGGAATAATAGGCTACAGTACGATTATGATATATATGCAAAGTGTATTGACGAGTAATTGGAAACCCGGAATAATAGACTCCAGTACAATTATGATATACATGCAGAGTGTATTGAATAGTCATTAAGAACTCCTAATGATAGGCTCCAGTACCATTATGATATACATGCAGAGTGTATTGACGAGTAATTGGAAACTCGGAATAATAAGCTACAGTAGGATTATGATATACATGCAGACACGGTGTATTGACGAGTAATTGGAAACTCGGAATAATAGGCTACAGCAAGATAATGATAAACATGAAGGGTGTATTGAATAGTTACTGTATTTAGAAACTATGAATAACAGGCTACAGTACGATTACAATATACATGCAGAGTGTATTGACGAGTAATTGGAAAGTCGGAATAATAGGCTCCAGTACAATTATGATATACATGCAGAGTGTATTGAATAGTAATTGGAAACTCGGAATAATAGGCTCCAGTACGATTATGATATACATGCAGAGTGTATTGACGAGTAATTGGAAACCCGGAATAATAGACTCCAGTACAATTATGATATACATGCAGAGTGTATTGAATGGTAATTGGAAACTCGGAATAATAGGCTACAGTACGATAATGATATACATGCAGAGTGTATTGAATAGTAATTGGAAACTCGGAATAATAGGCTACAGTACGATAATGATATACATGCAGAGTGTATTGACGAGTAATTGGAAAGTCGGAATAATAGACTCCAGTACAATTATGATATACATGCAGAGTGTATTGAATAGTAATTGGAAACTCGGAATAATAGGCTACAGTACGATAATGATATACATGCAGAGTGTATTGAATAGTAATTGGAAACTCGGAATAATAGGCTACAGTACGATAATGATATACATGCAGAGTGTATTGAATAGTAATTGGAAACTCGGAATAATAGGCTACAGTACGATAATGATATACATGCAGAGTGTATTGAATAGTAATTGGAAACCCGGAATAATAGACTCCAGTACAATTATGATATACATGCAGAGTGTATTGAATAGTAATTGGAAACTCGGAATAATAGGCTACAGTACGATTATGATATACATGCAGAGTGTATTGAATAGTAATTGGAAACTCGGAATAATAGGCTACAGTACGATAATGATATACATGCAGAGTGTATTGACGAGTAATTGGAAAGTCGGAATAATAGACTCCAGTACAATTATGATATACATGCAGAGTGTATTGAATAGTAATTGGAAACTCGGAATAATACGCTCCAGTACGATTATGATATACATGCAGAGTGTATTGACGAGTAATTGGAAACCCGGAATAATAGACTCCAGTACAATTATGATATACATGCAGAGTGTATTGAATAGTAATTGGAAACTCGGAATAATACGCTCCAGTACGATTATGATATACATGCAGAGTGTATTGAATACTAATTGGAAACTCGGAATAATAGTCTCCAGTACGATTATGATAAACATGCAGAGTGTATTGAATAGGAATTGGAAACTTGGAATAATAAGCTACAGTACGATTATGATATACATGCAGAGTGTATTGACGAGCAATTGGAAACCCGGAATAATAGGCTCTTGTACGATAATGATATACATGTAGAGTGTATTGAATAGTAATTGGAAACTCGGAATAATAGGCTCCAGATCGAGTATGATATATAATGTTGAAACGATGCCCCAGTCAAGTATTTAAAGATACTATTTAATTTAGAACGTCCGTGAAAACTGATTGTTGTCGTTGTTGTTAGTGTCGCTTTAAACATGATTTCAGTCATATCGCGACGTTGTCTATTTGAGACGATATTCTGGGCGCTTCCATTCTGTTGTATCATGCTGAAGAAACATGGCATTATACCTCACCCAGTCCTATTATACTGCTGATAACGGCCGTCCAGACCGAAGAACTGTCCTCTAAATGCTGAGTGCCAAGAGAGGAAGCCAATACTTCCATTTTCAAGTCTTCGTTTGACCCTGCCGGGGATCAAACCTACGACCTTCCAAAATGCGCAACGAACGCTCTATTACTAGATCACAGCTGTGATTTCATGATAAAGAAGGTAGTTACAATGTTAAGTTCAGTGTTTTCATATCTTGTAATCTTGAATTGGATTAATAATAATAATAAATTGTTATAATGATGGCGTTTTTAAAATACATTTAATCATTTAAATTATTTTTTTATTTCTGATCAATAAAACGATGTAGCAAAAGAAAGGTGAATATTAGAAAATATATGTCCAACGAGTAAAAATGACGTTAAAAATACAACAGTTCAGAAACAACGGTGCGTATGAATCGTATAATTCTTTAAACTTAATTACGTCCACGTTCATCCATTTGATGTTACTTTACAGCTGCGTGATTATATCAGCTATACAACTACCCAAAACGAATATGTGTTTCGAGCTGTTTAAAAAATGAATTAATGCAACCAATATATTAAAAACATTATGCCAGTTTAATGTTCGTGAAGCCCAAAGGGCTTCTCGACAACACTAAACTGCCCTAACGTTTTTCATCACCCGATGAAAACTCAACATTCGGCTTTTAATCCTGATATTTACATTATATTTTCTTACTATTTCAGATAAAACTATGACGTAATTTTTTGGAATTTTGATAACTAAAAAGCAAATTGTACAAATTAAACTGCAAAGCTAATGTCATGAATGTAACGGCGACATTGTCAACATACTATATAAGTGCACGCATTTGTTGGACAACATATGACAAACGCCATATGAAACTAACGGCAACATGACGTCTCATCAGCAAAACAAATTCATACAACCAATGAATGCAAACTGGTCCTTTTTAGCTCCGCCCAGCTGCAAGTGTTTTTCATTGGAAAATGAAATGCAGTAAATCTATATAGTTCATTTAGGCTGATTGCAGTTGGAATGTGAATGCAATTGTATATATATGTTTGTATAGTATATGAATATAGTGATAGTTATAGCACGTGTCGAATATGTGCCTTGGCTACATGTAGAACCATCTGTATAATCTTACCGTTTTCCCTATCTCTTCTTGTCATTTTCTTTTACCAAACCGTGATTATTAAATTATTTTTGTTATTTTCTGTTCTACTATTGTGAAGTGCGTGAAAAAACAACTGAATACAATTAAATTCTACGCCATGCTTTATTTCTGTATCAATTCTTTATGAGATGAGTTGTAACTAATGCTGTGGGTCGACCCAGTTGTAAACATTACGGCAAAATAATGTTTAAATCTATGAATTATCTGAAAAGGGTGATTCACACAAGCAGATAATGCGGCGACAGATGTTAATACTTTGGAACGGTCAGTGTCATAAACTTATTTTACCGGTCAAGCCAGCCTCGCTCTCTCACTCATCGTCACATAAACGACGAATAAAGAACATTGCAATGTGTCAGTAATCCTTAAGGTTTATTTTCTGGCAAGTGTGTGTATTATAAAATATAATTCTCTGAATTAATCCTGTAGTTTCACATCCACGTATGATTTATAAATGTTGGATCAATTTTTAATTTTATACGTACTTATGCGCAATCATACTGCTTAACATATATTACGAAATGTTCTGTTCTGGTTTATAGCCTACGTGTTTACGTATTCTGGCTTTCTTTACATATATAATAAGTATATACAGATATGTATAGTCACATACACCTTGATGGTAGTGTCGATAGGCGCAAGATTCTCCTTTACGGATATAAATAAATAAATAAATAAATAAATAAATAAATAAATAAATAAATAAATAAATAAATAAATAAATAAATAAATCTACGCATCACGTGAATTTCGGATTTCTATAGAACGTTTTGTTTCCTTGCTTTGAAGCACGATGCCGTTGTATAAAGAAATTGAAGATGGGATCTCTGACTTCAGTCTTTCTGCTACGTACACAAGTTATGAAAGACAACAAGAAAGAGTTTACCTTTTAAAGAAACAAAAATCGTTCACAGATGTTACTAGGTTGTCACAGTCGTTGGAACATTCAAATGACACCTCATATAAGAATGACGGACGTGGAGAATCAACGACAATACAAACGAAAGAAGCGTCAACGGCAAGGAAATTGATTATCATGATAGCATGTCTGTACTTGAACGTAACAACTTTTGGGTTGGTCGTCGTGCTAGGGGTTATTTACGTGGAACTTATTTCGGCATTTAACACTACCAGGGCCCAGGCTGCCCTTGTTCAAAGTTTATACATGGGAACGTCTGTGGGTAAGTATTTTTTCCCCCATATATTTCATTTGATAGTAATTAAACATTAGATCTTATCAGTGGATGGAAGTTTTATTTAAAGATACATATAGTAGCTCAATAAACTAATATTTTTTAGAAATGGCTGCAATTGGTGAGAATTTACTGACGCTTAATAGGAATAAACATGCTTCAATTTGTTCTTAAATGGCTGCGAAATAATAGACCATACCAATGATTTGTACAACTTTCCATACACAGTATATGGTTTACCGCTAAGAATACTTTCAATGGGAATAGCCTGTAGAATAGTTGCAAATATGTTACAGTGATCTATTTTGTTAAATGGTCTGTATATATTTGCATTGATCAGGTATAAGATGTCATCGGGTTGTCTATTGCATTCCAGTATGACATTCACATATTACATGCTACATTATAATACGATTTTTTAATGATTATAATGTTGCCTCATTTTATAAAAAATAAAATGACATATTCGCATATCCTTGAATTGTACATTATCTAATTCCCATATCAAAACTACCTTCGATGATGTAGCTCGGTAACCATTTCTATTGAATTATTGTTTAAACTGAAACAAATATAAATATAAAAAAATAATAATCTTCATTTATCAATGGATAGCGCATAATTAATCTATGTCATATATCATCTGCAAAATATTTGTCATATATAAACAGTCCATCTATTCTGTAATATTAAGAGAAATGTGTGTTTATGTTTATAGAAATAGTTTTATTCTGTAATGAAAGCTCCTTTTTATATTTTTGATAATAGCCGCACATAACATGTTTCTTCATTTCGAACAAACTCATTGTCAGGAAGTAATGTGATATTACAACGTTGGTTTTAACTTTTTTTTTATATTATTTGTAACTTCTCATCTTTGTGAGTACAACAACAATGTTCTCCTTCATAGCAAAATCGTTTTATATTTAAGGCATACATCCTAGGGTAAAATTTATCTCTGTTCAATAGATTGTGTCAAATAATATATTTATCCCAAAAATGTCATACTTATTTCAGGAGGTGGTGTCCTTTTCTCCGGAATAATCACGAAATACAAAGCTGGAAGCTGTATCCTTATAGCATCTCTCACTGCAACAGCTGCGTTGTTTGCAAGCTCCTTTGTGAACAATATTGAAATGGTCATAGTACTTGTGGGAGTTGTTGTTGGTCTTGCAGTTGGTTTGAACATGCTTGGATCATTTGTTGTCGTGAGTTGGGCGTTTGTTGGTAAAAGAAAAATGGCGCTTGGAATACTTACACTTGGTGCAACTTTTGGACAAATACTGATGCCAATAATCACAGATGCACTTGTTAAGGCATACTATTGGAATGGGGCATTACTAGTAATAAGTGCTCTGCTGACGTTTAACTGTGTTCCTTGTGGACTCGTCTTACATTACTCCGAGTTATATTTCAACAAAGGAGATAATTTGAAAAGGAAAGCGTCAAAATGGACAGATTGTTTCACAGATATTCCGTTTGTCGTATTCTTAGCAGTCACTCTTCTTTATGCTGCAACAGCTCCCATTGAACAACTGTTTATAGTTGATCTCAGCGTGAGTAGAGGGTTTGGTCGGGAATTAGGGGCAACATTGTTATCTATAAATGGAATTCTCGGATTTACTGGACGAATCATTGGTACCATTATTCTATCATTTCGTCCTAATACTCGGCCGGAAATATACCTGGCATGTTCCTTTTTGATGTGGGGCCTCGCTCATTTTCTGATCATTCAAGTTTTAGAATATTGGCAAATGTGTCTATCCATGGCATTGCGCGGTTTGTCAGCCGGTTTCGCAGTAGCTTTTCTTCCCAGTATGCAGCTGGAGTTGAGAGGCAGAGAAAACTACCCACAGACTGCCGCTGTTTCTAATCTGTTAAATGGAATTGGTCAGGCTCTTGGTGGATTTCTTGGCGGATATAGCGTGGATGTTACAGGAACTTATAACGTTATATTTTACATAGCGACTGCAGCGTCAGAGTTATGTTTTCTTTGTTTTATTGCTATATATTTTATGATTAAATATAGGAAAGTCGAAATAACACTTCCAAACATCTATCAGAAATTGTAAAACAATAATAAATGGAATAATAAATGATAATTACTGTGACATACATATTATAGTAAACGTACTGTTGAAATCTTTAAAAAAGACATAATTGCTGTTATAAATAACTTGATATCATATCTTTCTTTAAAAATGATCAGCATGAGTGTCTTCTAGACTAAGTGTAAACTTGGATGACAGAAAGAAGTTTTGTTTTGTTTTGATTATATATATATCAATATATTGTTGTAATAAAATAATTAGTTTTATATTCAAATAGAAAAATCGTTCCCGGGGGATAATTGTTTTAACCAGAATGGGGCTGTGTCGAATAAATGCGAAAACGGTTATCTTCCAGGAATAAATTTCGATCTGTAATCAAATCAAAAGTATAAAATAGATTCTTTTCTTCCTTACCAAACACATTGAATAATTATTTGATTCATCGTTATATTTTTAACTCTGGTAGCTTCCAATTATAGTCTACGTACATGCACGTCACGTCATAGATAATTCAAACGTCCAAGCGCGAGAATGTCATTTCAATCCTAGAATATCATATGATATAATGTATTGTTGAATCCGCCAGAGTCTACGAGCCTTATTCAGTTTTCATTTAATGTTGTTTACTCGTATCTTGGTTTCTCACATATCAGTACATCCGTTAGCCAAAGTACAATAATCACAATATTGCTATGCTTCGAATTATTTTGTATATATATTGTACTGAATTGTTTATGTTTCATATACATGTTCGTTTATCCAGTGGAATTACTGCTGATGACCGTGTATGGGTTCGGTCATCCTCTCTTCATATCTCGAAATGCAAGGGAATGAAATGCGGAATATTTTCTTCTATTTTTTACGTTTTCCAAATTACCTGTCTCTTATCTGGGCGGGGAATTCCTAATAGTTCAAATATGTTAAGCTGGTCTGTTAATTGTTTTGCAGTATTCGTAATCAAGTCAGTCAACTAGAAATTTGTCTTTGAATTCATTATGTTTATTTCAGTTTTATTTGTATTCCTATGTTTTCCATTTAATCGATTAGGACTTTGTTTTTAATACTTATATTCATAGATGTATCCTTGACGTCTTAATCTATTTTATGCATAATGTTCTAAACATATATTTATGGTTTCTGTAAAGTGCAATAAACGGTCTGACCATTTACTTTACTAACGAGTTACATTTCTCCAGCATCCTAGCTCGTAAATAGCCGTTATGCGCCCCCCCCCCCCCCCCCACCCCCTCCCAAAAAAGAAAAACACAAAAAAAACAAAAAAAACAACAACAACAAAATCGTTTTTTAACTAGGTTATTGTTGTCAGAGTTCCGGGGAGTAGTTTACGAAGACGCACAATCACAATATGAGTTTCTCCTTACATACAGAATAAGAAGAACTAGTTTTAGCAAGTCCATGCGTGAAATATGGAGCATAGTTAAATAAAACAGTATTCATACAAAGTATCAAATTTAATCGGACTATATCGAACATCATTGTATGGCTGAACATTTATGAATAAGCAGAATATGTCTGTCATATGAGTTCAAGGTCCCAAAGGTTGAGTACGATAGCAGTTGCGGCTACATGTATGTTGCATGTACTCGATTAACGTACAGATACGTATATGTTTTTGTTATACCTGTTTTAGTCGAGTGAGTCATATTTCATTGATCGGCAATTTCAAACAGAGCGGCATTCTAAAATGAAAGTTTCTCGTGCCTCGTTCATGCGTTTATATGGTAAACAACAGCATATACGATTATGCCAGGGTTTTATTATATATTCCTTTCCGACGAGTATATATTTCGTTTGATAATATTATGCTTATTTCAAATTTTGTATTCCCTTTAACCAACAATCGCGCTCATAGATGTATAATTTATGCCTTGATTTATGTTTATTAATATAAGAAATGAAACATACAGTCACTACCTGTCTTACTTCTAAAAACAAGTCAATAGGATTTTAAAATATATTGTGTCCACAGATATAGATCGGTATCTATAAATATGCAGAAAAAACATGAAATTCACCAAATTGCCCTTACTCAATTTCCAATAACTTAATGACACCCCTTCGTTGTTTTTGGTTATTCGTTTTCAACTGTACTGTGTGTGTCCACGCATCTTCAAATACTTATATCCATCTAATAGCGTCCAATGCAATCCTAACTTGGCAGAACTCATGGCACTCACATGTGATAATGTATTTGCAAAGCATACAGCTAACCAATTTATACAGTTCTAATTTTTAATCGCAAAATATTCTACCGTTAACTAAAGGGTGATAATTGGTCATTGAAACCATAAGCTTTACTGGGCTGCGTTTCACAAAAAATCTTAAGACAAAAATTGACGTAAACGTTAACCAACAATTACTCATAATATTTTTAATATTTATCCAAATTAACCCAATATTGGCTCAAATCATGCAGAGAATGATATATTTTCTGGAAATACAATCATTTTCAACGTCATTCAAAATTTAAACATACCACGAAAACAATGTCAAATTGACTTACGGCGATTTTTATCGTAAGTTATTTTGTGAAACGCACCCCTGGTCTTTTGTCAGTTGACAATGATAAGACATTTACAAACTGAATTTACAAAATGGGTTTATTTTAACCGTTACAATAGCCAGTCTATCAGAAAATGAAATAGAGAGAAAGACATAAAAATATACTTCAAGAGTGAATTACTGGTTTCATAGAATACGTTAACAATTTCTGATAAGATATGTTTAAGATGGTAGGTATGATTGTATTAAGGTTGTACAGTCCTATGTTTTACGATCATCGAGAAATACGAACGTATTTTATCAGAGCTGCATCTTTCATCGCCAAAGTAGGTTTGTTGGCGAACTTTTGACAACAGTATAGTCATAACCGTCGTTTTAGTTGGGGTATTCGATGGCTTGATATATGTTTAAACGTTCTTAGATAATATATACAGTAAACAGGGCGTATTTAAGAAAGCGAACAACGATTGGTTAATGCATATTATAAAACAATTATCCGAACATTTATAGTTTTCAAATTAATTGATTACGAGTATATACAAGCGGTAGATGGATCGTATAAAGGGACTGTTAATACATAACTAATTTAATACATTTTATGCACGATCATAATTCAACATGTATTAAGCATTATGTTCTATTTTTTATCGCGTGTGTGTATCCATTATCACTGTCTTCCTTTTTAACATTGAACCATGGTGGTGAGGGTAATATGTGAGCTAAATGAAAATTATATAAAAGGAATTATTGATATGAAGAAAATTATCAATTAGTTTCTCGAATTTCTGTAGAACTTTACGGTTCCTTGCTTTGAACCATAATGTCGTCGAATACATACATTGAAGGTGCGATATCTGACTTCAGTCATTCAATTACGTACAAGAATGATGAAAGACAGCAAGAAAGTGGTAACCTTTTAAACAAGCAAAACTCGTACCCAGATGTTTCCAAGTTGTCACAGTCGTTGGAATACAGAAACAGCTCTTCAGCCGACGATGCTCTACAAGGAGAATCCACTAGACATCAAACGAAAGAAGCATCAACATTAAGGAAGATAGTGATAATGACAGCGTGTTTGTATTTGCACGTATGCATGTTTGGAATGGTCGTGTCACTAGGTGTTATTTACGTGGAACTTATTTCAGCATTTAACACTACCAGAGCTAAGGCTGCACTTGTACAAAGTTTGTACATGGGAACATCTATTGGTCAGTATGTCTTTAATTCAAAATTTCTTCTGAAATATTTCACTTTGTTATAGTATTTAATGTAATTGAATGTAATGTTTTTTTGGTGATGAAACATTCATTTAATTTTACAATGTATTGTTATAGGAGAAATATATTATCTAACCCCATATCTCTCTTCCGTTCCTCAGTATAACGGTGCATATAATATATATGTACGAGAAAATAATTTGCATCTGATGTTTAAATAATACTGAAAATTTGAATTGATACAAGGCTGACATTCAACATATTGATATAATTTGATATACCATTATTAGCTCTTATTCCATTCACTATGTCAAATGATTACCAGCAGTGATGTTATTTTTATTTCAGGTGGTGGAGTCTTTTTTACGGGAACAATCACGAAATACAAAGCTGGAGACTGTATCATTCTAGCATCTTTTGTTGCGACACTTGCATTGTTTACAAGCTCATTCGTAAACACTATTGAAGTGACCATCGTGCTTGTAGGTGTTGTTGCTGGTGTTGCTGTAGGGTTAAACATTCTAGGATCATTTGTTGTTGTCAATTGGACGTTTGGTGAAAGGAGAAAAATGGCACTTAGTTTTCTCACACTTGGGGCAACCTTTGGACAAATACTGATGCCAATAATCACAGATGCACTTGTTGAGGCATACTATTGGGATGGGGCATTACTAATAATAAGTGCTCTTATGACGTTTAACTGTGTTCCTTGTGGACTAGTCTTACATTACTCTGAGTTATATTTCAATAAAGGAGATGGTGTAAACAGAAAAGAGACAAAATGGACAGCTTGCTTCACAAATATACCGTTTATCATATTCTTAGTGATAATTCTTCTTTTTGCTACAACAACCCTCGTCGAACAAACGTTTATAGTTGATATTAGCGAAAGCAGGGGGTTAAGCCGAGAATTAGGGGCATCATTGCTATCTATAAACGGAGTATTCGGATTTATAGGTCGAATTTCAGGTACAACAATTTTATCATTTCGCCCCGATACGCGGCCAGAACTACACCTGGCAAATGCTTTTTTGATGTGGGGTGTCGCTCATTTCTTGATCATTCAACTTTTAGAATATTGGCAAATGGTTTTTTCTATTGCGTTGCGTGGTTTGTCAGCTGGATTAACAGCAGCGTTTCTACCCAGCATGCAGCTGGAGCTGAGAGGCAGAGAGAACTATCCACAGACTGTGGCTGTTTGTAACATGCTCACTGGGATTGGCCAAGTTATTGGGGGATTTCTTGGCGGATATAGCGTTGATGTTACTGGAAATTATAACGTCATCTTCTACATCGCGACTGCAGCCGCGGAATTATGTTTCCTTTGCTTTATTGCTATATACTTTATGATCAAATATAAGAACGTTGGACTATGTCGTCCATCTATCTATCAGAAAATATAAAACAGTACTAAAGATAATACAAAATGAAAATGACATAAATTAGTAAAAGTATAATCAATACAAACCTTAACAATATTATATATAACACCACAGCAAGTTGATACATGTATCATGTAACAGTTATAACAATCCCCTAATGCTGATTTTCGTTTATACAACTCACTCGTTATTTAATTGATAGTATAGTATGTAAGTATTGCTGTATGATGTTGTATACGAATGAGTATAGTTTAATAGTTTGTTTTTCTCGAAATATGATCGGAAAGGAAAATTTATTAATATATACATGTATGTAAAACCTCGTCTTTATGTTAAACCTAGTTATACATTGTCAATATCTATTGCAATAGTTAGAAAATTTAAAAAATAATGTTTGAAACTCCTTTTTACTTTTGTTCCTGTTTTCTCTTTATTCACATACTGCAACAGTGGTTTAGTGATAGGACAGTCTATCATGCGAAGGGTCCTGGCGTCGAACCCGGGTCAGACTAATTCATTATTTATTTTGATAAAAGTGGTTGATTTCCGTGTGTACATGATTTTCATTATAATTATTATTCAAGCAACCACCATTGTGACGTAATCGAAAGATTGCTGAAAGCGGCAATAAAAGCATCATAACAATACAATACCCTTGTATATATAATAATTATACTCTTTTTGTTTAATAACATTACAATGACTTGCATTAGATTATGATACCGTACCATACATAACATGTTAATGATATAATGAAGAGTGAGCAGATGCATGTCAGTTTGTGCATAGTATAATTCTGTGCGAGGTAAAGGATTCATGCAGTGTGTTGTAGGCATATGTAAATTTTGATAGAACGATTGAAGTGGGCGCCAGCTTAGCTAACATACACATTTTGATATTAACCAGTGATCACATGATTGACGTCGGCTCTGTCTGTTTTGGAATAATATTAAATTCCAAGTGAATCTGTTAACATTACTCTGGAAAATATTAGGTTAAGGAGGTATTACTCGCGGTAATGTGTAAAGTGAACATGCATTTAAGGATAATTATAAAGTTCTGTTTTTGAATTAATAGACTGTTTTTATATTATTTTGGAAAAAAATAATGAAGATTTAAACCAAACACATATTTGTATGCTTTTAATTTGCTATTTCAAGTGAAATTTTGATTTACTATTTGCTATCGATATATTATTTGAAAAAGCATGTTGATTTCAATCTTACTTGAAACTGAAATAGAAACAACATTTTACTTTTATAAATGAAAACAACGAAACGACAACGGGAATATTGAATGTGTGTTAGAGCCAAATCAGTACATATTTCTGTACCAAATTCAATGTAAACACGGCCGGTATGATTTGTTGCTGCCTAAACTTCACAAACATTTAATAAATAGACAAATAATGGCCGAACTTCCGGAGTATATGATCGGCAATGATTCCTTCAGTTTATTTTCAGAGTCGATAAATGTGTCATCCGCTGGTCCGATCGACGGAGACGTTTCGGTATGTATTATTTTCGTTTCGATTTTAGATTATGTTAAATAGTGTAACGAATTTTGTATGTGTTTTTAACTTCTTAGTTTGTCTTTGGAAGAGGGTATCTAAAGTTTATATCTAACCATCTTTCTTGAGTATATAATTATTCACGTCTCATTAAAACACTGTGTAGGCCAAGGCAAAATGAAAGAGTAAGTATGCCCATCTCTATTCAAAGGTTAATGTGATGGATGTTAACATTTAAATATAAACTATGAGCAACCATATACATCGATATTTAACTATACACAGCTTTAATTTCAGTAATCGTGATTTAAAACGAAGGGATAATTATGCATGCGGGGACATTAACCTTTTCTTTCAGTGTGTGTATAAATGTCAATTAAACATGAATTGAATACTTGATTATTAAACGTGTTAAGTTTTATCTAAATGTTATTAGTAAATCGGCAACTTAATACCTTTGCCTATATATTTTACATGAAATATGACAACAATCATATTGACAGCAATCAATACAAAATTAAATATATGTACAAAATAAACAACATATATATCAATCATTTATAAAGTAATAATCATTCAAAATGATTTAACGAATATCTTTTATGAATTTGGAGACAAAACAGATCTATTTTGAACTGATTAGCACCTTTAGCTCGTACATGTACTCGTATATATCGGTTAAACGATAGTTTTGTTTAAATATATACCGTCATTGTTATGTCATAAAGGGATAACAGTCGGATTAGTTAACTTAACCACTATTTGCTGGGATCCTTGAACGTTAACAGGTACTCCAGCAAATCCATCCCCGCAAGTAACTGATAACTTTGCCACTTGAATCAGCGGCGAGAGACGACCGATAACAAGACTCAGTGATGTTGTATATTAATAAATACGGATACTGTTGTCGGGCGGGGACCGCTGGATCGATAGACGCGCTACCGACTGAGCTAACCCGGTCCGACATCAAGTGATATAAGTTGACATTTTGTAGTGATACATACATAAAGTACAATGCTGTTTAATCGATGTGGATAGAGTATTGACTGATTGTATAATACAAATATTATTTTGTTGTGTAACGCCGTGACATATATCTGCCATAGAAATGAAATAGATGACAGATTATGTCATAAAATAATCTAGCTTTATTCAAACGGAAACCTAAAAGTTCTGCCTTAAAGAAAAAACATGAATCTATCTGTGATGTAAAAAACATGTTCTGCTTTTAAACGTCATATAATTTTGTAATATTTGCTTTATAGTGAACACTATCTGATAAAGAGTCCCTTGGAAACACAGAGTACAATCAGTTGAATAAAAACACACTTGGTCACAGTTGTATTTAGTCGGTTCATGAGGGGTATGCAATATCCTTCATGTCCCGAACATCGGTTTAAGTGGTCTTATACTATTTGAGGAACCACGGAATCCACTCAATGATTCCAAGGTTTTTTTTAATGGGATTTAAGTTTTTTTCAACACATTTCAGGTTATATATGGCACGTCCAGTTTGTTCCTGGTGGATGAAGACTTCGGAATGAGTCTGAGTAGAACCACCTTCCTTCCGCAAGTAACTGGCAAACTTTCTTGCATAAAGTTTTTGGGGCGAGCGGGACTCGAATCAACGACCTTAGCGGTGATAGGTAAGTGATCTTGAGACGGCACCTTAGACTACTCGGCCACAGAGAACTCTAATTCCAAGGAATAAGTTTTCGGTATAAAAAAATGGCAAGACTGAGAGTCAAAGTACCAGGTGCCAGTTTCAATAAACTGCTAAAGCTGAGATTTTCCTCAACTGAGAAGTTTCAATTTCTCTAAATGATTAGTTGAACTCTTAATATATAAAAATGACCCGACACAATTGAAATAAGAATGTAACCATGCTATTGTTTGCTTAATATATTTCTATGGTTACAATTATCAATTTAGGAAAGTTGTATATTACATCCCGTTGTTTTTCAATCATAAACCGTAACGCATTTAATATAACATGCTTATATTCAAAATAACGGCAATTTTGTTATTATATTATTTCTGATAATTTTTTCTTAATACTTCAATTGTAAAAAAATATTGTTTTAATTCCTATAAATGTTAGATTTTTTTTATATCTTGTTGATAAATTAATCTGATTTAAATTGCTATCACTTTGCTATAGATCTTTCGAAATGACTAATTATTGAATGGCTTCGAATGTGTCTGACGTAGTGTCACCTTTGACTTAAACTTATCTTCTTTGTTCGACTAGTGTTTCTTATCCATAATGCAACGGGTGTTAATTTGATCATGTGACTAAATTTTGGTCACATGACTTCATCTTTCTGCACTCCAATTGGTTACGTGCGCTTTTTGTTTGCGGTTTACGACAACGGAGTATACTTTTAGGCCTTTTTGGGACGATATGTATAAGATGGAATTTATCAAAATTATTTCTTAAAATAAAACTTTCCAAATTTACATTACAAGAGACTAAAAATGGATGTGACATAAAAGCAATAAAGTATATTATTAACGGATGAAGGATTTTTCTAATACAATAATTTAATTAAAAGAACTTTATACTACGTTCCTTCATACATTAGCAAAACAAAATCAGATTCATGAATACTGTATTAGATAAAATGTGATTACTGAATTTATGTTTGCAATCCTATGCTATTATATGTTTTACTTGCTAAAACAGTCATTCATGTACGGATATGATTAAACGGCATTAAAATATATACAGGACTCGTCATCATTTCTTCAACAACAAATAAGAGACGTCGATGCGTCGAAAATATGGCGGCTACAAGAACACATCTGTAGTTATTTGTAAAGGAGAGCCGGGCCCGATTAGCTCAATCCTGTTACGCGTCTGACTATCAATCCAGGGGTCGTGAGTTCGAATCCCCCGCCCGGCAACAGTCTCTGTGATGATTGATATACGACATTGTGTCTCATTATCATTCGTCTCTCACCACTGATTCAAGTGGGAAAGTTATCAGTTACTTGCGGAGATGGGGGATGCTCGAGTACTAGTTAATCCCAGGAAACAGTGGTTAGGTTAACTGATCGTCTGTTAGCCCTCGATGGCATAAAAATGACGCTAAATATTCAATCAATCAATCAATCAATCAATCAATTGTAAAGGAGAACATGCAAAATGATTCAATGTTCATAAGTTATAGCATTTCAAAAACTTGAGTTGAGGAAATTTCTACCTCTCTCATATCAAAATATGGACAGCCATTAGCAATTATATTATTTTAAGACGCCATGTTGAACGTTCTCCTCTTACAAGTGAACTAGTTACTTCACATCATGTGTTATAAACTAAAACAAACCCATTTAATGTTGAACACGTCGTAGTCATGGAAGTGCAATTGATAAATGGATAACATCTAGTTTTAAACGTACATGCTCACGGCACTGTTACAGTGTAATACTAAATAACAAAAAAAGTCCATAATTCACGCGAACTACACAAGTCATTGTTTAAGTATTGTCGACACGGTTGTTTAGACTTTATGGGATAGATTAATTGATTGAATATTAAGCGTCATTTTATGTTATCGAGGGCTAACAGACGATCAGTTAACCTAACCACTGTTTCCTGGGAACCTGAAAGGTTAACCAGTTTTCGAGTACACCACATCTCCACAAGTAACTGTTTAATTTCCCACGTGAATCAGCCGTGAGAGACGAATGATAATGAAACACAATGTCGTAAATCAATCTTCACGGAGACTAGCCGGGCGGGGATTCGAACTCACAAACCCTGGATTGATAATCAGACGTGTAAGCCACTGAGCTAATCAGGCCCGGCTTGTGTGATAGAAACAACATCGAAATCGACGCTCATAATGCAAAATCCAAATTATAACTTTACAAACGTTACGAGCACGCAAGGTTTGTTTCACGATTTCTTTTCTTTTGTAGATCTATTTTGTTATTAGAATAAGTGTGAAACACTCTCAACCATTCAGTCGGTGTATATAACAACTACTCCAGGTGACTATTTTAAGTGCTGTTTTGTGTATATAAGGGGCATGGCTTTGGCTATTTAGTTGACCATCATACTAAGTTGGCCATGTCGTTTTGTCGATACAGGGGATTAGTTAGATGGGACGTCATGTTGATGAATAGATTAATATAAATATAAGGAATAATAATCTATTTTCAATGTTAATTAAATGTATAAGTTTACATCGTGTCACGAGCAAAATGGACACAAACCCAAATTTGGCGGTTTCATTCACTTTACTCTTGACATGATGCAAAGTTTAAACATCAAAACAATATCCCAATTCATTAATTGATTAAACGCACCGAGTTGGAGTTCGAGCACATCTTTACTTTTTGTTGAACTACATCATTTCCAAACTATGGGTTAAGGAAAATCTCAAGTTGAGATGTTTATTGAGACATGGTCATTATTTATCCAACTCACACGGTAAATCTTCTTGCTACGCCAATGGAAAACACATGGCGTTATTCAAACACTCCCACTTTCAAAAACTCAGGCCAAATCTCCTCCTTCGTCTGCCGTTGTCTTGACGTGCATATGCACCCAACTACCGATAGTGTGCGGTTTGAGGTATAACGTGAACAAACAAGTGTGTATGTCTGAGTACCTGCAAGATTACCACTTTATCTTCCATCAAATAAATATCACGTCAAAATATGATGCAGTCGAAGTGTGTTAATGATATAAGCATGCCAGTAAAATGTTTAGATAATGCTAAGTAAAAACATAATATAGTAAAATCTATTAGAACTGAATGATTCCGATAACGATATTTCAATTTTTTTCTACACATAGTTAGCTTTTGGCAACGGTTTTGAAGTAAACTATTACAGATGTTAGATATGTGAGTTTACTAAAGCTGAAGACGGTTCTATGTAGTTCAACAGATACTGTGGATACGTTTGGTAATTTCACAGACACGGTGGGTTTATATGAAACACCGACTAATTTCCAAAATGGAGTAAGGCGGAAATGTTCATGTTGTACTATGATGGTTTACACGAGCCTTTCTGAGCCCATTGTCGAAAAAATTTCTTTCATATCTCCGATTCATATTGGGCACCATTGACCGGTGATTGTATACAAATGGTCCTCGTATTGATTAGTCGCATTGACCGATACAAATGGTCCTCGTATTGATTAGTTGCATTGACCGGTGATTATATACAAATGGTCCTCGTATTGATTAGTCGCATTGAGGCATAGTGCCACCATTGCAAAAAGGAAGTGCTTCCGTGGGGTAGTCGCATAATGGCGGTTGTAAATAATCCTCAATTCTTCTTCTTTAAAAATGCATTTTCCTATTTTTAATGCTCATTTTTTTATTTGAATGGCATTATTGATGTATTTTGAACATTTTGATAGCATTGTCATGTTTGAATTGTGAATTTAGAAAAAAAAAAATGATGCTTGGAAATTGGGGTATGAATTCATGATTTCGGAAGTCTACTTTCACTTTGTCACCAGTGTACACACTGAGCAGAAAAAAAATCTCTTATATGACACATGACCCCTACTTTTCTCATCATATTTTGATAGTGCAGAGGTTGACAAACAGTAAAATGTAGGTTTCACTTCTTTCATTTGGGACCCTCTATGAATGACAAGCCTTCAAACTTTTATTATTTACTATAGAATAAAGAACAAAAATCAATGGTGGGGTTACACCTTGACCGGTGATTATATACAAATGCTCCTCGTATTGATTAGTCGCATTGACCTGTGATTATATACAAATGGTCCTCGTATTGATTAGTCGCATTGACCGGTGATTATATACAAATGGTCCTCGTATTGATTAGTCGCATTGACCGGTGATTATATACAAATGGTCCTCGTATTGATTAGTCGCATAGTCAAGAATCTACATCTAATACTAACTAAATTGTATACAGGATATGTTGTTACTGTTTGAATAATGAAGAAAGTACGTCATATAATGACAAATCTACATCATATAATGACAAGTCTACATCATATAATGACAAGTCTACATCTTATAATGACAAGTTGACAAGTCTTCATAATATAATGACAAGTCTACATCATAAAATGACAAGTCCACTTCATATAATGACAAGTCTAAATACTATAACGTCCATCATAAAATGTCAAATTTACATTTTATAATAATAAATGCAAATAATATAATGACAAATCTACATGATATATAAAATGATTATATAAAAGATCAAACTTTATAGCATAATAATAAAGAATGCAAAGCACATAATGATCAATGCACATGATAAAAACATAATGCAAAAGAACATCATATGATTATAGACACATCTACATATTATAATGGTTAGTGAACATAATATAATAAAGAATGTACATAATGTAAAATATAATTATACAATAAATGCACATAAAAAAACACTTATTTATTATGATAAAGGTTAATCTACATGATATTATGAAAAATGCGTCATTTAATAATAATTCTACCTAATATAATGACAAGTCAACATACTATTATAGTAAACTTGCATCGTTTAATAAAGAATAAACAGCATTTAAGTCTACATGAAACAAAGGAAAATGTACCTCATATACAAAACGAAATTACAGAACAGAGCTCCGACTTTCCAGACACATTTATGAAATTGTTTTGGCTTAAATGTGATTTAGTTTTTAGTTAGAATCTATTGTAATACCCATGTCCTGTATATGAGAAACATATACATATTATAAGTAGTTTAAACTTATTTATTTTACTTCGATTGTGAAACAAGTTCTTACAACTTAGGCAAATCACGCTCGAAGACTTCCTTGTTAGAATCAGTACTACGCATATGCGGAAAGTGTCTTGCTCAAGTACACCACACATCGCCGTAGCGGAGGATCGAACCCACGACCATCCGATCATGTTTTCGGTGCTCTACAATTGGACCACGCGCTCCACAATATTATAAATCTAAATGCATGTGATTTCGGTATGTGTGGGACAAATATTTAAACGACTTAATTTATATATAGGCACTTTTGTGACTTTTTCTAATTCAAATTTGCTTATTGACGTTGCGTAAAATGAATAGAAATCTTCCCATGAACAAGAGTGTCTATCATCGAATTCATCAAATGAGTTAGCTGAAATATATCATGAGAGACTACAGCTGAAATATATCATGAGAGACTACAGCTGAAATATATCATGAGAGACTACAGCTGAAATATATCATGAGAGACTATAGCTGAAATATATCATGAGAGACTATAGCTGAAATATATCATGAGAGACTACACATGAAATATATCATGAGAGATTATAGCTGAAATACATCATCAGAGACTACAGCTGAAATATATCATGAGAGACTATAGCTGAAATATATCATCAGAGACTACAGCTGAAATATATCATAAACGACTATAGCTGAAATATATCATGAGAGACTACAGCTAAAATATATCATGAGAGACTATAGCTGAAATATATAATAAGAGACTAGCCCGAATGATATTTCTTTTGCCAGATAGTGCAATTAATTTAGAAATAAATGGTAGAGCACGTAAAATTTGATTTGTCTCAGGAAAAATGGTCAATTTACCGTTTAATTACATGTCATCTCTGCAAGTTTTACCGGAATGAACCATAAGTTATGTGAAAATAAGTTTTAAATTCATCATCTTGCTGATTCGTATTTGTTAAAATTAGTATATTTATAATCTTTTTCCGTATATTACTATAATCTATTTCCAGGCGTTTGTGTTGGCATCATTCATTCTTGTATGGATCAAACTGGTACTGATCGCGTCCCTGAATGTTGCTGTGATAGTGACCATACTGAAGTATAAGACGCGATCCCGGATATACTTCCTGCTTCTAAACATGGCTATTGCAGGTAAGTTTTTATAGTCTTGTAAATGTATTGTTTTTAAAGTAAAAAAAAACAGTGTTTAAACTAGGGAATTGTCATACTGAAAGGATAAAGAAACGCCGGGTAAGTTTCAGACGAGCAACATTTATCAAATTGTAAGCGATATTTACAGTTTTAGAATATGTATGCAAAGGTATTTAATTGATAATTTTGTCCATATGATCAATATGATCGTTTGATAATGCAACCTGATATTCATCCGACGTTTCCTCCTATGAACAATAGAAAATGAAAATAACGTTGAGATGTGTTGGATTTCTGAAGAAAAAAAATCAATTCATAATCGTAGATCAACTTTATACAGTTGTATTCTATCTAACCCTTCACATTTTTTTTCTTCTTTTTTTTCTGTATTTTTTTAACAATTGCAATTTGCAATTGCAAAAATATGTTATAGATATTATGGCACATGTTTGCCTTGCTTCTGACATACAAAGTATAAAATATTTCTAATAATGCATATTGATAACCATGTTTTATGGCACATATGAGCTTTACATATATTGCGTAATAATAACTGGTCACAATGTGAACAATTCGACGCACCCTTAGTTCAATTGTTTTTTCCACCCCTTTGCAAGATTTATAAAACCATTCTATACAAATCGTTCATAAAAGATAAATCGAAATGATTATCTGAATATAACACTAAAACACCAAAAACTAACAGTTGTGTTATCAGTTGTTTTACTTGCGATTTGGCCAACAGAAAAAAACATGTATTGCATATATTGTCAATATGCATATTTCATTATAAATTTTCAGCTTATTGTAAAGATTGAAATATAAGCTAAACCTAAAATAAATACGTATTTAATGTTTAATCCAGTTTTTTTTCAATCCAAGGCAACGAATTAGAAATCGAATGAAACAAAAATAGCTTAGCAAAGATTGTATACTATACTTTAAATATGAACGAACTTGGTGCTATGTTAAAGTGTCTGAATTTGTTCTTTGACAATTGAAAGACGAACAAACAGTTGATTGTTAAGTTTATACGAAAAAGACATTGTGCATCTTAGATGTTTTCCCTTTGAGTCTATTTTATTTGTTCTGGTTATACATGTATTCTATGCATAACTGCGCAGTTTGGGAAATGTGTAAGTAATTAATGATAATGTCGACTCTACATTCTCCCTGTGTGTTTTTTTTTTTTATTTTATTAATTACATATGGTTGAAAGTATGCGGATAACAACCGTTCTTCGAACGAACTACTTCCTCATCTAGAGCTGCATTTTACATGTTACATGCGTTCTACTAATATTTACCGGCGAGATATATGTGCAAGATAAAACCAACTGCACTTCGTCCTGCTGCAGTGTACGCATTATATGTTTACAACTAGAATGTTGACATAAGAACGTTCATGTCAAAATAACTGTATATCACATGTGTCTGTCTAAACTGGTTATAACCAACAGTGCAGGAATGCTTTTTGGTAGATGACTTCTCTGGAGTCTATCAAGATACATTTGTTATAACGGAATAGCAAAAACAGCAGAAGGAAATGGATAATTTTGTTAGTTTATTTATGCTTTGTTTTTATGTTACTTTTCTATAGAACATTGCTGTAGCTTTCCTTAATCTGTGAATAAATAACTTCTGAAATACATCCACCGAACTAAGAACACATAATATTCAGTCCTAATTCCAAGACAACTAACTGAATTCCTGCAACTTATATCAATCTTGTTCTAAATAGCTATGAATTTTCTTATGGAGATCAATGAAATGTATTGTCCGGTTTTAAATTTTGAATTGAATCCAAGACCTCGGTTCTGGATCTGTGTTTATAAACAATCGCGTATTTTGGTAACATTTTAAAAGTTGTTTAGTCAAGTTTATAACAATTTCTTTTATCTCCATATCAATAAAGCTCAAAGCTTATATTATGAAAAGCTCTCGAGTACGTTTCCTTAGTTGGTGAGGTATTGAATGTTGTTTTTGAGAGGCATCGGGTCGTGTTTTAAGGGCCTGTCATACACTACCGATGTACCTCGAGAAAGCCGCCGATCCATTACGGGGCGCTACCGGTGCTCTACCGACATTAACGGAATACTTCCGTTGTACTGCCATGTTCAAAAATTTCTACCGTCACCTGCAGTTGCTAAGTTTTTTGCCGATGTTCTGACGATGTCCTGAGATGTACTACCGTTCTTTAGCGATGTGATATTGTTGCGCTGCCGTATTAGTACCGGTCCCCGAAAATCGCCAAATTTGGGCTCCAGTATAGCTCCGGCGACCCAAATCGGCTAGGTGTGACAGGCTCTTTAAATCTAACCAGCAACTTCTGGGGTGAGCGTTGCCAACACTATTTAAATACACTGCCACCCAGCTTAATGTAATGTTTATGAATAATTGAATATCATTTGTGTTGGGATTCTCCTTGGCAGAGCGATTTAGCCTACCACCACAGAGGTCAAAGGGCCGAGTCTGACTGGTTAAAACACTTGATGTAAGAAAGTTTGGCAGTGTTAACGGGAGGAGAAACGCTGATTCTACTCAGAGTATTCCTAGATCGTTAACTGGTTGTTATACATAACCTGTTATGTGTTGAAACTGACATTAACATTTAAAACAAATGTTATATTTGGTAAGAAACTAAACTCGATAGTTGTTATTGAATACATATTTAACAGTATGGAAATCAGGAAGAAAATCAAACGTCGCATAGTATCACGGCTACCAATCTAAGCATCTTGACTGTGTCTCCGGCTGCTACTGGCGTCCATTTTTGCTGGACATAAAATAATATTTCATGCACGCAATAATATTCTAACACGTTTTGTTTTTAAAAAAGTCTTTATTTTAAAAATACTTAAATAAAAAAATATAGTTTATCTTTGTATTGAAAAGAATGTCAATATTAACGCCGGAAATTCAGCCCGTATGATTTCCATTGGTAACAATCGGTTTTCAAGATAAAAGTAAGCGCATCCTTGCAAAAACATTTTCCACATATAAATAAAAACTGAAACCTGAACAAGAATTATAGCACCATTAAAAATATGTAAACAATGTGAAATTCTGATGCAAAAAATAACTGCCAGAATGGGACTGAGCGTGAGTGTCTTCACGTCTCTTTTTGTTGATAATATTTCGGAATTCTTCTTTAATGTTCGCAGATTTGCATTGAATTTTGGGCTGCGCATTATACCCGACATTCACGAAAAGTTTGACTCGGAGCCGACAAGCAGCATTACATTAACTCCGTAACAAAATCAACAAAATGGCAGTCAAATGCAGTGATAATTTTTTTGCGAACCGTAAGTGAACCAGTCGTGGAGTTTGTGTCAGGGCTAGCATTAGATCCATTATATTGTGTGGGTTATACATGCATTTATTGTTACGTTGACAGACATTATCCTGATATACGTGTATATCAATTGAGGTTAATTGACGAGACAAATCCACTTTGAGTTTATCCATATGATATACAAACTGTTCACCCGAGGTGAGGTGAGATTTTTCTCTCCAACATTGATACTCATAATGAACTCTTTTATCTCAACCGAGTAGAGATGAAAAGATGCTGTGGCGTTGCAGATATATATGATTTGACATATAAAATGTATGATGTTGGTTATGTATTTTTGACGTTTTAAATGCGAGCATGGTAAAAGGGATTAAATAAGTGAACTACTCAATGTGGTATTGAAAGATACAGAGTAACGCATGGCTTGTCGATTAAGATCCGTCCGTTGGAATAACTCTTTCACGGTAAATCGGTCCAGCCTCGTCCCCGCCAAAACAGGTCTCCCTCAGAATGAAAGTGTCTGTCCGAACCTCAACCATGAACAATGCGTATATTCTTGTTTTTGATGACAGGTCATCGTCGTATAGCGAATAAGTGACAATATTAACAATCTATTATTTACATTCACGTTTACATTAGATTTGATTACGGGATTCATTGACACGTTGCCACATGCGATTGAGAGATCTGCTGGGTTTCATGATAATTCTATGTATTGGATATCTGGAGATTTTGGCAATGTGACCTGCAAGCTGCAACGCTACCTGGCCAGCGTATCAATGACGGCCTCCAACTATATCCTGGCGGCTACCAGTATTGATCGGGCACTGATTGTCGCCAAACCTTCAATAAACTTCAGAAAAGGTAACATATTGCATAAATCGCATTCTCTCTCTCTTCGTCATCTATTTCTTTCTCGCAAACATGTGATCCTCTCTCTTTCTCCGTTCTCTCTCTCTCTCTCTCTCTCTCTCTCTCTCTCTCTCTCTCTCTCTCGAATATTTTATCATCAATCATTCCAATACAAAGCTATTCCAGAAATATTCTATACACCGTTCATACAGTTCACTAGGTTCCAATGAACTCGGACGCCAAAACATATATCAGACTGCACTCACGATCGAGTTGAGATCATTAAAAGATCCAAGTAGCTTGTTAGACAACACAATTACCATAGATCATTAAGATATAGTTTATATTAGAAGATAATAACAAATTAGAGAGGTGAACCAGTTCTCTATCGGTATATACATCTTCACATCCATTAACGTATAACAATATACTAGGTGCAACTCCACAGTTTTAAAAAAGATTTATAAACATTTTTCATAAAACTAGTGATTTCGAAATGTTTATTAAAACATTTAAATATATAAAATGATATTTACTTGAATTTTTCTGACATACTGATAAAATTAGAAAAACAACTCAAATGGAATTAAAAAAGCATTTTTTTCGCATTTTTGCATAGTCTTGGCATTACAGGATATCTTTTGACCATTCAACAGAGTTATGGCCCTTTCTAAAATAATAACTTTATTAAACATGTACACCCATACAATATACATTTTCAATATCCTTTTTGCCTAAAGTACATATTATCATTTTTAGAAATGTTGATTAGGGACAACTCATTAAACTTGACCCTTTGAAATACTCGACATAGCTTATGAAAAGCCCTTGTATATAAGTGTGAGTCGAATTTGTTTTAATGCTCTTAATGCTATGGTGCTTTCGTGGGCGTTTTGATGATTTTTTTCTACAAATAAAATATTTAAGATTCAGTTTTGCAATATTTTCCTTATTTTTTTGTTTAACAAGATATTCGATTAAAATTTCGATATTCGAACTTCACCTTATTGCTGCCAGGTTTTAGTAGATACTTAATGCTTGTGAAGATAACAGAATATGCTGATATCAATTCTTACCAATAAATAACATAAAATGCTATAAGACACATCTTAAATACTTTTAAATCATCAAATTGTTTTTATGCACTATTTTAACATCTGAATTATCAATTTTAACTCATTTTAATGAATTGATAAACAGAATTTTAAATGTGTTTTATGTAATTGATCTCGAATACATTGTAACAATTATTATACTATATTTTAACGTACGTTTTTACAAATAAGTTTAATCGCATGCGCATTTCTAAAGATTTCAGATCTTAGAATTTTTGTATATTCAATATCTTAATTTTATGTTTAAACGTCTTGTAAATGATATGTATGTTTTAGAGGACCATATGTCAGAATGATTATAATGCCAAATACATTATCCTCAGGAAAAGAAAATAGTATTATTATTAATGACTGTAAAGTTAGTAGGTAGTTCACAGTTGGTAGTGGGGGATTCGAATAACCAACTACCGACCAGCTGCCAGTTGGGGATTCGAATTCGTTTTTATAATTACTATTTCATTTACATATATTACTTGTGTTAATATGTTTAAAAATATAATCAATAATAAATGTATGTAAATTATTATAAAATCTGAATCCCCAACTGCCAGCTGGTTGGTAGTTGGCGATTCGCGGCGAATCCCCAATCGGACATTTTGAATCGCCGTCTGGTGAGTATACTCATTATATTGAAGAACCAACCCGGCAAAAGTTTTAACAAGTATTGATTGTAAGATTACAATTTTCAGGTGATATGTACAAGAAATGCATCATTATGGTATGCTGGATGCTGAGTGCTGCAGTCAGCAGCCCTATTATTATTCTAATCCATAATAAACTTCTGCGGGGAGGATCCATATGTGGAATTTGGTTTGATGGAAATATTACCTTGAAGGTATTCAGGAACAAACGTATCTATATTTTAAGTGTTTTTTTATTCGAGCTTCATTAGACATTTCGGAAGTTTTCACTATAAGTATTAATATCAGTCGAAAGATTACTTTTGATATATTAATATTTCAGTTCAATGTTTAAAGCACGATCGCAATAAAGACTAAAACCTTTTCTTTTTGTTATTAAATAGAATTATGTACAAATATTTGATGTTAATAATTTTCATTTCGTTTGATATTAAAATACAATATTACTTACCAAAATATCTAACATTATACTAACATACTGTGTTGTAATTGAGAGAACAATGTAACGAAAAACCTACTGGAATATGCACTATATAAGTACTGGTCGTTCGAAGTCTTGCGATAATTACATATATGCATCAAATAACTATGGATGTTTCAAATACATAAATTATCTATATAGATCTACAAAAACAATATTATCACCGATTCAAGTGTTATTTTTTTTTTTAAAAAATGTGTATGTATGTATAAATCTTTATCTTAATGCGAAGTGAGCCTTCGACCAACCAATACAAACTCAACTTTACTATATGTTGTAATATTGCATGATGTTATATTGTTTTTCTTTAACAATATACTTTTTGTATAAACCGATATAAACATTATATTGTTATTCTGTAATGTGGTAATTTTTTAAAAAAAATAAAGTTATGGAAGGATATATATAACAACGGTGAAATAGTGAAAACGTTTACCCCTTATCACATATAGCCATAGGCAAAAAGACTCATTCAATTGTTATATAATTGTATAGAAAACATAAAACATTGTTTGAAGCTTCGGTTGCAGCCATTGTCTTTAATACATTTGTGACTGCAAAATATGTAATCCTCAGAGATTAAATTAAAATTTAGGTTAATCAGCTGGCATATTGGTATATATATGGAAAATCAATAGCGAAAGAATCGATCCGTTTTTGATAAAAATATAAACCAATTAGAAACAACAGTTGTGTATGTCATTTGTGCAATCAGAATTTTATTTGGCTGTTAACCAGCTATTAATCAACTGATCTCTTGAAAAAAAAAATGTGTTGTAACACTGAACCATTATTCACAAACAAATTTTAAGTTTATACATTCAATTCATATTTGAAATATATTTTGTTTATCTTTCTTTTTACAGTGGCAGTTATTAGTTATTTATCTTTTTGGTTCCATGGTGGCTTTACCATTGATTATCATTGTGGTCAGTTCAACCGTACTGGTCGTATCCATTTACCGGGGGTCACAGTCGCTGCAATATAGTAAGCGTCTTACAATATACATATATTGCGCGCACATGTGTGTGTGTGCGTGCGTGCGTGCGTGCGTGCGTGCGTGCGTGCGCGTGTGTGTGAGAGAGAGAGTGTTTGTGTGTGTGTTTGTGTGTGTGTTAGTGTGTGTGTGTGTGTGTGTGTGTGTGTGTGTGTGTGTGTGTGTGTGTGTGTGTGTGTGTGTGTCTGTGGACACGTGACAGTAAAAAAGTTTTAATAGGCAACCAGACACAACTACTTAAGACCGCCTTAAAACAGATGGAGTAAAACCTCGAGATGCGTACACACATATATATGAGAAAAACTACCATCCTTACGAAAGTAACTGGCGATTGTTCTCACATAAAGTGTTCAGGCCACAGAAGTAAGTCATCCTGAAACATTGACTGAATCCATTCATTCACAAATAAATGCCAACTTCAAGGTACTATAGTGTAACAAATCATTTGAAACCAGTTATATTTGTTTTATCTGCTTTCAGGCAACAGTTTAGATTACGCCCAATTGTATTGCCATGGCATCCTACGATCTAAGCTCAGAAGCTTCAAAATGACAGCCGGGGTAGTGTTAGGTAACTAAACTAAGTATATAATATCATTTACGAAACCTTCTCCTTCGACCAAGTGTAGTCGGAAAGAATGCAGTGTATTATATTTTAGGTATTGTTATGCTTTCTACTTATTTTTCCAGCTCTATCTTGGCGGTCTCAATTTGGGCATATTCTAAGCGGTGTTACTAAGTATCATACCTCAGATAATACATACTATGATACCTCATCCATTATAATGACACCGGATCGACTACTCATATATACCTAACTCATCATAATGGCACCGGATCGACCAGTCATATATACCTCACCCATCATGATGGCACCGGATCGACTACTCATATATTCCTCACCCATCATAATGACACCGGATCGACCAGTCATATATACCTCACCCATTATAATGACACCGGATCGACCAGTCATATATACCTCACCCATTATAATGACACCGGATCGACCAGTCTTATATACCTCACCCATTATAATGACACCGGATCGACCAGTCATATATACCTCACCCATTATAATGACACCGGATCGACCAGTCTTATATACCTCACCCATTATAATGACACCGGATCGACCAGTCTTATATACCTCACCCATTATAATGACACCAGATCGACAAGTCATATATACCTCACCCATTATAATGACACCGGATCGCCAGTCTTATATACCTCACCCATTATAATGATGCCGGATCGACCAATCATATATACCTCATCCATTATAATAACGACGGATTGACCAGTCATATATGCGTCAACCATTATAATGACACCGGATCGACCAGTCATATATACCTCACCCATTATAATGACAACGGATCGACCAGTCTTATATACCTCACCCATTATAATGACGCCGGATCGACCAATCATAAATGCGTCAACCATTATCATAACACCTGATCGACCAGTCATATAATTTTATTATAAATGTTGATTCTGTGGTTCTTATATAACTGTGCCACAAATGAGACGCCGTCGCCATTTTTGTAAGTCTGCGCTTTCAATAAAGAAGAGGTCAGTTTTTTAAGTAATTCCTAACTAAGTTCTGCTTATATCTTAAGTGAACTATCCTTTTTACTTGATTCGTCTATGCCGTTAAATAAAGAATATAATGGAGATATTTTTTCAATTTGGGGTCCCATAATACGATGAAATGCCAGTTCGAATAAAAAGATTATCAAAATGATCATGTGTCCATTTAATATCTAATATATCTGACAGATACCTTATATTTATATAATTATTCACGACGTAATTCCTTTCTCATGAACGCATACTCATGAACACATACTCATGAACGCAAACTTTAGCTTCTGGCATAAGATTGGATAAATTATGTTTGCTCTTTTTTTAATTTGCGGTAGGTTATGCTGTTAAAAGGTCACAATCTGTTCTGTAGTGATGAAACAGAAGTGGTACAAGTACTTTTGGTATTCTTTATAAAATCTTTATCTGAAGAATGCAAAACATAATTACTGGTGATGTAGTTGAGTTTATACATTCCATATATCATAATATAATATTGGATATGAACTTTGTTTGAAAAACATTCATGTGATTCGATTTACATTACGTAACCAATAGAATATAGCTGTTTCCCTCCATGGCTCCATTACTTTGTATGTGACACATGTTAATGTATACCTCATTGCTACTTTATTTCAGGTTTCATCGTCAGTTGGTTTATATTTTTCATCGTTTTGTTCCTACAAGTGTTCGGCCATTATCACGGCCTCTGGATGATGATATTTGTTACGTTTTACTACTGGAATTGCATTGCAAACCCGATCGTGTTTTTCATATTCCATAGAAGGCGCGGCAGGTCGTTGTCATCGACAGATAGCTACGTATCAGAGAGCGGTGAAGAAATAATTCTTTCACACGAGCTAGTCGAGGTTGCAACTAACAATACTGAAACTGAAAACTGCCAGCTTACCAAGGCTATGTCTTGATCCTTTTCACCAGAAAATTAATCTGAAATTAAGGTACCGAGTACCAATCCAGCCGGTGAATAATGCTGTACTGTTATGCTTAGCTCATACTAATTTATTTGAGCTCGATTGCGACGATAGCTGTAATATTATGCGCATCCTTCTCAAATACAGTTTCTGGGTAGAACCAGTAGTGAGTGTTGTTTTCTGGGTAGAACAAGTAGTGAGTGTTGTTTTCTGGGTAGAACCAGTAGTGAGTGTTGTTTTTAAGAGACCGTCGGGTCGAGTTTGGGATAGAACCAGCGACTTCTGGCGTGCAAAGCCAGCACTTTATTTACTGCGTCATACCGCACCCTCGTTATGCTTATATGATTTTTAGTGAAAAGTTGTTATTAAACAATGACATCCATTGTATATAATGAATGTAGGCGGCACTTTATTATAATTTAAAAAGAAGGTACTACTTTAGTAGAAGTGATATAAGAAATTACTTAAACTCAAATCATGAAGTCTTATAGGACTCACTGCATTATCATCGCTATGAAGAGCGATGATAATGAAGTGAGTCCTATAAGACGCAGAAACTACAAATGATGGAGGCAAAAGTAGAAATATACAGTAAAATTTCGATGGCTCGGACTCGACGGGACTGGACAAAATAGTTCGAGTTAAGTGTTGTTCGAGTTAAGTGTTGTTCGAGTTAAGTGTTGTTCGAGTCAAGTTTTGTTCAACATCATACCAAACACGTACATGTATATACAACGAAATAGGAATTCGGCCGGGACCAGATAAGTGGTTCGAGCTATATGTGGTGTTCCAGCCATCCGTGTTCTATTGTGGTTCTCTGTTTTTCTTTATTTTCAGAACTTTATATTGAAGTGATTTATTTATTCCTATCATATGTTGAGAAGTCATTGTGATAGCTGAAAATGCAATGCTAAATTCTAGCCAATTGTGTCACAATTTAGACTACATGGGTCTAAAAACAAATTCTTAGTGTCGTTTACGTAAATAATATTACTCTGTACAAAAAGCATATGTACCACAGATAAAAATGCTTTAATGGATTGGATAGTTAGTGTGACTACTCTCTTTTATGGTCGGAAACAAAACGACGTAAAAATTGTTTTATTCCAATAAAGGGTCTTTATATATAACTTCTATAGTAGCAGGTATGATAAGAACTTTCCTTGACCTTAATCTTGAACTATAGCTGGATACTGAATCAGATTTGCAACACGTCATGTTCAAACTGTTAAAAAGTGTTATAAATTGTTTAAATAGATGCAAGAGATACAAAATATGCAGATAGTTGTTAGTTCTGTTTGTTAGTACAGCGATGCCCCAAACGCCTATCTATTTGTTACAATTATGACGCGTTAAGTTATCTATTTCATCACATTGATGACAAAAGTATGACGTATATAACACTGATTTAAATTAATATGATTTAACCACGGGTGGTTCCATTTCATTAATAAGTCTTTCAAAGTCGTTGCTACTGTTGCCAAAATTGATCACCAATGATGTTGAGAATATTAATATTACGTCATGTTTTCTAATGATAGTCGACGCATGTTACATTTTGTTTCTGATTATTTTCCCGATGTTTTTGAGATAGTTTCTTCGGTTTCCTTTAAGTATTCAGGAAGACTGCCAATATATAAATAATTAATATATTACAGAGTACACACATACTATGTTATGTAAAGGTGAGACGTCCATGATGATGCATGTACGCCATTAAATTAACGTTAAAAAATGGGCATATGTTTTTCTATTAGTCATCGTATGAGTGTAATAAATCAACGACATATTTTTGATAAAACCCCTAGTGAAATATCGCTTCCGGTGTTTTTCGTATAACTCGGTTCTCATACGTAAATTGCCGAAGTACTTTCGGCCTTGCACGAATATATATCGATGCCGTCAAGTTACCATGATTAAACGACGTTATTTTGAGACATAACGTTCGATGACCCATGGAAACAAATATGCCCGATTTTTTTTCTTATTCCTTATAGAAAAAATCTGTTAAATAAATGGTAAACGTAAACTTTTCGAGTTATGTGTTAAAATGAATCTTACATTCGTGCTCATTTATTGTCAAATTTATCAAACTCGTTTGGAAAAATAATATAATGCTCATTAGAGCCTATCATAATAGATCTATATGTTTTTCAACTTGTTTAATAAATTCAATAATAAATTAGCACTCATTCATGTTAGATCCTCTCTTTATGAAAACAAAGTACAAAGAAACGGTCAACGTTAATTTGACGGTGTATCATCATGGACGTTTCAATATTGATATTTGAAATCACTCGGTCAGCGTTGTGCCGTCATAAGTAACCGTGAGACAAGAGATGAAAACAAAATATCATCGGAATTATGACCATCTCGGAATGAGGCGTCTGATGAATAGTGTATATATATGTATATTTTTAAAATAGAGGTTTGAATTTTGTTAATATAGGATGAATTGTTTCTCCATTTGCATCACAGCTATGTGAAATAATGACAAAAAATGTATATGTTACTATCAGTGTTGAAACGAGTATCACCAAGAGTGAAAGGAGTATATAAAATATTGCTTTATATGTTGGTATATATCATTTTAAGAATGTTACCATTTTCTGTTAGGTGTATTATATGAAAACAGAAGTCACATCGAACAGTTTACCTCTAATGAGGCAATTAATAATGCTGTGTTTATCGTTGGTTTTATATTGAACATTATCAGCCGTTTACTTGTATCATATGTTAACATGCTTAAGCAAATAAAATATATCAAATATAATAGTGTATAATACATATACATTCGTTTTGTTTGTTTTCTTTGTGTAAATTGTTGACAAAATGAAAGTAGACTTCCAATATCATGTAGTCATAACCCAATTTCCAAGCATCATTTTTTTTTTCTAAATTCACGATTCAAACATAATAATATTTTCAAAATGTTCAAATTACTCCAATAATGCCATTTAAATAAAAACAAATTAGCATTAAGATTATTGCCATTGAAATTATTGACAACTTAAGTTGCTTTCATAAAAGTAAAAATAATAAATATATTGGACTCATCGTACCCGCAGAAAGTCATATTAAAAATTTAAATGTAAAACTGCTATTACTACAAGTGTAACCTGACTAATACGTAAACCTATTTTTGTTGTTTGGAAAGACATTATAAAAGGCAATCGTGAAACATCGGATATTTCCGTATCCTCCGTATAATACACATCAATAACATCAATCTGATCACCTCGGCCTTTATGATACGCAACAGACGGATGATACGGAAATACCCAATGTTTAACGATTGGTGGCAGAAGGGAGCCGCCATTTTATTTAATCATGTGACTGCAAGCAGTTCCAAAATGGCGCCTTATTATGTCAGGGGTCTATTGCTTAGCAAAAAGGCCGAGGTGACCAGATTGTATAAAAGGTAGTATATCAGGATTTATCAAATTTTAAAAATGGGCTAAAAACATTTAACCCCAATATAGCATGCCTGTATATACTCATTGATTCCGTATTGACAAAAATATATTTATTTAAACATGCTAAAATAATATACTGAAAAGAGGTTTTCTAACCTTTGTTAGTCTAAAATAGACTTCCCGTTTAAAAGTGCAACATATTTTGTGACATATTAAATGATTATTTCATTTTTTCATGAAAACAAATTTGATCCGTTTGAATATTTCATCTAACGTCAAGCAGTATTTTACCACTCCAATTTAAACATCAGTGTTGTCACGTTTTTGTGGATTTGTCATACCAAACCATTCCGATTATATATCGATGATAATGAGATGCTTTTTATCCATTTCAAAACTAATTTTATTTATAAGACATTTATAGCGTGTTTTTTTTCTGATATATTCCCTTTAATATTGTATTTCGTCTGTCGTACACGTACAGTGTCTTCAGAGACGTAGCTGCATTTATGCCGTGTGGGCCCGGGACGACACCTCTTTCCGAAAAATCATTGAAAAAAAGTAATAATGCAACAATCTCGTGATACAGCATTGACATGAGAAGGCGCAACACATAGTAGGTCTATTATCGTCGTAACACCATGATCAGCGATATAATTTCCTCGTAAGGAATATTGCCCATTGAAGATGAGACATATTTTTTCTATCCTAGCTAACATCGCTGAATAATGCCATTTGACAGTTCTTACAGTAAAAACTCATATGAAAGCTATTGCTGTTTAACGATGGAAAATGTGCATTATACTAAATGTTATAAATAAAGCCTAACTTTGTGTTTATTTATTATTGAATATATCAACCTCGTTTTCCATCAGTCTCAGAGATACGTTGTTTTTTTTTTAAATTCAATATGTTTGTTAGGAATAACTAGTACCCATGATTACATTTACCTATTCACCAGAATATGGATATTGAGTTCAGCAGTATGCGAGGCGAGAACTTTTGCTAATTGTGTTTGATAATGCTGTAAAATATATTTCTACATGTTTTTTGCTCAACCCTATGCTTTGCGAGTATTAGCTGTAAATATGTCTAAAAATGCACTAGACGACCCGAGTCTACACATCCAACTTTAACCAGCTACGCCCCTGGTCTTAGTTACAGGCATGTTTCGTGGTTTGCAGACAGAAAACAAAAACTCCCAAAACGATGGCAAAAGTACATAGACAAAGATGGATAACATTTCGAAAAAGAGTAACAGTATTACGAGACATGACGAGATTCGCAAAGTAAGTATATTGGCTATTATTTTCTACTTTGCGGCATTTATTTCTTATGAAAACCGTTGACGTTTTTATTTTATTTTTCAAGCTTGTTTTCTAGTTCAAAGTATTTCTATTGCTGTTATCTTTTTCTGTAAGCATTAACTACTCTTAGTGTCAGTATGGTAAAGAAATAACTGTGGGAAGACAGTAACTCGTGGAAGGGTAACATTTGTAACATTTATATCTCACACCACTATTACATTACACATAGGGCTACACTGTAACATTTATGTCCAACACCATTATTACATTACACATAGGGCTACAATGTAACATTTATGTCTCACACCACTATTACATTACACATATGGCTACAATGTAACTTTTATGTCTCACACCAGTATTACATTACACACAGGGCTGCAATGTTACATTTATGTCTCACACCACTATTGCATTACACATAGGACTGCAATGTAATATTTTTATCCAACACCACTGTTTCATTACACATAGGGCTACAATGTTACATTTATGTCTCACACCACTGGTACATTACACATAGGACAACAATGTTATATTTATGTCTCATACCACTATTACATTACACATAGGGCTACAATGTAACATGTATGTCTCACACTACTATTACATTACACATAGGGCTTCAATGTAATATTTATGTCTCACACCACTATTACATTACACATAGGGCTTCAATGTAACATTTATGTCTCACACCTCTATTACATTACACATAGAGCTACAATGTAACATTTATGTCTCACACCACTATTACATTACACATAGGGCTACAATGTTACATTTATGTCTCACACCGCTATTACATTACACATAGGGTTACAATGTAACATTTATGTCCAACACCACTATAACATTACACATAGGCCTACAATGTAACATTTATGTCTCACGCCACTATTACATTACACATAGGGCTACAATGTTACATTTATGTCCAACACCACTATTACATTACACATATGGCTACAATGTAACATTTATGTCCAACACCACTATTACATTACACATAGGGCTACACTGTAACATTTATGTCCAACACCATCATTACATTACACATAGGGATACAATGTAACATTTATGTCCAACGCCACTATTACATTACAAATAGGGCTACAATGTAACATTTATGTCTCACACCACTATAACATTACACATAGGGCTGCAAAGTAACATTTATGTCCAACACCACTATTACATTACACATAGGGCTACAATGTAACATTTATATCTCACACCACTATTACATTACACATAGGGCTACTATGTAACATTTATGTCAAACACCAATATTACATTACACATAGGGCTGCAAAGTAACATTTATGTCCAACACCACTATTACATTACACATAGGGCTACTATGTAACATTTATGTCCAACACCACTATTACATTACAAATAGGGCTACAATGTAACATTTATGTCTCACACCACTATAACATTACACATAGGGCTGCAAAGTAACATTTATGTCCAACACCACTATTACATTACACATAGGGCTACAATGTAACATTTATATCTCACACCACTATTACATTACACATAGGGCTACTATGTAACATTTATGTCAAACACCAATATTACATTACACATAGGGCTGCAAAGTAACATTTATGTCCAACACCACTATTACATTACACATAGGCCTACAATGTAACATTTATGTCAAACACAGTGAAAATACAAAATCTGCAACATGTGTCTAGGCTAAAAATTCTTCACTTTTTCAAGATCTGCAAGTATAATGGAAAAAAAAATAAATACCATTTTTTTAATGCAATGGTTTTGTAATATCAATCAATTTCCAGAGTAATAATACGTCAACTATTTGTCCATGAAATGGTTCGAACTAACACTTCTAAATTGCCTAGAAACCTGGTATAAGCATCAACTTTTCAGTGAAGATTTCTAAAATACTGACAATTTAACAAATGTTAGGACAAATAAATCACTGCTATAAAAGCCCTGAAAAAAATAATGAAAAAAGAAACTCAAGTTCTACTTCTACCTACTTCATCGGAGTTTTCAAGAGAAATTATAGTGGTGTGAGTCCCTAAGGTGTCTGCGTAGCACGTACCAGTATAAAATGCAGCTGTTCTTCTTTAATCAAGCTGAGATGCTGATTTTAGAAATACAAAAATTATAAATGATTAAACGTTTCATTAAGCTTTTCAAAGAAATAAATAACACATACTTAAAACAGGTGCATGTTTCAAGTTCCAGCTGATATACGTCTGCACGAAATAAATAGAGGAAAAACGAAGTTTTAGCAAAGTGATGATATTTCGATAGTTTGGAGTTGGCAGCGAAACAGCTGATGTTCAGATAACATTTCGATATCTTCAATGCAAAAAGCTTTCACGTAATATTAATTTATATTGATAAGTCCAGCACATGGCAGAAGTTGAAAACATCATCTTTAGAAGAAAAGAACATTTGGGTGTTCTAAATATAAAAACTTAATATATTATTTTTCTGACTAACCTCTAAGACACTGTCGCAACGTTCTAATACATTATGTCATTAATGAGGTAACGTTGACGGAAAGGAAGTGTATTTTATATGTGGGTTAAACGTTCTAATATATATAACGTCATTAATGAGGTAACGTTGACGGAAAGGAAGTGTATTTTATATGTGGGTTAAACGTTCTAATATATATAACGTCATTAATGACGAAATGTTGATGGAAAGGATGTGTATTTTACATATGGGTTAAACGTTCTAATATATATTTATGACATTAATGAGGTAACGTTGACGGAAATGAAGTGTATTTTATATGTGGGTTAAACGTTCTAATATATATAACGTCATTAATGAGGTAACGTTGACGGAAAGTAAGTGTATTTTACATGTGGGTTAAACGTTCTAATATATATAACGTCATTAATGAGGAAACGTTGACGGAAAGGAAGTGTATTTTACATGTGGGTTAAACGTTTTAATATATATAATGACATTAATGACGAAATGTTGATGGAAAGGATGTGTATTTTACATATGGGTTAAACGTTTTAATATATATTTATGACATTAATGAGGTAACGTTGACGGAAAGGAAGTGTATTTTACATGTAGGTTAAACGTTTTAATATATATAATGACATTAATGACGAAATGTTGACGGAAAGGAAGTGTATTTTACATATGGGTTAAACGTTCTAATATATATTTATGACATTAATGAGGTAACGTTGACGGAAATGAAGTGTATTTTACATGTGGGTTAAACGTTTCAATATATTTAATGACATTAATGACGAAATGTTGACGCAAAGGAAGTGTATTTTACATATGGGTTAAACGTTTTAATATATATTTATGACATTAAGGACGAAATGTTGACGGAAAGGAAGTGTATATAACATGTGGGTTTTACGTTCTAATATATTTTACGACATTAATGACGTAATGTTGATGGAAAGAAAGTGTATTTTACATGTAGGTTAAACGTTCTAATATATATTATGACTTAAATGACGTAATGTTGACAGAAATTAAGTGTATTTTACATATGGGTTAACCTAACAATATCGATAGTACAAACACAATAATACCTGTTCTGTGTTTTCTTGTTTTGTTAAAGTAAGCAACTAACTACCCAGACAAAATAATAAGAACACACAACTTAATATATAGTAGCAAATACTTTGAGCTAGATCCAACCATGTAAGTATTTTCTGCGAGCCAACCTCCCCAAAATGGAAAATGTTTACATGGTTGGTGCGACTTCCGATATATACATGGGTCAGTCGTCACTAAAATTGTAGTGAGATGAAAGTATTCAAAATGGCCGAAATCCGAGATGGTAACCAATACATTGAATTCGATTCTCAATACGTAACTGGCGATTAAAATTGTGATATTCTTTTATATGTAAAAATGGACTCAATGGTCATTTACTTCAATTTTAATAAAGTTTATTATTAAATTATATTAATTAAATTCAAGCTACAAGTATCAACTATATGACACGTGGAGCGCGTGGTCCAGTGGTAGAGCATCGGCCCCCTGAGGGTCGTGGGTTCAGTCCTCCGTCACAGCTATGTGTGTTGTCCTTTTTTCAAGCAAGACATCTTTTCCACATATGCTTAGTACAGGTTCTACACAGGTAGACTTCGAGTGTGATTTGTATAAATTGTAATAACTTGTTTCCCATTCGAAGTAAAATAGATAAGTTTAAACATGGTTTGATATATGACCACTTCATTAGCTGTAAAGAGAGCAGGAAAGAGTTTTTAGTTTAACTGATTGTCTGTTAGCACTCGATGGCATGAACATGACGCTAAATATTCAAACAAACAAAACGAATACTCATTCTTCCCAGTTGGTCTGCCTTGAAGAATGAAGAAATCATTAAAATGTTGTTTTTGTCTTGTTCCAAAATAGATATGTACTGCCAGCATATGATTTGATCAGTCATAGAATGCTGAAATCTGTGTCGAAAGCTATTTCAAAACCACTTTCAAGTTTATTTAACCAATCTCTAAGTGAAGGTATATATCACGATTTGTGGAAGATTGCAAATATCACTCCTATTTTTAAAAAGGGAGACAAGTCATTGATGTAATATTACAGACTTTGTTGTGTCGGAAAACTTTCTGAAAGGCATATTTTTAAGAATATGTATAACTTTTTTCTTGATAATAATTTGATTTATAAATACCACTCAGGTTTTTTGCCAAATCACTCTACTACCTATAAACTTATAGACATATATCATCACATTTGTCAAACCTTTGATGACAAACAGTATTCATGTATGGTATTTTGTGACATATCGAACACTTTTGAAAGAGTCTGGCATAAGGGTTTACTATTTAAACTACAGGAAAACGGTATTAATTGTCAACTTTTAGAATGGGTTTCTGATTACTTAACAAACCGATCACAACGCGTAGTTTTTTCAGGGTACATATTCCAATTTAAAATCTCGTAATGCAGGAGTGCATCAAGGATCCGTTCTTGAACCTTTATTATACTTAATTTATGTTAATGATATAGCTAACAATTTACTCAGTTTAACACGTTTGTATGCTGACAACAGTTCATTATACTATTCAGCCTCATCAGTAAGTGATATTGAAGGTTTAATTAATCATGATCTTTTAATAATATCCCAGTGGGCTAAACAATGGCTATTAAATTTCAACCCTAACAAAACCGAAGCTACGTTTTTTTTCTTTAAAAGATAACATTTACTTACCTTATATAACATTTAATAACGTAGAAATTCAATTTGTAGGTTTTCATAAACATCTAGGTGTAACTTTAAGTAAAGACGGAAAATGGACCGATCATGTCGTTATTTTAAAATCGGCTTTAAACACGATAGGTATTATGCGTCGCCTTAAATACTCACTCGGTCGAAAATCCCTCAATCAAATTTATATTTCGTATGTTCGACCAATTCTTGAATATTCCTCTCTATTTTGAAACGACTGCACTGATTAAACATCGAATTCACTCGATAAATTACAAAATGAAGCTATACGTAACCAGATCAGTATCTATTGAAAATTTATATACAGAATGTGGATGGGAAACTCTTACCGCAATATTACTTTATGTATAAGGTTAGAAAAAATATGGTTCCATCTAACATAGTTGATTTGTTCCCACCAAATGTTAATGAAAGAACAACATACAATTTAAGAAATAGCAGAGACATCACTTTACCGTTTTCAAGAACTGAAATCATGAGAAATGCATATATATCTTCCTCAATTATATTATGGAACCACTTAGATAACAACTTTAAGTCTGCCGCTTCTTTAACTGCGTTTAAGCATTCCATGAGAAAAAAAAAATAATATTACAATACCTCAACACTTTTATTATGGAAATAGAAAATTTTCAGTTACATTAGCAAGATTAAGAAATAATTGCAGTAATTTAAATAATGACTTGTTCCGTAACCATATTAGAACTGATTCTTGTTGTCCACATTGTGGTAATATTGAAGATGCTGAGCATTATTTTTTCAAATGTACAGAACCCAAAGATTAACATTATTTAACTCGACAAGATCATTTCACCCACTAAGTACACAGCGCCTTCTATATGGAGATGAAAGACTCATGTTAGCAATATTATTATAGTCAAACGGGACAATACTATATCAAAGAAACTAAACACTTTGCACAATCTTATTTATGTTTTCCTGTCTTGTTTTTAACTGTACTACATTACTTTTTTTTCTGTGCCGTTTTATTTAGTAATCTGATTTTCTCACTTGGGTGCTAGCCTTGAACCTTTTTATTTATTATTGGAAATTCAACTATATCACAGAAAACTACAGAGCTTCATCATTACAGTCATGTAAAGCAAATTAAAATCAAATAATATATAAAGATTTTAAGGGGTACCGCCAGGTTTTTCCGTCAGCAAAATTTATTGCGAAATATTACATTTTAAGTACGTATTTTGTAAGAGTGTATCTTCCGTAATACTTGATCGATTTTTATAACTTTAGCTTTTCTAAAACTAAGTTATGTTACTTACATAGCCATATAAAAAATTTGAATTTCCAATAATAAATAAAAAAGTAAAAGGGTAGCGCCAGGTTTTCCAAGCGAAAAATATGGCGTTAATTTAGTCGCCATGATGTGTCATTTTAATTGTCCGTATCTCATTCATTTGATAATGGATTCTATTTATCTTTTCAGTTTCAGAAACTAGATATTCTAAGCTTTTTCAATGGTATAAAACATTTTTAAAATCGGTTAATGAATAAAGAAGTTAGTATACACCGCAAGCTACTCCTTCTAAAAATCTTAAATTTAACACTACCGCCAGGTTTTACACCTGTCCCAATGTATCAATCAAGAGGGGTAACTTCGAGAAAAGAGTTTAGAAGGGAGATAACTTACACGCCGCATGCGCAGTACATACTTCCTGTGTTTCTAGCAACTTAACACAAACAAGTTCGTTTCTGTTTGGATATTTGTTTTAAAAACTGGCGGGTATGTATTACTGCACATGCATTACTTACTGTACTGTGTATTTCATACAATGACGAAAGTATCTATGAATTGAAAATGAGTATTAGCTGTCTGTGATACTACACAAGACTATAATGTCTTGTTAATAAACTGATCCTGTTATGAGATCATCAACCAAGATATCAACTATCATAAATTTTCATATTGTTTAGATACTTTATCGGTCTGTGGCAATTCTATGAATCATACTTTTGATCTGCCGTCGTTCAGTATCCTAAAGTTTATTGAAACCATTTGAAATACAAATAATAACACTGTCTTGCTTGGCCATACTTTCTAAATTTGTCATTCTTGCTCTCAATCATGATTTTTCAAATTCTGAATCCACAAAAGGTCCAACAGTGCTTTATTTGAGCAAAGTGCATGTCACATTGATACATGGTATTTGGATGTGTTGGCAGAAGTGATACATATTCACAGTGTAGTCATCGATCCGCTCGATATGCAATATCACTTAAAGGATCTTGTTAATCAGTGCCTTCATGAGCTCCCACCTATTAAGATTTTTTTTTACCCTCTTGCCAGTGTAGTTAATACATCTCAGGTCAGTTTGTACTCAAATTAGAAACACAACTTTCGTAAAGTTGATGTACACTCAAGGACTTTTACAGAAGGATAGAAAACTTGCATCTCATGACTAAATGTTGATGAAAAAGCAAACAAACGATTAATAATTTTCAAATTAATCATTCATAATTCACAGGCAACTGATTTTTTGTGCATAAACTGTAGTTGTATGTAATGTTAGATGGTTTAGACACGTTTCCATCATGCAAAATGATCTTGAATTGAAGATATTGAGGTATGAAGAAAAAATTATTGTAATTGGTTGTTTCTTTAGCTGCAGTATACAAATTTTGTAAACGAAAGTACTTCAATAATTTTAAACAAATTTCTGGGAATGGTCTTGTTTTGATGAGAATTTCATTCTGCATTGTAAGAATTTTGATTTGTATTGATTCTTGAATTCGTGAGATGAATTTAAGTTAAGATAATTGAAAAAGAGATACCGGTATTGCAAGATTTTGCATGAATACACGAACGTTTACAAAATCTCAATCCGTTGCCTTTTTTTCTCTTTATAATTCCTTGGTAAACTAGATATGATAAACCAGTTCTTCCCCTTTTCAAAGTAGAAACAAAATGAGGGTCTGAACACATACTTTGGTAGAGCTCTGAGCTCTATGAACTAATTTCATATTTACATCATGTAAATATATTAAATTTTCAGAAAAGTAGTTGTAAATAATTCAATAATAAATTGAATATATATCAAACAATTTTGGTTAAAAATGCTCTGTCCCACCAGTTATCCACTGAGACATATCTATAGCCTATACATCTCACTACACAGTTGCGCCACTTTTTCCTCCACGGTAACATGATTTTTTGAATTAAAATAAGTTGTATGTAATTTTGTTTAAAATACTTTCAAAAGGGTTCATAGTGGTTATGAATTCTTGCTGCAGATGAGTAAAGCAAAAGCTGACAGCGCATATACTTCAATAAGACTTCACTGGTTTTAAAAAAAGAGACTTTCATAGGATTTTAACAGATGCCAGGGCTCAAACTAGAGGGCGACGTGGGTGACAAAGTCGCTTTTTTCTCTGTCACTTCTCTTTTTTTTTTGGTCACAGCGAAGTATACAGTCTCCTTAAAATTAACAACATCGCTTTTTTTCCGGATGCCGGCGAAGTGCAAATTACAATTATAACCAATATTTGGTATATACTCTAATCTGTGGATAAGTGTCGCCCCATGGGCGAATGCAAATTGCAATAATCGGTTACTTCTGATCCAAATATCCGCAGGCAATTTTCAGCATATATGTTTACACCCCATGCCAACTTACTTCGTAATATCGTATAGCAGTGTTTTTTTTCACCATTTCGGAAAGATGACCCATACCCTTGGAATTGGGAATTTTAGCGGCATTTTCAATAACATTGGGAAATTTTTTTGCATTAAATATATTTATATATTTATAAAAAGTGTACACTTGCTTATCAGGCCATTTAATTAAATAATCAATGTCATACTAAATTCAGAATGGGGAAAACTTTCTTTATTTTATCAAGGAAGTATGGCAAGTTTCAATTTACATTTTTGAAGCTTTCAGTTGGGAATTTTTACCATTCAATTGGGAAAAAAAGATACTATTTGCCATTGGGAATATGACCCAATAACGGCTATAAAAATGGCCGAAAAAAAACACTGTATAGGTAAACTGATTGCTAGGCATGACATGACATATTAGTTTTTATTTACCCTCGCGCTTGGAACCAGTCATTTTGGCGAGCAGGATAAGATGATTATTAAAAACATAAAAGATGATTGCGCATCTTGATGATTAATGAGTGATGGATGAGTATGATTTCACATATTTAAACGTATTGACATTCTAACTTGATTTTTATCTTTAGCTATTTCTAAATTAATCTAATTACTTTCTTGGGTTCGGTGCTTACTATTAAATACCTTTGATTATACTTATAATAAAATAAAATGTATAGAATGACGATTGTTACAATGTGTAGGTAGATTAATTGATAAAAAAATATATTTTCTTTTTGTATTTACCAATTGCAGCCATATATAGTATAAGTGTACATATTAATGGTTTATACTTATGCATTTAATTGCTTATATTACATGAAGTGCACTATGGTTGTTTACCAATATTATAAGTCAAACAACGCTGCTCATAACGCAAATCGCTTTGCTTATATTGTCAGCGATATTCGACCTAACTATAAACTTTAGATAAAATTTAATTCTATCTTAAGTGTTATATGTACACTTTTATTGCGTGTGGTTACAATGGTAAAATATAATTAGTAGTTATCTTATGTAACCATATATCCAGCTAGGCAATGCAATTGTTTGGCTGACCAAGATCAATGTTTCCCTTGTATAGAGTTAACTTCTAGCATCTAATTGAAACCAATCATTTTTTTTCGACTGTCAATCAAAGTTTTCCATGAATAAATTAGCTTTCCATGAATGACATCCTTTGTGTTTGCGAGATGCATAGTTGATTGACAAGATAGTAATTCAATTACGAATTATACGTTCAAACTGAATAATTTGCGCATATGATTTTTAGAAATTACCGATGATTAAAGAAGTATTGATAATTATGTTGTCTATACTGTTGTAAAACTGTTGTCTATAAATATGTTTGAGTCGAAATAAACAATTTGAATTGAATCAATTATAACAACTGTTAATTCGGTATCCGTCAGTCACGTATTAGAAACACCAGAAAGTACGAAATATTTATCATCAGTAAACGTTGAATTATCATGAGAATTAAGAAGGTCAAATAAGAAACAGTTAGTTTAAGCATTGTGTAGACTGCAGTGGGGGATAGCATCTAACTCAGCATCTGACATTTAAAAAATGTGTGTTTAATGAACTAATGATTATGTTTTGCATTTTAATAAAAAAGTGTTTATTTGGTAAAAAATAAAAACGATATGTGAACAGAGAAATACTTTTTTGATTACTCTTTCCGAGATAAAGTTATAGATAAATAGCATTTACCATCTGCTTTCCCAGATACTAGTGTTCCATGCTTTGCAAAAAAAAAATTAAACAATAATGAGTGGCATGAACAATACTCCTACCATGTAAAAGCAAATTGTAAACTTGTGCATTTAGCTGTACCTTTATTCATAAAGTTAAACTCCCTGTTCTTAAAGAATATATCGCACAAAAACTAGTTCCTTAATTACAACATCAGATAAAAGACAAGAAGGGAGTCAACCAACACATTTGATATAAATCAAGAACAATATAAAACATTATAAAATAATAAAAAACATATACACACATAATGACATAGCATTTATTTTAATGAAACTAAAGTTTTCACGCATAAAACCCTGTGACGAAATTTACTGATTTTTTCCCTATTTTTTCTCTTTTTTTTGGATGAAGGAGAAGTCACTTCTCCCTAAAATTCAGACCCAGTTTGAGCCCTGAGATGCATGTATTTATATACCAGTATGAGCATTTAAGGATTTATTTTTTAAAAAAATCTGAGGACAAAATTAGTTGTTGATAACCGGAATTTCTTTCAAAACGTCATAAAAAATTGGTCCAGTTTTTTACTAAATCGGTAGTATAAAAGTATTGTCCTGTACTGACCTACTGTTATCATAATTTACACCTTGGGGTAATGTCATTTGATCTTACTGTCATACCAGATGTGTGAAAGGATGTTGTTTTGCACTAAACATGATTACTGTTAGTAGGGGAGTTTACTGGAAGATTCTATTGCTACTGTGTGAGTCAGCACACCTTTCAGGTGTGATCAGTGATTTGTATCACACGTTCTGTCGGTTCACCAAAAAGATTGTTTATGTCTGTAATTTCTATGATATGCCATTAACCATAAGTCGTTATCTTGTTTGCTTGTATTGTTGATTTTAAATGACCAAAGCAGCTTCGCTGGTACTATCAGATTGAAAATTGTTTGTGGCATTAAAATATTTGTATACAACTTACATGTATGACATTAGTTGAGGAAAGTGATCAAACCTTAAACCGATTTTATTTTGGACCGAAATTGTTTGCTTTAGTCGAGCGTAGCATTTGGTATTAAATATGCTACTGGTGGAAAATGGTATTTACTCAATTTATGATTTCTATTGTCCAGACTGAAATGTGTCTGTGCAAGGAATTTGAGAGAAAGGCCTCTTCTAAAATTCCTTGGTTTGTGTCAGTAATTTTCTTTATTATGGGAAAGAAAAATGGTTGTCCACAAAATACAGATCTGTGCATTATTAATGTAACTTAAACTTAATAATTAATATAAAATTTCCATACCAGTTATATGAGGGGTTATCCAGAAGTTTGTGGACAAATCTTATAATATAAACATGACATGTCAGATTTGTTTGGAGTTTTACATGTATTATATTTAATCTAACTGCAAACTGTATGCAAAGTATGAAGAAAATATTTGTTCAAATGTATCAGTAACATCTATTTCAATCATGTCATGTATGCCTATCTGCTGCAGGCCAGATTTACGTTGCGTCGTTGCGATGTCAATTTATTTTACAAGTAATAATCCTTTTCTTACTCGTCGCTCCACTCATACTCAATTTGGGAACCCTGCGAGCACTTCAATGCATGTTATTTAATCTTAATCATCATGTGCACAGCATTGTAACCTATACTTAAGTTCGCAGCATAGTTCATAAATTGTATTACAGTAAACCTTACTGAGGCATCTTCTACCACGTTGACAGGATTTTGCATGATTTTGACACAGGATGCCACACCTGTTACCATCCATTATTGTTTCTGATTCCTCACTGTACTGTTTGTGTCATTTGTAGACTACAAAATGCACTTAAAGACTCTAACGGCAATACAAACCTTGGAGCAATTTGCATTTTGGAATTTTAGAAGCCCTGCTGAGAGTGTCACTAGTGAACCCTCTTTACAAAAACTGAAGCTGGTCAACCTACCCAGTTATTGTGCATTTTTATGTGAGGATACATTTCTGCTATAAAAAAATACTTTAAAAGATTTCTATGCGGAATATATTTTTTTTTACCATTGGAATCCTTGACCTTATTTTATATAGAAAAAACACAGTTCAACTTTGTAGTGAGACATGAGGGGTACTAATATAATTTATATGTGTTGTTAGTTTGGTAATTACTGCATCATGACAGGTAGTGCTATTAAATCATATAAAGGTCTAAAATCATACAAGCTTCCAAGAATCCTGATCAGTAATGGATTTGAATGGATCTTGTGTGTGATTCCAGTATGATACAAACATTTACCTCAGGCCCCCATTGAAGGGAGGGCCTTCACAGGTCGTAATTGTCATGATCTATTTAATTGTTCAGTTAGGTTGATTTTTTATAAATACTGATCTTATCTAATTACTGTACTGATAATTGAAACAAATTATGTGACATTGTTTGCAGTGTTTAATGTATATATAGATATCAAGGTTGACGTAATCAAACAGAGGATCATAGGTATTTGTTTACATAGTTAAGGCATGTCATTATAAATTATTTAAATAGATTACGAACATTTTCATTTTTGAACTTGGCTCACAATTTGAAAATACCTCAATACCAGTGATGCAGTAAAAATATAAATAGCATTAAAAAGATTTAGAAATTTGTACTTAAAACTGGCAATTACCTGTGCGAAGAGTTATAATTGTAATACAAATGTAATATGTATTATCAGTGTCTGCCCAATGGAGAGAAAATAAATAAATAATAATACATGTTTTTAAGGACAAACTGATAAAGCCCGGTGAGTTTTGTTTTGTATTATGCAGGCTGTTGATTTATTGTAAACAAAAATTTTAATATGATGAAAATACCCATACATCCTTCAAAGCAAGCACATGTGGAAATTAATTGTCATTATTAAGCTACACTGAAGATTGACAGTCTTTATAAATGGGTCAGCAACCTAGAAATATCTCGCATTTATATCACGGTAAGTAGAGTTCTGATAGTGTGACATATTGCACGTCTCTAAGGAGCCTTTTAAAGATTTTTTTGATTTTTTGTCTCCTAGCAGATCGGATATTCAGATAATAAAAAAGCTGTCCATTGATTTCTTATTTAATCAAGTCCTCTGACTGGTCGTGTTGGCCTGTAAGGAACTGTCCCAATATTACTTTCTCTAGCTGAGGGCTTTTTTTGTGTCCAACTTTTTCAAAAAACATTATCTGAGAATGTTTGCCAATTACTTGTGGAAGGATATGCCTTCTATTTAGATTTTCATTCACAATTCAAGCATGACAATTCTTTTGAAAGTTTCCAATTACATTAACAATGCCACCAAAACTAAGAAATGACCATAAAGAAATGTGAAAATGCATTTTTAGAGAAAAAGTAAATAGGATTACTTATGGCCTTCATAGCAGTTTTTGACAGAATCATTTTCTGTTTCCAATGGTGGTGCAAAGCACTACATGCCTTAATCTGTATTCAAAATGGCATCAAACACCTAAGAGACACCGTCTGCTATTTAAGTTAATTTTAAGCATTTGATTATCATATATATAACCAATGATTTGAAAATATTTTTGTGCCAATTTATGACACAAACATTTACTGTAATCAGAATGGTGAAATCAAAATAGAATCCCAATTCTAAATATAAATAATCTGACATAAAGTCCTTTCGACTTTATTTGATTTGTGCATGATTTGACATTCTTTACACATGCATAAAAAACATAAAAAATGAATTTAATGCTATAATAAAAAATAAATCTGATAGTTTAGTACTGGGTAAAAATATACATTTGAACAATTTTAATTAATAATCTGTAACTTGCACATCAGCGTAGATTAAAAGTGATAAATCGTCATTCTTTAAAACTAAAATGTCTCGAATGCTACATGGAGAAAATTGTTTGGAAAATAACAATATATTCAAATACCATTTATGGATTAGGGATATATTATATATACATGTTATTCAAAAGCAAACAGTTTTGATAAAGGCATCGTTTGTATCAATCGATTTAAAGCAACAACAACAACAACACATACATGGTCTATGTAATTTTTATTCTGTACAGTTTTTAATAATATATTATTGTAGTTATTAGTAATAACAGATATTTTATACTTTTCATTTCAGCTAAGTTTAGTATGGCTGTATCATACATTTCTTTATGAAACAGTTGTTTTGTGTCTTTGACAGGTTTGTGGAGTTTTAAGCACCTGTTATTTCATTTTTATTGACTGTATTACATCAACAATTTGTTGTACGAGTGGAGTCTAACAGCCACCGTATTTAAGCAAATATGGACAAAGGACACTATGTACTGTAATACTGAACACACCACACCCACCTGAATCCTGGGTCAGATCTTAGTCCTACCTCTAGCCCATGCCTGGCTCCTCCTTTGTATGTATTAAAGGGATGATATTAACAAGTAACACAAACACGCTGTTAATCCAGACTTTTCCTGTATGCAGTGTGCACAAAATAATGCTTAAATGTATCAACGGTTAACCTTTATTTACTTGAAAGTTATCAAATTAACAGTAATTGAACATTGGCCAAAACTTTAATATGTCCCGCAATAAAGTATTGCACAATGTTTACATTGAACTCCGTAAACTTCCCAAACAAAGTCTTGAAAACGAGATCAGGAACGAGTCTTCACGATGTTATCCGATGATTGATAGGAAACCTGAAAACGGTTTGTAGAAAATGGCAAATGTAAACAAAAACAAAAACGTGGCTTCAGAAGCCCGATGTTTGTAATATAGAGGTTATGCAATTAGACACTTTAGGCGCATATATCTCTAAGTTATAAGTGTATCTTCATGCTGGGCGTGTGTATTTAGGAAAGGGGAATGATGGTAATATGCCAAAAGTAGGGTATGTAGGTAGGCAATTTTTGGGTCTCCCCAAAATTTTTTGGTCAGGGCTGAAACTTTTTCACTTATGGATAAATTTCAAAACACTTTGTGCAATTCATCAGTTCACTTTCAGTCTAATTTAGATTCCGTTTCTGGTTTGTAACATTGTCACCATAATGGATACATTTCAAAAACATGTAGCTCAATTCATCAGCATGACATCACAACATGTCATTTGTAAGACTACATGCGTACTTCAAAGGTCAAGGTCACACTTTGAGTTTGTTTGACAACACTTTAAGTCTGTTTGAGATTTCATGTCTGACTTTGTCGTTCATAGATCGATTTTACAAATACTTGCTTCAAATGATCACCATAAGATGACGACATGTTGCACTTAATACCAAGACATCCCACTTCAAGGTCAAGGTCACAATTTAACTTTGTTTGATGACACTTTCAGTCTGATTGGGATTTCATGTACGGTCTGTTACTTTGTCACCTATTGATAAATTTTAAAAACACTTGTCATGCGTAAGATCCACATGCGTACCTCAACGGTCAAGGTTACACTTTGAGTTTGTTTGACAACACTTTGAGTCTGTGTGAGATTTCATGTCCGGCCAGTTACTTTGTCATGCATGGAAGGATTTTATAAATACTTGCTACAAATGATCAACATAACATGACAACTGTTGCACTTAATACCCACTTCAATGGTCAAGGTCACAATTTAACTTTGTTTGACAACTTTTTCAGTCATTTTGACATTTCTTGTCTGGTCTGTAACTTATTGTCATCTATGAATAGATTTTAAAAACACTTGGCTCAATTGATCAACATGACATAATTAAGTACCTCATGTAAGACCCAGAACCTCTCCTCAAAGGTCAAGGTCACACTTTTAATTTGTTTGAAATTGCGTGTCTGGTCGGTGACTGTCTTTAACTTGGCTCAATTTATCAAGATGACATGACAAGGTGTCATAAGTAAGACCTAGACCCGTACCTCAGAGGTCAAGGTCACACTTTAAATATGTATGTCCTTTAACTTTATCATGCATGGATGGATTTCAAAAACACTTGGCTCAATTTATCAATTGATCAACAATTGATCTGTAACTTGGTCTTACATTTAGGGATTTTTAAATAGCTTGACACATATGATCAGCATGCCATGATAATGTTTCACCAGCATTTAACTGTTGAAATACCCAGACCATTACATCAGATGTCAAGGTCACGGTTACACAAAGGTCAAGGTCACACTTTAATGTAAAAAAAAACCCATGAAATATCATGTCTAGTCTGAAACATAAGTCCATTACTCTTGATATTCATGGATACATCACTACCTTTTATAACATATATCATTATTTTTCAATGACCATTTGGGGGGCATGCGACACTTACATGTACCAGTGACATTTCATGTTTGTTTTCTTTTCTAATTTTTATTTCATGGAGAAAGTGTCATAGTTATTAACTATTAATTATGATAGTAAATCAATAAGGACCAATACAAATTACAAATTTAATTTCCTTGACACATGAAGCAGATTCATTTCACAATATTTCATAATGATAAATCTTACATTTTAATTTTTTTTTTTTCAAGATGCTAAAAAACCTTTATGGCCAAGACTCAGTGATAAGGTCTGTTGGTTACTCTAAACACACATATATATATATATTTGTTTGGCCTTACAATAAATGACCTGAAATGTTTGCTATTGTCATTACTTTACTTATGGTCATGTTTAATATCCGTTTAATCACGAGATCACTTAAAACAATAAAGTGTTAATGGACACAATAGACGTACATGTAGTCCCATTGTTTAAGGACTAACTGTGACTCATTCTGATAGAGGAGACTGGAGGATTCTGCAGGTCCTAGTTCATGTAATTATTTATTAAAAATTGAACCAGAGATTTCAATAGCTTTATCTGATGATTCATTATTTTTTATGTCCTTGTAGAGAGTAGAAAGGTAATGCATGGGTTTGTAATGTCATTTTCAATATATACATGTTATATATGGCATACACTGTTTTATTGATGGTGATCTCAAAATGGATCTTAGTAGAATTGCAGTCCTTCCACATAACTTTCAAACTTCTTTACCAAGCGGGTCTCATGGCTTGAATCAACAGCCTCAGCAGTGGTAGGTAAATGGTCATTATCGTAAACGATGGTGCTTTATACCACTCTGCAGTGGTCCACTCAGGACCCGACAGATAATGATATTTACTGGTAAGTTGATGTGAAGTTTGCATGTAAATGCATTGTTTTTATGATCTTTCCATGTGTATACTTAATATGGTGTAATTAATGGATATATTTTCAGAGATTATAGCACAGTATACAGTACTTCTGCAAATTATCTACAAATGTGCCATCTGAATTATTTTTGTTATTTATGACAGGTGATTAATTTATTATCAAATGGTTTAACCATGTATGTAATATATGTCTGTAGCTGAATTGTTTATGTACAAGTGGATGATTTTGTTATTTTGTTTATTTCAGATGATACATCTGTTGTAGCTGCCAGTTATAATGGACAGACAAATGAGTGCCCCGGCTGGCATGGGCAAATATACAGTAGACAAAAAGAAGGGACCGCAGCGCCAAGAGTCTAAAGCCGGAAAGATTGGCAGGTAATGAATGCTCAAATCTTTCGTTGTATAAATGTGTTTTTTTTGTGTTCCCATATGGGCTGAACATACGTATAGCTTTGTCCCGCCATGTCTGTGTGTCACCAAATTCTTGCCAGCACTTGTTCTCTCGAACCTGTGGTTGGAATTTTATAAAACATGCTAGTATGCATCATTACCAAGTGGAGATGCATATTGTCTTTGTGCTTCGGTTTGTTAATTTTTTTAAAAATGATGACACTTTGATTACATCCATAATCGAGAATCGGGCATTGATTTCCTTGTCGCAACAACTTCCACAAAAGAAGAAAATCTTTTGCAAATTAAAAATTTCCTTCGCATTTGGGGCAACATTGGCGAATCCCAGTGTTTTTTCTCCACAACTTCTAGTTGGAATCTTATGAAACTTGCTAGGATGCATCATTGCCAAGTGGGGATTTTTATTTTTCGTTACTTATCCAGAGCATGGTATTGTACCATTCCAGTGGGTTTTTATATACAATTGTAAATGGAATCATTGATTTATTCATATCTTCACCCTCAACTTTTGTTTTATATCATACCTACCACTTATACAAAGAAACAGCAATTGTAGTCAAAAATCCATATCAGGTATCGTTGGTTCTACAGTTTTTCCTTTTTTTCTAAAGGCTAATTTTTTTCATTTCAAAAATGTGATGTTTTGTTTTACCTTGTATTTGTCACATTGTGTATTGTATACTGGAAGTAGTTTAATACATATCCATAGATTGTAAGTATATGCATGTATTGTAAGAAGTTCCTAATGCACTGAATGAAAGTGGAAATTATATCTAGTTGTAAAATAGAGAAGTTTGTAAACCAGATTTCTGTATATATCAAAAGAGCGATGAATGTTTTCTAGGCCATAAATTTCAAAGTTATAATAATTATTATACATGACTACATCAAAATGAAGCAAATTTTAAATATACAAATATAGATTTTGGTGTCTTGATCAGGTCTTGGCTCATAATTCTTCAAATGACATCTAGCCTGTCAATAAATATTATTGTTTCTAAGTTAAGTTTATACTTATTTGTTTTAGCTTGATTGACTAGTAAGCACAGATCTTCTGTGAACTGCTCTGGAGTCTGCTGTCTGAGTTGAACCAGTACTGAGTGTTGTTTTTGAGAGGCCAGTGGCTTGATCTGAGGATCGAACATACAGCCTGTAGCATCAGTGGACAACACTATCCACTGCTCTCCCTCCCTGCTTAGAATATTGTTGTTTGCCATTTCCCAGCTCAAGATTCTAAAAGCTGGTTTACAGATGGGTATTTTTAATTGAATGAATGTGAAAATTGTTATCAAATAAAGCTGGTACATGCATATATATATATATATACTGAAGAAAAACAAAACTTGGATAATGCACTTCTGCATCCATGGGTTTGCAGAGATACAGCAAGCAGAAAGTTAGGTATTCTGGTCATTTTATTTCCTTTGTCTGCCTATGTGTCCTTCCATCCGTCAACAATTTCTTTATACTGCTTTTTGAAACTGCTGGACAGTTTTTCACCAGATTTTGTTTGAATCATTTTTAAACGAAGCTCTCTCAAGTTTGTTCTGATCATGACCCTAGGGCCTCATTCAAAAGTGCAGGGCCTCAAACTTTGATATTTTACCTACCGGTAATGATTATCTCACAGTTTTTAGCTCGTTGTTTTAAAAAAAAAGATAGTCATGACACTGGCGTCATCATCAGCCTGTTAGTTTTTTGTTTTCTGTTTATTTTTGTTTTCTGTTTAGCTCAGCTTTTTCTCTGTTTCTGAACAAACTCGTAACCTCTGTTGTAGTGATATTGTGTTATAGTTTAAACACATCATATTATGTTATAGAAACAATGTTAATAGCTAATCTTACCTAAATAGCCATAATTTGGGCTCTAAAACCTTAGCTTAAATTTTTTTGTTTGGCTCGGTTTGATTTTTTTTTTTTAAATCTATTTTATTATTTTTCAGTGTTTCTATTGATTCTGTAAACTGATCACAATCATGTTTAAAAAGTTTACAACACTCACTGACTTTTTGACCTACTTAATAGGATTTGAAAAAAAGTGAGTGCCTGCACTTGTGGTGCTCTTGTTTTTTCATGGCATGATGTCCTGGGGACATACATGTACCAGTATAATATAGGGAAATTTTAATTAAAAAACTTTCTTTTCAGGAACCCACCAGCTCAATGTGCTCATATTTGAAATAAGGGATTCAAGTGTGTTTGAATTAAGGAGCTGGTTCATTAGAACTCAGTTTAAGAAAAAAAACTATAGAAAAAAAGTAATTCTGTTCTCTCATCTATTATGGTATTATTTCAATCATTTTGATTCTTGAGCCTCATTTAGTTTAACCTTTTACTCCATAGATACACGTTTTCCTGCACCAATCACAGAAGGCCTTTGAAAACAGTGCAGGAAGAGTTCAGATTGCTCGTAACGAGCAATCTGAACACTTCCTGCACTGTTTTCCACTCTGTCAGTTAATATAAATATAATTCAAAAGCCTTCTATATTAGATGTGTCCAAAGCCTTCTTTATTAGAGGTGTCCAAAGCCTTCTATATTAGAGGTGTCCAAAGCCTTCTATATTAGAGGTGTCCAAAGCCTTCTATATTAGAGGTGTCCAAAGCCTTCTATATTAGAGGTGTCCAGAGCCTTCTATATTAGAGGTGTCCAAAGCCTTCTATATTAGAGATGTCCAGAGCCTTCTATATTAGAGGTGTCCAGAGCCTTCTATATTAGAGGTGTCCAGAGCCTTCTATATTAGAGGTGTCCAAAGCCTTCTATATTAGAGGTGTCAAGAGCCTTCTATATTAGAGGTGTCCAAAGCCTTCTATATTAGAGGTGTCCAGAGCCTTCTATATTAGAGGTGTCCAAAGGCTTCTATATTAGAGGTGTCCAAAGCCTTCTATATTAGAGGTGTCCAAAGCCTTCTATATTAGAGGTGTCCAAAGCTTTCTATATTAGAGGTGTCCAAAGGCTTCTATATTAGAGGTGTCCAAAGCCTTCTGTATTAGAGGTGTCCAAAGGCTTCTGTATTAGAGGTGTCCAAAGCCTTCTATATTAGAGGTGTCCAAAGGCTTCTATATTAGAGGTGTCCAAAGCCTTCTATATTAGAGGTGTCCAAAGCCTTCTGTATTAGAGGTGTCCAAAGCCTTCTATATTAGAGGTGTCCAAAGGCTTCTATATTAGAGGTGTCCAAAGCCTTCTATATTAGAGGTGTCCAAAGCCTTCTATATTAGAGGTGTCCAAAGGCGTCTGTATTTTATTTTATTTTCCATTAAAAGAGCAAGCAAAGTCCCAAAAAAGGATGAAATTGTGAATTCTCAAAAATCCTTCTTAATAACTAAAAAACAAATTTGTTTATAATTAGTATAAATAATCCATATGATCAAGGCTTTTTAAGTTTGTTCAAATAAAGGGGCTACTCAAGTTTTGGAAAAAGTGACAGGTGAAATCAGGTGAGTGACCTATATTAGGTCCTGTTATGTATGCAGTTTTTCAATGTCTTAAAGCAAATATTAAAAAAAAAATGGAAATAAAATTGGTATATATAAGTGCTATCTTTAATAAGAAATAAACACAATTAATTTAACAACCTTATGTTCAATATCACATTATAATACAGGTAGGCCTTAAGTTTGTGAATACCTGTATTGAATGTTATAATTAAACAATATATACACGGGTATTCATATATATATAATGAATAAAGATATAAACGTATTGACAAAGTAATTTTTATTTGATTCAACAGTTAAGCTTGAATGTGACACTTGATATGCATAACTGTCAATGTTAAATTTATTTCGTACCTAGTGTAAATAAATCTTTGAATAGCAGGAGATATAAACTTTGATCTTTTCTGTACACACACATGATGTGTGAACAACGTATGTTCTTGAAAGTGGTTGGGTTATATTTCCTAATTTGCTAAAGGGGAACTGGACAATTTTTAGCTCTACATTGTCTGCTGTGTATAATTTACAATGCCACATTAATTTACCAGTCTTCCACCTAACAGCTGTCCACCTTTTCATGCAATCACTATTGTACTATCAGTTTCATCCGGTGCTTATCTAACTGGGTCCGACTATTTATGTTCATGTTTTTGATCCTGCTTAATCAAAATCTGAGTAAAAATTACAAGTTTACGACAGCACAAAGCAAAAGTCCTGAACCTGGAACTTGCACTATTTAGTCCCTAATAATACTTATTATTATTATTTGTGCAGACCCTGACCCATATATTCATTTTATTATTTTTGAATGGACCCTGAACCTTGGAAAATGGTTACACACAACTGGCAAAAAAATATATTTTAATTATCTTAATCTTTTTTTGAAACCTTTTACTCATATATGAAGTTCAAGATGGTAAAAGTCTAAGATTATTGCAATTTTAGTATATATTACATGTTTATATCTTCATTTTTCAACTCATATGATGAGATTTTGCTATTTGTGTACTTGTGTCAATTCAAAAACTATATTTGAGAAAGTTTAGCATAAGTTACTTGTGGATTGGGCATGGTTCAACTCAGATTTAGGTATTTATTTATGGATCCAGGACCTTCTGTCGCATATCAAACAGGAATGCCATATATCCTAATGATGTGTTGAAAACGGCATTAAGCACCCTTTCAAAGTTGTGTTGTGTCACCAAGTTACTTGCGTAGATTAACATTTAATTGAAAAGTCATTTACAATCTTGTGTCAGGTCTTATTTCAACTGGATACATGTGTAAGGTCAAACCTGTCTTATTTCAACTGGATACATGTGTAAGGTCAAACCTGTCTTATTTCAACTGGATACATATGTAAGGTCAAACCTGTCTTATTTCAACTGGATACATATGTAAGGTCAAACCTGTCTTATTTCAACTGGATACTATGTAAGGTCAAACCTGTCTTATTTCAACTGGATACTATGTAAGGTCAAACCTGTCTTATTTCAACTGGATACATATGTAAGGTCAAACCTGTCTGAAGCAGCAGGATGACAGGGTCATTGGCAGGAGCAAAAGTGGCCTTTTATTACATGGTGTTGCTTAATACAGATTAATTTCTCTGAAGTCATAGAAATGGGAAATAGCAAAATTTTAATGTGACTGCTTAAGAAAAGTGGCTTCTTAATAGAGGTGGCCACTAACACAGGTTTTACTATATAATTATTATGTAGTATTTGTATCTTTCAGGACTGTAAAGAACAGTGTTGCAGATTTCTTTGGCCTGGGAGATGAAGATTGCCAGCAGTCTTCCAAATGGCAGAACCGTCACATGCGTTACTATCGTGGCAAGGTGAAGGATGGCTACCTCGGCAAGACTACAGACTTCGATGAGCTTGATTCTTCCGTCAAATACATTCACGATCCTCTGAAGCACCCAGGCGGAAGGTACAGCTCTACTGGGCTGTCAAGGAGGACAACTCCCCTGTCTAGTACCAGCACTTATACACAGAGTACTCGGGGTTTCCCCCAGCGTAGGACCAGAAAGGATTCTGTTCTGAAGATGACATGGAAAGGAATGCAGACCATAACTGTATGTCATTTAATGAATCACTTGATATTGTTTTTTTTTCTTTACAAACTTGTTTATGTCCAAAAATAAGATATTTATAGATATCTATTTTGACTTTGATATCCACTACATTTTGACATAATATCCACTTCATATTTACATTGGGTAAGACATTTGGTTGGGACACTGTCTAAATCAAGTCAGATTTTGGCATTTTACTCTAAAGGAAGTTTTCATCCTTGCAAAGCTCACATTAGAACACCTGCGTTACTTTTGACAGATCTGTACCCTCCCAACCCCAGTCAAACTATGTGCCTGACAAGTTCTTCAGAGCAGATCATCTGCGGTGGCTATACCTACAGTGTAATGCCAGAATTTAGGAGTTACACCTCACTCTTTGCTTAACTGAACAAATAAAGCAATGATAAATTAAAAATCCCAGTACCTGATGGAAATTACAACTTGAAACAATTGCTAATATGACAAGAAGTTAATTTTAATGTAACAGTAGATGTTTTTTTTTTATTTTTCAATATGTAAAAAATTATTTTTACCACCTTTTTTTCCATAAATTCTCACTGACCATTATGAACTCATGGACCACATTGATTTAATTTTGCTCAGTGTAAAGGAAATACTCTTCAGGTGGATAGTCAAATCGAGAAAAGTTACTTGCATGACATTTTTAGGACTTGACTATTTTAACAGATACAATATCAGCAAATTGTTTTTTAATTAAGTTTTTGGCTTCCTTTACCCATGTTGTTATGATTTCATTCAAAATTGAGGTGGCCATACTGTTGCTGTTACTGTTTTTGTTGTTTTGACGAAGCAGTAGTTGGAAGCACAAGAGATTTGATTTTGGATAAACACAGACCTGCAACACCCAGATGACACGCTCATTTTAAATTGTTTTGTACTCATTTCTTTGTCCTATCAATGTGGAATACACAGCTATAATCATTGTTAAATATTGAAATGTGGATCTTTGAGCATGTTTTTTTTATACCTTGTAGTCTATGTTTTGGGTTTTCTTTTTATAAAAATGCATGTAAACGTAAAACACATCTTAACTGGTGCTCTAAAATCAGGACTTTGGATTTTATGTGCAACGATAGATATTTATTTGTCTATTAGTATATTTTGCATATGAGTTCTGCCTATAACAGTCATTTATATTACAATTTAATACTGTTTCATCATTTTACAACAGGGAACCAGGAAGAAGCTGAGAACCAAAGCCAGCATGAGAAGTTACGCCCCAGCTAGTCTGGCAGGAGATGTAGGGGACAACAGGAGTGATCTAGGAGAAAGCTACTATTCTGCATACCCTGTTAGTACATCCTTCTTTGATATATGCCGATTGTCAATTATATCATTTACAGTATTCTGTGTCATATGGAATTATGTCCTATTAGCTCACTTAAAATAACTGCTGGATTACTTTTCAGTTACCTGATTTCATCAAACTTCTATAATGTTCACTTTAATCTATTATTTTGGACTACTTCAATTTTATTTCAAAGGGGAGTAATAAGGTGATAAAAATAGAGCAAGTCAGAGATCCGGGACTTAAAATTGCATTTCACTTTGGAACCCTTGTATTTTACTTTCAAGAGTCTGGGGGTCCTCTGACCTTTCAAAATCATAAAAAAACAAAAAAAAAATTATTCTTCATCCACTCTCTGACTAATACAAGCAGTAGACCCATTTCTTAATCTCCATCGATGAAATTCTAGGTCAAGTTGAGCAGTGACAGAAATTTTTTTTGAATAATTGATTTAATGCAGCATAATATGCTGTGGCCAGAGCTAGTAAACTGTATTTAGATTTGAATTTATATGCACAGTGTAGTTAAAATTAAAGTAAGTTTGGGTGAAAACTATAGCAGTGGTTGTACAAGTTCTGTTGATGTTATTTCAAATGTCCTTAAGCTAATGGAACCTATTAAAAATAAAATGCACAATGCAAATTTTATCAGTAAAGTTCAGACCTTTCTAAAATTCTTTCAAACCTTTAAAGAGAATATCAGGAAAAACCCGTTTAAATATCTTAAAAAATTAAAATAATTATTAAGAAAGGATAAAAAGCATTCCATTATCACTAATAAACAAAATCCGAATGGTATGTCAAATCCACCAAAACGTGACTAAATCGATATCTAAATCGGAGTGGTCAACTTGAAACGAAATCCCAATTTTAAAAAAAGACAGCACTGAACACTGCTTGACATCATTCGGACTCTTATCTAAGATGAAACAAGTTTTACCATGTGGCGGATCTTCTATTTTAAAAAACAGCCTATGCCCCTCCTCCATTAACTCCTTTATATTATTAAAATCCACTATATTTCTACTGAAAAACATGTGTGTCTGTTCAGATTTTGTGTTGCGCCCCTCAAAACTGAAATCCTGGTTCTGCCCCTGTGCATAACAGATCAAATTGAAATCAAATTGAAATCACGTGACTCATTTTATATGTCACAAAATATGTTGCACTTTTAAAAGGGACATCTGTTTTAGTCTAACCTAGGCACGTAGCCAAGTTAGGATATCCTTTTTTAATATATTATTTTGGCATGTTTAAATAGATATCCATTTGACAGTATGGGGTCAGTGAGTATATATAGGCATGATATATTGGAAAACAATTGTTTTTAGGCAATTTTAAAAATCCTGATCAATTCCCTTTAAAGTAATTTGCTGGAAGGTACCAGATCTGCCAGTAAAATTCACTATTTTAAGCACCTGGAGTTATTGAGACTATTGGAGAGTAAAACAATAAAACCCCTGATCAGACTGGAAGTTAATTGATAGTTAAACAATTTGTTCAATAAATATGAATAGCACCTAAAGAAAATTTTAAAATCATTTTCATTAATGTCTTGTTCTTTAATGTCTTGTTCTTGCAATTTCATTATGTACCTTGTATTGGTGTCATTATTTTCTGAATAGTTATTGTGTATCTGGATGCATTTTCATAAATGTCTTTCACATGTTCTTGCAATGTCATTATGTACCTTGTATTGGTGTCATTATTCTCTGAATAGCTATTGTGTATCTGGATGCATATGATTATATCTTGTATACTTAATAAGAATATCTATTATTTTACTGGTGTGGGAGCATAGATTAAATAACGGTATTGTATTATGACATGGATACTATCTGTGACATGGCATACTATATGACATAAATTATGATTTGACATTTTAAAGGCAATCATGGTAAAAAAATGATTATGATGGATTAAATTGAAATTGTTATTCAATGAGTTTGGTAGGTATGAACAGGAATTGTTCATGGCTCACTCCCGCCAAAACATCTGAATCTGAAACTCATATATTCTTATACATGTATAGATAGTACACTTCCTATATATGACCTGCCATTAATGTGTTATAGATGACTATGATTATGTACTGCTATTAATCCACAACTGGTTTCATTGAAGGGGGCTTTAAGTTTACTCTCTCTCAGTCAGTCAGTCCAGCATCGGTTGTTCTGTTTGGAAGATCTAAACAAACAGTATCCAGCTAAATGTAGGTTTGTGAAACTTTGCATTTAGATAAAGTGCAATAAGGAGATAATGCTTGTCATTTTATTTTTTCAGTTGGAAAAAAAATTGTGATTGCAGTGGCAAAACAATTGGTAAAATTATAGGTACAAGCTAGATCTGTTATCAGCATCCTACCTGTAAACCTGTAGGGGACTTATTAGCTCACCGGGACGAGAGCTATTGTCATGACCCCGGTGTCATCGGCGGCATTGTCTGTAGACACCCAAGTTGAACTTTTGCGTTTAAGTTTAAGATATCTATGCAATCACTCATTGGATGTGAATGAAACTTTGCATGTGTGTTTACCATCATCAATGGAACACACAGAGACAAGAACCATAACTCTGGATTGCATTTTTGGCACAGTTATGGCCCTTTTTGGACTTAGACACCCAGAGGCGAGCTTTGTTGGTCTTCTGGCAACTGTTTTGTATTGCTTGCAATAGTCCAGTGTGTTGATATGAATTTGTTTCATTTTTCTCTGACCTGCTATTATTATGTTGTCTGGATACATGTCATACTGTTCTGTACGTGGTATTTGCTAATCTGTCTTTAATTCTGTTTGTTGTTTTGTCTGACAGCAGCATGAGGATCAGATAAGTTTGGTGGATGATGTTTTCTATGACGAGCCTGCTGGGGGAGTACCAGAGAAACAATTGGCGAAGATCAGGGAAGAGACAAGTGCTGACCTTGCTGAGCCCATCCATACCACCATGTACACATTTATACTATGATTATGTATTTTTATAGCCGAATAAGGATAAATGATTTTTAGGTTGATAACTGATTAAAAAGGCTTGTAAATTGGAATTTAAATAAGAATTTTGTATTTCTGTCATTGGTCATAGTATTGTGAATGGTTTAGATAGTCTGCTATAGGTTTGATTCAGAATATTGTAATGCATGTGTATGAGTTATAACAACTTAAAGTTAAATAATCCATTAGAGTAAGATGAGAACAAAGATAGATGTACATCTAAGCACTTAAAATACACTTTATAAAGTACACTATAATGGAAAACAGGTGTGTTGTCATTTTGTATACCCTTAGTTTTTTGTTGATAAATCATCTTGTTTTAATAATATAAATATTTTAAAACATTCATGGTACTTATTTGTTTCTGCATACAAAAGCAATGGCCCATTTTCCGTGCTCGAGTCACAAGTTAAAAGTAGAAACAGGTTGTCATCAAAATAGTGATTGTGAAAATTGTTTTTGTCTGTATTGCCAAATAACTGACAACCAATAACTCTCATGTATTCGAAGGTGGATATTATGTCTTCTTCAAATGTCCTAGAATCTCAGATTTACGTCATCTTCTGCTTTCTTGGTACTCTTGTGAAACTAATCTGTTTTTTTTACAGTATTCTACATCTGGATAACACTAAGTCTTATAAAATAAGGAAAATGTCCTATTACATTTTTTGTCTGTTGAAAAGAAATGAAATACATGTTTAACATGCATATACATGTAGAACTCATACAATTTTCTGTAAATAATGATGTCTGTTGGGCTGGAGGCCTTTGTTTACGAAATAAAACATCGTATCATTGTATCAAATATCAATATTTTAACTCAGATGTTTTATTGTCTCTATTTTGTATAATTCAGGGCGATGCCAACAGCAGGATGGAGAAGTGGTGCCCAGCCAAAGCCGTTACCGGGCACACCAGACCCAGGGCTTGATATGCCCGACTTTGGTATGCGCAGAATAACTCGTAATGTTGTCAATTCCATAACGGAACGAGACAAGAGACATGTTGGTATGGGGTTTGTTGGCAGACTTTTCCAGCGGAACTACCGCCCTGACAGGATGAATTCATATATCAAGAAGCAGATTGATGAGTTTGATGACCATAGGTAAGTTTTGTTTTGCAGTAATTGGGTTGGTAATTGGAATTTGGCACCTTATAACAATGGATTCAACAGAGTGCATGGTTTATTGGTAGTGTCCAACCAGATGCTTGGTTCCATCTTGCATCAGGACCATGTGTTTTACTGGCATCATTTCTATGCGCTGGTTCTATAAATATCAAGACTAGTGTGATTTGCATAAGTTTAACTTTAAAAATACAATGTCATGTAGTTTATAGTTTATTTTTTTGTTTATTGTATTTCAGACCATTCTTTACTTACTGGGTGACATTTGTACAGGTGGTAGTGTTCATTGTGTCCGTTGCTGTGTATGGTATTGCACCTATTGGTTCCTCAGAGACTGAATACTTGGAAGCGGTACGTATATGTAGTTATTCCAGATTTTAACTTCTGTAGAAATTTTAAAAATTCATACATGTAATTGTTTTAAATCTCATTTTGAAATGTCTTGAATAAGTCATGATGGGTTCATTACGTGTATATGCTGTATCAAATGTCTGCAATTTAGGGGTTTCTGGGGTATGACAGTTTAAAGAGGCCTCGCCGATATCGTCAATATACATGTATTTTCGATCTTAGCAGTAGAACTGCACATTTATATCAAACGTCATATATTATGGATATTCTGTTCAATCTCTGTAGTGTAAAATTCTTTAATTTTGTTGACTAAATACTTAATCGCAGCCCGTGTTAAAGTCACTCATTGGCCAGTATCGGGGTTATGCTAAAACATTGACGAATAAAATGGAATGTGCCGACCTGTGTATCAATGAATTTCCCATAAATAAGGTAAACTACAATGACCATTATCTTGGAATGGGACCTTACTCTTTGTGATTAAATAAGTTTTCCATCATTTGCTGAACAGAAAGTTGTAGGTGATGCATCTTTAATGGTAATGTGTATATGGACAAATTGTGTTCACCAGAGAGTTACTTTGCCCTTCCATATTAATTTGTTAATTTGACATGAAGCACCGTTGGTATTCAGGTCATTGTCATGTGCACATTTGTTATGATAAATCAATGAAATTTGCACTCTGTCAGGTTATTATTGTTAGTGTTGCGTTTCTACATGTAAATAGGTTGAGTTTATGCATAGTGATCAGCTTATGGAAGTTGCATACCTGCACATGTATTATAAATTATAAAAAATTAAAGATAATTATTATGCTTCAATTGTATGTTTACATCTAATAAGTTTTGAAGTGAAATGCCATAATTATAGCAAAAGGTCTTTAAAAAAAACAAAGCCAGTTTGGAAAACTTGTTCCATATACAATCAAACCTGCGTAAGTGGTCACCTCTACTGAGCGGCCACTTGTCTTAAATGGCCACATTTGCTATTTCTATTATTTTTGCAACAACATACATGTATCTTAGAATGCCACTTTTGTGCTTTCCCTTGACTGGCTGCTTAAGACAGGTTTTGACAGATATAAAACAAATTGGAGTGTAAAATACAATTTTAACAAACATCTTTACCAATTCCTTTTATTGAGATATCCAATGTGTTTCCTCTGCAGATTCTGAAGCCAAATCTTGCATATGAAGCAACTAGATATGTAGAGGCGGACAATTTATGGATAGGACCACGACAGGTGAGCAAGAATACATAAAAAAATTAATATATTGATTTTGTTGGTACATGTAGGTGGCAACTCGGACCCTGAAAAAAAGATATTTAAGCGACTAAGATTAAAACACAATGGAAAATAAAAACAAAATGTCCTGGGTTAAGGTCCAAATTCAGTTTGTATAGGATGAAATTAATTATTTGCTGTTTTTTATGCATGTGAAAAGAATGATAAATCACACATAAATAGAATAATGTCCTTAAGGATTGATGTTAGATTTGTTTGTGATTTAATATTTTTTTTACAAATGTATAAAAACCCAGAAACAAATGAATTTAATCCTTATTGTTCAAATCCTGACAATGAAAAAAATATATTTTTAAGTTTCAGATGGCCCTTTAAGGAAAATGTATGATTGAAAATTTAAACTTCCTCAGCATATTAAATGCAAATACATAACAGCTGACATTAACTGAAATGCACTAATATCTGATATTGTTTTGTAAAGGACACAATTTTGCGCAAAATAAAACAGCTGCCATTTTGCCCCTGATCGGACAATTTTTTTTGATAATTCAAGCGTTGTATGCAATGGTTCATTGTTTATATATCATCTGCACAATAATTTAACATGTTGTGGAATAGAAATCAAAATTTTTGAAATTTGAGATGTTAAATTATCACTGTTTATGCAACAATCTGTGGATTACGAAGGCCATATAAATATATGAAGCCAGGTGTGAAAAGACCTTTATTGTATTATCGAGTCACAAAACTGTGAAAATATGCGGATCAAATAATCATTTTCTGTTCTGAATTTTTCGATCAATTGAATTTTGAACCAGTGAATCAAAAATGCATTCAGTGTTTATGGAGTAATTTTGGGACTAACCTAGTATTTCGAACCACCGCAAATTCCATACCATTGCTTTTCATACTAATGAAAATTTATATCCATAGTAGTTCAAAATATTTCTTGACTTCCATAGTTAAAAACATAATATATAATGATATTGCTAAGTTTGCCAGTCTGATCTTCTTCCTGTCACAATTCTTACCTCACCAACTTCAACAGTTTTAAGCAGTTGCCTACGTAAAAGCATGGCAGTATTGTAGTGGATAGAGTGTTGGCCACTCATGCCTTAGGTTGTGTGCTCGATCCCCAATTTGACCCATTTCCTCTCAAAAAAACAAAATTCTGTAATTGATCCTGGTCCTACCCAAGAAGTGGCCTCGACAGCAGTTCATATACATTGCATTCAAGCTTAAATGAATTAGTATTAATTAAAACTAATTGCCTCCAATATTGGTACACAGATTCAGTATGATTGGTAAGATATGTATTGGATTATATATAGGCCGACCTGATACACCTTGGAGCCAAGTATTCACCATGTATGAGAAGAGATCAGGGGATAGAGAAGGGATTAAACAAGGATCTGGAAGAAGAAAGGGGTTCAGCATGTTGTGTACGTGATGACGGGTCAGGCTGTGCTCAGATGACAGAATCAAGATGCTCTGTAAGTTCTATTGTAAAATGAAAAATTTCTTTATGCAAGTAAGCGCAGTGATCTGGAAACAGAGTGATTAATCTACAAAGAGAAATTACATTAGACATAACAAAACATTGTATCATCGAATTGGTTGATTGCATGTAAAATTGTTAAGATATCATTTGATTCAATCAGTCAGTCGCAACTTGTATCTCACACTGCCGTAAAATTCAAAGAAGGACCCAGGTATCAGCATTTATCACGGCAGTGTAACTCTACTGCAGGGATAATATATGAAAGCGAAAGTACAATTGACGTAAGACAATAAACTATGTGGATATTTGGATATTTCAAGTTTTTTTGGCAGTGCAGTCCCTCCAATATCGAGATAATGAGTCTCTACTGTATTTACAAATTTTTTGAGTTTAAGATCATACTAAGATACAGGGTGACTGATCACCAAGATACAGGGTGACTGATCACCAAGATACAGGGTGACTGATCACCAAGAGACACGGTGACTGATCACCAAGATACAGGGTGACTGATCACCAAGATGCAGAGTGAATGATCACCAAGATACAGGGTGACTGATCACCAAGATACAGGGTGACTGATAATCAAGATACACGGTGACTGATAACCAAGATACACGGTGACTGATCACCAAGATACAGGGTGACTGATCACCAAGAGACACGGTGACTGATCACCAAGAGACACGGTGACTGATCACCAAGATACACGGTGACTGATCACCAAGATACACGGTGACTGGTCACCAAGATACAGGGTGACTGATCACCAAGATTCACCGTGACTGATCACCAAGATACAGGGTGACTGATCACCAAGATACACGGTGACTGATCACCAAGATAGAGGGTGACTGATCACCAATATACATGGTGACTGATCACCAATATACATGGTAACTGATCACCAAGATACAGGATGTCTGATCACCAAGATACAGTCGTGACTGATCACCAAGATACAGGGTGACTGATCACCAATATACATGGTGACTGATCACCAAGATACAGGTTGACTGAGGTGACTGATCACCAAGATACAGGGTGACTGAGGTGACTGATCACCAAGATACACGGTGACTGATCACCAAGATACAGGGTGACTGATCACCAAGATACACGGTGACTGATCACCAAGATACACGGTGACTGATCACCAAGATACAGGGTGACTGATCACCAAAATACAGGATGACTGAGGTGACTGATTACCAAGATACAGGGTGACTGAGGTGACTGATCACCAAGATACAGGGTGACTGATCACCAAGATACAGGGTGACTGAGGTGACTGATTACCAAGATACAGGGTGACTGAGGTGACTGATCACCAAGATACAGGGTGACTGAGGTGACTGATCACCAAGATACAGGGTGACTGAGGTGACTGATCACCAAGATACAGGGTGACTAAGGTGACTGATCACCAAGATACAGGGTGACTGAGGTGACTGATTACCAAGATACAGGGTGACTGAGGTGACTGATCACCAAGATACAGGGTGTCTGATCACCAAGATACAGGGTGACTGATCACCAAGATTAGGTATTTACCACTCATGAGGCATTGCTACTATTTGGATGATATAATTACTATAGAATACAGAATTCTCAATGTATATAGTTGAATTCTAGAGCAGAACCCAGTTAAACAAAGCAGCAGCTTTTACTTTAAATCAAATCATAATGTCCAGATTACATTTTGTTAGTCTGATCAGTGTTGTCTGATGGTGCTCACTTCTCTAGTGTGAAATAATGGTTAAATACATATCATTGGGTTGTGAGAGAGGCACCCTGTCAGACAGTCAAGGCATTCCTTTTGTTCTTCAGCTTCAACCATCGTTTGTACCATCTTAGATAATTTGTAATGCTATGACTGTGCACCTTGATGCTTAATTTCAATATAAGTATAAAAATTATAATTATCCCTGAGTTTCAATATCATGTTGTATATGAACCTTTGCATAGCTTTGCTTTTAGAATTAAAGGAATATTTTGTTGTTGTTATTTAATGTCAAAATTAAATATCTCGGATATATAAAAGGAAGACCGAATCAAATTAATGTATAGTTTATTGGTGTTAATTTCATGTAATATTACTTTTTGATTATGATAAATCACACCTTCTTATCAACTTTACTCAACTGTGCAACCCGATTTTCACCAAACTAGTTAGTATGAGTATGAAGTCCAGTTATGCATATTGTCATTGCATTACTGGTCATTGACTTGTGGCTATTTCTTTCTTTTGAATGGTAAATCTCACATTTTATTGTCAGCCCTATTCCTCCTAAACTTGTCATCTGATATTTGGTCATATTTGCTAGGGAGTATCAGTATGAAGTCTATTTGCGACTGTCATCATCATATTCCAGTCTATTGACTCTTGCTGGATTGTGGCTTTAAATTATTTCTAATTCAGCACCACTTCTCCTAAACATTGTAAGCAATTTTGGCAAAACATGCTGGGGCGGGTAAGTGTGAAGTCCAGTTATGCATATTGCGTTCTTTCCGTCAGATTTGAATTTTTTGTTTACAGTCAAACCTGTCTTAAGCAGCCAGTCAAGGGAAAGAGAAAAAGTAGCATTTTAAGACAGGTTGTTGTTTTAATACAGGTTAAATTGCTCTGAAAGCAAATAGATGGGAAATAACGAATGTGGCTGCTTAAGACAAGTGGCTGTTTAATAGAGGTGACCACTTATACAGAATTGATATTTAATTGTAAAACTTGACAGCTCTGCTTCTTCTCAACTTCTGAACTGATTTTGACCAAATGTGTTAGGGAATCTAAGTATGTAAGTTCAGATGCTCTTATCATCTTCACATTCTGATTCTGATCCATTAACTTTATGTTGAAGTTGCAACTCTTTGATTATTTTTAATTTTTCTTGTCAGCACTACTGTTCCTAAATTGCTAATAAGTATTAGTACGAACATGATTTGTTCATATCATCTCTGTACATGTAGTAGTACTTCTGTCAAGTCAAAACTCTTCTAATAGTCAAAAAGCATCGCTACTTTAAGGCCAAAGGCACAGTGGGAGCATTATTTGTTGGCAGGCACATTTCTGGTGTGTGAACACAGGCCCTGAGTATTGTATCTTTATGCTAACTATTAATTGAATATTATTTTTACAGAAAACACTGAACACTTGGTATAAATGGAACGAGACCAACCTGGGACATGGTACTTGGAAATCGGGCAGTGTGTGTGGTCAAGATCCCAAGTAAGATTACACAGACTTCACAGAATGTCTTCATCATGTTTCTTTTTATACTAAATGCCTTTAAAAATCCAGTTTTTTAAATATTGAATTTATTTTTTATCCCATATTTGCAGATTTTTATCAATTCAGATGTGTTACAGAATCAATTAATTTGTTAAAGTTGTTTTTAAAGTGATGAAATTGTTGGAATCAAGTTAAAAAACAAGGTAAGAAGGTTTTGTCATGGTTTATCATTCATATCATATATATTTAATACAATATCCATACTTGAGGTTTTAAAGGCATTAAGCATTAAGTATAGTGAAGAGTATATACACTCTGGTCCCGTTATAACGTGGTTTGATATAATGCGAATTAACACGGTTTTCTATGGCTCCCAAATTAAAAATTGATATTTTCAACCAAATTTATTAAAATTTTGTTGTATAATAATTGATGAATTGATCGAAAATCTCAACTAAATTGCTAAGGGTTTGAGAGCTGGTTCCTTTCTTTCAAACTGTGAACATGTATTTGTACATCAATTACACCTTGGTAATTCAGACTGACATGGTAACAACTTTTTATAGTTATAAACCACATCGCTTTTAACTGTTTTATGTCGACAAATGTCTGTCATATTTATCACATATTGTCATGTTTTGTTACTGATACTTTGATTGGATAATGTATTGTCAAATAGTGTTGCGCAGTGCACCTTGGGATATCTGCGTATATCGCGGCTTGATTCTGTGGATCCCAGCAACTGCGTTATAATGGATCCCGAGTGTACATGTAAATAATGGCTGAAATGAAACAGAATTTTCTGCTGGCGGTATTGAAATGTATACAAGACTAACATTTTTTTCATACCTGTATTATGAATTTTAATAATGACACTTTTGCAAATATGTTGGATTTATATTGTATGCATGTTTTTTATTTAGGTACTGTAAGACCCCTGCATCTGTGGCTCCCTTCCAGTGGACTGATGATATTACAAAGTGGGAGGTAAGTCAAAGTCACTTTAGTTATTCAGTTAAACAGTTTTAAAGTATTTTATTATCCCCAGCCAACGCTCGTAGAGCGGAGTGGGGGATATAGAAATGGGCTGCGTCCGTCCATGCGTGCGTCCCCTGCTGTTAGCACCGTATCTCCTTTAGTTGACATTGGAATTTTATATAACTTGGCACAAATGTTCACTAGGACAAGACGATGTGTCACCTGTTCGCTGCTGTCTGGACCATAGCTTCTTTAGTTGTAGTTTGAACTTTAAATACATGTAACATTGCACAAATGTTAATTAGGTCAAGAGGATGTGTCATGTGAATGACTTGGGTCTGTTCGTCAAAGGTCTAGGTCATAGCTCAAGGTCAAAGGTCAAGGTCATAGCTCTGTCCGTCTGCTGCTGTCCTGACCTTATCTTCTTTAGTTGTGATTGGAATTTTGACACTTAAACTTAACACAAACATTCATTAGGACAAGATGATGTGTCATGCTAATGACTTGGGTCTGTTCAACAAAGGTCAAGGTCATAGCTCAAGGTCAAGTGTTTGAAAATCTAATGTATACACTGTGTTTCGTCCTGCCCGGACCATATCTTCTTTACTTGTGATTACATTTTTAAATAACTTGGCACAAATGTTCACTATGACAAGACGATATGTCATGCGAATGACTTGGGTCTGTTCGCAAAGGTCAATGTCACAGCTCTGTTCCGCTGCTGTCCGGACCTTATCTTCTTTAGTTGTTAATGGATTTTTAAATATCTCAGCACAAATGTTTAACTAGGACAAGATGACGTGTAATGCAAATGACTTGGGTCTGTTCTCCAAAGATCAAGGTCACAGCTCCGTCCATCCACTGCTGTTTGGACCGTATCTTCTTCAGTTGTGATTGGATTTTTAAATAAATTTGCACAAATGCTAACCAGCCCAAGACGATGTGTTATGCCAATGAGTTGGTTCTGTCCATCAAAGAAAGTTGTTCTTTTGTTTTTGGGTTATAACTTACATATTTATGCTTCGATTTAGAACATCACACCAGTGCTCACTAGGACAAGACAATGTGTCATATAACAGTCGGCTACGTATTTCAGTTTGCGGTATTTACATGTGATTTATGTGCTCGGCGACTAAAAATCACCACAGCGGTGGTCTAGGGGTAGAGTGTCTGCCTTGTCTGCTGAAGGTCATAGGTTCGATCCCCAACCGAGTCAAATACTTGAAAAGTGGTACTAGATCTTTCTCGCTTGGAGCTCAGTATTTAGAGGACAGTTAGATTTAGGTCACTAGGTTATTATAAAATATGTGTCATGATTTTATTACACTCCTACACTATAAATTATGTGATAAAATTGGAAAAAATATGCCACACAATGTTTCTTACCATACCAAATAATACAATCTTGTTTGTTAAATGGTTTTCTAAAATTTTAATTGCAGATATGTACGGACACAAGTACTCCTAATTCTACAGACCGTCAAGATAGACATATGTCGTGTAAGATATCCGGGCGCCCTTGTTGTCATGGTATACAAGGAGAGTGTATGATTACAACGAGGGAGCATTGTGAATTTGTCAGAGGGTATTTTCACGAGGATGCTTACCTTTGCTCACAGGTAGCAACATGTTACGGATTTTGCATTAAATCCAGAAAAATATCTTTCTTTTGAAATTCCTTCTTTGCATAAAAAATCTATTGCCCGCATCTGTGTTTTAGTTTCAAATAACAACTGGTTGCACAAAAACATTGAAAAGAAAGCTAAAATTGCTTATATTCATGAAAATAAAACTATTCTAGAAGATGAATATCATGTATTCTTATTGTGTCCAAGATACGCAGATCTGAGACTACGATTTTTAGTCTTGGTATCCCAGTGAAAATAGCTGTTTATCAGCTACTTCAATTAAATGATTCCTTCAAAATAAAGAAACTAGCTGCACCTGCATATATCCAATTTATTTTACTACGAAATGAATCACAATTATAATAAAAAGACTACTGATAAAATATTTCCACATAAATTGTATGCCATATTGAATTTTATATTTTGGTACTAATTAAGTGTTTGTAAATAATATGTTTTTTGGGCCATTTGTTTACGAAATAAAAGTATTGAATACTTTATGTGTAAAACTAGAATTTGTTTGAAGAAGACTCATAAATTTGTTTTAAATTCATTTAAGGTGATCCAAGGTTGCGGGACCGTGTGACTCCATTACCTATACACGTTAAAATTTATGTCGCTGATTCTAATCAATATTTAATATGTTGAACAACTACGTGTAGATTGATAACTAATTTGAATGTGGTACATTTGCCATATTTTCAATTCCTTATTACCTAGTAGCATACAATCAAAACTGTGTAAGAGGTCACCCCTTTTGAGCAGCCATTTGTCTTGAAGCCCCAACTGCATTATACAAGCCGCAAGACGGCTCTATGGAAGGTTTTACATTATTCAGTACATGTTTCAAATCAGAGAACCCTTTTTCAAAATATCTCAGTCATCAATGCATTGTTTTTGGTATAATGTTGCATACTACTAGATTATTGTCAATACATTTAATTAGCAAAAAAATAATTCCAAAAAGTGTTTGTTATAATTATGCAGTTAAAAAAAATTTAAACTCCAACTGCCAAAAATTTGAAATTCGAGGGAGATGCATTCTACACACATGGATCTGTGTAAATGCATCATCAGCAGATAGCTTAGTGTAGCGTTCTAAATTGATAGTGTCCTGTTACAAATATTTACTACCCTGGCAGTAAATGTTGTGGCTTGCAGCCACATTTGATATATCCCATTTGTAAGTTTTCAGAGTAGATAAACCTGTATTAAGCAACAACTTGTCTTTAAAGGCCACTTTTGCTCCTTTCATTCATTGGCTGCTTAAGAAAGGTTTGACTGTATTTTAATCTGGATGATAACGTTAATAGTATTTAGATTTTGAATTACCAAGATACACCCATGTATAGTCATGAATATCTTTTTTTAAAGTTATTTTATTTTATCTTATAAAGCTGTCATAAATTCACAAACAAATAATAAAAGAATTTAGGAAATATTTTCTTCTGAAAATTGTTTATTTTGCACATAACACTACTAAAATAATGTGAAAACTGATAAAGTCTCTAAAAGAACAACCACATGACCTGTTGAAGTTCTCACTTCCCCTTTTATCAACTGAATAGTTTAAACTTATTTTTTTTTCAATTGTGAAACAAGTTCTTACATCTTAGATAGATCATGCTCAAAGTCTTCCTGGGTGGAAAGTACTAAGCATATGCGGGAAAATCTGTCTTGGCAGATATCGAACCCACGACTACGATCATGGGTTCAGTGCTCTACCACTGGACCATGCTGCACATGAGTGAAGTTTTAGTGGAACATTTATGTTGTATTAAAGGCACTAATCATGGAACCTAATCTATATATTGTACAGGTACCGTGCATGAAGCAGATTTGTGGAATGATCCCGTTTACAGCAGATGAGTACCCAGATCAATTCTATAGACTCTGGACTTCCCTCTTCTTACATGGCGGGTATGTAACAAAATATATACATAATAATTAAGACTGAATAACTCATTTGAATAAACTCAATCTTCCATGAGGCCCTCAACATATTTACAAAGTACAACATTAATTAAACATATAAATGAAAGAATAAAAAAAATATATGTATATGTGTGTATGTATATCAATTTTGATGAAATCTAGCCGATTTATTAGAGTTGCTAAGAATTTTACTCTATTGTAAATATAAAACTTTGAACTGATTAATAGAATTTGCATTTTCTATATAAAACACCATGTAAGATTATTTTTCTTGCATACCAAACACATTTTATATTTATTTTAATTTATAATTATTAAATTTCACCATGATGGCTTTTAAGACATCAGATTAAATATATTACGTCAGTGTTTTAATATGTAACGTAATAAATCCATATGTAACAGCAGAGTAAGATTAGCATGTGGAAGGGGTATACATGTACGATGAAAGTTCTGTACACGGGTACATGGGTTTGAGGTTCTACATTAATACTTTCAATTTTAAGGCTGGGTTAGTTGCTTGCACATTAATTTGTTTTTGTCTCGCTGCAAGAAAGGAGAGACGAGATTAAGGTGTTGTTTTTCCGTCGACGGCAGCAGCGTCAAACATTTATATTTAGCTCCATTGTTAAGTTTTTGTTTTTACACTATTTCTCAACAAGTACAAGTGCTAGGACACTCATACTTGGATCATAGTTACAACTGACACCCTGCATCATTATATACTGCAAATGCTGAGTATGACCTACATTGCATGGTCCCTTGACTTTGTTTGATGCTGAATTTTGCATTTACCTCCAACGTTAAGTTTTTGTTTTTACACTATTTCTCAACAAGTACAAGTGCTAGGACACTCATACTTGGATCGTAACAACTAACACCCTGCATCACATTATATACTGCAGATGCTGAGTATGACCTACCCCCAACATTTAGTTTTCATTTTTACACTATTTCTCAGTAAGTACTAGTGCTAGGACATTTATACTTGGATCATAGTTACAACTAACACCCTGTATTTCATAATATAATGCAGATGCTGAGTACTTTTATTTTTTTAATTTATTTAAAAAACATTTATTCCTTTTTCTTTATTTTTCTTTATTTTTTTTTTAAATATGTTTAACTTAGAAATACTGGTTAAAGTTTTTTTTTTTTTAAATATGTTCTACTTAGAAATACTGGTTAAAGTTTTGTGTGCAACTTCCATGAAGTTCATATCTCAATAATCACTTAATTTAGTTGATCGAAACTTCACACAATACTTCCTACAATATTTCTTAGTCATTAAACCTGCTACATTAACCAAGTTGGATAAGTATAACCTCAGAGCCAGATTCCATGTTTACATGAACATGACCTATTCCATCATTATTTACAAACCATTTTAGTATAAAGAACGAATTTAATGAGAGCTGTATTATGTAGACCCAGATAAGTATACAAATTAGTAATTAAGTTAGGAAGCATCTTCTACAGTAACATTCCGATATTTGAAAGCAATATTTAATCATGGGATGTTCCTCTAGGCTGTTCTATCTGATCATCATGCTGTGTTTCCAGTTACTGATAATACAATATTTAATCATGTGATGTTTCACTAGGCTGTTCCATCTGATCGTCACGCTGTGTTTCCAGATACTGATAATACAATATTTATTCATGAGATGTTTCCATAGGCTGTTCCGTCTGATCATCACGCTGTGTTTCGAGATACTGATAATACAATATTTAGTCATAAGATTTTTCCATAGGCTGTTCCATCTGATCATCATGCTGTGTTTCCAGATACTGATAATACAATATTTAGTCATGAGATGTTTCCATAGGCTGTTCCATCTGATCATCACACTGGGTTTCCAGATACTGATTATACAATATTTAATCATGTGATGTTTCCCTAGGCTGTTCCAGCTGATCATCACGCTGTGTTTCCAGTTACTCATTATACAATATTTAATCATGTGATGTTTCTCTAGGCTGTTCCATCTGATCATCACACTGGGTTTCCAGATACTGATTATGCGAGATATGGAGAAGCTTACCGGTTCTATCAGGATGACAATTATCTACGTTGGTGCAGGTATCGCTGGTAACCTGTCCAGTTGTATATTTGTACCATATCATGTGGAGGTAAAACAGCAATTTATGTCTATTGTTTAGGGGGCATGTTTCAAACATTGATTTGTTGGCTTTATATATAAATTAAGTATCAGGAGATCAATCTCCTTTTAGTGTTATGTAAAATTGGTTTACTTCGTAAAATCTGTGCAGTAAAGCATATTGATTTTACAGCAAAATCTGATTTTAATGTGCAAAATCAATGCAAATATAGTGATGTCAAAACAGCAGATGTAAAAATATTTCAGAAGTAATTTCTAATTGATGTAAAATATTATGATAAAACTTCCAGATTTCAGTATTTGACCCATAATAAATTAAAGGGAGTATATTGGCATTTAATTCTCAATATGGTGTCATAAATAAACGTTACAAATACAATGGTATACATAAAACTTATTTATGAATGCAATGCATACAATTATATATTGTATCGGTTTTCAGAAGCTTAATCATTTCATTTGTTTACCTTTCCATTTTGAACGAATTGATTTTGGTATTCTATTTATCTATCGTGAACTGCGACAGTAAATAATTGTGTACAAAGGCATAATTTATGACTGACCAGGTGCATGCAAGGATATTTTCAGATATGCGAAGCTATGTTCAGAATGTTTACGAAAATAAATGTAAATATTGACAGTAATTCTTTCGCGTCCAGTGATAAAGTTTTGCCAGTATTTTGTTAAGTGGTAATTTAAAAACTCTTAGGTTAATTATGGCATTGAATCATTACACACATGCTATTTTAAATGCATAACATATAGAGAACGTCTCCATTTGCAGCTTTGATGTGTAGTTTGCCAATATATTGTAATATCGCTTTAAGTTGTTAACATTAACTTCGAAAAAAAAAAATCCCCCCACCCCCACAAACTTTGCAGGTCCACCAATATCTTTTGTTTTTCATATTTCAAAAAAAAAATAACCGATTTTGAAAAATTAAAGTATTTTATTCTAAGACTGTTCAACTGTTAAGTTAAGGTTGTTCCTGCATAAATTGTGTTCATTAAAATTAAATAATAATTCGACAGAAACAAACGCCCTTAAGTATAGTAATGAATTTCATGTCAAAAGATAAGTTTTAATATTTTATTTTTACAATTTCTATGTGTACCCTCAAATTTTGCATACCACCTGCTTGTTACAAGACTGTTCCACATGAGAACCTTGTTAAGCTATTATAATACTTATTTTCAAGTGTTTTTATTGCATCAGAGATAATGGGAGGAACGTAAAACAAGTTGTATTGAATCTTATCTTTTTTTCTTTATTTTTTACCATGATTATAAAACAAACTTTCAGTGTTTGTAAACAAAGGCATTGATTCTGGATTGATTTCAGATGACACAGAATGCATCTAATTCACAGTGTTAACAAGTCATCTTACAATTTAACTGCTGCAATACCCAGATAGATGATGTATCTAGTATGCACAAATATTTTAAAACTGCTTCATTTGGTATCTCATCCCGGCCAGGTCAAAGTCTCTGTGACGATTGATATCAGTCAGCTCTCACTGCTGATTCATGTGGAAAGTTATCAGTTAACTTGCAGAGATGGATGTGCTCATGTACTCAAACATTCGGTATTTACCAATCATTAGCTAAACAGTATTCTCTATAATTGTATTTGAATCTTACAGGTTGGACCAGCTGGCTCACAGTTTGGAATTCTGGCCTGCCTGCTTGTGGAAGTACTACAGAGTTGGCAGATGTTGGAGAAACCTAGTATTGCACTTCTCAAGGTCACTGTCCCCATCGTGGTTCTCTTCTTGCTTGGTCTCCTGCCCTGGATTGACAACTGGGCCCACATCAGTGGCTTTCTTTTTGGTTTCCTGCTTGCGTTCGCTTTACTTCCATATGTATCATTTGGGACATTTGACAAAAGACGTAAATTGATTGGGATATTGTTTTCTTTGGGTGGAGCAATATTGTTGTTTGTTTTACTGGTAATTTTGTTCTATGTACTACCACTGTATAACTGCCCAGGGTGCCAATACTTCAACTGTATTCCATTAACAGCAGAATTTTGTAAAAACATGGCGATTGACATAGACAGAAACGCAACCTACAGCAGTGTGTAAAATCATAAATACTCAAGCATTTGTTTGAATTTCATTTATAGAATGAAATACAGTATTGTTTCTAATTCCTTGCCTATTCGCTTTTCCAATTAACTCGGCTTCTGTATCCTGATTTGGCTTGTCATAAAGCACACTGTGATTTAAAGTGTTTGTGTATTAAGCCAACATGTCTCATGTTATTGGACCACACGCTCTTGTCAACAACACCTTTCACTGGTTCTACCCAGAACTATTGACAAAAGCTTGAGCTTATGTCACAAACTGAAATAAAATAGTGTAAATCAAATGTATGAAAAAAACCCAGAACTTACACATACCTCTTAATGCAATCAAAAACGACTGGTTGGGAATTGGGAATAATCTGTATTTCATGCATATTTATTCAGTATACATAAGATCTGCAGAACTTGAGTAAACGTATCGAAATTCGAAATCCGGTGTATTATATAAGACACACTGGTTCCATTATTTATGTCCTCAAGACTCTATTTCTTGTCATATTCAGCAGTCAAGCAGATTTGGTTTCACAGAATAGTTGAAACTGAAGTTTTAATTTTTGCTTTTAGCTATACTTAATAGTAAAATACATGTCAAGATAATCTTTCATTAAGTATTACATATTCATGTGGAATATTGCCTTGTTACATCTAAGTGTGTGCCTTACACAGGAATGCATTTATGTAGATGAATTAAATTGAAGAATTGATAAACAGAAATTTATGGCATCATAAGAAGTTGTTAAACATGTATTATGCTTCAGTTTGTGAACCTACCTGTCAGACATAATCAGAGGCAAGCATCTCTGCAACGTTCATGTATTCAATGAGATTATGTAGAATATACAGATGTGTAATAAATAAAAAATGATATTGATTCGTTCAAATATTTTACCACAAAGTGGGTAACGGATTACAGCTGTAATACATTTTTATGTATAAATGAAATCATAGTAGTGCTTTTCATTTGACTTATTTCTTTTTACAGCTAAATTCAGAAAGATGAATTAGTTTTCAGATATTTTACATTTGTTTTTGAAAGTTAATGTGCATGTTGTCGAAAGAGAAAACATATAAAAACACATTAGCTGATTTATAAATATTGTCACATAAAAAATTATTTTGAACTAAAAAAATAAGCAAAGAAAGTGAATTTCTAAATATTTAAGTATATATTGCTTGCTTGTAAAAAAATTTAGAATTTGAAAAAGTAATCTTTCATCTGTCGTGTGAAAATCATTGTTTAAGAATCTAAAATATCTTTAAATTAAAAATTAGAATTATTTAAATGGCTTTATTAGCAACATATCATGGCTACACATGTCACATTTATTTATATGCATAGTTATTGTTTTAACATTTTAAGTGTCTTAAATGTGTTGACATGTCTGCTGCACGACAAATACATGTGATATCTTATTATGATGTTATTCTTACAAGTTTATTTCTATGAAGATTTTTTACTGTTTTTTTACGCCATGATTGTATGTTTTTCATATGTTGATTTCATTTATAAATATACTTAAACTATAGAAAATATCTTGGAATGTTTTATATATATTTATCTTTGATTGGCATGCAAGTTATGAACATTTGATTTAATGATTGAGTTTTTTTTAACATTAGTGTGATATCAATTTACATATGGCATATGCAAAATATTTATCACTATGATAGAGATTTGTGTTATGGTTGCTATGGAAACCAGTAAATTTATGTCTCATGAGCATTATTATTTTCTTGTGTCATTAATGCATGCGTTCAGTCACGTACCCTGCCCAAATTATCAGGTCGTTATTATATAACATTATATTGGGGTACAGGGAATATTTTTTAATTACAACTTATTCACCTAAACTGAACCATTTCTATGTAAAGTAACGGAAACTACCCCCTTAACCGTTTTATTGTGGCTACTCACAAATATATTATTTAACTACATGTTTGTCCAAATGAATTATGATGATAGATTGGTATAATTTTTGTAGGTTTTATGAAAATGCTAAAAAAATACAAACACAATTGTTATAGTTTAAATATGAAAGTACAAGATATCTGACTACTGAATTAGCATTAAGGAAAATTTGATGAGAACTTCAATTGTAGGTTTTAAAATTTATTTTTTAATGGTGTTGAATGCCTTTTTTAAACATACACCAGGCATGTTAAAAATGGCATATCCAGTTTTATTGCTGAACCTTAGAATGAATATGAGTAGAAATGTTATCTTGCTGCAAGTAACTGGCAGATTTGTTTACAGCATGTTTATATACCAAGCAAGACTCATACCCACAACCTGAGCAGTGATAGGTAAGTGATTGTTAGATGACAGCGACGTAGACCACTTGGCCATGGAGGACCCACTTTTATATTAGCAATTCTACTTCATGAGAACAGAAATGTCATTGATGTAGGTATACATTAATTTTTGATTTTATAACTTACATCACATCAAGAAAGTCTATTGAAAACAGAAGGTTATCTGGGACTGACTTCTAGCAGAGTATTATATCGTATGGAACTTTACTTCTCGGAGAAGAGTTAACGGTAAACTCAGTTATCTGATATCTAATGTTACTAAATGATATCATTTGAAAACATCCTGATATTAGAAAATGTTCCTTACTTGAATTGATTTTTTTTAAAAAAGCGGTAGGTCATAAAACGTCAGTTAAATTACAAACTTAAGGTGAATTATATACAAAAATGGCATTTGTCCTTTCTTGTCATATGAGAGCAGTTACAATGTACTTTGTAAGTGATATTGTTCAAGTTTTATATAAGTGTGCTATAGGCTGTTTTAATTGTTAAATTACGTTTGTTTCCAAGTAATGTATATATATTTATTGTCCTATATGTAATTGCTCAAGTTCTTGTAATCGTATTCATGCAAAACTACATGCAGATAATTATGTAATACTTTGCAATGTTGATTTGATTAGCTCATCATTTTCTTAGACTGCTGTCTGTGCCTAGACTTTGTCCAACCATAATTCTTATGTTGTGCTTTACAGCTTCTATAGAAGTATTTTGATGAGTCTTGTGAAACTCATTTGAAGGTTGGCCTCGTAAAAAAATATGTGTGTGTGTGCAGATTACATTGCATAAGATCAGCCTTTTGTAAAAATTACTATGTGTGAAAATCAAACTGTGTGAGAAGCAGTTTTAGTGAGTATCACTTTGTGCCTCCATTTTACATTCTTTTTATATAGAGATGCTATATAGGTATCATTTTCTTTATAGTCGGCATTTCTATGTTATGTACATGTATATAGGTCTTTATAAACACATGTATTTAAAGGTTCGATTTCTGCTGAATTTGTACAGTGTTGTGGCCAAACACTGACTGCCACTGTACAGGTTCTAGAAAATTAGCCAATCAATTAACATCTCAATGTTCCAGAACTTTAATTTGATACATGTTCCCTTTTGATAGATTCTATATATCTGAGTTTCTTTATGACTTTCTGGTATGCATTTATTGTGCTACAATATTTAGTTTACTGTGGTTTTGATTTGTGTGCGACATTAACATGTGATATGATAGATATTTTAAGCTTTGTAGTTTGGTCATTACATATATCAGTATAAATCTTTGTTTATACAAGAATCAGAAGAAATGTGGTAAAGGTGAAACACAAGTTGACAGCTTTTATTTTGGAAAGTAAAAAGAGATACAAAATTCATATTGACACACTTGATGACGAGAGAGCAAGTAGTGAAAATCTAAGGAAACAAACAAGACATTTTTCATGATCTTTTAGGTAATACAACCAATGCAGTTGACAAGCTCTCTTAATTAAATAGTAAATAATTGCAGAATAAATTTGGTGAAGTTTTAATTAAACATGTTGTCCAATAAATTTATTGGATGTTATAGACTTTTAGGGAAATATGTCCTTTTAAGTGGTATTTTGATATGAGATTGTTCTATTCAGAGCATAATACCTGCATAATAATTGTAGAAAGAAACTGTTTAGTATTGATTTAAATTTCAAAATACAAAATAGTTTTGTCTTTAATAGAAAAAACCACCTGGGTTAATTTTGTAATATATTGTAGATAACATTTTTTAACAAAATAGAAAAAATAGTAAATTAACATTTGTATGTGTTATTAATTTTTTTTTTATTATTTATGAATGACAGTTGTTGGGATGAGTAATAATATATGAAGATTGTTGTGGGTTTATGAGTGAATGCATATTTAAAAATGCATACACATATTGTGAATTATTCACTTTACAAAACGTTCTTCTAATTTTTCAATTTGAATCCAGCCACACTCACATTAAAACATTACTAAGCTATAACAGTACATGTAATTAGTGAACTTTTTATTGTTTATCAATGGTTGAGTCTGGTTAGCTCAGACAATAGAGTGCCTGACCATCAATCTATGGATTGGAAGTTGATTCCTTACCCTGCCACAGTCTCCCTGGTGATTTATATGCGACATTGTGTCTCATTGTCATTCTTCTCCTACCACTGATTCAAGTTGGAAAGTTATTAGTTATTTGTGGAGATTGGTGTGCTTGAGTACTGGTTTATCTTCCAAATCCCAGGAAAGAGTCACTGATCATCTGTTACCTCTCAGTGGCATAGAAATGAGGCCAAATATTCAAACAGATACTATTGATTAAACAGATAATCTATATATCAAATCATTCCGATACTAAAGTTGATTGGATATTTCAACAGAAAAAAAAATGCAAAGATAGAATTCTGAAATGGAGCTCTGATAAAGCACCAGCATTGCTAAGTGAGTGCCATAAAGTAGAGTATAACACCTATGGTCTACATTGGGGATCCCTGAGCATTCACTTGATACACATTTGTTAAAATATGGTTCAACCAAGGAAGAAATTGAACATACATATAGTTTGCAAAGAAAACTTGGGGCAACACAGAATTGTATCTTGAAAATTTGAAATATGGAATGAACATACACATATACATATATATGATTCATAACTACAGGACTGCTTCTTGGATTTATGAATTTGTGATTGCATGTGAAAGTAAAACCAAAAGTATTATAATTAAAGCATGTTGATTTACATATTGAATACAGAGCACATAGTACATGTACTACTTAAAAACCTTGTTATTTCCTATGTACTACAAGTACTATGAAAGCATAGCTTGTCCCTTCCTATGTACTACAAGTACTATGAAAGCATAGCTTGTCCCTTCTTATATAATACAAGTAGAGTCAAACCTGTCTTAAACAATCTGTCATGGGAAGGAGCAAAAGTGACCTTTTAAGACATGTTATTGCTCAATACAGGTTAATTTACTCTCTAAGCATATAAATGGGAAATAGCAAATGTGACTGCTTGTGATAAGTTGCTGCTCAAAAGAGGTAACTGCACATTGCTTGTTCCTTCTTATATTCTACAAGAACTATGACAGAATAGCTTGTTTCTTACTTTATATTACAAATGACAGTATAACTTGTTCCTTACTTTTTATTACAAATGACAGTATGACTTGTTCCTTACTTTGTATTACAAATGACAGAATAGCTTGTTCCTTACTTTATATTACAAATGACAGTATAACTTGTTCCTTACTTTATATTACAAATGACAGTATAACTTGTTCCTTACTTTATATTACAAATGACAGTTTAATATGTTCCTTACTTTATATTACAACTTACAGTGTAGATAGTTCCTTTCTATATATTACAGCTGACAGTATAGATAGTTCCTTTCTATATATTACAGCTGACAGTATAGATAGTTCCTTTCTATATATTACAAGTAGATTTGGATTTTAGCAGTATTTTAGATCAAATCATCTTATAAGGTTGTGTTTTGATTAAACAGAATATTATTTTTAAATCACTTGCATTTATTGTATTAGTGTTGAGTTAAACGGAATGTAGTTGTAGCTCTTTTGCCATGTTACATTTAATATTAGATTTGTATACTGTACATGTTGTGCTTGCACAATTCATTCAGTTGCTCATAGAATGATATATTTTAAGAAATATTCAGTCTGGCCCTAAATTTATGAAATATTTTTAATGCTCAACTCAAAATTTGTACTCAAACACAATTTCCAAGATTCTCATGATGTTAAACACTTTTTATAAGTGAGAACTTTATTTTCACTATTCGCGAGTTTCAAACCTTGCGAATTCAAAGATTTCACTTAAACTACCATCATGTCCGAATGTTTATAATATCCAAATTAATAATGCAATTCAAGTGGTTTCATTTTTTGAAAGTTTCAACATTTCTCAAAAAAATAAATTAGGACAAAACAGACAAAATTCACCGAATAAAGTTCACAAGAATTTTAAGCATTTTACAGTATATAAAAACACAAATTAAAGCACAAACACTTGACTTAACTTCGGATATGAAAGTGTTAATGCAGATTTGAGGCAGAAAGTTACTAGTACTTCTATTTATTTTGTTACAACGAGTTCAATGTTTAACATGAACCCTTGAGTTGAACATGGAACAAAGGTTAAATAACCTCTGACCTATGTCTTCTTTACAGCAAGTGAGATTGTTAGTTTTTTGAATGTTTGATTGTTTGGTAAGTTGATGACCCATTGATGATGCTTTATAATGTTAATCCTTTACTCCATAGATACGCATTTTCCCATACCAATCACAGAAGGCCTTTGAAAAACAGAGCTCATATTGCTTGTAACGAGAATCTGAACACTTCCTGCACTGTTTTCCACTCTGTCAGTTAATATAAACATAATTCATCTAATAATTCAAAAGCCTTCTATTTTAGCGATGTCCAAAGGGGTCTATATTAGAGGTGTCCAAAGGCGTCTATATTATAGGTGTCCAAAGGCGTCTATATTAGAGGTGTCCAAAGGTTTACCCTGTTTAAGGCAACATAGATAATAGGCAGAATATTCAGAAAAAGACAAATGTATATATAGTGACAGTACAGTCATATTTTGCATAGTAAGAACAAAGTACAATAACTTGTGCAAATTGTCTTCTATTGAACATAATTTTATGGTGCAGAAACCCATATTAGGTATGAATATTATGTACTGAAAGAATAAAGAAATGCCAGGTGAAATATTTTTAACAATATTTACAGTTTTAGATTGTTTATGTAGATGTATTTCACTAAAGATTGTGTCAATAATAATGATGATATTGACAAAATGAGTAATGAAATGCCATTATATACATATTCTAAATTTGTTAATATTGTTTACAATAGTAAGATGTTTGATAAAAGTCACCTGGCATTGCTTTTTCCTTTCAGTATACAATTTTTAAATTACACAAACTAGTCATAGTTCAAATATTCCAAATCAAAAAGAAATTACAGTTGCGTCTATGCAATGTTCACTTAGAATTTACTAGCATAGCAATTTGTATATCCCTTCAAACATCACAGGGTAGATGTTACCATGTAGATATCTTGTAATTATAATTGTGGGTAAATTATGGGTAACAGTATTAGTTATAATCCTAGTTTTATTTCCTGTGTATTTCTGTAATGTGTTATTTTGCCTCCTATTTACATTGTCGTCATCCAATCCCCATTTTTTACATACCTTAGGTAATTACATAATATATTGAAATCATGCAATATCATCACAAACAATTCCTGTCAACAACCATATGGCCGAGTGTCAAATTAGCATTGTCTATTTCACTTGTCTATAAAATAAATTCCATATACATGAATATCTTTACTATACAGTGAATACCCTCCCACTCTCCTATATGACATTTCTATAAATAACCATAAATGATTAAGTTGTCAGTAACTGTCTATTGTCACATGTTGTCCCCCAAATATGAATAACCTGTGCATGTGTATATTTTATTATACTTTAGCGATATCAACAATGTAAGCAAGGACTTGTATAGAAGGATAGGAAACTTGCATCTCCTGACTGAATGCTCATGAAATAGCAACAAAGGATTTATTATTTAGCAAATTAATAATTCATAATTCATAGGCAATTGATTTATTGTTCATAAACTGTAAGTTGTATGTAATCTTAGATGTTTAAACACGCAAAATGATCTTAAATTAAAGATATTGATATTTAAAGGAAAATTTATTGTAATTTGTCGTTATTTTAGCTGCAGTAAACAAATTTTGTAATCAAAAGTTCTGCATCAATTTTGAATACAAATTTCTGGGAATTTTGATTTGTGTTCCTGAGATAAATGGAATTTAAGATTATTAAAAACAAGATATTACGAGATTTTGTGTAAAAATGCGAGCAATCACAAAATCTCAATCAGTTGCCTTCCTTCTCTGTATAATTTCTTGATGTAGGTAAGATTCCTACACACTACCAGGAAACAGTTTTTTGCTGTCAACTGCTCATTAAATGTGTGTATGTGTATTTCAGATGAAATACTCAGGAAATCAAACAGATTATGAATTTGATATCTTTCAAATAATTTTCTGTAGTAAACAGAACATTTTGTTTTTTTTTGCTCAGAGCAGTATGATATATATAACATCCGTTTTAACAACCGATATTGTCCGTCAACAATAATGCTAACATCAGCTTATGAATTGGTTTCCTTTGTTTCTCCCACTTAACAGTAATGATAGTCTGCTCCTCTGACATGATGTATATTTACTACACAATTTATGTTTATTGTATTCTTGGTAAAAATATACAGTCTAACTTGTCCATGCGACCACTTCATATAATCGGTCAATTGTGTTAATTGGCCGCTTCAAAATTACCATGTAAGTTGCTTTTATAAAGTACATGTATTAAACATTCACCTCTTTAATCCTGCCAGTCTATTTCATTCCAAACACTGCCTGTAAGGGCTTGGTGGTCAGGGGCTGTGGTCGCCGACCATTAATCACTTAGTGGTCACAATATGATTTGAATAGCGGCCAGCCAAAAAATGTTGGCCACTTATAAGAGGTGGTAGCATGGACAAGTTAGACTGTATAAAAAAATTATGAATTTTAAATATATTTTAAATTTTTTATGAAAATTACATAAAATCTCTGATGAATAATAATTATGTGATTAAGTTTAAATGAATTGGCATTTTTTAAAAACATGTAATTAAAAGATACATGTGATATAAAAATTGACTGATAACATTACTTTAATTAATTACATCATGTGTCGCACTGAATCAATAAATGCCGTTTCATATCTAAGATACTCTATTGCATCTGGAATTTTATAATTCCTGGTATACATTTGAAATAAAAATATAATCACATACTTGTAAAAGTTGCATAGTTGTGTCATTCATAAAAGAACTGTGAGAGACTATGCTAAAATAAACTTTAAAAATATTACACTATACACATATAGAATATGTTAGTATGTTAATTGCTTAATGTTTACTTTGATTAATTTTATTCTGTGGTATTTTGGGCAACCAATAGAAAAAAATCTGGTATGTTTTATGTATTAGAAAATGTATGCATGAACAATAATACCATTATATACACATGTATACTGTTTAAGGTATACATACTACCTAATTATAACAAACATGTATATACTGTTTAAGGTATACATACTACCTAATTATAACATACATGTATATACTGTTTAAGGTATACATACTACCTAATTATAACATGTATACTGTTTAAGATATACAAAGTACCTAATTACGACATGACAATTGTATACTGTTTAAGGTATACAAAGTACCTAATTACGACATGTTTACCATTAAAGGTATACACAATATCTAATTATAACATATAAAGGTATACATACATATGTAGTACCTAATTATAACATGTATACTCTTAAAGGTATATATACACATGTAGTACTTAATTATGAGATATATACTATTAAAGCTATATATATATATATACACACATGTAGTACTTAATGATGAGATAATAATTATTGTTAACCTGAAGGGTGTGACAGCTATGCTTTTGGTAAGAAAAAATCATGAGTACTGGTAGATTACACATTTGAAAATGTGTGTATTTTGATACTTGTTGAGTGTCAAGAATAAAGAATAATGCATTACTTGATTTTATTGCTGCTTACATTGAATGTTTTATTTTATTTCTGATTAACTACTAACATGTACTTGATAGTAAAATCCATTTATAGTAACTTATATTTCATTGACTTTGTAATGTTTTATTCTTGTTTTGTTATATTTTAATAAATTATTAGTTATTTGTATATATGTATCCTATTTTCTTTGGCTTTTCCAAATAAGGTGTATGCAAATCACATGGCTTGTACAATCCTACATATCCACAAAAAGCTTTGATATGGGTATGGCACTTGTTCAACTGTATTATTAGGTCACTTATATGTCGTCCATCCATAAACAATTTCGATTTTCTTCTCAAAAACTGTTGGCCCAATTGTGATGAAATTTTGTAAGTAACTTAAAAGTGAATAAAAATTATGAATTTTATGGTCCTATGGGGCCTTGGGGTTGGGGCCTAAACAGTAAGTTTCATGGTAAACTTAAGAAATCTTTTTTTTTTAAAATTGGAGGTGCTGGGAAACAAACTGTAAGCAAAGTTTGCGAGGTTATGAGTCCTTCATAAAAATATGAATTTCTTGCCACTGAGTCTTATAGTTTTGTCCTACGGGCGGGGCCTACTTTACTCAATCTTTATAGAGAAAATGACAAAGAGCTATTTTTTTTCTCATGACTGAAATAACTTATTTGAATGTTTTTTGGTGTGATTTGTATGATGATTAACCCTTGTTTTATTGAGTGCTCCAACCCTCTGCGGCCATGGGGATGGGGCCAAAATATAGTCAAACTCAAAGTAAACTTTAAAATTCGTCTATAAGAAGCACTGGAAGCAAATGGTAAGCGTGATTATTGAGACCTATGTATCCTTTATAAAAACGAGAAATGCATGCCCCTGTGTCTTAGTATTTGGCCCTAGGGGTGGGGGCCTACTTTACTAAATCTATATAAGAGAAAATGACAAAAAATGTTATATCTCATTTTAATGGTTTTTAGTGTGATTTGTTGTTGCTTACCTGACAGTCAAGTTTTATGTTTGAATTTATACCTCTGACCTCCAGGGACGTAGGGCAGAGACCTTAGGAGTGGCGCCAAATTTGCAAAATTGCCGTAAAAATGAATTTTTTTTTATTAATATGGAAGTTCTGAGAAACAAATTGTAAGCATGATTAATGAGGCCTACAGGTCCTTCATGAAAAATATGAATTTCATGCCCCCGGTTCTCACAGTTTGGGGTTGGGTTGTACGTTACTAAATCCATATAGAGGAAATGACAAAAACTGTTTTTTCTCATGACTAAAATAATTTATTAGAATGTTTTTTGGTGTGTTTTGTTGTTGCTGACATGATAGTTAATATCTTTGTTGAAGTGAGTGCCCTAACCCCTCTGTGGCCTTGGGAATTTCGTGGTAAACTCTTCTTCTTAAATTGGGAAACACTTGAAAACAAATTATAAGCATAGAGGCTAATGGGTTTATGAAAACTGTGAATTGCATGCCCCTGGGCCTCAGCATTTAACCCTGGGGGCGGAGCCTACTTTACTAAGAGAAAATGACAAAAAAAATGTATTTCTCAATACCGAATAGACTTATTTGAATGGATTATTGATGCTGACTTGACGGTCAAAATCCATGTTTGAATATGTGCTCCTGAACCCACAAGGACCTAGGGCAGAGACATATACTATTCTTGGGGTTGGGGCATTTAATTTGTGGTAAATATTTCTGATTGTAAATAACATGAATGGTTTTAAACATTATTCTCAAAGTGTAAACATTCATTAAGATTTATTCGATAAGTTTTAAATAAAATTTGAAAATAAAAATTGTTTAGATTCTAAAATATCTTGAATGTTTCTACATAATTCGTTTATTCTTAAAATGTTAATGTTTTTACCAACCTCAAAGTTTTTACTGAATTATATAAAGGAACATCGAACTGCACCCATTGTATTCCGGATATTAACATGGCTGTTGGCTGGTATGGCGAAGAGCCTGATTTACAAAATCCCTTTGAGGTCAGCTCTTTCCAAAGAGAAACTGCCGATCTCACAACTGGCCTATATAAAGGGACAACCATAAGGAAATTCTTCCTGTTCTAATTGTAGCGAGGGGCCATAATAGAGCATAGCGGAATTCATTGTCACTTTTTTTATTGGAATTGCTGATAAAGTATAGACATATATTTATGTGAGCTTAAATAATGGTAGTGTTCATAAATCATAGTTTTTTCTGTGTTGTATTTCAAATTTTTTTCAGAGATAATACGGCAAGGGTACACATGTAAATGACTTTAAACAAAAACAACAGCAACAACATCAATCAGCAACAACAAAAACAGCAAAAACAACAGCAGCAACAATAACAATTACAAAAACAATATTTAATTAACAAATGCAATTGCAACAACAACAGCAATAGTCAATAAAACTAAAACTACAATATCAAGAGCCTTTTAGCAACACAATCAGCAGAACAACAATCAAATAACAAATTGATGGCAGCAGCAGCAACAATAACAGCAACAGTCATTAACAACATACTACAACACTATCAACCGACTTTAAACAAGATCAGCAACTGGAAGAACAGTCAACAACATTAAAAACAACAGAAACACCATTAACAACAATGGCAGCAACATCAACATTTAAATAACAACTTCAGTTGCAACAACAATCAACAACATCAGCAATCAATAACATTTATCTTGTATAATTTGAGTACCTAGCGTGTGATTATCATGCAATTGGTGTTTGTCTTGCGTAATTTAGGTCCCAATTGTGTGGAACTTATGCAGTTGATGCCTGTCTTGTGTAATTTTGATACCAAACGTATATTTATCATGCTGGTAGCGCTTTTATTATGAAATTTAGGCACCAAACTTGCGGTTCTTATGTCGTTGGTGCGTGTCTTGTATACTTTAGGAACCAAACGTGTGGTGGTGTGTTTATTGTATAATTAAAGTATCGAACAGGTGATTACATGTATCGTGCAATTAGTGCTTGTGTTGTGCAACTTATGTTCCAAACATGTGACTATAATGCAGGTATCAAACAGATGGTAATAACGCAAGTACATGTAGCTCTTGTTTTCTGTAATTTCAGTATCAAGCGTGTGGTTACCATGTATGTGATACTTTGTGTTGTGTAATAAAGGTACAAGCGTGCGGTCATCACACAGGTGGTACGTTTGTGATCTTGTACGTAGCGTTTGTCTTTTGTAACAATGTGTCAAAGGTCTCAACCACACAAGTGGAATGTGTTCATTTAAATTAATTATCGAAGCTGTGGTAAAAACACACAGTTTGAGTTTAAATACCCAAATAGTTGCCCCTTTCTAAGATGACATATAAAAACCAAACAGTAAGTAACCAACAGCGTTAACAAATGACCAACCAAATACCCAAATGTGGGTCCGACCATCTGTCCGTCCCTGCGTCCGTCCGTCCGAAAACACGAATGGATATTTAAGTGTCCAGGGTTAAGGGTAAGTAATTGTTTTGGACGGTTGAAAAACAGTTGAGGAAAAATGTGACTGTTTCTAAACACTTAAAAATGCTTTTACGTGGCTAAAACCTTATTAAGATATACAAGTAATAAGCTGGGCGTTTCCTTCATATTTTGAAACGAAATTTAAGCTGTTATAACAAACATTAAATAATAATTATTAATTATTAATACATAGAATATGACAAAGACAGCAATAAATACAAAAATATATAAATTAAATACTTATACAAATAAAACTAAAATTAACAATTGACAGTTGGGGATTTCTTATTAAAATTATTATTTGATTTACATATTTTACTTGTGTTAATATATTTGAAAATATAATCAATAAAAAACGTAAGTATATTAATATAAAATCTGAATCCCCATCTGGCAGCTGGTTGGAAGTTGGCGATTCGCGGCAAATCCCAAACTGGACATTTTGAATCGCCTTCTGGTGAGTATATTCGGTATATTGAAGAAACAACGCGGTTCTTATAAACTATTTATCGATTTAACTGCTATGTTAAAAAAAATAAAACAGCTTTTTAAAAAACTCGCGAAATACGTATATTTTATAACTACAACCTTGAACGTCTTTGATTGGATGCCGATTCACCGGACCTTTGTATTAATTCGCGTATTTATACAACTATATAATTTTATTAAACTCGTCCAAGAAAAAAAATAATATGTGTGCTTGGCGTGTATAATAAATGTTGTTGTTTAATAAATGTATAGTCGAATAGATAAATGTGTTTTTAATTAGTTTTTTTTAGGCCAGACTTACACATATCGTTATGGTTATTCGGCCTACGAAGGGGTCTGCATATATATTTCCCTTTGTAATTTACTAACTTGAAATTTTATCTGTACGTGGGAAATGTGACCATTACAATCAGACTCTTGCTGTCAATTCATACAGAATTTCATTAAACTCGTCCAGGAAGACAATAATGGGCATGACTGTTGTACGGATAAGAAAAATAATGGACACGACTGTCGTGCCGATAGACACTTCATGGTTTACAGTTGGATCATTTCGTGAACATAAAATGTATAGCCAAGGCCTCTTTAAGTTTTTTTTTTATTTTTTGAGACCTGAAGTATTTTTATTGCAGTGCGGTTTAGATTTGGTCCTTTAAAGGGATATACATCGATAATAGGGGGCCAGCAGGTATAACGATAGAGATAAAATAGGGATTGCAAAATCCTTATTCTCAATAACCGATCAGATCAATTTGTATTATTTGGGTAAAATTACCTCTTTGAGTAGAGAATTGAAATGGGTTTTGTCAAATTACGGGACTGTGGTATTGGGAACACTGTACGGAAACTTTAATTTGAATTCTAGATAAGAAAACTATGCGGAAACGAAAATTTTTATTTTTATACATTTGCACTATGATTTTATTCAATTTAAAGCATGATCATTTTTTAGGAATTAACTAAAGCAAGAGGCTTTAAATACCACATGGTGCCAACAGGGTTCCGCTCCAAAAGGATTCAAATTGTGATTTTTCAGAATTTTCAAAAATTGGTCAGCCGAATGTGTTCGTGTTTGGCGTAAATTATCACTTTGAGTAGAAGCTTAAAATGTGTCCAAATCGAGGGATTAAAGTATTTTGATCTTAAATTTGCAAAAAAAGTTTTATTTGAAAAAAACTCGTAAAAGTTCAAATTGTGAATTTTTAAAACTCGCCTCATAAGCGTTAAAATTGTGAATGCTACTCTTTTTATTTTCTTAAAGTTCACCCCGCCATTTGTTGAATGACCGATGCAAGTGTTCAATATAGAGACATTTGTTAACTTACAGAGAGACTATTTGAGTCGCTTGTTTAAAATCAAGTGGACGTGGTAGACACAACTGGGCCCCCTTTGTTTCTTACTTTTAATTACATAAAATCCGGGGTTAAGGATCAGGAGATTCTTTATAATTACAAGTGAGACTTCATATCACAGATGCCTTTTTCCTGATCATCATTACTGAAATCTCGACAGCGTAATTGTTAATCACTACTCGACTGACTTTCCGGAAAAGAAAAAATAAGTCTAACTATAGTATCGATGTCGAACAGTCTTGCTATGTTGAATACAATAACTTCGTTTTTGTGTTGTTTCCCTCGAGAGTTAAAACTGGATTTGCACGGTCTCTAAATAGCATACAGCTGGAAGTATTTTTGCGACTGGCTTCTTTTTCCTCTCACGTTTTCTTTAATAACGTCTACTTCATACTATTTTCAGATATATAAATGACTAAATTTGACAAGTCGCGAAACAAACCACTTAATCACAAGTGCGGAATGTGAACCAGTCTGGAAAACAGAAACAATCTGCGAAATCTCAAAGATAATTACTAATTGTAGGCACGCTGTTGTATTTCGATATGTAAAGGGTGATTATACTAATTAATTTCAGTTTGATTGCAAAGAAATCTTTAAGCTGGAGATCGAACCCACAACATGTGGTATGAGCGGCCATCTCTCTATCCACTTCACACTTCCGCCCTGCTTAAAGACGTTTGATACATCTATATTTAAAAACAAAGTAGTTTCTGAGAAGGCGCCGTCTCAATATCACTTACCTCTCACCACTAAGGTAGTAGGTTCGAGTCCCGCTCGGTCGAGAAACTTTATGTAAGAAAGTTACTTGCTGAACGACAATGGTTCTACTTAGATTTATTTTTAGGTCTTTCTCCACCAATAAAACTGGATATGCCATATATAGCATGAAATGTGTTGAAAATGGCATTAAACCGACTTATGATAATGAGAGTGATATATTTATAATATAATCTCTAAATATGAGATTAAAGTACCCCAGTGTGCATTTAGATATGACCCTTAAATCGAAAGGAGTAGAACTCTGGTAAATTGTTAAACGGCATCCTACTGCGCACATTTGTAATACACCAGTTGCCAGTTGGTGATTCGGATTTTTTTAATCGCTGTTTTATTTTTTAACATATCAATCGAAAAATAGTTTATAATAATAAAGATGCCAGTAGAACCGTGTTGTTTCTTCAATATACTGAATATACTCACCAGAAGGCGATTCCCAAACTATCAACTGTCAACTACCTATTAACTTAACAAAGAATCCTTTTTTATTCTTAGACAGTAAGTATTTTCAGACAGCTCTAAGATCTACATGTGCACGATGGCAACCGACAAATGCATCTTAGATATGTAATAAAAAAACGGCGATAATGTGGAGGAAAAACGTGCCTGGTATAATTGTTTATTTATAACCTCAGCCGCTTTCTAACATTTGTCAATGTCGTTATGGTATACAACAAGGCCGTCGGCGATTCTAATACGGCGAATTACCATAAAATAGTAATAATTTCCCCATGGAATATGAAGGTGTGACAATAAGCGAAAATTGTCTAGCAGAGGCTAAATTTGGACAGATAAAGCAGACCAAAGTTTTCACCTCTGTTTTCAGCAGGCGACATTATCCAAGTGGCGGTATTTTTGTACAGCTGCGAGTAAGTCAACAGGCGGATAACTATACAGCCTTTAAAATTAGAAAAAAAACCGATACAGTTTGGAGTCAGATTTACTATTTAAGGACAATTCAATATTCATTTTGTGGCTGTATTTCGAACCTTTATCCGTAGAATTTTACAATGAAACTTGCGGGAAGATATTCAGGTGTTTGGTCCGGTCGATTTGTTAATACAGTCACACCTGTGTATGTCGTCGCCTCTGTTAAGCATCCACTTCTCTTAAACATCCACATTTGCTATTTCCCATTTCTATGCTTCAGAGCAAATTAACCTGTATTAAGCAACAACCTGTCTTAAGAGGTCACTTTAGCTGCTACGTTTGATTGACCGCTTAAGACAGTTATCACTCTATATGTAACGATATACATTTTGCACGCAAAACATGTACAGCCGGATAAAAGACAAGAGTAAACAATATGACCTATCACGGTTTAACATTACATTCATCATATAATATGTTATTGAAAATGTCCATATTAACTTTTTCAATGTGTCCGCAAATAATGTAAACGAGCGCTACATCCATTACAGATAGTTCGCGGAGACTTTGATCAAACGAACGCTTATACAGAACTGACATACTTTTTACTGAAATTAGCACAGAAACGAGTTTACACACGTTGTATGCTAGTATGTCAGTATATCAGGCATGTTTTTACGCCTTTCAACATACACATATCTCATTGCCGAGGTCATGGGTTCGAGCCAAGCTCAGTCCAAAAACCTTTATTAGAAAGATAACAAATCTGTATAAACAATAACATTTATAACATCCAATCAAATACCTGTACATGGTCGAAAACTGGTAATGCGTGTTTTCCGTCATGAGCTGTTATGTACAGTTCTATTGATACGAGTCATATGTTTCGTATTTGGACAATTAACATATACATTCTGTTATCATTCTTTATTATTATTATTATTTACTGCTTTTTTCTCCATTAATTCACGTGTTAGTGCTGATCAAAGGTCATGTATGCAACTATTTCAATGTATTTTGTATTGGTATGGACATTTCTTAAACTAATTTACGTGTTATATAAAATAGAGCGTCTTCAAGTAATCTAAATCATCTAGATGTTTTCATTTGGCTCTACACGATTTTTAAATGACGTTTTCCGGTAACCTATTACCGCTGACATGTGGGAAATATGTGATTCGCAGCCCTGGTGACATCGGGTTTTATACTCGACATTATTTTCATTAAAGAAGTTTCCCTGGGGATATTAAGAAAATTATTTGTTATTTGAATTTCCCACTTTTGGTTAATTAAGTTTTTTTTTATATTTCTGCAAATTCTAAGAAATATTTCACTTTTTTGAAAGATATTTTATAAATTCATTTCGTATTCAGCACAGAATAAATTGGAATTGCTTTAAGAAAATGGTATCTGATTTTCAGTTTATATATACATGAACATGTGTAAATAATGAGAGAGAGAGAGAGAGAGAGAGAGAGAGAGAGAGAGAGAGAGAAAGAGAGAGAGAGAGAGAGATAGATAGAAAGAGATAGAGAGACGGAGGGAGGACGGGAGGGAGAGAGAGAGGGAGCTTTTACGAACACGTGGCAATGAAATGAAAAAAAAAGTATAAATAAAAGCTATGTATATAATGAATCAGCGAATTTTATGACTTATATTTTGTGTTTATACAGTTCTGCGTTGGGATGATATAATGTTACGTTTGTGGTAGCAGAAAATATTTATCATACGTTTAATTTTGTCCCATTGTTGAAACATTTGTAGTTTAGTGTACGTTAGCTTAGCATATCTTCCGCACACGGATGCAATGCATTGCGATATGCATATACCTGGGTAATAGATAAGTATTTGTTGGCTTCAAAGCCGTCTGCTCGCTGAAACTGACTCGGAACCATTACAGAGATTTGTCTCGTGACAGATCGCATATTATCACGTTTCAAAAAAGCCCGGATGCATATTTTAGTACAATACAAAAGTAATTGTTCACTGTGCATATTTTACATACCAAGCCATGATGATTTTGCAAAGCCACAAGTTTACATTTTTTTAAAAAAAAACCCACACAACTGTAAATGGATTTTATGGTTGGTAGATTGGTAGAAACATATGTCAGTTTTCAAGCGGTGTTGATGCTCCAACAAACGTATTCGACCAAGGGGCTTTTGTCCAACTTCTAAAATTCACCAAGGGACTTTTGTCCATCTAACAAAATCTACAATGGAGCTTTATCCACGTGTACATTTTTCTTATCAAGGGGCTTTTGTCCAAGGAGCTTTAGTCCGGATACCATTCGAATGTGTAGTGTTGTGAGGTTATCCTGGGATGCGTTCAGCACCGTTTAACAATGCCTGGTTCCCTAAAACCATCGCGCACTACGTGCAAATGTGAGGTTGGTCCAGTATCCAGGAAAAAAGGTTAACGTTAAAAGCTAAAAGCTAACGTTATCAAACGTTTAAACGAACTGAACGCAGCCCTGGTTCCCTGACCGCCGGTCATGTTGAAGAAAGAAAGGATTGGAACCAGGGTTATGATTGGACTTAATGTTATCCTAATTCACAATGTAGATGAGCAAGCATCATGAATATTAAAAGAATCAGATATTTGGAATAAAGAAACTGTCACTAATGAAGCCGAATACGCATGTGTTCAGCATTACTGCAATAGCTGTATTAGGCATGGCGAAATAAGCACGTGTTCACCATTACTGCTATAGTTGCATAAGGCATGGCGAAATAAGCATGTGTTCACCATTACTGCCATAGCTACATAAGGCATGGCGAAATAAGCATGTGTTCACCATTACTGCCATAGCTGCATAAGGCATGGCGAAATAAGCATGTGTTCACCATTACTGCCATAGCTGCATAAGGCATGGCAAAATAAGCACGTGTTCACCATTACTGCTATAGTTGCATAAGGCATGGCGAAATAAGCATGTGTTCACCATTACTGCCATAGCTACATAAGGCATGGCGAAATAAGCATGTGTTCACCATTACTGCCATAGCTGCATAAGGCATGGCGAAATAAGCATGTGTTCACCATTACTGCCATAGCTGCATAAGGCATGGCGAAATAAGCATGTGTTCACCATTACTGCCATAGCTGCATAAGGCATGGCGAAATAAGCACGTGTTCACCATTTACGCAATTGCTGCATAAGGCATGGCGAAATAAGCATGTGTTCACCATTACCGCAAAAGCTGCATAAGGAATGGCGAAATAAGCACGTGTTCACCATTACCGCAAAAGCTGCATAAGGCATGGCGAAATAAGCTTGTGTTCACCATTACCGCAATAGCTGCATAAGGCATGGCGAAATAAGCATGTGTTCACCATTACCGCAAAAGCTGCATAAGGCATGGCGAAATAAGCTTGTGTTCACCATTACCGCCATAGCGGCATAAGGCATTGCGAGATAAGCATGTGTTCACCATTACTGCCATAGCTGAATAAGGCATGGCGAAATAAGCATGTGTTCACCATAACTGCAATAGCTGCATAAAGCATGGCGAGATAAGCATGTGTTCACCATTACTGCCATAGCTGCATAAGGCATTGCGAAATAAGCACGTGTTCACCATTACTGTCATAGCTGCATTAGGTATGGCGAAATAAGCACGTGTTCACTATTACTGCCACAGCTGCATAAGGTATGGCGAAATAAGCATGTGTTCACCATTACTGCCATAATCGTCCTGTTCGAACAAACAATGCATCTGAATAGAGACACTGTTGTTTTCGCCAGTTAACTCTGGCAAACTTTCTCGCAAACAGCCTGTCCAAGAAGAACCCGTTAATCAAGAAATTCGTATGAAGTTAGTCCAGCTGGCTCAAGTTACAAGAAAATTTGACCTGCAAGTAAAATGCCACAGGTTCAAGTCCAGGACTGGGCGTATATTGTTTAACCATGCCACATTGGCGCTGTAGGGAATTAAGCAGGTATTGTTCAATATTTCCTTTCCTCTTTACCTTTAATGACTAATTATGATTAAATGACCCTAGTTTATGGAAAAACAAAGCATTCTGATTGGTTTACACAATGTTGCAGTGTATCCGATATATGTGTGTGCTATAGCTATGATCTTTGGTCATGATATATTAGTTTGACATAAAAAACACACTAAGACAAAGCATATACACGCAAAAGAATAAAAGATGGAATTAACGAGAACGAAACAGAACTACAAGCCTATATATTAATATCTATAGCTCTTCCCTGCTTAAATAATTGATGAGTTTGAAGAGAATATGCGTACAATATACCGGTATATAGCTAACAGGCGACCACGAGACATGCTATAGCTCGAGGCTAGGATCAAACACAGTTATCTGACAATTCTATGTAATAAAATATTTCTGTTTGTTTGGTTTGCCCAACACACAAACTAAGATATTAATAAATAGGAAACAGATTGAAAAGAACAATGAACTGATGTGTTTTTTTATATTTTAAGATTGTCTCTTTCATTGTAACAGGTATATACTACTACTACTATTGCTGCTGCTACTACTACTACTACTACTACTACTACTACTACTACTACTACTACTACTACTACTTCTACTACTACTACTTTTATTAATGATAATGCTGCTGCTGCTACTACTGTGTCTGCTACTACTGTGTCTGTTACTACCACTACTTCTATTACTACTTCTACTACTGCTGCTACTACTACCACTACCTCTTCTACTATTACTACTACTACTATTACTACTACTAATGTTACTATTACTATTACACTACTACTACTATTACTACAACTACTACTATTACTACTGCTACTACTACTACTACTACTACTACTACTACTACTACTACTACTACTACTACTACTACCATTGCTACTACTACTACCACCGCTATTACTTTCACTACTACTACTTCTACTATTACTACCACTGCTACTACTACAATTACTGATGCCACTACTATTACCACTATTACAACTACTACTTCTGCTACTTATTCTACTACTACTACTATAACTACTACTACTACTACTACTACTATTACTACACTAATTATAAAACATTGGTTATTTTATTGGAAGTCGATTTTCAATGTTTAGCATGATTATAGGTCTGCCACAACAATTGCTGTCTGCTTAGTAACCTCTGTATTGTCCAAACGAATAATGTTTAATTAATAACTGTAGAGACAATAATATTAATAGTATTAGGTCGGAAAATAAATATCTCTTTTAACAGACGGTGTTTGGATAACTAAATTGCAATCAAATACGGAATGTGGATTTGTCATTAGTAACAACCGAGAAAAATAGTTATTGACTGGAGCAGACAAGAAAATAAATTTTTTTGCGATCTCCTTTAATCTACACTCTGGTACACTTAGTTGGGAACTTATGTTTTTCATGTCATTTTGTATAGCTTTTTCAGAAGCTTGTCTTCGTCCGCTCCATCTCACTGTTATAGTATCTCGTATATTATTCTTACTGTATTGAATCATATGAATATTTGATAAGTTGTCATCGTATTTGTAGGGATCAAAACATAGATACAATATAACGGCAAGGTAACTGTATTTGTAATTTAGGTTTCCTGAGTTGAACCAACTTTTTTCCTTTGTTTTATGAATATAATGCATGTACGAGCATGCCTGCCTGCTTGCGTGCATGCGTGCGTGTATATGTAAAGCCCAAGTCACACTAGAGATACGGCCGATTGCTGACTTCCGACTACCACTGATCGGTAATTGGTTGTAAGAGGTCGTAGAGAGGTTGTTGGCAGTCTGTTAAAGGTTGTCGGTGTTCGGTAAATGATTTCTGGAGCATTTAGGCCGATTGGAGGCTGTCGCTACTGAATCGAAAACCTTTTCCGACCAAACTGGTCGGTTGAAGATTTTTCTTGTCTTGATGGTGGGCGACAGTTCTTGGACTGGTTTCAGTGGTGACCGGCACTCGCCCCAGGCAGCCCTATATCTATACCCCCCAGACATGAGGTTGTTAGTAATATTTAGAAAACAGCGCCTATATGAAGCTGTTCTTACAACTCCGTAATATGCTTGTTGTCTACGATATCATGGTAGTGTTGATTGCACGTTGTTCAGTTACAATACTCAATGTTGCGCGTAGATCACATCGGATGAACAATGTCTATCAATTTAGTTCCTGATAACCAATACGTTTGTGAACAAATAACCCTTCTTTATCATTAAATCTACGATACCCTGCTGCACCAATAGCACATGCAAATAATTGAGATGCATATACCAGAGCATACATCAAAATACATATTCCTCTACTCATGACAATACTGACAAAGTAAGGCAAGTGATTGTACAACTTTGGAATAAATTATCGTAATATAATTCTGTACAAATTCACATTGACAAACCATACTTTATGCAAGTACAATGGCGTTATACGATGCTCGTGATTAAAATAATCATTTACAATAAGTAGCATCTCCACACTTCCAATTGAAATATTTAGGTTAGATGTGTTCGTTTTTACGATAGGGGTTGACGTCATTAAACTTCTGAGCTCTGCACGTACTTGATCATCAACTGAACAGTCCTTGAATGTGCGAAATATTGAAGCTGACAAAAACATGGAGTAAAACGTACAGAAAATAGTTCTTTATTTATAACTTGTAACCAGCATGGATACAGTTGCCAGTATCATTACTGGTATAGGCAATGCCGTTCAGTACTATTAATACAGCAAGTTTTCATCATTAACTTGAATTACACCCACGCCGTTGGCATATAAAGATGTGATAAAGGAAATTTTCTGGCAGGGCTTAATCTAGAAAAAAAGACATTTTGTTAATCAATGCCATGCCGTCTCTTTGCCCTGTAAGGTTTAGTGGTAGGACACATTCGTTATACTGGTGTGATTGTGTGCATGTATTGTTTACAGAGTATTAAGTATGGATTATTTTGAGAAAATAACCAACACCGCCTTAAATTTAATAACAGCGGCAGTATGTTAGTATATATTTCAACCATTTTTGTATTGCCACATTTTCCCCAATATACATGTAGTTTATGCTTAAATTGTTTCACCAATGCCCTCCTTATTGCCATAAATATTTATTCAATCATGTCAAAATGTGTGTGTGTGTGTGTGTGTGTGTGTGTGTGTGTGTGTGATATTTGTTATGGTTCTACACACGTCACATTTTCACTAGATGGACAATTTACACTTATATGCATTCATTTTACATCTTTAAATATATATTTGTATTGGTATGGCCACCTAATCTATCTCAAACTGAATTAACTATATTTTAAAATAAAAAAAATATATTATTATCAATAAGTATACAAACAAACTTTATTATTATCAAATAAAGTAGAAAATCTGGATTTGTTCATTAATCTCTAGATGTTTTAAAATGAAGTGTTCCGGCAATAAGTTATGTATGACACAATGTCATGGGAGATATTAGGTCAACAGCATCGATCAAGGTTTTATACACGATATCATTTTTCATCAAAACATTTTCATTGTGATAAAATGAAAACTGTGTATTTCATATAATTCCTTAGTTCGGGTCCCTTTTTCCTAGCTCTACAAAATAATTTTCTCGCCCTATTGTCCTGTCATTTACGTTTATCACCGTAAATATCGTAAAATCAGATCATACATACTGTACATACTGTAATTCATTTTTTTTTATGTTTCAATAAATTTTATATAATTCAATTTCATTCTTACACCTAGTAACGAAATTGAAATAGAGATTAATGTAGTCGCGTCGTGTAATGTTGCTCTCGTTCAAGTAAATTGTATCTTTGAGTTTGTGGCGGTATATGAATTAAGTGGAAATAACTTTAAGTTTTCACAGAACGGAGAAAATGCCAGGAGATATACACTAGCTTTAGGTCCCACTTACCAAACAACTCCCTTATTGATGGTGGCAAGATTATTAGATAATTAGTTTTTTTGAAAATGCTTAAAATGATCATGTTTTTCCTACAGATGAGAAAAGTGGAATGTTGCAATGAATTTTGCCAGGTTTTGGCTGACACTGGATGCTACGTTGCATGAAGATATAACATTTTAAAGATGCGTAGTGAAATACTGCAAGAATTAAACAGAGTTGTCAAAAATGAAAGGGTGTCATCCAACCATCAACATTGTGAAAAAGCAATGTGGTCATGTTTTTTCCTGCACGTTTGGAGAGACAGATGACTATCTCTGGAAACATGACACTTTTAGAACCATTGGAAATGTGTTTAATGATCCAGAAGTGCATTTCTCTATATGTAGGACAGTGTAAAATTAATTGCAAGTAGTATAATGTATATGATAATGATTAAGCGCAATGCCGAAGGGCAGCTTTTATATTCTCATTTTACATTAGTTGAATGAAAAAAAAGATGTAATAACCAGTCAAATGATGCGCAGATGTTGTACTTGTCAAGGTGCTCCCTTGGTGGCTAAACTGATGATTAAATATTATTTCGTAGATTCCACATACCACGGTATTCAGTATATCCGAACGCTGAACTTTGTTCATCACACTTAATATAGTTCAACTCCGTCCAACTTTTGAGACTACAACCTCTGAAACCACAGGTTGAAGCCAACCATAGTTTGCTGTAGTATTGGTGATTTTAATTAATATTTGCTGACACATTATTGTTTATTATAGTATTTTCGTTGAAGTGATAAGATATATTGGCTGTTAATCTGAGAATAAGACTCGAACGTTTGATGATGATTCTACTCTTCTTATCATATAATTGTTGCATATAAACACATTTGCACAACGCAACTGACGGTTATATTACACATTTCTCTGAAAAAGATATATAATGTCTTATATATTGTCTGAGATATGCGCATATGTTAAGATGGATGCTTAGTTTGGTGTCATCAAACTGATATAACAGCGGTGGTGACGATATGGTGATATATACAGTTGCATCATCCTGACGTTAGAACAACAGATTCCAAATTAATATATATGTCTAGCGCTTGTAAGAAATATGTTATTAACGTTTTTCAAAGGACTAGTGTGCACAACCTGGGGATCAAACCAACAACCCTAGCGAGCCCCAGATATTATTTATTTGATAATTAAATGATTCTAGATCGCTATAGTTTTTAAAAGTGAAAGAATACGACATTCGACACTAATACTGATGCTGCTGCTGCTGATGATAATTATGGTGACAATAGCGTTATGTCAATTTTAGCACAGAAAAGACTTGTTTATATATTGAATTAATGAATATGAACCCATCATTAGTAAACAGACAAGGAAAAGTCGTTTATACTTTCTATACCAGACCTACATTTGTTTTGCAGCTAACCTGTGTCTAGGTTTTATTTCTTATCATGTATTTTTATCTAAAGTGACATATTTTGAGAATGATTTATTCATGTCATTTTCTATCTTAACTACATTCTTGATTTTCTTCTGGATAACCACGTTTTTTTACATCACCGTTATAGCAACTCATACATCATCCTTATAATATAAAATCTTATGAATATTTAATAATTTCTTTTATCATATTTCCAGGGACGGAAACGAAGACGAAATATGACAGCACATTAATCACTTTTTTACTCGGCTGACTAAAGTTTTCTTTAACTGAATCGAATTTTCGAAATAGGTTATGAGTATAATTGTTAATTTAAGAGTTTGGTGAGATTAATTCTATGATTTTCCTCCGTCAAAAGAACTGGATGACATATATAACTTGTACCTTTATCACTTAAGCAGAATGCTGTCCAGTTCTGGCTTAGCCATTGTATTGTATAACTTGCAGCCATACTTGCAGTGTCACCATCTTATTCCGTTAACATTACTTTGAAGATATTTCAAAATATGTGTGTTTTGCTGCTTTTATTACGATATATACTGTCAGGAAGTGATGGTGATCAAGATTAGGTGGCAATGTATATTCCAACGATATGTTAATATTATCTGATAAGTGCATCAAGAAGATAATTGGGTAGGCTCAATTTCCTATCAAAGATGGTTGATGCAATAAATATTGTTGTTGCAAATTGACCTTTTTATTTCGTTTCCTGCATATAGTTACGAAGCAAATATAGATACACGTGTACATATTTTACCACTAGGGGTGATATGAGATTAGAAGGAGATACGTTAGATGAAATGGTCCGAATGTATTTTTGAAGAATAATATATTGTTTGCACACGTTTAAAAGTGATTTGAATTTGTTTCCATTGAGTTATTGATAATGTTTCCGATATGGGGTTGGGGACCTTACGTTATGTAATAGCTGTATAAGAAAGTCTTATTAATGATTCGCTGAGTGCACTCAGATGTGCAGTATATGCACTATACGCTAGACACAGTGAGATAACCGATAACTAAACTATTAGTGCGCTACTGAGTGCACTCGTTCATTCGGATACACTCTTCTTTCATTATTTGAGCGTGAAGTTAATAATCAAAATCGAGATAAATAAGAAATTTTTCTGTTCACATAAATATAAACCATGTAGTATATATAAATGTTTTTTTTTTTGTATAACGCATGATAAAACTAATTTTGGTCAACAATTTGTCAATTATATCATAAATATCAATATTGAGCTAATCAATATAATAAAGTTTAAAAACCTATTATACAATAGACGATGCATCAATGGTTATCTACGGTTTCAAGGCCAATTAAGTTGCACATTTAAACATGATTTGGTTTGCGCAACAAAAGTATAAATAAATTTATATATTATGTAATTAACAATTCGAAAATATGTAATATGAAATCACTATTTGCCTTGCTATTTCGATATAAATTAGTTATAGAACATACAGAACATATATTTCAATTGAATTTAAGCGTATACAGCTCTAAAAACAAAACAAATCAATGCATTTGTGAATCAAACAAAACATAGATATGCGAAAATTTATATAATTATGAATCTATTTGTTTGAGTATTTCGGCATAATAAAAATTACCCATTTTCAATTTAATTTGGAGTTTAGTTTTATATTTTCCCCAAACATAGTTACACCGAGTCTGTGCTTAGTTGTGAAAAAATGCACGTAAAACTGTTATATTGCAATTAAAGTGAAAACAGTATACTCGTGCACATCTCATTAAAATATGAAAATAATAGTACCAAATTAATATCATTTTTAAATATAAAGTGGATCAATAGTGCAGTGGATAGAGCTGGCTTCAGACGGCAGAGATCGCGAGTTTGACCAGCGCTCTTCCCTATGACCTCTCGAAACACAATTCAGTACCAGATCTAATAAAAGAATGCATTGGAGAATGCTATGCATAAGCTCCGATCTTGCTTCACAATCAAGCTAAATTAAATTAATGTAAAATAAATGTATGTATGCCACGACAGGCCGAATAATAATGATGATAATAATAATATTATGAAAAAATTTGCATTTTTTTAGTATTGATTTTGACTATATATTTCTTATTGAATCACATGTCGTGGGTTAAATTAAGATTCATTAATCTGGTACAAATTATAATCAAAATACACGCAAGCACATAGCACATATCCGCAATATAAAAACTGTGACAAATCAAGAAGTCAATATAAATCTATTATAATAACAGATCCAATGATAATAATATTTAAAAAAAAATAAAATAATAATACAAATAAATACTACATTTTCATTAGTTTTAAAATTGTAGGATTGTTTATATCTTTTGAAATTAACAATCCTGATTTTTAGTTTTATCTGTTTGTTATCAAAAGATATGCTGACATTCATCTCCAGCCGAATCGGAATGTAATTGATTTGTTTATTTAATGCACGGGACTAATGACAGATAATTAACGGACAAAAACTGCAAACTCTTAAAACTGTCAAATATGTTCGTAATTTATAATAAATGCATTTGTTACGTAAAATAAAACAACTAAATCGTAAGTATATTGCCCATGCATGCACGTTGATTTATTTTTGTTTTAAATTTATTTATTTTACATAAAAAGTCAAGATCAAGAATGCCAGCTGTGGTAAATTGACAGCCCTAGATACATATCCCTTAATACGTGTGTCACACGTTCTACCATTCACTCAGTACTGGTTATATTTTATAATGTGGGGTTTTCGTTTCGTTAATTTAATGATATTAATATCATTGGTTTACATACTAAAGTATTGTTCTGAAACCTCGAATAACCAATATCTTAAATGAATTTGTTTTATTTGTTGTTAATTGGCTGGCAGTTTTTCTTATATCTTTTTTTTTCAATCACATACTGCGGGTTCAATTAAGATTCGTCCGTCTGGCACTAATTACAATCAAAATGAAAGCATCCGCAGGGTTCTTCCGTGGACAATAGACCGGTAAGTCACCGCTTTGGCGTATAATTTAATTGACACGGCTCTCACTGGCATGTGACATAACGTAATAAACATCACGGGTGTCATAAACATTGATAAACTGTACATTGACAACCATTTGTACAGAGGACATTTAAACTAGGACTCATGTGAGAGTGTTTTAACGTGTTTATCTTGGAACATTGAAGGACTTTCAGTAGCAAAAAGATCTTGTGAAGAGTTTGTTAATATTTTATCTAAATATATATACATTTGTTTAAATGAAACTTGGTCAAACAAACATACTAATATTGATTTAAATGGTTATAGTAATCCAATTCATTCTACCGTAAATATCAACATAGGAGAGCAAAGCGCTCGAGTGGCGGTGTTATTATTTATATAAAAAATAGCATAAGAAAAGGTGTAAAATTAATTAAAAATGATGTCGATTGTTTGGTTTGGTTAAAATTTGATAAAACGTTTTTCCATATTGAAAGTGATATTTATTAGCTGTTGTGTATATAGCTCCAGATTGTTCACCTACCCATAATATTTATGATATTGACATTTTTAGACAAATTGAAAATGATATTAATGTTTTTAAAGATAAGGGCGCTATTTATGTGACAGGGGACACCAATTCACGGGTTGGCCGTAAAAAAGATTTTATTGACAATGATCGTATCCTTGACGACGATGACGTATATGACATTGACACCCAATTACACCGGACTACATGTGATTTTAGCTCAAATCGTTTTGGTGACTGTTTACTTGATCTTTGCAAGTCGACCAATATACGTATTGTTAACGGACGGTTATACAACGATAAGAATGTAGGTAAACTAACATGCATGACTTATAATGGAGTGAGTACAGTCGATTATCTATTGACTTCCTATGAAAATTTCAATCATTTGTCCGACTTTGAAGTACTTGATTTCAATAGTTTTTCAAATCATGCACCAATAGCATTTTCCTTTAACACAATGACAAATTTACAGTATACAAAAAATACTACAAGAACGTTTTATAGATGGGATGATAAACATAAATTAGATTTTTTAAACGATATCACGGACGATATTCAAACTCTCGAACAGACGTTAACAACCGAGATTTCCGTTGGAAGTAACGTTGATGTTTTGGTTAATATTTTTACTGATTTTTGACTGTAAGAGGAAACAAGTATTTTAAACAAACTTCAAAACTTAAACACCATTATTTTATGTGCAAGGATGAAAACAAACAAAAATGGTATAATAATGAATGTAAACAAAAAAAAAGATATTTATAAAAACGCAGTTTACGAATTTAATTTAAATAAAACTGAAAATAATAGATTAAATATTTATGAAGCAAAACGGGATTACAAATATTGCTGTCGTAAGATAAAAAATAATTTTAATAGAGATTAAAGTAAAAAGATGAACGATATGAGAAGGAAAATCGCGCGAGAATTTTGGAAAATATTTAAAACAAAATCTTCACAACCTAAGGGCGAAAATATTTCAAAAAATGATTTTTACTCACATTATATAAATTAAGCATCAAATTCAGAGTTGAAAATGAAGAATGTACAGATTTTTAAAATAATTTCCAAGCCAATATTGATGATGATAGTACTTTTAGTGAATTAGATATTCCAATTTCTATTTCAGAAATAACTGCAGCTTCCAAACTGCTAGGTACTAATAAAGCTTGTTCATTTGATAATATTTTATATGAATATTTCAAGGAAAATATACAAGTCATAACGCATTCTTTGGAAATACTATTTAATCATATTTTAAATACTCAAACATTTCCATTGTCATGGTCTACTGGCGTTATTATACCACTATATAAACGAGGAGAATCATCGGACCCAAATAATTACAGGGGAATAACATTAATAAGCTGCTTTGCAAAGCTTTTTACCGTTATATTAAATGAGCGTTTAAAAAAATGGTCTTCACAAAATGACATTCTAACGGACTCGCAATTTGGTTTTAAACCTAATTATAGTACCGTGGATGCAATATTTATATTGAACTCACTCATTGAACAGCATTTATTTAATAAGAAGAAATTGTACTGTTGCTTCGTGGATTATTTAAAAGCATATGATTTACTAAATCGTAAATACTTGTGGTTTAAACTGATCACATCAGGTATTGACGGCAAACTTTTTACATAAATTCGTTCTATGTATAACGAGGTCAAATTGTGTGTAAAACACCTGAACAGTCTATCAGATGTATTCGAGTGTAACATTGGATGATTGCAAGGGGAGATCACTTCTCCGATTTTATTTTCTCTTTTTCTGAATGATATCGAAATGCATCTCCAACAAAATATTAATGTTGATATTTCTGTTGAACAGTTATCAATATATCTGTTGTTGTTTGCGGACGATGCCGTAATTATGTCGGAGACAAGAGAAGGACTCCAGGAATCTTTAAATAATTTATATTCCTATTGTAAAAAATGGTACTTAACAGTTAATGTTAATAAAACAAAAATAGTAGTGTTCCGTAAAGGTGGGGTATTAAGTGCTGATGATAAATGGTTATATGATGGAAAGGAGATAGACATTGTTAGTACTTTTAACTATTTAGGAATGGTTATGTCAAGTGGGGGGTCTGTTTATCATGCAACAAATACACTTTCAGGTAAAGCACTGAGAGCTATGAGTTCGCTTTTTAATATAACAAAAAATATGGAAGTTCCATACCATATGATGTTTAATCTGTTTGATGCGTATGTTTTATCAGTTTTAAATTATAGTTGTTAAGTATGGGGTTTCGCAAAACCAGACAACATTGAACGTGTTCATAGAAAGTTTTGCAAATGGGTCCTTAATGTAAAATTATCTACAAATTTTTTATCTCTATATTCCGAGTAAGGTCGGTTTCCACTTTATATAGGAAGATATCTGAGAATTGTTAAATACTTCATTAAATTACATGGGAATAAGCAAGATAATTGTATTCTACGGTCAATAATACATAGTCAAAGAAGGGAAATTGATAAAAATCACAATGTTCAAAATTGGGCCTTTAAAGTTCGATCGATTTTACATAATGCAGGTTATGCAGACGTTTGGATGTTTCCCGAATCAGTCAATATTAACTGTTTCGTACCATTATTACGGACTAGGCTTAGAGATATATACATTGCAACTTGGAGGGAATGTATGGTCACATGTACATCTTTATATATATACAGACATTTAAAACAGACATTTAAGCCTTCTACTTATTTATGTTTAGAAAATGTAAAATATAGAAACACTATAGCTAAAATACTATTATCATCACATAAACTAGCTATAGAAACAGGACGACATCAAAAAATTGCAAGAGACCAAAGATAATGTTTATGTTGTGACTTAAATGACATCGAAGACGAATACCATTTCATACTTATTTGCCCATTTTATAATGATCTGAGAAAATTATATATACCTAAATATTATTCAACTCATCCAAGCATATTTAAATTTATTAACCTTCTTAATATTGATAACAAATCGATTTTAAACAAACTTGCAACTTATTGTATTAAGGGTTTCAAACTCAGGGATTCTCGTTTAACAATTTTAAAGTAGAATACATTGTATTTATTGTAATTTAAATTTGTATTGAGTTTATGCTTAAAATAATTTTGTATGATTGTTTCTAAATATCAAGATAACACTCTCACAAAATATCAACTTAATAAAATGGTATTCATATACTACCTTATTTCAACGTATGTATTGATTTTGTTTATATGTATGACGATGAGCTGTAATGCTTAAGTTTAATAAATTATATGTTCTGTTCTGTTCTGTATTGCTGCGTGTCATATAAGTAGCGGTATATCAGAGTGGGTATATTTTCAAACAAGTTTAATATTGTTTGTATTTTAATAATATATTAACATGAATCATACTATCAGTAAAAAAAAATAATTTGAGAAACACTGAAAAAGGGTTCATTTCAGGTACATATATATATACATAATGATAACGAAAATATTTATTAAATCTTATAATATCAGAATATCTTTTTTAAGTTTAGTGAAGCCACATTTAGACCCAAATCTAGAAAAACACTACAAGATTATTATTTTTCAAAAATCATTTATTATTTTATATGTCAAATCCCATTGCACGAATTATAATAAATTTTTCATCACCCATGCAGTGCATAATTTTATTATTGATTATAAAGCTGATTTTAGTTTGAACATTTACAAAAACAGTGACATATCCCATATTGTTAGGTCACTGCTTATACTGATCAAATGAATGGATTACTGTTAATCCAAAGACGTATAAGCGGTATTGAATTATAAATAACAATTACAATATATTTAGTTTATGTTGATGATGTATCTATCAATTTTGTGGATAACTTTTTTTGCTTTTCTGTAAAAAACGGCTTACGATATATCAAAGAAGTTACTGACACAAACACATTTCGGTCTGGATAGTAGCAGTCGGTAGAACGTGCGATGTTCTTTGATCACACAGACCATTGATCACATATCAAAAAATAGACTCTTCCGGTAATCTCCTCTATTATCAGTAATGGTTTATCCGAAATGTACAACCTTTCGCCCAGCGGGTGACACAATATGTAGATAAACAATCGGATTATGAATTCAATTACCTTGACTAAACCCCATGGATACATTTTATTTATTGCTCCATTTTTTAACAGCTTCAATTAAAAAGTCAATATGGAATCATTTTAAGAGTAAAGAGGTTGCGATTGGTTATGGGCCGGAAATCGAACTGAGCGGACTGAACGATGAGTGAACGCTGAACGAACGAAGCGAACGCTCAGAGGAATATAAAATAAAGATAGTAAACATCGCTAAATTAACCGCACTTAATCGAGTGCACGCAAACGGAGCGTAAACGGAGCCCAAACGGAGCGCAGACTGAGCGCAAACGGAGCGCAAACGGAGTGCAATTATGGGGTACTTGAGCGGTTTAGGGTCTGTAATATATAAGTTTGTATATACATTTTCTTTTAGTACAAACGTTTACATTGTAATCATTACTGAACGTATCTAGAATCGACACTCAGTTATATAGAAGAGACAGATGTCGTCATTCAGTGAAATGAATAATGTGGATTTGTTCATTTAGCTGAACATGGTTTCAAATGAAGATTTCTAGTAACAAATGCATCCCGGCACATGCAAGATACTTGGTTATAACATGTTTTATACACGACACTATTTCATTGAACCTCGTTTCCATGGAGACAAAATGCAACTTGATTTTATTGTACTGTGCGCGATTAGTTCATTAGGTTTCTATTGTTGTAGTTTTTCAAATTCCAATAAAAAGTGTCTAAACTCTCATCAATAATAGAATGCGTTAACATTGTTGACATCCGATTAAAGTCTCAACTGATAAAAGATAGTGTTAAAAGTGCTGTCGAAATTGAATCGGTGACGTTTGTCTTGCCATAAGTATATGAAGACACGTTAAGTAGAACATGTATATTACATTTACATCAATCTCATAATGATGTTATTGTTCCTATCGCACGTTGACCTTTGGTAAATAATACGTTGATGATCTGCAAAAAGTTAAACCAATAGCTGTTATCGTTATTGTTACGAAATTCCATTGATCATTTCCCCAGATACATATTTTAATTATTTTCCATACATATTTATCTACATAGATCAAAATTAAAGCTTTCAAAGAAATATGTTAACAGCATTTACTCTTGAAGATATCTCGATTTAAACATGTTAAATTTTGTTTTATCCAAACCTCGTAGAGATTAGAGGTTTATGTATTTTGCAAATTAGTTCTTTGCACAGACTAATATATCAAATGTTAACATTACAATGATCATCAAAATGACGCTAGATATTTATAACCATTGGCCTGTCAAATTAAGAATTGGACGAGAAACAAGTATATATCTCTGGTTAATTTAAATTGATATTATTTTCAATGACTTTTTTGAAATTACGTACATATCAATTTGAAAGATACACGTATTGGCTACTATTACATTTGACCTATATCTACTATCAGAGCATATACATGTCAATTGTGAAATAATAGATCTGTGCTTTAATATGCAGTTTCTGTTGTAACATCAAAACACAAACCGACAATAAATATGTATACATATATTAACTTGTTTGTAAAACTACTTTAAGTAAATTGTTCCCGTAATTGACGAAACAAATGCACACTGTTAATTTGCGCCTAAATATACAGAACGTACATTGGATTTAAAGTGAAGTGGCGCTGTGCTTGCAAGAGCAATATTTAGTAGGCTCTTTTTATATAAATTGTTGGTTTGCATGCTGATGTGCATTAATTGTGCAAATTATTAAAAGTCTGACAAAGTATGTCATTCCATTATTTCAGGACAATTTACCATAAATAAAAACACCGCGTATACTGGTAAACATTATACATTTCTCGAAGAGTCCGACTACTCCAAAATATTTACGCTCCAAACGTAAGTATGCTCTAGTCTATCATTTGAAAAATATCAAGTACGCCTGCACGGGTCAAATACTCTAAACTGAACTGTTCTGTTAAAATACAATTACTATTGTCTTGGCTGCCTATTTTAATTTTAATGTTGAAATAGTTGTTTTATGTCAGAATATATTTAAAACGCTTTACTTATTATCAAATAAAGCATAACACACAAAGTACACCTCAGAAACACAAAAATGACAACGTTTATCAAAGACATTACAGAGGCAGCTTGAAGGGAAACACCGAACAAGAGTAACTGAACATTTATAATATATGTCTATAGAAATGAAGTAGGACAAAATGTCAACTGTAATTGGTGGCAAATGCTTTTTGGTCAAATGCATATGAGGGTCGTTGCTAAAGTGAAATTGAGTATACGCAGAAATTAATTGACTGAGTGTTCTTAGGGAGGTTTGGGAGCATGCCCTCCCCTCCCAATCATACATTTTATAAAACCGACAGTCCAGTCTAGATGTGTTGCATGTAAATCCATAGTATAACACCAAATTTATTTGGTTTGGCAGAGGCCTTGATATTTTGTTTCTATGGTTTGCATTGTAGCTTGGCGCGCTCGCCTAGGTCATGGTCGAAAATCATTTTCAACATATTTTCACATGTTTGAATAATATCATTATGGCAATAAAGTACTCAGTTGTATAAATTACATGTATATTGGAGAAAATTTTGATGCAGATATGAAAATATTTGCAAACATACACATACACTGCCCTTTGGGATAACATTAAAGACGACGCGTTTTTGTAGTTTTTTAACAAAAAAGGTAGTGTACTAGTTTAAACAAAATCATTTTAAGTACACAAATTAGAAATATATATATATATATTTATGTTTTATATAGAAAGATGAATGAGTAAATTATACATCGGTGATGAAGTTTTTATATTGATAGTGAAGGTGTTTTTTATGTTTTCGCACTTTGAAAAACGACACCCTATAAACGAGAAAATATCTCATAGATTAACTGTAAGTTTGAAATGTCTTCATTTCTTCAAATTTAAAAACGAAAAGTTTACAAAACCAAACCCTCTCTGTTGATACCAATACTAAAATTATAATAAATATATGTTGGCGTGTTCACGTGGAGTTTTGTTTTCAAATTTAGACAAGTGCCTTCAGTTACTTATCTCTGTCTGTTTGAAATCATTTGTTGCCTGCTGTAACTGGTTTAGTGCCTCTCACAAACCGAGCTATATAAAATAAGAAATAATCTCCAAATCTTATGACTCATTTAACTTAATAAAGATAGACAATACATGGTGTTTTTAACACTGTAATTTTTATTTTTTTATGGGGTTTAACACCATTTTCAACAGATTTCATGTTATATATTGCATATCCAGTTTTATTGGCGGAGGAAGACCTCAGATTGAATCTGTGTAGGACCATCGTCCGTCCGGAAACAACTGGCAAACATTTTCACATAAAGATTTTGGAGCGGACGGGACTCGAACCTACAACCTCAGTGATGAGAGGTTTGATATTTTTGAGACGGTATCATAGACCACTCGGCCACGTTGGACCCACTATTATTAACTATTTAAGTATCTGTCAAAGGATTTTGTGTAAGCTATCGAAATAATTCATATTTATTTCCAGTTTGATGTTTTGTAAAATGTATATTTATCTAATATAAATTGCTACATGACTTTTGTTTTAATACGTGTATTGTAGTCAGTCACTCAGTAATACTCATATTTTTATCAAATTAGTTTAATAGTTTAATATTGGAACCAAGATTGGATACATACAAGAAAGCTAAAATGGACACACTCTTATGAGATGTCCAGATGATTGACGGGGGTACTTACTAAGCGAGATAAAGTGTATTCACTAAAACAAAATGTCATGTTAAAAATGTATGGTACTCCTTTTGACTGGGTGTTTACAATTAGCGAGTGACAGGTTGATCAATTCCGGAGACTTTTACATGTTGATAATTAACCAAATGTACACATTCAGAGATGCAGCCCTGGCAAATGTATTTTTAATGGCCCCGGTGTGACTGTATAGGATTCTAGCGAGGTCTTTAAATAGGACACGTTAGATGAGGAGAGGACAATTTACTTTGGTATGCGTGAGGTTATAGATCGTAGGATACTTTGGGAAGTTGAGGAAGGGGTGGGGGGGGGGGGGGGGGGGTAGGGGTTATTGCATGGTTTGACTGAGATAAAGGTTGATGTTTAAATAGGAACTGATACAAAAATGAGGACGTGTGTTGACATATATTTATGAAACTGTATATGTGTTAATAGAATTAAATGACAGTTGTAACAATGTAAGAAATAAACATATATAGAAAATCTTGCTTTATGTGTTAATGATGTGCGATGGTGAAACATACGACACTCAACCTCAGACGAGAACAAATGAAGTATATATGCAAGATGCAAACTTATGGAAATAATTTATTCCGGCATTACTCCCTGACATGAATCCAAGTCACATTACATGATTACATCCTTAAATATTAATAGACACGTACAAAAATTGACAAGATGTATAGGTGAAGCTGATATCTTTGTTATTGTTAAATCAATCTTGCCATGATGAGCATGTACGAACATTTACGCGATTTCTATAATAAAACTGCTGTTTTCTACGATGATCATCGCATTCCTGTAGGCGTTGATGTTATAGTTGGCATGATTTATGTTCACAGCGGTAAACCATTGAAGGTTAGCATTATTTTGATCTAGAAGATAAAGAATCTGCCTGTGTTTGTAAGAACGCATTTCTTGAAAATACTTTAGTGTTTGATGATAGTTCAGTTATATATGCATCGTTAAAGCGGATAAGCTAAATGCGATGAACGTGTCTTTATCATATTGAAACAACCTGTCATAGAAACCCTAACCCAATTTCGTTCATTTATATTCATCAATTTGCCTTTTGAAAGCTAGTGAAGTTTCTGTTTTAATTGTTGTATATTCCGCATGACGATCGAGATAATCCGAATATTGTAACTGCAACTTCCTTCAACTGCCGCTTTGAACTCATGGTGTAATTATTTAAAAGAATCTTGGTGTTCTTTTGATAAATTGTAAAATTGGTTCAGTGTTTTGAACATGGGAATATATTGAACTAGAACGTATTGTGGTGAAACCCATTTTGATAGGCGTCTCGTCCAATATGGACCACAATACATACGAGTAAACTATATTCCCATATTGTACAACACATTATCATATATCGTTATGAATTCTCCAATTTGGTTGGTTGAAAACTAAACAAAACTGGTCAAATAAAATAAATTAATATATATCATTATGAATTCTCCAATCTGATTGGTTGAAAAAAAAATGGTCAAATGAAATTAACTATTGACCACTTTTTCCTTAAAAAATGAACTATTGACAACTTATTCTGTCAAAACCGGTTCACCCGGTTACCGAGTCAATAGTTCAAACGAAACGTTCTTTCCGTTCTCATGCTGATATTCCATTCAAGCTCCATTACAGTTAAACAAACTGTTTATTATATACTCCGTAAATTAAAACTGACACTCAAATATCATTTTTTCCAACTCTTTGACCTGCGTCTCGGTCAATAGTTTCATGCTTTGTGTCAACAGTCATTTTCCTTGGATAAATATTTTAACCATTAACCACATAAACGATTGAAAGTTGTATACTATTGACCACTTATTACTTTAAAAATGAACTATTGATCACTTATTCCGTCGAAAACGGTTTCACCCGGTTACCGAGACAATAGCTCAAACGAAAGTTCTTTCTCTTCTCATGCTGATAGTCCATTCAAGCTCCATTTACACAAGATAAATCAACAGTTAAATGAACGGTTTATTATATTCCGTATATAAAACCGACACTGAAATAAAAATTTTCAACGCTAAAATACAATTAAAACATTTTCCACAACTGATATGTTTATAGAATGACGTCAGGTTTTATACGTATTGGCGTTGATGACGGTGTTTTGTTTAAGAGCGGACCCAGAATGTGACTAAATAGGCAAACTTGTGACTTTGTTCTTTGAGTAGTTGGAAGTATCTTAAGTCAGATGATATATGAAGGTTATGATTGTAGGTCTAAAAGTTGAACTTGTAAGTGGAGAACAGACAAAAAAGACTACGAAAGAAAGTTAGAATATACTTTTCCCACCTCTGTTAAAAAACGCAATGAAAGTATAAATGGAGAAGGCCTAGGGGGAAAACGTCTAACAAATTTTGTATGTCATGAATACGACTTTTTGACTTGCCTTTTTTATTGTTATTCAATGTAATAAAACAGCTACTAACCTTTTTCGTGGTTAATGGTTAAATTATTTATCTTCGAAAAATGACCATTGACAAAAGCAGTGAACTATTAACGACGACGACTGCGTTGTATAGATAGTTGTATACTGTAAAATAACCTTATGATATTACACCGAAATATTGTTTGATGATGAATTCAATATCTAAATTCATGGCCATTACGCATGTGATATTTACCGAGACGGAAGGCCTATATGAATATCCCTTAGATCTTGCGGCCCGTATATCTAGATATTGACCGAGATTATTTAACAGTAAGTGCTTTATTAATATATTATGTCATGTACTCATTTCTGTGGTATATCCATAATAAAATATGTATTTACAAAAAATATCCCTTTCTCAATTTAAATGCAGTCGACGTAAACAATTTAGCGTAATCAATGTTTGACGTCATCACTTTTTTATACTTTCTATGCCTTGATGACTCTTGATACACGTGCGTTTGTTTGGAACAATATCACTTTTCCCAGACACATATCATTTTCTATTGGTGGACAGGTGAACGGTAATTGACCAATAAGAAATACTGAAATGTATAAGTCATGTGATGAATAAACGGTGTTAACATAAAGTAGTTATAATATATTATCACTGATCGACAGGATGTGCCATCTAAATTGATTTTAAATATCGTATTATGTTGTTTTAATAGTGTTAGTACTAGTTAATTCTATTTAAGAATGTTCAGATTCTTGACGCTGGCTGTGGTCCTGGACAACAGGCAAAGCAATTGCTGGAGTATGGATTAAAGCGGATCACTCTCTCTTGGATTTCAGTTCAGAAATGCTGGGAACAGCAAACCTTAAACTGATGCAAGAAATCGAATCTGGTTTAGTTGAAGGAATCGTTAAAGCAACTTTGCCAGAGATGCCATTCACTGACGATAGTTTTGACGTCGTCCTGCTAATTTTTGTAGGAACGTTACGTTTGATTCAACAGTTCTATTTGTTTTAGTTTCAGATCACCTGAGCGATAGTTAATGCTGCCGTGAATGAATGAATGAATGAATGAATGAATGAATGAATGAATGAATGAATGAATGAATGAATGAATGAATGAATGAATGAATGAATGAGTATCTTTATTTCCTCCTCTTGGGAGAATAATATATAAAATTGACATACAATGTGAGCAATTTATAACATATATACAAATTACATATAGCAAGAGTTGACATATAATGTGTCATGTAATGAAAATGCAAACATTTCATATTATTTTATCTTCATTTTTTGCTATGCTGAACACATATGAAACTTCTATGCACATTTTGAAATTAAATATACAAATTTCATTTACAGTATTACTAACATTTCATTTACATCGACAAGTCAGTTTTTAGTTATAGAGCAATCTATGTTAATAGTTGATCCCGTTTGCTTGAACCTTTTCGCGAAAGCGAAAAAAAAACACGAAAAGGGACAAGGAATAGAAACTAGTCATCCATATTATTTCGATTCATAATTAAAGAAAGTATTGTTGGCATTCAAATATGTATTTGAAAGCCATTTTTAAGAATAATACGTTCTCCTCTATTTCAAGGGTCGGGCCAATTTCAGCACCTAGAAGTTTAAGCGTTAAATCTTTCGAATTCAAGTTCTTTATCTCGTCGATAACAGTGTGGTTGCTCAGAGTTGTGTATACATTTGTTAAAAATGTATTTCTTTTATCAGCTGTTATGAGACAACTTGAAATAATGTGTGAAATGTTGTTATGATTTACTTCAGAACAATACGGGCATTCACTGTGTTTATCGCTTACGGGCCTTGACCAAATATTGGCGATTACTTTGATAATATAACGAAATGATTGTTCATTTGTTATTTGATAAACAATAGCTGGTTTGGTTTCTGTATGTAACAATTTAAAGTAGTCGAAATCGCTGTCAGCGTTTAACCTGTTTTTCCACAGTAATGTTTCATGTCTTATTATTGATCTATTTACAATATTCTTCCTTTCTCCTTTTGAGGGAAACGCAGGACTGTTTTCAATATATCGGTTCATTATATATTGTAGCTTGTATTTATATAATATATTGCAAATATCGGGTATGTAACCATATTGAAGCGAGCTTGTGTTCTTCAAATTCATGAAGTATTTTCTTACAAATATTTGTTGACAAATAGTATCTGATCGCAATGTTAAAATTTTAAATAGGAACATGAGTTTTCTTTTATCAACTTCGGCTGATTATCGGATCAGTCCCAACATCGACTCACAGATATCTGAACGTGTTCTAACCATAAAGCCTTGAATTCGTTTTACAATAAAATGAAACCTATTTATTGTGTCCACGTCAGTCTGTGTTAAGTCATTCCATATCTCGCAGCCATACAATACTGTCGATATTATTATTTTCCTATATAGACTTGTTGATGTCAAAGGGTTTATGCCCTGAGGGTGAAGGCCGAAACCTATCATCGCGAAGAATGAATTTTTTGCTTTTTGGCACCTATCCGATATTCTTCGGGCTAATTTTAAGTTCGAGTCCTGTGTAATACCAAGATGAGTTGTATACTGAACTTGTTGTAAATAACAGCTACCAAACAAAAGGTCAAGGTCTTGAGAGTTTCTTTTATGTGGAAAGGTCATTAAGCATGACTTGTTCACGCTTATAGAAAATCTCCATAATTTTGAATATCTATATACCATGTCAAGTAATTGTTGTAGGCTAGATGGACTTAAGGCGCTTAGGGAAATGTCGTCTGCGAATGTTGTGTTTCCGCAAAATGTTTACAAAATAAATATATTCAATGTATTTTATATTATAAAGGAACATGAATTAGAATACATGCTAGAGATTTAACACATATTTCATATTTGCAAATATAATATAAAAAATACTTAATATATAGTGGTTAGCGAAATTATAAAAGGTAAATACGATATTTATATTGCTGAAGTTACATTGTAGCCATGATTAAGTATCATATACGGTTCTGCATTAATTTGGCATTTGTGTTTAAGGTTCTCCATCACGTTGAAACCAGATCTGACGGTAATACTTTTCCAGATACAATGCGAACTCTTAAGGAAGCCTGTCGTGTTCTACGTAAATGTGGACTGCTCTTCATGACTGTACTCACACCGTATATTGAACACAGAGCATCATGGTTGTTAAAAGTGTTCCCCACCCATACAAGAAGTTTAACTAAGCAGATTCCAAGCATGGACCAATGGGATAAGATTTTACCAGAATGCAACTATAGCTGTCTAGCTAAAATTAGAATGCTAGGTCCGGAAGTTGCAGGTGATTGGTACTCAGATCCAGAGGGATTGTTAAGAGGCAATTGGAGAAATTCATTTCCAAACTGGATGCATGCAACAGAAGATGAAATTCAAGATATGGAGAAAAATATCAGAAACATGATAACAGATAGCACTTTGGAAACTCGGATGAAGGAAAACGATAAAACAAACGAACTTGGCCTTTATACTATTCTAGTTTGCAAAGCAATCTAAAGGAAGGCCCTGATTTTAATATCCGGAAAGGACAGATAAATATAGACAGATCAGTCGCATACTGTTCTTTCAAAAACGCAACCATAAAATATAAACAAATTTGGTGGTGGCTTAATTAACTTTAAGACCAATAGAACACTGACAACTCTAACTATGCATGCTATTAACATAAGTAAAATCTATAAATATTTTGTTAATCTAAAAAATAGATCTAATTAATAGAATGTAACACATCTGTTTTCGACAAAGGGCTTTCCAATTCAAAACGGTTTGTAAGAATTAGGAGTTAAATTGGATGATAACAACATGCTGCTGATTGGCTAAGAGTGTTACACACGTTCATTGCATATACGTATTTATTTAGAGATATATGAACACAATCTCCAAATTTTGTGATGTTTTCTGTCAGATTATGCTCATGGTTTAATTAGATGTAAGCTACTTAAAGAAATTTTGTCATGTGTATAAAGGATACACTTAGCTAGTAGGAAGGTTATCACTTTCAGGGGACCATCATGTAATACAAACTGACATATGTTGACCTAATGTTTTGACATTTCATTTGAGCATGTTAAATCACTTAAATATAAAACAGGTTGTTTCGATAACATACATTTATGAAAAAATATGTCTGTGTTACATTCACTTCATATTAATAATAATAATAAAAATTAACAACTATTTGTTTATTTTGACAAACATGCAAACTCTTTTTTGAAAAAAAAATTGGAATGGTAAAAATTTAAACAAATATATAAACGGCTGCTTAGCCTTTTTTTTTAAAGACTTTATTTAATAATATGTAATTATTTACTATAGTCTTTCTGAAAGTTTTATTCAATTAATAAATAAACTGATTAATTGACATTTGTTATTTATAATATAGTCATTTAGAGTCATTTTTAAAGCTTCCCTTTATTTGAATACCCTAAACCGTATGCATTTGGACAGCATACATGATATGTCAATCTACTACTTATAATTGTTTAAAGCATTTGATAAAGATTTAGACCATCTACTTAAACATTGCATTTGGTAAGATCAAATTTTAAAATTATTAGTGAATAAGGGGAAGTACTTGTAATGAACAAAAACAACAACTAATTTTAATTAAATCGGTCTCATGACAACGTCGTTTACATAAGTTACAAGTAAATATATTTTAATCAAAAAGTCTAACACATATAGACAAAAATGGGATTTTAAAGTACAAGTTCAACACTAGACACTAATGACAACAAATGTAAACGTAATATAAAAAGAAACGATTCATGTTAATGTGAGTGCTTAGATAGTTTTCCTTTGAATGACATTTAAACTTGAATTTGTTACGATATATTTTTCAAAGTTCCGCTTGAACGTCATATATACCCGTCTTCTAGAACATTATTATTTTGATGAATTGTAAACACGCAACAAACCATCATTTTAATAATGACAAAGTCAGAGGTCAGAAAATGCCCACATAACGATGTATTAACAATCTCCTAATACTATTATCACGACGTTACTGTAGTCCTGTTGGCACGTGTTTTATTAACGCTCTCACATCAACACAGCAATGTTCATTTATAGAAAATCTCTGGTCATTAAAGGTAGGATCAATATTAATTAACGTACATGCTTATACCTTCTTTAATAGTTTTTTACATACTTGTATATCCCTATATGTTCCGTTCTTATCTGATCGACAGTGTCCTGCCACATCAATATTGCATACATAAAAACATTAGTATAAACATGCCAAAATAATAATTGAAAGTGAATTTTTAAAGACAATTGTTATACTTAGATTTCTTTGAAGGAATATATTATTTGATGAATTTTTAAACTGTTTAAGATTAATGTATATTTCGGCAATGTTAAACATAAAACATATAAGTTACTATACAGTTATTTTTGTTATTACCTCAACAACTTAACGGTCATTGCATTTTGTGTAAACATGTAGTAAAAATGTAGAAATACACTAAACTTGTTTAAAACTGTTTACAATAATGTAGATATTAATTAAAGAAAACTTATACACCAATACATAAAGAAACTATCTATGAGACTATCTAAACATATTTGAATCTTCAATAATGGAGCGTTTCTTCAAATTCCATTAATGGGAAGTAAACAGAAATATATTTAATTCTGTTTCAACCCATTTAATGTTTAATTTCAAATTGGTTAATCTTAGAAGTGATTCTGTTTCATTCCAGTTAATGTTTAATTTGGTTAATTTAGGTGTGATTCTGTTTCACCCCCATTTAATGTTTAATTTGGTTAATCTTAGGTGTGATTCTGTTTCACCCCATTTAATGTTTAATTTGGTTAATCTTAGGTGTGATTCTGTTTCACCCCATTTAATGTTTAATTTGGTTAATCTTAGGTGTGATTCTGTTTCACCCCATTTAATGTTTAATTTGGTTAATCTTAGGTGTGATTCTGTTTCACTCCATTTTATGTTTAATTTGGTTAATCTTAGGTGTGATTCTGTTTCACCCTATTTAATGTTTAATTTGGTTAATCTTAGGTGTGATTCTGTTTCACCCCATTTATTGTTTAATTTGGTTAATCTTAGGTGTGATTCTGTTTCACTCCATTTTATGTTTAATTTGGTTAATCTAAGGTGTGATTCTGTTTCACCCCATTTATTGTTTTATTTGGTTAATCTTAGGTGTGATTCTGTTTTACCCCATTTAATGTTAAATTTGGTTAATCTTAGGTGTGATTCTGTTTCACTCCATTTTATGTTTAATTTGGTTAATCTTAGGTGTGATTCTGTTTCACCCTATTTAATGTTTAATTTGGTTAATCTTAGGTGTGATTCTGTTTCACCCTATTTAATGTTTAATTTGGTTAATCTTAGGTGTGATTCTGTTTCACATCATTTAATGTTTAACTTAAAGTACCGATTTGTAGCCACTCTGTCCAACTCATTCGTAATATAATTTTATATATTAATTAAATGCTTTGTATTCATTTTAAACTTAATTCAAAGTTTAAGAGCATGCATTGAGATTCACTGTCTTACTTTATTTTCAGACAGTTTATTAAAACTCACATCTTTCCACATGAGAACAAATGGTTACATCAATTGTATAAATAGTGTAATAGACAAGCACACCTGTTTTATTTTTAATATTTGGACATCAATTTAGTTGGCATAAGATAAAGGTTAATAAAAAAACACATATTTCCAAACCCTCTTGCTTGTGCGAATCATGCAACATTAAACAATGTAGAAGTATTTACGTAACACAAGAACTGAAACTTCTTATGATCAACCAAATGTTTTTATAATTTCACACAAACACGTATTTCTGAATTAGACAATTAATCTAAAGTAATTCAATTGATACTTGTGCTAATATCGACAAGGCACTGCAAATGTTAACATGTTATTCATTTGTTATTAGACCGCAGCGTTGTCTAGTGGTAGAGCGTCCGCCTCGCATGCGGAAGGTCGTGGGTTCGATCCTCGACCGGGTCATACAAAAGACATTAAATATGGTACTAGAAGCTTCCCGTTTGACGTTCAACATTTAGAGGAAAGCTCTAGGTCTGGTCGGCCCGGTGTCCGTATAATGTGACTAGGTGGGGTATCATACCATGTACCATGCGACATGACACTCTAGTGTGATAGCGCTCAGAATATTGTCTCAAGTAAGCATCGTCACGATATGATTGAAAAATTGTTGAAAGCGACGTTAAACTCCATACAACAACAACAACAACAACAACAACCACCACCACCACCACCACCACCACCACCACAACAACAATAACAACAACAACCACAACAACAACAACAACCACAACAACAACCACAACCAACAACCAACAACCAACAAACAACAACAACAACAACATCTGTTATTTAAAAGTCTAGCATTATCAATTAAATTCGATTATTTGGATTTGTTCATTTAGATGTGAATTTTTTTTCAAATGCAAATTTTACAGTAACTAATAACCTCCGACATGCGTGAGATATGTGATGACATCAGGTTTTTTATCCGGCATTACATCAATTCATTAAGTTTTAAGCAGTTATCCTCTGACATAAAGGAACATTGATTGTATTTGTATTACACACTTCTTCTTAGAGCATCCGCACGATCCTAGTAATTAACACTGTAATTGAACAGTTCGAATCAAACACGAGTATGTTAATATATTTAATTTGCATTTGTTAAATATACTAGTATCTTTTTAAAAGTATATAATTATATTTTCGTTCAAACGCTTGATAATCTTATGCATTTGAATGTATTATTAATGTGTCCTATTGACATAACGTTGTTAAATATCGCAAGGTTTTCTGGAATCAGTCTCGTCGAATGCCTGGATATGACGGATAAGTGAGGTTACATATCGCGCCAGAGCAGATTAGTGGTCCAGTTGTTAAAGCTTTTGATTGCAGACCCAGGGATCGCAGATTCGACCCCGCAGGATCGCAGGTTCGATCCCGCATTCCTCCAACTAAAAATACATATCAGTCTGTCGGATGAGACTTGAAGAAAATTTGAGGTCCGATCGGTGCTTTACATCGGGCATGTAAAAGAACCATGGACGCTACAAAAACGTCTTCTGTATCTCAGCACTATCCTCTAAAATCTAGAATTACTAATAAATACTCTTCTGGAGGCGTCGCTTAAAAATGAAATTGCCATCATCATCAGCATATCGCATCCGGCGTCATAAATCTCCGTATCGTGATATCAGTTGCTACGCACGAAACCATGTGTTATGCTTGTTTCGTAAGTGCCCATTAACCTTAACACCATGCATAATTCGAAAACAATACGGTCTATGTAGTCACATTATCTTGACCCAAGAATAGACATTTCCAGATTTATATCAATTTCTAGCGTTTGTAAGAAAGAGATTATAACGGATTTAATGTTGTTTCCATGTACTAGTATATCATGTGGAATCTAACCCAACGCAAGTTACATGTAGACTACATTTTGATTATGAATAATGATTGACATTAAATGAAATTGTATGTAAGATGCTACATTGTACTATTGATTATGACGATGATACCGATAGTTTTATACTAAGCTCTGTAACGCCGAGTGTTAAATATTGAATAACAATATGATCCATTGTATTTGCTTGGACAATCTGAGACAAATATCCCTTTTAACACACGTCGTTTTGCTCGTTGAAGCCAATTGAATCAGGGAATTTGAAATGAACATTAGCAACACGGATTGTTGAACAGAAAATAGCTCTTGCTTAAACTTGCTTATACCTAATTATTGTGTTTTGCAACAAAATGTCCTCTAAGCTATATTGTTTTCATCTTCATTATTCAATTGTGGCATATTTATAGAACGACTTATTGATGACTACATTCTTGATTGTCTGGGATAATAGGGTTTGTTCAATCATTCCGTTTTAGCAACTTGTACATCATTCATATACTCTAAAAAGAGACGATAGGTATAAAAAGCATAAAAAGCGAACTATTTACTACTATGCTCATAAAATTGACAATTTACTTGAATTTGTTTGATATTTAGCGGCATGCCATCTCGGGCTTGCGTATGCTCAGTTAACCAACCCACCTTTCTCCTAAGATCCTGAAAGCTTATCTAGTACACGTGTACACTATGTAATAACAGATAGTTTCCCCATTTGAATTAGCGGCGACAAAAGAATAGCAATGAGATATATTGTCATATATAAATCAACACAGTGGATGTGGCTGTGCAGGGATTCAAACTCACGACCCTTTAATTGATATTCAGACGTCCTACTGACTGAGCTAACCGAGCATGGGTACATACAATTTAAAGTATAATATATCAAACGATGACATTTATTTTGTAAACAAATGTCTAGTCCGTTGGTAGTATGTTAAAATCACGACTCGATACCAGTAATACGTGGACAAAATTATATAACGTTGTTCTAATAACAACCTAATAGTGTTGCATGTTAGATTATTTTAATGTATACGTTTGGCAATAAAACAGTACTAAATTTGCATAAATTGTTCCTTTTGTCAATTTGTCAACGACCTAACTGCAAGACCGACGTAGAAGCATATAAACAAACCTGTCTTAAGCAGCCAGTCAAGTGAAGGAGCAAAAGTGTCCATTTAAGACAGGTTGTTGCTTTTAACATGTTAATTTTCTCTAAAAGCATAGAAATAGGAATTTACAAATCTGGCTGTTTAAGAAAAGTGGCTGCTAAATAGAGCTGACCGCTTACACAGGTTTACCTGTATATTACCAGCTGTATATCTTAATCAATAATTACACGTCTCTAGTACGTTAACGGGTATTGTGAATGAATATATATATATATATACATATATATAATCAAAAGTGATTATTTAACATGCAGATTGAAGTACTGTTTACTTTAATATACATGGACCGAAATCATTTCAAATGAAATGACTAGATCAGTTAAGCATATTTTAATTTTCGGCTTTTAGTTTAATTTTAATTTCCCTTTCGCTAACGAACAAACGGACGACAGAAAACACATAATTATGCGTATATCACATGTTTACCACATGATAAACATTTTAACTTTCCTATATTCCTATATGGATGCCAGTTTAAGTGATCAGTGACGTCGTCAGGCGCATACGTCTGTACACATACATGTACGCAAGAGTTTCAGTAGAAATCTCCTACTTTCTCCGTTACATATTACGGTTCCATAGTGAGTGACAACTCATAGGCCACCGTCATTTTAATCCGTAAATGTTTGTTATCACGAAGCAGATAATACCAAATAAAGAAGAAAAAGAAACAAATGTTTCTGTTATAATTACATATTACACGATTAAGCCAACAAAGCGTCAAATATTGGTCAATGTCATTTTAGTGTACCGTTAGGCAGTCTGTGCTGCTACTAATGCGGGTTGCCATATTTCCCTTGGTATATCAAGGCGTGAAAAAACGGACATTGTTATATTGTAAATGTATTATTTCTGAAAATCATATATCTACATGATATGAAATACCCAAATGGCGAGGATGTCCCCGCCCATCCCAGGTGGAGGGGTTGACCTTTCTAAGTGGTTACTCATGTTGTCACTTCTTCCGAGCATGTTTAGTAGTTATATATTATATTGATGTTGTTGTGGTGTCTGTGTATATGGATTTTACGTTTCCTGGTGGACATATATTTGTTTTTTTTCTGGAAGGGGCATAACTTTATGCTTAATATGTATACTAGTATACCAATGTGTTACATTGAAACTTATTTCACGTTCACGAGAATTTATATACGAATGACAGAATGTATCTTACATTCAAAACGTGTATAACACAACAATATTCTATAGCTAATATTTCTGTCGGTTTCTGTTATACTATAACCTAAGGCCCGTATAGCATTCTGGGTCTGACTAACCCATAAATTTGTATTTGGACCGAAACATCATGTAATATTTGTAAATTAAAGGCCTATTGCTTTGTATTTAGTATACTGTATTATATTTTAGTGATAAGTATACTGTTTTATATTGCATTATATTTAGCTCTTATATACTGTATTACAGCAGAGTTAGTTGTATTGTAATTTGAAATCTGCTGAATTTGTATTACACCACATCTAGTATATATTGAGTTTCTACTATATTGTATTATTCTGTATTGTATTTGGTATATTGTATTGAGTCACTGGACTTTTAAATAGTGTACAATGTTGTATTCTCTTTAGTTCAAAATTATATTGAAAGTGTAATTTATTGCACTATTTTTAGACTAGTATATTACAGTGTGTACAGTATGGTAATATTGTATGCCCAATATGGTAACATTGTATGCACAATATGGTAATATTGTATGCACAATATGATATGTAACATATGTGATACATGTATGTGTGTGTATCAGTCTATAAAGATCACTTAGTTTCAAATTTTAGATATATAGAACACTAAGTACAAGACGTTACATAAATGACTATAAAGAACACTAAGTTTCAGATGTGAGAATATTGTCCACAAAGAACACTTAGTTTCAGATGTGAGAATATTGTCCACAAAGAACACTTAGTTTCAGATGTGAGAATAGTGTTTATATAGAACACTAAGTACAAGACGTTACATCAGTATCTATCAAGGACACTTAGTTTCAGATGTGAGAATATTGTCCACAAAGAACACTTAGTTTCAGATGTGAGAATATTGTTTATATAGAACACTAAGTACAAGACGTTACATCAGTATCTATCAAGGACACTTAGTTTCAGATGTGAGAATATTGTTTATATAGAACACTAAGTACAAGACGTTACATCAGTATCTATCAAGGACACTTAGTTTCAGATGTGAGAATATTGTCTATAAAGAACACTTAGTTTCAGATGTTAGAATATTGTCTATAAAGAAAACACTAAGTACAAGACGTTACATCAGTATCTATCAAGGACACTTAGTTTCAGATGTGAGAATATTGTCTATAAAAATCACTTAGTTTCAGATGTGAGAATATTGTCTATATAGAACACTAAATTTCAGTTGTTTGAACTATATATATATAGAACACTTATTTTCCAACGTGACATCAGTGTCTATCAAGGACATTTAGTTTCAAATGTTGGAACAGTGTCCATATAAAACACTAAGTTTCAGACGTTACATCAGTGTTGTTAATGATCACTCAGTGTCAGATGATAAATACTTTATAAGAAACACTAAGTTTCAAAAGTTACAACAGTGTCAGTAAGCAACACTGCGTTTCAGAAACAACAGAAGTGTCAGATGTTGCATTTGTACAACAGTACCTGCAATGAACAGTTTCAAATGTTACAATCTAGGGGTCGTGAGTTCGAATCCCCCGCCCGGCAACAGTCTCCGTGATGATTGATATACGACATTGTGTCTAATTATCATTCGTCTCTCACCACTGATTCAAGTGGGAAAGTTATCAGTTACTTACGGAGACTGGGTGTGCTCGAGTACTGGTTAATCCCAGGAAACAGTGGTTAGGTTAACTGATCGTCTGTTAGCCCTCGATGGCATAAAAATGACGCTAAATATTCAATCAATCAATCAATCAAATGTTACAACTGTGCCAACAGAAAACTGCAGTGTCTACAAGACAAGGAACAAACGTTCCATATGTTATAAAATTGTGTACAAGGAACACTAAGTAACTGTCAAATTTGTACGATTCAGTCTTCCCATCGGATCACTTCTGTGCGTAAGATATTGTATAGATAATATAGTAATATCGTATGCACAATATATTAACATTGTATGCATGATATTGTAATATTGTATGCACAATATATTAACATTGTATGCACGATATTGTAATATTGTATGCACAATATATTAACATTGTATGCACGATATTGTAACATTGCATGCACAATATTGTAATATTGCATGCACAAATGGTATAGATGTGAGGAGTTTCTCTGACGTTACTGTCATTACCAGTCCTTACTGTACACAGTATTTATACACATTGTTAGGTGACCAAACGAAGGTGAACAAGGTACTCTCGTTGGTCATACACACAACAATTTTTTTTATCAGTATGGCAATAATACAATTATGTTAATAATGAAGCTTAAGAATGAAGTTAACAAAAAATAATCAAAACTCTATTTATCTTACGAACAAGATATACATGCACTTCTGGTGTAAACAAAGTAAAACATGTGTTTCTCGGAAATTCGTCATGGTAACGCTTTTACTTCCGGCCAAATAATATTCATTCCTGTAAATGTAAACAAAATGTACATCATGAATAATATTTACGTTTGTAACAGGAGAATCATGATAATTATGATATTATGTGTTCGTCTGTCTGTGTGTAAGTGTATGTCACTGTAACGTTTACAATGTTTTGAGATGTAACTAAGATCTGTATTCATTGTGTTCGTTTTCCAACTGTTTCCCTATTTAGAATCTATATAGTAGAGTGTATTACAAAACACCCGAGATATATTTTTAAACAGTTCTTGATCGTGTCTTTTGTTGGGGGTAGACCAACAGCATGCCGGTTATAGGCATCCGTATACGTAATAGGAACAGAAAGTAGCATAAATATTTCTTAGAGAAAATATATAGTCACAGAAGTATAGTATTATATAGACTGAGTATAAAGGATGTTTGTATTTAAACGAATATGTCACACATAAATACATTAAAACACGTGTGTCTGTGTTATGCGACTTGATAATTTGTTTGATATTTAAACACTATAATATCCATGTATATACATTTGTATAATAAAAACACTCATGTTTGCATTTATTTTACGTTTAGATTATATTTACATTTATATGATTAATAAAACTGGCGTTTACCTTTAGAAACTTAAGATTTACATTTATATAATTAATAAAACTGGCGTTTACCTTTAGAAACTTAAGATTTACATATATATATAATTAATAAAACTGGCGTTTACCTTGAGCATTTATACATCTTGTCCCACCCTAGGTTGTGACGTCACTGACCTTGCTCCTCAAAGAGATGGTCGTTAACCTCTTGGGTCACTGAATCGTCCATGGCTACAACAAGAAGCTATTAGTTAACCTTATATTTGTTGTAGGAAAAACAAATAAAGTTCCATGGCTACACGTACTTTGAAATCTCGATAAAAAATTAACAGTGAAGAAAATATGTTTAATTAAACGGGTTTTACCTCTTGCCACCTGAATCACCAAGCCCATGATAGTATCAGAAGTCTGAAAAGAGGAGACATCATTGTTGTTTCTGGTTCGCTGAAGTTTTGGAAGGCCTTTAAAACCGAACTTCCTAATCTGTGAACCTGTGTTAGAGACAAGTCAATATATTTGAAGAACGGGCTACAAAGCACTACGATGGTAATTCTTGATACTACAGCTGATATGTTTAAAGAGATGGAAGCAATTAATAATTTTAAGGCTTGCTGGACTGTTAAAGTAAGCAGTTAATTGAGGTTATTTTTCATCATTCATACACGTATTACTATATCGCCCCAATTGGTGCAAAAGGCACCAAGTGCCTTCTTATTCCATATACACTTGGTACCTTATTGCTCTGATGGGACGATATAAATATATAAATTCTATTTTTTTGTATTATTCCTTCTTTGTATGACTCCATTATCAAGTCATACAAAGTAGGAATATTACAACAAAAAAAAAGAAATATAATAATTATACCCGCGTACGCCCTGTGTACATCAATGGCGACGCAATATATGGGCTTATGAGACGTCACCATTAATGTGCTAGGCGCTGACGCCGCAGGTGTCTTGGGTTCGAATCCAGAAAAGTATATAATATAAATAGTTATCTCCATATATATATCATGCATTGTGAATGAGCATCTGAAAAGATCCCAAAAATCGTAAATTCCGTTGTTGTGAATTTAATTATCTCCCTTAATGAGATTAAATATATATGAATTCACTGTATCTATATGATCCAACGGGTTTATAAATCTCTCCTGTTCGTAAAGCATGTGAGTTGTCATGAATCCTTAACTGGATCCTACTCATATAAAGCTATCAGTTCATGTATGTAAATTTGTCCACCCTGTCCAGATGTGTTGCATGTAATTCCATAGTATATAAGTCATGGTCGACACCAAATTTATTTGGTTTGGCAGAGGCCTTGATATTGTATCTATGGTTTGCGTTGTAGCTAGGCGCAATCGCCGCAGTCTGGTCTGTACATTTATGTATTGGTTATTCACAAATAATTATCTCTCTCTCTCTCTCTCTCTCTCTCTCTATATATATATATATATATGATAGGGAGAATCATACGTCTAACAAAACACCTTTCAGGAGCACCAGATCCGCGAAGGATACATAAATGGTATAAATAGTGAATACAGTAGAGAGAATTACAATTTTACAGTGCTAAAACTTATAATTAGATATACTAAGCTAGCCTTCGGCTTTAAGCCTTCATCAGAGGACAAAAAAAAAAAGAAAACGACTACAAAACAACAATACAAGATTGTAAACAAATCTAAAATACTGCAGACAGACTGAGAACATACTGTAAAATATTACAAACTAAAACATTTAACTATATACACTACAAATGCGCGCGACCACGCGCCCATAACCCATATGACAGTAGTCTTCCATGCATTTGTAGTTTTTAGAAAAGGTAGAAGCATATATTAGCAACAAGTAGTTAAAATTATTGTGACCTACATAAAACAGGGCTACCTTTTCTAGTATGCAATAAGTATTCCGATTGTTGAGAACAATAGTCGTAATTTTTTATGTCATTGCTCATGTAAAATACTCGGCCACTTTACCAAGACGCGTCACGGCAAATACACACGTCTTCGTTTAATACTTCTTTAATTTGTTATTCCTAAATTGCTATTCGTATTGAGCACTTATTATGTTTGTCTTGTATCTGTCTTTCATTTAAACTGCTTTGCTTTTATAAACAAGAAATGTAAACAATGGTTAGTGTCGCATGTCCCCCAAATGGTCTGTGACAATATAATATAATTATGTTGTAATAGGTAGCGATGTATTCATGGATATCAAGAGTAATGGACTGACGTTACAGACTAGAAATGCAATTTCATGGTGTTTTCTTTTACATTAAAGCATGTCCTTGACCTTTGTGTAACCTTGACATCTGATGTAAATGTCTGGGTATTTCTACAGGTAAATGCATGTGATACATCATAATGACATGCTGATCACTTGTGTCAATCTATTTTAAAATCCCTCCATTAAGACAAAGTTACAGACCAGACATGAAATATCAAACAAACTGAAAGTGTGACCTTGAGGTAAGGTTCTGGGACGTAACGTGACACATCGTCATGTCATGCTGATTAATTGATAAATTGAGCCAAGTGTTTTTGAAATCAATCCATGTATGATGAAGTTCTCAAATAGACTAAAACATTTGTCATACAAACTCAAAGTGTGACCTTGACCTTTGATGTATGGGTCTGAGTTTTACGTGTCTGATGTCATCTTGATCAATTGAGCTAAGTTAAAGACAAAGTTACAGACAAGACACGCAAACAAATGGGAAGTGTGACCTTGACCTTTGAGGAAAGGTTCTGGATCTTACATGTAACACTCATGTCATGTTCATCAACTGAGCCAAGTGATCTTGAAATTTATCCATAGGTGACAAAGTTACAGACCGGACACGAAATCTCAAACAGACTGAAAGTGTTGTCAAACAAAGTTAAATTGTGACCTTGACCTTTGATGTGGGAGTATATATATATATGCATGACAAAGTTACAGACCGGACACGAAATCTCAATCAGACTGAAAGTGTCATCAAACAAAGTTGAATTATGACCTCGACCTTTGAAGTGGGAGTCTGGGGTGTAAGGTGCGATACGTCGTCATGTTATGTTGATCTTTTGTAGCAAGTATTAACAAAGACAAAGTTACAAGCCGGACACGAAATCTCACACAGACTCAAAGTGTTGTCATACAAACTCAAAGTGTGCCCTTCACCTTTGAGGTACGGGTGTGGGTCTTACGCGCGACACATCGCTATGTTATGTTGATCATTTGTAGCAGGTATTAACAAAATCCATCAATGCATGACAAAGTTACAGGCCTGACACGAAATCTCACACAGACTTAAGTGATGTCAAACAAACTCAAAAGTGTGACCTTAACCTTTGAGGTACGGGTGTGGGTCTTACTCGCGACACGTCGTCATGTTTTGTTGATCATTCGAAGCAAGTGTTAACAAAATACCTCTATGCATGACAAAGTTACAGGCCGGACACGAAATATCGGACGTACGGACGGACTGACGCTGCGATTATTATATGCCACCCAAAAAATATTAATGAATATGAAAATATTAAAATAAGGTTATGTGCAAAGATATACCTTGTTCACATTTAACAAAGACAATTTATCATTTGCTATTGTTATTCCCTCTTATATAATATATTTTAAGGTATGTGGACAGTGCAAAATATTATGTATAATCTTTTACTTTATAAAACACGTATTCATGCTATATAGAATACAATTACTTGTGGCACTCATAGCTTCACATGACATGGACGTTTATCTATTTAAAATTCTACAGAAAGTGACTTGATCTTATAACATTATACATGTCACGTGTTCAAGATGGCGTAGGACGCATTTTCTTTCGGAGCAGCTGTGTGTTCAGAAAATGAATATTTTATATGTGTTATAGGGGTTAAATAAACTAAACATTTGTTCAAGATGCTTTTGAATTCATGCTGAGGATTATTGTGATAGAATATTTGGATAATATTATTAGAAATGTGAGTTATATCTGACTTTAAATTGAACAATAGAACAATAGAAATAGTTTACACATCGACACCCATTGTTGCCAGACTTGAAAACCCGCAGTAGCACGTGTTTCTCAACTTCACAGTTTTAATTATAGAAGTGTTTTATATAGCAGACTATAGTTCGATTCATTTCGTCTTATCCACGATGAATTCTACACCGTTAAAATCTGATGTATATTCAACAAACAAAACGGAACTATCGTCACCCTTTTCTGATATGGACATCAATCCTGAAAAGAAAACCAAACAGGCTAGTGAATCTGATATTTCAGAAATTTCTGATATCAATGATGTAAATGTTACTACACATGTTCACCTTGCCAATAGTGACTTTACACGAATCTCCAACATGGTTCAAGATGTTCTTAAAGATCAGATAGAATTGCTAGTAAAATCAGTCGTCGATGGTGTTACGCTTTCTATCAACAAGAAGATTACCTTTCTTGAGAAAGAAAACTCTAAACTTTGTGATGAAGTAGAGCGTCTGCGACACAAAGTTGAAAAACTTGAGTTAGCGTCGGATGAAGCAGAACAATACAGTAGAAGGAATTGCTTGCGAGTCGTTGGTATTCCCGAGACTGATGGAGAAAACACTGACCAGATCGTTATGGAGATCAGTGCAGCTAGCAACACCAACATTACGACACCAGACATCGATCGTTCCCATCGAGTAGGTTCTGCTTTTTCTGGCCGACCAAGGGCAATAATTATTAAGTTCACCAACTACAGGGCTCGTGAACGATTCTACAAAACCAGATCTCAACTAAAAAATACAGATCGTTTCAAGCGAGTATTTGTAAATGAGGATCTAACGTTCCGCCGAAACCAATTATTCTACAAAGCTCGGGTACTACTGAAGGACAAGTGCATTTCTCAGGTTTGGACATATGACGGCAGAATTTTTATCAAAGATAACCATGATTCCCGCTCCATCGTTAACAGCTTTGCTGACCTCGATAAGTTTGACGCAAAATCCCACAGTTGATTTCCTGCACACGACATTTGCGATTGACATAGTGAGATCAGATAAAACCACACCATTTTATTTGTTGAACACATAGACTCCCTCACTTGGTGACTTGTGTTTTGTGAACAGTACATATTTTTCTACGATCCAGTGCACAAGACTTTATGTGAGGCAGTGTTTTAAAAACTGCACGGATGACTCTGGTTTACAGTACAAACAAAACAAACCACTTCGCGTAGTCTATATATACTATTTGTGCAAGCTTTTGTACATTATTGTGTTGAAATGTGTATACGTGCAGTATATACTGTTTGTGCAAGCTTCTGTATAGCACTGTATTGGAGTGTGTATACGTTCAGTATATATTGTTTGTGCAGGCCTTTGCCCATTATGACAGAGTGTGTGTATGTGCAGTATATACCATTTGTGCAGGCCTTTGAACATTATTGTGTTGGATCGTGTGTACGTGCAGTATATACTATTTGTGCAGGACTTTGTTCATTATAACAGACTTTTGTACATTGTTGTGTTGGAGTGTGTGTACGTGCAGTATAAACTATTTGTGCAGGACTTTGTACATTATGACAGGCTTTTGCACATTATTGTGTTGGAGTGTGTGTATGTGCAGTAAATACTATTTGTGCAGGACTTTGTACATTACGACAGGTATTTGTACATTATTGTGTTGGAGTGTGTGTACGTGCAGTATATACTGTGTGTTGTGCAAGACATTGTACATTATTACAGGCTTTTGTACATTATTGTATTGGAGTTTGTGTATGTGCAGTATATATCATGTGTGCAGGCCTTTGAACATTATTGTGTTGGATCGTGTGTACGTGCAGTATATTCTATTTGTGCAGGAATTTGTACATTATGACAGACTTTTGTACATTGTTGTGTTGGACTTTGTACATTATGACAGACTTTTGTACATTGTTGTGTTGGAGTGTGTGTACGTGCAATATATACTTTTGGTGCAGGACTTTGTACATTATGGCAGGCTTTTGTAAATTACTGTTATGGAGTGTGTATACTGCTTGTGCAAGACTTTGTACATTATGACAGGCTTTTGTTCATTATTGTGTTGGATCGTGTGTATGTGCAGTATATACTGCTTGTGCAGGACTTTGTACATTATTGTGTTGAAATGTGTATACGTGCAGCATATACTGTTTGTGCAAGCTTCTGTATAGCAATGTATTGAAGTGTGTATACGTCCAGTATATATTGTTTGTGCAGGCCTTTGCCCATTATGACAGAGTGTGTGTATGTGCAGTATATACCATTTGTGCAGGCCTTTGAACATTATTGTGTTGGATCGTGTGTACGTGCAGTATATACTATTTGTGCAGGACTTTGTACATTATAACAGCCTTTTTGTATATTGTTGTGTTGGAGTGTGTGTACGTGCAGTATATACTATTTGTGCAGGACTTTGTACATCACGACAGGTTTTTGTACATTATTGTGTTGGAGTGTGTGTACGTGCAGTATATACTATTTGTGCAAGACTTTGTACATTATGACAGGCTTTTGTACATTATTGTGTTGAATAGTGTGTATGTACGGTATATGCCATTTGAGCAGGCCTTTGTACATTAATGTGTTGGATCGTGAGTACGTACAGTATATACTATTTGTGCAGGACTTTGTACATTACGACAGGTTTTTGTACATTATTGTGTTGGAGTGTGTTACGTGCAGTATATACTATTTGTTTTTGTGCAGGATCGTGTGTACGTGCAGTATATACTACTTGTTATGCAAGACTTTGAACATTACTATAGGCTTTTGTACATTATTGTATTGGAGTGTGTGTATGTGCAGTATATACTATTGGTGCAGGCCTTTGAACATCATTGTGTTGGATCGTGTGTACGTGCAGTATATACTATTTGTGCAGGAATTTGTTCATTATGACAGGTTTGTGTACATTATTGTGTTTGAGTGTGTGTACGTGCAGTATATACTATTTGTGCAGGACTTTGTACATTATGACAGACTTTTGTTCATTACTGTGTGGGATCGTGTGTACGTGCAGTATATACTATTTGTGCAGGACTTTGTACATTATGACATGCTTTTGTACATATGTTGGAGTGTGTGTATGTGCAGTTTATACTACTTACGTAGGCTTTTGTACATATGTTGGAGTGTATATGTACAGTGTATACTAGTTTGCAAACTTCTGTACATGTGTGTGCGTGAATATGTGTTATATGTGCACAAACGAATCGAAAGTACTGTTAAAAAGTCTTAAGTACTGCGAAGTTAGTAATACGCTATTGGTAATTGAAACATTCCTCACTATATCTTTTTATGTTGTTCCCAATTTTTACACACTATATTATAAAAATGATGTTTAGACCAGTCTGCTCCGAAACAGACAATAAAATGATTTTCATGCTACTTATCACAATTACCAGTTTTTTAGTTTTTGGTTTTAACAATATCTCAATTTCATATAAAATCCCGGTAATTTACCATTTTGTTTTCTTTTAATTGTCTTTTTCTTTCTGTGCTGAAGGGCTGTTAGTTGGGCGGATGTCGATTTTGTGTTTTAGTTCCAGATGGTTGCTCTCAATTGTATTTCCTGTAATTTTACCTAATGGGTAGTGATATAAACGTATAGAGAGTTACCATCGGGAACTTCTACAATAAAACACATTCAGTGTCAAGATCATGTATGTTTAAAAATATTCCTTTGTACTTGTATTTCTTGATGTTGTTTTTGAAGTTACTTAATCATTATGCCGTTCAAATATCTCACGTCACATATGCTTTTTTATTGGACAGTGTCTTAAACTTAGAATTTACAGTCGTTATTATGTTGTTAGTGCTCTTGTCTGGGGATATTGCCGAAAATCCAGGTCCTTTATTAGAAAATAAGAGCACACACTGTACTTCTATTCTACATATTAATATCCGAAGTATTCGAAACAAGTGTAACTACATAAAAAATAATTTTATGGATTTTGATATACTTTGTTTTACTGAAACTCACTTAACTGATGAAATTGCAAATATTGATATTAATTTAGATGGTTTCTCAGACCCATTTCGTAAAGACAACACAGCTCATTCTAGTGGTATTTTAATCTATGTTTCAAATCATCTCATTTCAAAAAGAAGATTAGACTTAGAATGTCCGTTAATTGATTCTGTTTGTGTTGAAGTCAAGCACAAAAGGGACCGATTTTTTATGTGCTGTGTATACCGTTCCCCGAACACGCCTGTAGCATTTTGGAATAATTTTAATACATGTATTGAAAAAGCTCTTGATTTGTCAAAAAATATAGTGTTAGTAGGCGATATTAACGAGGACCAATTAAATACTAACAATAATCATCTTAGAAATACTATACTTATTAACAATCTGACAAATGTCATTACAGAACCAACCAGAGTAACTGAAACTACATCAACTCTGATAGATCCAATACTTATATCAGATACATATAAACCTCTCAATTCTGGAACTTTAGATGTTCCGAATACAATAAGCGACCATAAAGCTACTTATATTTATATCCCATTTTCTCTGTTTACACCTCCTGCTTTAACTAGAAAAGTTTGGTTTTATAAAAGAGGTGATTATGACAAACTGAATGACATGATAAATAACTTTGATTGGGAGTTTATTTTCTACATTTCCATAAACGCAGGGTGTAAACGTTTTTCAGAAACAATTTTAGATTTTATGCAAAAATGTATTCCCTTCAAAGATATAACCATCAGACCTACTGACAAGCCATGGTACGACTCTGAAATCAGACGGACAACTAGACTACGAGACAGACAAAGGACAAAATCAATACGAACGCAAAGAACAGACGACTGGACTAAATACAAACAGTTAAGAAACAAAGTTAATAATTTGAAAACGCATGCTAAAGAACAGTACTTTAATAATATAGAAACTTTAGTTTCAGACAGCAGAAATACAAATCCAAAACTTTACTGGAAACTTCTTAAACCAATCATTAAGGAAAACAAAAATACTGAAACCATACCCCCCTTAAAAAGAACCTCAGACGCTGGGGAGGAAACCTACTTTTATAACGACAAAGAAAAGGCAAATTGTTTGAACGACTATTTCATTTCTATTTCAACAATCAATAATGAAACTAATATTACATTTCCAAATGAAAACTCGAAAACTTATAATTTTCTTTCTAATATAATTATAACAAAGTCTGAAATAGAAGATACGATTGACATCCTTGACCCTAACAAATCTGTTGGGAATGATAAAATAAGTCACAAAGTTTTGAAGTATACAAAATATAGTATTTCTAAACCTCTAGTATTGTTATTTAATAGATCATTAATCAAATGTGAATTTCCAGATTTATGGAAATCAGCCCTAGTAATGCCACTTTTCAAAAAAGGTAAAACCAACCTAGCGTCTAATTATCGACCAATTTCACTCTTAAGCTGTATTGGCAAGTTAATGGAAAGAATTGTGTACAAACATATATATAATTTTCTTGTTGATAATAACCTCATTTATAAGTTACAATCTGGATTTCTCAAAGGACATTCCACGGTTTACCAACTTTTATATATATATCATCAAATTTGTCAAGGCATAGATAATAAACAATTCACTTGTATGGTATTCTGTGATGTATCGAAAGCATTTGATCGCGTGTGGTTAAAAGGTCTTTTGTTCAAATTAAAGCAAAATGGTATAAATGGTAATCTTCATAATTGGATCGACAGTTATTTAAACAAACGTGAACAAAGAGTATTTATAGGTAATAGTTTCTCAGAAATAAAAGAAACAACTGCCGGAGTTCCCCAAGGTTCTGTATTAGGTCCTTTATTCTTTTTAATTTACATTAATGATATAGCCGAAAATTTGTTAAGTATTACACGAATATTTGCAGATGATACATCTCTTGCTTTTACATCTTCAAATTTAACAGATTTAGAAGGTATAATCAATAATGATCTGATCGTTATATCAAAGTGGGCAAAACAATGGTTAGTGAATTTTAATCCCCAAAAGACTGAAGCTATACTTTTTACTTTAAATAGAAATGTTTCAAATCCAAATTTATTGTTTGAAAATGTTTTAGTTAATTTTGTAGAACACCATAAACATTTAGGTGTTACTTTTAGTCATGATGGAAAATGGCATCAACACATAAATAATATTGTTTCATCAGCTTCAAAAATTTTAGGCATGATGCGAAAAATCAAATTTAGACTTAATCGGAAATCTCTAAACCAAATATATATATCATTTCTGCGACCAGTTTTTGAATATGCATCAATTGTTTTTGATAATTGTTCCCAATATGAAAAAGACAAACTAGAAAAAATACAACACGAAGCAGCTAGAGTGGTTACTGGTTTGACGCGTTCAGTTTCTATAAATAAGTTATACACCGAAATCGGATGGTTATCGCTATCAGAAAGAAGAAAATATCAAAAATATATTATTGCATATAAACTTAAAACAGGAATTCTACCCGATTATTTATGTTCTCTTTTTCCAGAAACAGTAGGAGTAAATACACCTTACAACTTACGAAATTCTTCCGATTATGTTGTTTTTAACACAAGAACACAACTATTTGCAAATTCGTTTATTCCGTCATGCGTATCTATTTGGAATACACTTCCCGAGTACATTCGTAACTCAGAGACATTATCAATTTTTAAAACTCATATAACAAACATGTATTTTAAAACGCAAATAGTACCATCGTATTATCTAACTGGTAGTCGAATTTTATCAGTTTTCCATGTAGTCATCTTAAGTTTGATACATTTTTAAATTCTTTAACACTTGATGCAAGATGCGACGGATGCGGTAATGAAAAAGAAGACGCCGAGCACTACTTTATGCAATGTTCTATATATACTGATGAACGACTTCGTCTTTTTCGTTCCACACGCCGTTTTCATCCCTTAAGTACACGAGTGTTATTATTTGGTAAGAGTACATATACCAGTGACACAAATACATTTATATTTACACAAGTACAACAATACATTAAAGACACGAAACGTTTTGTCAACAATTGACTCTCGGCATCATGCCCAATTTTATGCAGCCCTTCAATGCATTGGAACGATATTATGACAGCACTTGAAAACATTTTATGTATTTTCTCCCTTTCTCTCACCTTATTTATTTATTTTTCTTTATTTATCTCTTCAATTTTATTGTTGGTTTACATCCTACTGATTGTTAAAATTGCCATCTTGATTCTAATGTTATTTGTATATTGAAAGGGGAGGGCCGTAACTAATGTTGCTAGAACTTGTGGCCCAACCCGTTTGCTATGTGAATTATGCAATAAAATATGTTTAAACTATAACATTACTCATATATTCTTATTGCCTTTATTAATCGTCAGTCCGTGTTATACATATTGAATTTTTTCACCTTTTTCATACCCATTTTTCACTTAAGCAATTTTTCTAATCTAGTTAAACTATTCGTCTGTTTGTTAATTGTTTACATTTATGTGCTATTTGTAGTTAAGTAATAAATGTCGGTTTGCTAGTTAATGTTTTGTTTGTCTCTCTCCTGATTCATTAAATATTCACTTGTTTTTTTTATAGTTTCATTCACGTATGCTCAAAATACTTTTTCTTTGGACATTCTGAGTTAATGCATATACAACAATGGTGACGGTCTGATTACCAAACTTGAATATATTGATAGACATTTCTACTCTTAACTGTTAACTTTGTGCTGATGTCGGATCTGTATCTAATAACCTCTCTTCAATATCATATTTTTTTTTAAAAAAAACATACTCTGAAACGCGCTAATTAATTTCCAATTTTAAACCGTGCTGCAGTTCATCATTTTGCTGTAGGCTTTAATTTAGTATGTATCAGATCTCTTTACATTAACTTAAATGAACTTTCGCATTGTAACTCTGCGATTGTTCACCCCTTAAGGCGTATAACAATATGCAACACTTTCAAAGACAATCTGGTTCATATGATCTGTTTGGTCTATAATGCTTCAAAGCTGGATCATTTCTAGTTAATCGGCAGGGATATTCATCCAATTTCTGGTCATGTGGGACTCCAACTCCAACTCCAACAAACAGTTCATTCTTATCATACTCGTCTTTTTCGGACAGTTTAGAAGCATTGGACTTGTCACATATTTTTCCTTCGTTAACTGGATACAATTTATGTCGAATTATATCAGTTGGATATTCTATTTCTCTGAAACTTGGGTTAATGACTGTGTTCGTTCAGCTTAAATCAAATTACAACCGTTTCATATACCAGTGAAATAAAAAACACGTTGAAGATGAATATGATGGTGTTATTATGTATATCAAAAGATCAATTCAGCTTTTTCATGGACTTGAAATCAACCATATACATGTAGATGAATCTAGGTTGAAACTTTGCTTAAAAATAAACATAAACTGTAAGGAGTATTTTACAGACTTTTAAAATAATACTTTTATTGACGACTGTTTAAATCTTGCGTTTGATATTGGCGACCTCAACTATAATATGTTTAATGATATTTAATTGTATAACTCAAATATTAATGTTGACAGTTGGATCTGTTTCAATCTGTAAATGACTGATTTGATTTTACACTTATCCATTAGTAAACATCTTATCGTTATACAGCTGAACTTTTTAATATTGAAGACCAGTTATGATTCGTTCCGGTTATGTCGGTAATAAAGGCACAATAACACACACGATGAAGTCAATATCTACCATCACCACCAGTATAAAGCATGCCAGTATTTCCAGTGTTTGACAACGATGCGGATAAAATAAACGCTGGTCCGAGCTGGGAGAAATAGATCAACAGACTTGCCAAAATGTATTCGTCGATATGAAAATTAAAGATGATAACAGAAAAAAAGCAGTTTGTTCTTCCTTCTGCAGACGTACGTGTATAAGGAAGAAAAAGTTTAGACGAGTATAACTATTCCAAATAGGTGTTGAAGGTATAATTTGCTCTCAAGAAAAATGCAAAAATCAAAGTGTTCAGTTTCCGCGACTGTAAACAGAACAGAAAGATAATCAAACTTTTGATATGTCACTGAACTCCGCCACCTGTCCGAAGGTTGTACCTTTACAGACGTAAACAAAGAAATATTGGCGCATGTTTTTCAATGCTGCAGTAAGTTCGGCTTTGATGTCGTGCATTCAGAGAACCAGACAACAGCTTTGAGTATAAATACAATTATAATTGGCTAATAGGCAAGCTGCTACGTGAAAATAACCACCATGTAAACAAGGTGATTAAACATGAGAAGGCACAGTGGAAAACGGCAACGAAACGAAAAATAAGTACGTTTCAAAGACAAGAATAAGTTGAAAACCTGCGGGTTCTGTGAAGGAGAACATCCTCATGAGGGTAAATGTCAATAACTTGGGGGAAGAAATTGTCATAAAATAATCACTTCAGAAAAGCTTGAAGAAAATTTATTTCTCAGAAACCAATGTCTCAGATGACTTCCCTTTAAAGAAATGTTTTTGAATATTGTTATGGGGTAGCTTATGTTGGCAAAAATTTCCAATGACAGATTGAAAATTTATCAAAGGGAATAATGATGACTTGTTGACAATGGCGAATCAGTCAGCATTTTGGATGAAGAACTTACTCATGGAATTGGAAGTCACGACTTCAAATAAAATTAAATCCCAAATTTCCTTATGGTAGCACCATATCATCGTGTGTTTCTTGAAACCAAAATAAATATAAACCAGTTAATGGCGGTGCGTCACATTGCCTTTTTATAGGTCCTCTTCTATTTTTGGTTTATATTAATGACATAATGACCTATACTGATTTGATTCCAATATACGCCTTTTTGTCGACGATTATATAAGATCTTTTTTCACAATCAATAACAATACTGATATAATCAACGCTATTCAACGTTTGATTTCAGATATTAGTAAAATATCCGGACGGTCAATAAAAAGGCTGGTTATTTTAATCGTTCTAAGACTGAATCTATACATATATCTCGCAAACGCAATCTCCCTCATCCTCCACTATTTATGCACAACCAGCATTTTGTTGTTGAAGTGCCATCGTACACACATTTATAAGTATATTTATAAAATATCTGCAACTGAAACTCTCATATTGAGTACATTAAGGAATAGATATGGCGTATAATAAATATTATGAGAATAAGTAAGCACCAATTAGATAGAAAATCAATCGAAACTATAAAGTTTGAATTAATTAACGTTTCATTTATTCGACCTTTAATAGAATATGTAGGCATTATTTGGGATACTTGTACTAATTACTAAAAGAACTTAAATAACGAAAAAGCTCATATTTCAATGATAACATGTACATATGAATTAGTATTTAAGATGCAAACTTAAACTAGAGCGAATTTAATGAATATATGAACACCAATATAGCTATAGGTATCAGTGTTCTTCTATGACCTCGGTTCATTCCAACAACAGATCCGACACTCTGCACATTTGCTTGTTCTATAATTAACTCGGCAGTTTCACATGTCACGTGTATATCGCTTCTTCTGACAACATGGTTTCCAACACATTAAGCCTGATGGATATCTGGATTTGTTTTTGTGAGATCTGACATCTATTGCAGATAGAAATAATGACTTGAGGTTCAGAATATGTCTAGCGGAAACAAAATAAGGTAGCTACTCCTGCATATTACACAGATATGTCCACTCTAGTCCCCTGTTTGCCCAATCGTTTAAGTATATCAACCGTTTCCTTATACTGTAGCTGAAGTTGTGATTATCTGCCCTCATATAAGGACTTTTTGTATTTTGGTATGCCAGATACATGTTAATCATTAAGTACTTGTTCCGGTGACAATTCCTTCGACATAACTTTTTCAAATAACCATTTATACAATACCGTGTATCGTCACATTGCCAGGATCTCTATTTGTAATCTGCTCATCAGTTTCAATATTCTTATTTTCATCTGAATCAGTTTTAGTTTTACATGCCGTAATCAATATATCTAATGAAAGATTCCATTGCAAGCACGGAACGCTACCCCTAATGAATAAAGCTTTTAACTAAGTATGCAAATATTGTTAGTTATACTCACTTTTCTGACGTGGACTTCTGCATAATCTGCCTCTTCTTCTTCCACACTGTATTTTGGCTTTGCAAATTCCTGAAAAATAAAACAACATTCGTTTCCATCGTTGATTGATTACATTTATTATTGTTTGTATATAAATATTTTTTCTTCAATAGACAAGTTTCATTGCCACGTTGATTGATTCCATTAATTATTGTTTGTATGTAAATATTTTTTTCTTTATTAGACATAACACATTTTGGATATCATCTATGTGTTCAATTGACATACTAATTGACCCTACTAAACAGCTTTATCTTAGATGTGTCTGTTTACATGGGACAAAAGTAACCTAACGCAGTTTTTTCAGTTCAGATTGAAGATTTCATTAAGGCATACTAATTGTTGATAAACGTTTCGGCCAACGAAACGAATGCACCGATTCAAGGCACGGTGTGACTATTTCAGCCACCATACAGCAGGTGTAGACCGCTGTTTTGGAAGTCAATATATCTAATGAAAGAATCCATTGAAAGCATGGAATGATACAAAGAAAAAAAAAGCTTTTTACTAAGTATGAAAAACTGTTAGTTATACTCACTTTTCTGACGACGTGGGCCTCTGCATAATCTGCCTTTTCCTCTTCTACGCTGTATTTGTGTTTTGCAAATTCCTGGAAATTAAATCATTGTCACTTTGATTGATGCAATTTACTATTGTTTGTATGTAAATATATTTCCTCAAATAGATGAAAATACAATACATTTTGTACATCATGTAAGTGTTTAATAGACATAACTATATTAATTAGCTTTTAATTTCAGATTTATTTTCATGTATATTCATGAGTATGTATATAGATCCACATGAACGTAAGGCGCGTTTCGTAAACTATATCGTTGTGTAAAACTTTGCAATGGACATATTTAGATAATGTTTGGAAAATATGATAGTACTGTTAGCTATACTCACTTTTCTGACGACGTGGACGTAGACGATATCTGTCTCTACCTCTTCCGTGCTGTATTTGTGCATTGCAAATTCCTGAAAATTAAAACATACATTCATTTTCACGTAGATTTATGCAATTTATCATAGATCTAGTATGTAAATGTTTTTTTTTCTGGAAGATAGACGAAGATAAATTTTAGATATCATGTATGTGTCTAATAGACGGACACTGTAATAAACAGTTTTTTATATATAGAAGGTGTAAAAGTAACGTTACCCATCATGAGCGACTTTCATATGTAGATATATGTGTACGTTAGGTGCATTTTGTAAAAATGTTAAAAATTGCAATGTACATTTTTAGGTATCATGATATTTGGAAAAGACTTAAAACGCATTTCAAATCGCAATTTGGTGCTAAACAAAATTGAGAATGTAAATAATTTTTGAAAAGACGTACATGTGATTTCAGACGACGTCAACAAAGCGCCATTTAATACTGATACAAGAACACTAACCACTATTATCTCCCTTGAGTACGCCGGAATTACAATGAAAGAGGCAGAGATTAAACTTCAGTGCTATTTTTCTTCTTTTTTCAGGGTTTTGTATTACAGTGATGTATTTTTCCTACCATGTGTTAAATGGTCAGTATTTCAGAAATCACCGCTTAAATTTTGGTGCTGATACCAGATTTCTAGGCAATTCTGCGTTATTTTAGAATTGTTGGTTCGAACCGCCTTGGGGCGAATAGTTTACACATTATTGTTCTGGAAATTGACTGGTATCGCAAAACCATTGAATTTTATAAAACATCAACCTGGTCAAGGGATGCCTTTTTTCCTTTATAACTGCAGATTTTGAACCAATGAAGAATTTGAGCAAAACACATGCTGTAGATTTTAAATCTGTATAAACGATATAATCTTATCACAGGAAATGAAATAAATAATTTAAAAATATTATTAAAAAATAATTTTGAACTGAAGTTGATGTTTATAAAGGGAAATTGGCGAAAACCTCCCGAAATATACGTACCGCTAGGTGGCGCGCTGTTAATGAGAAAATATGGCATTCTATTAAACAAAACAAAGCTAAAACGAAAGCTGAAAACGTTTAGTACAATAGTAAAGAGGTTTGGTAATTAACGCCAAATTTAAATATTCCGATAGGATAGTAAACTCTACTAAACATCTTTTCATTTCACAGTTATGCATATAGATGTGGCGAATGTAACGTAACACAACGTGAGTAACTTTCATAATTATGTAGATCAACATGTACGTAAGTTGCGTTCCAAACACTATTAAACATTTGCAATGTACATTTTGAAATAATGTTCACTTTTCTGACGTGGGTGTAGGCATAATCTGCCTCTTCTCTTCCGCGCTGTATTTGCACATTGCAGATTCCTGAAAATTATAACAAACATTCATTTTCACGTTGATTTATGCAATTAAGTGTTGTATATGTGTGAATCCTTTGTCTCCAATAAACAAATGGATATTATGTATGTGTGTAATTGACGTAAACTCTACTAAACAGCTTTTCGTTTCAGATTTATTTCATACGGCTACCATAGACACAGTGGTACAACATACACCGGATATTGCCCTAAAGAGGATTGCTATTTAATTAATGTGATAATATTATTCAGTGAGCAATCATTTTGTCATCATCCACCATGATACTGTACGTAAGATTACTGCCATGGAAGTCAATAATGCCTAATGGAATAATCCAATAAACACACGGAAACCTAACAAGAAAACAAAACTAATTGATTATACATGAAACCGTTGTTAGTTATACTTACTTTTCTGACGTAGGGCTAGGCCTGATCTATCCCTTCCTCTTCTGCGCCGTACTTTTGCATTGGCATTGTAAATTCCTTAAATTAATATAAACATTCATTTTCATCTTGATTTATGCAATTTTGTATAAAACATATTTTTCTCGAATAGACGCAGATATACTACATTTTGGCTATTATGAATATGTTTAACAGAGGTCAACACCTTGTCATATCAGATGTACTTTTGAACGTGATGCGACGTAACACAAAGTGAGTGACTGCATTATATGGATATATATTTATGTAAGACGCGCTTGGTAAAACTATCTTGCAATGTACAGAGAATATAGGCATAGTTCCACCAGTAGGGTAGTCGCATAATGCCGGTTATAAATAATCATTGTTTCTTCTTTTTTAAAAATGCATTTTCCTTATATTAATGTTCATTATTTTATTTGAATGGCTTAATTGATGTATATTGAACATTTTGAAAACATTTTCATGTTTTAATTGTGAATTTAGAAAACAAAATTGATGCTTTGAAATTGGGGTATGAATAGATGATTTCTGAAGTCTACTTTCGCTTTGTTAACAGTGTACACACTGAGCAGAAAAAAAATCTCTCATATGACATATGACCCCTACTTTTCTCATCATAATTTGGTAGTGCAGAGGTTGACAAACAGTAAAATGTAAGTTTCACTTCTTTCATTTGGTTCTCTGTATGAATGACAGGCCTTCAAACTTTTATTATTAACTATAGAATAAAGAACAAAAATCAATGGTTGGATTACACCTTGAGTAAGATGGGAGTGAATTTTCAAAATGTTAGTTGTAGGTAAAATAAACTCTTTTATACACTCTCATGGTCTTAAATGACAAATTAGAGACATTTCTTAAAAAAACACAACACAATTGTGCAAGTTTATGCTTCAAATAAAGCATATATGTGCATATTTACAAGGAAATTTCATGAAAAATCACAAAGTTTTGAAGATTTTTTAATTTTGGATGATTGAAATGTGCATTGTTTAGCATATACATTGTATTGAATAATGTAATTTGGTAACATAATGTATTCAATGAGACTATTCTGGTGTAAACATTTTAATGGAACTAATTAGGTCAAAATTGCATGTTGGTCATCATCTCGCGCCTGTATATAATGACAACGTAAAAAGTGGTATTCTAACAAAAGTTTCAGTATTTAATGCCTGTAACTTGATATTACTGCAAATTGATAGTACTTAGTAAAAAAGAGGTAATTATAAAATTAAAAAAATAAGGTTTCCTTATAGACATAGTACCACCATTGGAAAAAGGAAGTGCTTCCGTGGGGTTATTGCATAATGCCGGTTATAAATAATCCTTGTTTCTTCTTCTTAAAAAATGCATTTTCCTTATTTTAATGTTCATTATTTTATTTGTAGGCATTATTGATGTATATTAAACATTTTGAAAGCATTGTCATGTTTGAATTGTGAATTTAGAAAAAAAACTGATGCTTGGAAATTGGGGTATGAATACATGATTTCGGAAATCTACTTTCACTTTGTCAATAGTGTACACACTGAGCATAAAAAATCTCTTATATGACACATTACCACTACTTTTCTCATCATATTTTGATAGTGCAGAGGTTGACAAACAGTAAAATGTTAGTTTAACTTCTTCCATTTGGGTCTCTGAATGAATGACAAGCCTTCAAACATTTATTATTTACTATAAAATAAAGAACAAAAATCAATGGTGGGTTTACACCTTAAGTGAGATGGGAGTGAATTTCCCAAAATGTAAGTTGTAGGTAAAATAACCTCTTTTTTACACTGTCGTCTTCTTAAATAACAATTTGGAGACATTTACTTCATCAAAAACACATTTTTGCAAGATTATGCCTCAAATAAAGCATATATATATGTATATCTACAATGAAATTTCATGAAAAATCACTAAGTTTTGAACATTTTTTTATTTTGGATGATTGAAATGTGTATTTTCTTAGCATATACATTGTATTGAATAATGTAATTTGGTAACATAATGTCTTCAATGTGAATTGTGAATTTAGAAAAAAAAACCGATGCATGGTAATTGGGGTATGAATACATGAATTCGGAAGTCTACTTTCACTTTGTCAACAGTGTGCAACCTGAGCAGAAAAAAAATCTCATGAAAAAACACATGACCCCTACTTTCTCATCATATTTTGGTAGTGCAGAGGTTGACAAACAGTAAAATATAAGTTTCACTTGTTTCATTTGGGTCTCTGTATGAATGACAAGCTTTCAAACTTTTATTATTTACTATAGAATAAAGAACAAAAAATAATAGTGGAATTACACCTTATATGAATCCGCTTCCTGTGTTTAACAAGTACTGTATATAAGTTTTGGAGGCACCGGGGGGAGCTGGGGGCCGAACCCGTAACCTCTACCGTGAGTCATTTACAAATAGAGTTACTACTAGTCATTTAAAATAAATGTACCACTATTAGATTTTATACATTAAATTCAGTAAGTTCTGCCGGTGGAAGGTATATAGACATTGACATTAAATTTAATGCAAATGAATGAACATATTATTCTAATTTCTTCGTTTTTGTTGTATGGTCTCTTTCAACCATCCTTCAGTCATATCGCGAGGTTGCCTATTTGAGACAGTATTCTCAGCGCTGTCACACTGGAGTATTATGCCACAAACACGTAGTACGATAGTTCCATTGCACCGACACAGGGACGATTAGACTTTAAACTATCCTCCTAATGCTAAACGTCAAGTGATGAAAATTCTAATACATCAACAACCTTCTCCATGTAAATCGGACGTTCTACTACTAGACCGCCGCTACGGTGTCCCCGTAGCTTCGTATCACACTAGTATTCATGTTTTACTGCTGTGTTCATAACACATGGATGACATTTTAAATATTTTTTTATAAAACAACGACAGTAACACACATTGTCAATTATTATGTATTTAGCGTGTTCGAAACCGCATAATTATGTAGAATTAATCGTTTCTACACAAATACAGCAAAAACAACATGATGTAAAGATATAACTATAAATGTATATTAAACGAAGATCAAATAAGATTTTAAATAGTTTAACTTGATTATTTTTTTTCTACTTGAATCAACGAAACCAATGATAATGTTACGCAGTATATCTATCATAACGAGAATGCGGCCGAGCAGGGATTCGAACATTTATAGTCAGACGCGCAACCGACTGAGCTAACCGGACATGTTATGTTCATGAGAAAATAATAGCACACATATTTGACAATTCATTAATTTGTAGTAAAGTTTTATTTCCAGTATCCAAGAGACACGCATGCCCATCTGGTACATGATATATACAAAAACGTATGACAGGCAGCGGTTCGGTAATGCTATCTAACAGTTCGAGGAGTGAAAGCGAAAAAAGTCTAAGTGATTCTTTATTTATAAGCACTTAGGCCTTTTTCACTTTCGGCCCTCGAGTTACAATATTAGTTTCATAATATCAATCATGTGGGAACCATTTTAAGCGCTGTCACACTGGATTATCATGCCGCAGACACATGGTTTGATACCCCATCCAGTCATATTATACTGACACCGAGCCGACCAGACCTAGAACTCTCCTCTAAATGCTGAGCGTCAACAGAGGAAGCTTTAAGTACCATTTTTAAAGTTTTTAGTATGACCCGGCCGGGGATCGAACCCTCGACCTTCATCATGCAAGTCGGACGCTCTACCACTAGACGACCACGCTGAGGTCGTCATTTCAATAAAAGCAAAGGCGAAAGTAAAGGTGAAAGTGGATAAAGGGCTCCACTGTTTTGCGTATGCAGTACATTTATAATATTCAAACATTTTGTCAGGAAACAAATATAATACAATATGATCTTATTATTACCTACTATAAATAGTGTAATTGAACATTCCCCCTACAAACGGAAAAAAAAACTATTGTATCGGACATATTTAGCTATATTTTTATTTAAAAACCTTTAATCATAAAGGTACTACTTTTTATAATGTACTGTTATTCTCTGAATCTAACAAATGGATACAGTTAGGCATACTGGGTCTTCTCCAGTAGTATTTAATAAAACATACTTTTTTCAGATCGGAATATAGCACGAAATCGATAATAAAATGGTATTCATCCTCCAATGTATTACATACTCTGCACTTAGTGTTTAAATTAGATGTGTCAATCGGCCTGTCTCAACTTCTAAACAGTGCGACGAGACACGTTACTTAACAAAAGCTTTAATGAACTTATCAAATTTAATACATTTTAAATAAGGCTTAATGTAAAATTTATATTATGATTGTAAAAGACAGAACGTTTTTACACGTGTCAAACGACTATGCTAGTTTTGAATATATTGATCATTTTATGCGTTGGTTTGCTGTTGAAATGAATAGTTTTCATATATTTTTTCTCTTTTACTATTTTATTTCTCATTATACACATACATATATGTACATAGCAACATATTGTCCAAAACACACAATAGAAGAAGATTAGAGTAAACTATTATACTATACTGACTTGTTGAGATTTACAACCTATATATTAACAAGTACATTTAGACTATCTTTATATATTTTTATAATGAATATTTAAACTGTTCAAAATAATGAAATTTCTTTCTAATAATAAGTTATTAAAAAAAAACAAAGCAAAAATTCAACAATAAAAACAAACACTTAGTAATTATTTGTTGGTTTTGCATTCTACTTATATATTTTCTTTCTTTTAATGAGACAATGCCACAATGTGTTAAATAAATAAAACATATTTCTATGTATAAAATGAAAAATAAGTTCGCTTAAATAGAGTGTAAAGAAAGAGTAGTAGATAAGAGTAGGAGGGTTGAGATAAAGAGAAGAAGAGATTAACACTCTAAGTTTGGAATCAGTATGTTGTTGTCATTATTTTATAGTTGTAATTTGTCCCATTTGCCGTTATGTTGTCCAAGTTTTTCTTTTGCTGTTGCTATTATTCTTTCTATATTTTCTATGTATTTTAAATATATTTTAAAATTAATAAACATGGGAATTGTTTTTGCATATTTGTTTTTGTAAATGAAATATTTAGCATATATCAATATAGTATTTGACAAATTTGAATAACTGTTCCATTCAGTACAACCAAGAGATATTACCACATAATTTAACTTTATTGTTAACTGGTTTTCATTAAGATATACTTCAAGATATGTCCAGAAGGCTCTAGAAAATTGACATTCCCAAAATAGGTCTATGTTTGTTTCAACATGCATAGCACAAAATTCACATAAACTTGTATTACATATGTTGCATTTATACAGAAATTTGTTGTTAGGTATAATTCGCATTATATATTTGTATTGGAAAACGCGTAATTTTGTATCTATTAGTGATCTAAAAGGTAAGGTGTGTACAACTTTCCAGTTTATGTTTGCATCTTCTAATTCCCATTTAATATGAGGTTTGATTTTAATATGTTTTCGTATGTTTCTTAGTTGTCTATTATATAAAAGTTTATTTGGACTTTTATGGTTTCTGATTTGTTGCAATAAATTTATTTCTTCATTATTGTCAGCTATATTGTTTGCTTTTAAATTTTGTTTCCATACCTTTGGAATGCTTTCAATTAGAGTATAATATTTTAAAAAATCTGAATTATTTAGTAGGTATTTTGCTTTAACAAATTGAAAAGTATAGAATGTTTTTTGTCTACTATCAAATAGTTGTTTGATGTACTTGATACCTTTTGAATGCCATTCTTTATAAAATAAAGTTTTGGTTTTGTTTTTTATGAACGAATTGTGCCATAATATCTGGTTGTTTAATGTTTCTGGTTTATTTCCAAAATTTATACTTGACCATGATTGTAATATTTCTAATAAAAAACTGGGAATCTTGTGGTTTTGTGTTTTATAATATTCATACTCATTTGAATTACATTCAAATAGTAATTGTCCCCCTAACTTTTCTAATTTGTTAATGTATATATGTTTCCAATCCCCATCATTTTCATTATCTATTATTCTTTTGACCCATCCCGCATTTATTGATTTTATTAACATATTTACATCGATCGTTTTTAGACCCCCATTTTCGTAGTCTTGTATAATGGTTTTTCGACTAATTTTGTCTGGTTTACTGTCCCATAAATAATCATACATACTTTTAATGATAACATTAATTAAATCTGGCTTTGGAAATTCTAAGACTGTAAGAGGGTATATAAGGTTTGGTAGTGCAAATGTTTTGATAACAGTTATTTTTCCAATAATTGATTAATTGTGTCTCTTCCACCTTATAAAACAGTTTGAAAACTCTTGTATTTTTTGCATTAAATTTAATTCATGATATTTGCTTCTGTCATTTGAAAAAACAATTCCCAATGTTGATGAACATTTTGATGTCCATATAAATTTATAATTAGTACCAAATGTTTCAGCAGAGTTTTTTAGTGGTCCCGATCTTAATATAACAGATTTTTTATTGTTTAATTTTAAGCCAGATACTTTACTAAAATCATTTAGCTTTGTAATAAAAGATGTAAAGGTTTTATATGACCCATCCAACATAAATGTTGCATCATCTGCAAATGCTGTATTTTTTATTTCTCTATTATATAGGTTTATACCATTTATATCTGTATCTGCTTTCACAGACTTATATAAAATTTCTATAATTAGTATAAATAAATATGGCGACAGTGGACATCCTTGTCGTACTCCTCTATTTATGTCGAAGAATTCGGACATGTGTCCGTTATTAACTACACAACTTTGTGCATCATTGTAAAAAAGTTTAATCCAATTTATAAAAGAATAACCAAAGTTAAAATATTCAAGAGCTTTAAAGATAAAATTATGATCCATACTATCGAATGCCTTTTCAAAATCGGCAAAAAATATAAGTACTGGTTTGTCTTCGTCATTTAAATATTCTATTACTTCAAAGATAGTTCAAATGTTTTTGCCAATATATCTTCCTTTTAAAAAACCTGTTTGACTATTATTGATAAGTTTATTTAAAACATTTTTCATTCTATTTGCTATAGTCTTTGTAGTTATTTTATAATCAATATTAAGTAAACTTATTGGTCTCCAGTTGCCTAATGATGTTAATCTTTAACTTTTTTAGGTATAAGTGAAATTATACCTTGTTTTTGAATTGTTGTTAAAGATTTTTTTTCGTAAAAATAATTTATAGAGTTAATGAAATAGTCTTTAATTGTATTCCAAAATATTTTATAAAATTCAGCTGTAATGCCATCTGATCCTGGACTTTTACCATTTTTCATTTCTTTGAGAGCTTTAAAACATTCTGTTTCATTAATAAGACTTTCACATGAACTCTTTCCATCCTCGTCCAAAAGTGTATTATTTGTTTGTGTTAAAAACGAGTTATCATTAGATATTGTGGTATCTTTACTGTATAATGTTCTATAGAATGATTTAGTTTCCTCTAAAACATCTTTTGAGTTAGTTATCTCTCTATCATTTTTTACTAATCTTTTTATAGTTTTCTTTTCTGATTTTTTCTTTTCTAAATTACTAAAATACTTTGTATTTTTTTCTGCCCCTTCTATCCATTCTGCTTTTGCTCTAAGTAAAATTCCCTTTGTTTGTTTTTTGATAATTTCTTCTAATTCAGCTTTCTTTTCTTTTATATTATTTAAAATTGTCATATTGTTTTGATTATTGTAAATTTTTTTTTTCTAAATTATCAATATCTGTTTCATTTCTAATTTTACTGTTTTCTTTTTTTTCGCGGATGTGTATTTAATAGTTTCATTCCTTATTGTACCCTTAATAATTTCCCATAACTTGTTAGGATTGGCTTCTTTATTTATATCTGTTATTTCTTGTATTGAATATTTTATTTTATCCTGATAATCCTCTTCTAAAATAATACTATTATTGAGTTTAAAAAATCCTGGTCCTCTAGGTTGAGTATCCACATTCATATTAAAATAAACTAACGAATGATCTGACGGTAAACCCGTTGTAATTTTACATTCTGTAATTGCATTTGAATTGAAGAAGTCCAGCCTGCAAAATATTGGCGGTTTGTGGTTGGAGTGGCAAAGTCTCCATATATCATTTATACGTTATTTTGTATTACATTATTTATTATATCCCTATTTTTCTTGTTGTTAGTTTCATTTCCATTTTTTTTTATCTTTATCAATGTCGATAATAGTATTAAAATCCCCACCTATATATATATCATTTGAAATAATAAAATCATCTATTTTTGTAAGAAATGTAGTTTGTTCTGTTGCATTATTTGGTGCATAAACATTTAAAAATATATAATCTTTTTCATTTATATTAATTTTTAGTGATTGCATTCTATCATCTATAATATTATTATATTCTTTTACTGTATATGCAAAATTTGAGTTGACAAGGATGCCCACACCAGTGCTATTCCTACTGTTTCCACTTAAAAATAGATCATCTCTCCACTCTTTTTTCCAATTGCTGTATGATATTTCTTCACATTGTATTTCTTGTTAAAAACATATAGAGTATTTATTCAATTTTTAACCAATGAAATAATTGTTGTCTTTTGGATGGGTCACTTAAACCTTTTACATTAAATGTGCAAACTTTTACACTCATAACGATGTTTGGGAAAATCACTATAATAGTAACTATGTCCATTCTGTTGCAAACTAAGAGTGTATGTGAGAAGAAGGAATAGAAGGAGATAAAGCAAGTAGTACGAGTGTTGATGACCATACAAAAATCATCATCACAAAAATCAAAATATTTACAAAAGTACGCCGCCATTATAAACTACTTATTGACTTCAAATATGTTTTGCAAAATATTCTTGTCAACATAATAAGTATCAATATTTTTGAATATTATTGTTTTGTTGTAAGAGTAGAAATAACATTTATCTGATATTTTGATCTATAATTATTTTTCGTCTTTATTTTGTAAAAAAAAAATATATATATATATATATATATTGTGAACAGAAAACTATAATGCATTAAATAGCGTGTTTATAAACAAAAACTATCATTTGTTCTAAATATTGAACGAATATACTTTGACATAATATTGAGTACCGATCATAAATGGTTTAACAAGACTATTTGTTACAAAAATATTTTTAGTAACTTTCTTCGTCGTTATATTTCACATTACAGCTATATGACATGTAACTCAACTCTTCACTCGCATATTTATTTATATTATTTATACACTAAAAGTTGCATTTATTACAAGATTAGTCATACCATTCCAAACCATTGTTACGCAGTTTTGAATATAATAAAGCATGTCTATGTTAAAAGGTGCAAAAATACAATAATATATGAGAACTGTTATAAACTATGTGACTGTTTCATGTGTATATCAGTTATAATTATCATACCAATTTTATTTCGTTAACATTTGACGTAGTTTTGAGTTTATCTCTTCAATTTTAATTTCCAAGGAGGAAGCCATCTCTTTTGTTAGCTCTTCCTCCACTTTCTTTTTTTAATACGTCTTTTCGTTTTTTAAACCTTTTTTTGCTCAAATGAAATGTCTAAAGTTAAATTTTGGCTGGAGTCAAGATCACTGAGTGTGCTGTTATTTGACCTCTGTCTCTTCTTATCCATTGTAATATAAAATCATCTTGAGAGTCCTTTTATTTTTTGTGCAGTATAGTTTTCATAAATTCCAGCGTGGGTCGTCTACTTGATCGATACGCTCTCAGGTAAACAATACATCGATAGACAGGTATACAGCTATAATGGCGGCCTCCTTCGCTCTATTTATTTAGCCATTGTCAGTTAATTTTGTATACAACGTTCATAAACCGGTGTCTTTATTCATATATCTAGATGAAAAGGTTTTACTGAGTATTTACGTGTACTTTGGCTGTAGAAAACTTGCCTCTAAAGATCCATTTAATCAATAATATCCTGATTTTATCTCCCTAAAAAATATCACACCTTCACTCATACTACATCACCGGAAGGATATGCAAAACAGCAAGAAATATATATTCTTCAAACATACAGTTAGAACAAAACATAATGCAGAATGGAAAAATATTTAAGAAAAGTCAAACTAAAATAAGTAAACTTTTGTTATAGCTTGTGAACTTTTTACAATGATTTGAATGTTAATACACTTTGTATATGTATCGACACGCAACTCAAATTTAATCAGCATTTTATTTTATTTAGAAAGATAACATATATTCTCCTTAGTGTTAGCGGACAATGTTTTCGCTTCCTCTACGTACAGTAATGTATGCCGGATGTAGAGGTGGGTACCTCGTAATAATCTTGCATTTTTCAAATCCAACTAAAACCAAAATAACATGTAAAATACGTTTAACTTATTTCCTTGTGCATAGCATAGATATGCCGCTATATGTGTTGAGAACTATATGTTTTAACAGTTCAAGATAGTATTTTATCACTTTACAAATCACCTAACAAATGGTTGTGTTGTTGTAGCACGACCTCTTGAAGACAGCATGGCCAGTAATACATCGACCAATATTTGTAGAAGTTGCATTACTTATTATACATGAAGAAACCCCCCAAAAAAGAACAAAAACAAAACAAACGTCCTGTCGATGAATTTCATAAAACAGTCAACTTCAATAATAAACCAAGTTAAAAAATCAAAATCACTTACCCAAAAGAAGTACGATTCCTACTAAAAGAAGTAGTAACTTTTCCATATCGGCTTTAAGAGTTTAAAGTTTGTTTAGCTAGTAATCTACTCTCACATTCCGATAAAAAAGAAGAACAATCTGTCTGCAGTTAACGTGACATCGTACAAATTTATAGGCTGTTTATATTCATGCATACTTGAGTTTGTAATTGATTTGTTTTCAGAGATAACAAACTTTAGTTAATAGGTAATGTAACATTATGGGATGTTAACGAACTGTAGATACTGCATATGACGTAAATAAATATATTGAATGTATGTATAATATATGAGAATGAGAAACATTATATGGATAAGTTACAAATAAAGAAATCTTGAATCTTAAATCTATGTGAAAGTGAATACAATTTTCTGCGTGTATGTCCGAAATATAAAGAGTTAGAAATTAAATACAAAATGTATTTAAAACCATATTTTTGTAAATGGTCAACACTAAGTAAATTAAGGCTAATAACGACACAAACTTCAACACGTAACATTAATATAGCGAAGTACATGTATTATACCTAAGCGATGAAAGTTACAATTCAGTTAGAATTATAAATAAGGCAACAAATAGTTTGAGTAAACAATATTGACAACTGAATACTAATTATATAAATATATAATTTGTTTCATATTAAAATTTCGTCTCTGAAAAGTAATTTTATTTTACTACTGGGAGTATTAATTAATGATTGTCACTTTGATAGAACATTACATTGTAAATTAGTTATGTAGTTTTGCTCTTAGCGTCTGTATGAAACTTTATGCAATAAAATGTATTGAATTTACTATTACCCTAGACCCGATTACATATACATGTAACGAACCAACATTTTATACAAGGCTCGATCGCTTCCTGTGCCCTTGGGCATCGTTTATTAAATACATCAATTCTGCGTGCATGATAACCTTGACTTATATCATTAACTTTTATTTCATCTCCTCGGGACTCATGTGTATATATATACAGCTCATTTAAATTATATTAAATTTTGTATTTTTTACCGTCATGTGACACAAACTATTTTACCAACTGTCACACTTTCAGTGCATCTTCTGTTGTTAGCAAGCATCGTGATGCAAGTCAACCTTGCTTTGTATCTTTCCGCGGGAATATAGACAGACAGACAGACAGACAGACAGACAGACAGACAGACAGACAGACAGACAGACAGACAGACAGACAGACAGACGCATGAAACATAGAACAACAATGATATAGAAATTATTGTAGTGATATACATATATAGCCCATAAGATGCACACGAGTACCAATAATAAAAAGGACTGTTCTTTTATTTCCATTGCAGTCCTTGAATATTTTTGGCATGCCATAGAAAGTCATGTAAGTATTAGTAATCATTATTGATATATGACAGTGATAAGATAAACAATATATCACAATTGAGAAGTCCATTCCTTTGAGTATGCATGTTCTACCAAATATCACAAACGTATTTTATATTTCATACTATATCATTGTTATCTCATTAGTATTAATACTTTATTTTATACATTCAATATGTTGTATAACACGACTTAACTTTAAAATCACTTTATTCAAATGATTATAAAACAACCCCAACAAAAATATTATTACAGTAAGAGCTAAATTGCATGCTGCCAATAAGTGATTACGATACCTTTATTAATAAATCACAGAAATTTTAAAAAATATATGACTTGAAAACGTTGTAATTAAAAGATACCTGGGAAGCTGAATAATCAGTATTATAATCAGTATTATATCAAAGGAAAAGATAGATGACCAACATGTGATTGGAGACAACATTCTCGATACAATCTTGTCAATTCAATATTTATAATACCCCGAGGAAGAGTGTTCCATAGAACAACACCTCGATATGATAATTACGTCTTCCCCATAACTGCCTTCTTTTGATAAAGCAAACCGTCCATTATATATAAGGGTAAAACTAAAAGGGGAATTAGGGGAAATAAAAGTAGTAGAGATCGGGTACAGTAAACATGCACATAGTTAACGGGCACAAAATGTTCACCTAGATTATTTGGCGAAGTATCCAACTTAATGTTTTGAACATGACACAGCGTAATCTGATAAACTCTTTTTGTGACTGATAACCAGTTTATAAACTAAAAATGTTCTTGAACAATACACGACATGTTATCCAGATTTAAAACAAAACGCGTAGTTTGAAGTCTAATTTAAAAAAACGAACATTTTGTGTGATTCATTTTTAATGCTTTATGTTTAAATGTTTATAAATAAAGGCACATACTTTCAAATGTTACAAATTAAATCCGGTCCGATCATACCAGAGACATGTAAAAATGGTACTAGAAACTCCCTCGCATGGAGCTCATCATTTATAGGACAGGTTTTATAGTATAATCTTACTGGTAAGGGTATAGTACCATGTGTCTGCGGTATAATACTCCTGTGTGGCGGCGCTCAGAACACTGTCTCATGAGAGACCGTCGCGGCATGACTAAAAATTTGCTGAAAGCGACGGTGAACACCTTACAACAATTAAAACAACATCAGCAACAACAACAACAACAACAACAACAACAACAACAACAACAACAACAACAACAACAACATCAACAACAGCAATAACACCAATATTTGATCAGGTTTCATCATTTATAGCAAATAATGATTTCTTGTGCTCGTGTGTTTAAAGAATAAATTTAAGTAAACTTACTTGATATGGTTATCAGTATCACCTCGAGTGAATATGTCATGTTTATGTGATTGATTTACACCTCACTTTGTGGGAATAAAACAAATTGGCGATATATATAACTTTAAACTGAACCGCTTACCCGGGTTTTATCGATGATCTCCGGACGTAAATGGATATAACCGAGATCAGATATGCTAAATCATTTTCGCCATTTTCCACGGGTCAAGTCTAATTCAAATATTAGTGATACAATCGATGTAAGATAAATAACTTTGAAACAAAAATTGTCCTACCAATTGATTTCATTAAACAGGCAACACAGATTTTACCAAAATATCATTAGTATAAAAGTCAAAACATAACAGTTTATCGTCAAGCTATGGAACAGTAATATATTTTAAAAACTATTCTATGTATTTTGTACCGTGAATATTCTAGACCTTATTTTACGTAAAATAAACAATAAAGTTCAACTGTGTAGTGAGACCTAGCAACTAACCCAAAATCAGTAAAATTCCAACTAAACAAAATAGTGACTTTTTCATATTGGCGTTGAGATAATATGATTTCATAAACCGAATATCAAAATAAGTTTCTTTATCGGGGATAACTGTCGACGAAACGAACGATTCCTTATAAAATACATAATTTGACAGCTAACCCCTTATTTTAGTATCTGCGACACTAAGCACTTCTATAAATGTTTCTATATGCTTTTAATTGATGACTTAAACACCAAATACCAGCTGTATAGGGAGTTTATATTTCCATATGGCAGTCTAATCAATTCACAAGGAAAATATAATATACTATTTTCTTAATAGGTAATTTGTAATTTGCTTTGTTCAGTTCAACTATAAATTTTATCATTTAAAAAAAGAATAAAATAAAACTTTGTCTGCAGTTGAGATGATCTTTTTGAAGTGACACGACTATTTATAATCATGCACATTCTGCGGCGTGCTTAATTGATTAGTTTTTCAGAGATAGCAAACTTTAGTTAATTGTGTTAGCTGCTAGAATCAGATTGTATGTTTATCTGAGCCGATATTTCAGTACGTGTTGCATATTCAACAAATTATCATTTTGCGTGCGAGACATAATTTCTTACAGCCCGAAAAGGTGAAAATACTCAAACATACCCAGACATGTGTAACTGTCATCAAATGATTATTAAAGGTCACAAGCAATAGAGTTGTAACTTTTCAATTTGTAATTTAGTAATATCATTATTGAAAATAAGCATTTATTTACTTCCGAAATGCGTTAGAACAATATTCAAAGTTAGCATGCATCACGTTGCGTGTTGCAAAACATTACCTCTTTTGATTTGTTTGTGACAGCCTTCACGATGCACTTGTGCTATTTTGCAAGTTTGTTTATCATCTTAGATTGTGTTAAGTTGGGATGTAACGCAATGGTAAGTAAGTAGGAACGTGGCAGCTTCTTTAACATTGATCTGTTTTAAAAAGATATCGTGGCAATTGTCACTAAGACAAGGCTACATGAAGTGTTGCGACAAAAACATTCAAAACGTCGTATGTAAGGATTGATGTATGGATGGATGGATAGATGGACAATGATATAGATTATATTATACAAGTTTTATTCCTGATTTCTTTATAACGTTATTTGCATATATTTAAATGAGCTAGTGACGTGGGTACCGCTACGGAATCCCCTCTTCCGCTTATCATGCCTTCTAGTGGTGGTCAACAGATAATATTGGACTTGGCTTTTTTATTATACACATAATACATGTTTGACTATTAAGCTATCTGCAGGTTTAATCGCCCGAAAACTCTCAATAATAAGTATGTTATTTCATACCGAATTGCATTCGGTGAAACGACACTTTGATATATCACGAATATGTTTTAACAAAAACGGTGCTTGAACATTCTTCTATCAAATTGCTGCCATTGAAGGTAACCTAACGTTGCATTTTATTTGAGGGAAGATCTATGGCCAACATACAGTTGTTTCATTTATTTTCTTTGTTATATCGATTTGATCTGTCGACGAATGAGATGTGTAAGAAGTCGATACAGAGTCACATCGAGATTTCATCTTATCAACAGCCGCTTTCGAGTCATTATACCGTGTGAAATAAACGAATTAATGATGCGAGACAATGTCATCTTCATTTAGTAAAGTATATCAACTAACATGCATCAGTTAAACGTAACGTTAACTAATTTATTTTATTAATTGTTTCTTAATTGAACAGAACACTTTTTTTTTTTATTCAACTTTTTATTTGAAATTAAACTGTTCAATTGCCATGTTAGCACGTCTTTATTGTAGGCAAGATTGTTTCAATACTTATTGCTTTTGTGTCCAAGCGCGGTGATAAACGAAATTTAAAGGGACTTGCGACAATTATAATACATTTTTACTATTCAATATATACATATAAGTATGTATCCACATGTTTCAAACAAGTAAAGTGTTTCCACTTTGTATGTAGATTCTTAGATTTGTTTCAACTTTGAAAAGAGGCATAGTTTCAGTAAATTGTTACAATGCTCCTAAATTGATACGCGTAAATTTAGTTTCAGATAGAAACAGTAGTATATTTTTGAAGATGAATATCACCTTTTTTTTGAATATCAACTGTATTACAACATTTTAAACATATATGGTTAAGAAACAGCTCTCATATTTTATTCTATTCCCTTAAATCATCTTCAAATGCAAATCGCTAGATATTTGTATCATGCAATGAACACTAGAAAACAAGAATTTAATATTATATAGTTACTTTAATAATATCCTAAGTAATGTTACAACTGTATTTCCATTTGTTATTTGTATATTTGTCACTCTATTGTAGAATTGTACTGTTTGTATTTTATAGTTTGGGTTAGAGACCTATATCACCAAATGTATAGGCTGTATACTGTCAACTTAGAGATAAATCTTTCCACATGCGTGTCATTTGGCATTTGCTTGCAGTAGTGTGCCATGAAATCCAAATTTATACAGAAACTTACACACTATGTAACATCATTAAGTGTATATTTTAAACACTGTTGTGCTAGTTAATATTTCTATTTCATCAGAATATGACATCCCAAGGTCAATAGCCTTAAAGACTCTATAAAAGTCTCAAAGTTTCAAAATTGCTGCAGTGTAGCAGTCAACCGGAAGAAAGCTATTTATTTTAAGGCACTTGGACGAACTAGGCTATGACATATATCTCCTATATCAATTAATTTTTACATCTAAATTGCCAAAATTTATGTAAGCTTAGCTTCGTTTAAATGCTGTTAAAAAAGTTAAAATATACTGGTTTTTAGAATGAGATTTTAATGTTTTGAAATTAGTAAAACTTTTTCGAGTAGGCAGTTTTAACTGGGATTGCAAGGTATGATAATTGGTAATTTGTTTCAATAGGTCGATTTTAAACACCATGTAGTCCTAAAATACATGAGTGGAAATCTATTAATTCCACTAAGGATACACAGTCAATTGTAATGGTTTATGGTTTAATTAAATAACAAGATCACATGTATTTTATTTAGAAACCAAAATTTGATCACATATTTTGGGTTTTGATTATCTCTGTAACCAATGATAGTTACATTATATCTATATATATATGTATATATATATCTTTATATGAGTATAATCCATTTAAGGATTCATAACTACGCTATATAAAGGACAACCCAGACATCTGTTTGACCATTGAAATACAACACATTATGCACGTCTCCGACGTACCACATGACAATCAGTATAGCAACACTCTTTAGAAGGCTCTATCAGAGTAAATATAATAGACACTATCAAGAAACACTTTAAAGCTTTATTTAACCCGTTTTATGTTTGTACTCAATTGCATTTCCCAACTAAATCTTCACATAATAAAATTTACCGCTGCGATACACTACAGTTATCATTTTAAAAGTCGTTTTATGACTCGTGATCAAAAACATATCTTTCCATTTTATGGTAGAGAACGGCTAAAACAGCCTATGTTTATAGTGCGGTAAGGAAATAAATATACATTATTGTTTGCGGATGGAGTGTGCGTCATTGACATTGTTTTATTTCTACTGCTAATGATGATATATAAAATACCATGTTAGTGACGGATAGTCTCAAATTAATCATGTGAGGCAGAGGAAATGTTTTTTTCGGACCGAACCGTATAAATTTAAGAAAGTGAGGCACTTACATGGATATATATTGATCATGTCGCCCGCCGCGTTTTTATGCTATCATCATTATTAAATCAGAAGTTTAGACTAGTCGGCGAACGTACAGCTGTTGTGTAATAATTAAACAGTTGACGTTGCAATAATATCTACATATTTTAAATTTAAATGCGTATTATACAGTGTGTGTGTGTGTGTGTGTGTGTGTGTGTGTGTGCGTGTTCCTTAAAGCGGATAACTTCTTACTCTATCTACATAACAAAGCAAGTAACTCCAAATTAAACACAATAACAAGTAAAAACTCATAATGCATAGGCGTGTCAGGCTCTGTGTGAAGAGCTGTGCTTTAAAGCGGCATAAACAGTATCCGAATTTCACGCGTTGCGTTTTAATAAATATATGTCTCTTTGCGGGGGGCAATGACTGGGCATGCGCAAGATTTACAGCATGTGTGCGGCAGCCATTTTAGATGATATGCGCAATACGCGATAGTTGTGTAATAGTGTGTACGACAAACGGTGGCAGTTTCTAGCAGGTGCGCGGTGACCATTTTGAATGACCTAGGTACGTCATGTTTATTTATAGAAGGGACGGTTTATTTATAGAGAATGACCGTTTATTTTCAGATTAGATGTGAAATCATTGAGAGCTGTATTGTGGGGAGTAAACTTCCCCCAAAATAAAGATTTAAAGATGATTTACAACTGAATCCAGGTATCAGAAGCACCCATCAGAGGAGACCACCAACGTTGTGTCTCTTAGCCTTCTACACAGTAGATTCTAGCGGGCATAATAGTTGTTGGATCGCTCAAATCTAAACGCGGGGAAATTCAACTGATACCTTACTAAAATGTATTCCGGGCAACATACAATTGACATCCATATGACATGATATATCATATAGATATCAGGCAGTCAAACTGTATAGCAATATTCAAATATGACGTTATTTAAAATAACAAATCTTATACCTGAGACACATGTTTCTCCTCCGGCGGCTGGAATGTAAATGACCAACAAATGAACTCCCCATGCTAATTATTTGCACACGACACAGAGTCACGTGATGCACACGACACTTATAATACACTCATGATCTGTTTATAAGCAATGTAAGACGCATGCTGTCAATCCAAGCGGTGTCACACATGTGTGCGGACAATGGACTTTTGATACGTTTAAGTTAATTCCCTTAAAGTCTCCATAGTGTTTGGAGTATGTTTACTTATGACCGGACACGATCACAATAGGCTTTTGATACGTTTAAGTTAATCCCCTTAAATCTAGCGTTTACTGATTTAAATCCAGATGGCAGACAATGACCATTCAAGTGTCAAAAGTTCACCGGACGTGTTATCAATAGATAAAACGATCCTTTGTGTACACGTTCTATTGAAAGTCAACGACCATTCGGTACATGACTCGGCTTGTCGGGCCGTGCTTTGTGTGACCAAAGCTAGCAGAACTATTTTGAACAAAAGATCAATAGGTTCTATTTATGCAATGTACTGGATTTTTAAAGCAAGAGGTAAATACTTTATTTAAAGATGAAACATGATATTATTTGTAATGTAGATGATGTGTTAGCAGTATAACATGAATTTTACGGAAAAATGAGGGTTGAACTCAAACCGGAAGTTTTAAAAAATTGTTCCAAAGTAGGGTAAGTTATATATTTTTGCAAAGGTATGAACGAGTGCATTACAAAAAACATGGTATCAACCGGAAATGACGTCATACAATCAAATTTTTATACGTTATCGTAGCTTATTAAATGATATATAATTGGAAATTTGTAATCGTCATCATAGCGCACCGAATATGGAATTATATGAAAGCTATTGTCGAACAGTTTTCAATTATATAATTTTTATTGGTCTAGGACATACACTAGCTGAGATATAGTCGTTTGAATAAACCGGAAATGACGTCATTAAAACTAAACCTCATCGTAGGAGTTTAGTTTTGGTATCGTTATAGAGTTGACAAAAACATTATTTCCACATATGAAATTGGTATGTGTCTAGGACAAATCATAGCTGAGATAGAGGCGTTTGAATAAACCGAAAATCCGAGATATTACGGTCTTAAGGTTCTGTGACGTCATGTGAAATAGTTCGTTTTTGCGCTGAAATTTCAAACGATCATGAATGTCTTAATATTTAACCAAATATAGCCTTATTTGGTATCATACGAAATGGTTTTATGAGCTCTATCAGTTGATTTAATCAGACCGTTAGTGGAACCACTCATGCGTAAAACTGACCATTCTCCCTTATTTTTCGTAAAAATAGAGTCCTTTTTTTAGTGTCTGCAGGCGTTATTTTTAATCACTGTTCGTAATCTGAAATCAAAATTGACCTAATTTACAATACCGGAAATGTTACATCGCTCATACATCATATTAACAAAATAAAAAAATTATTTGTAGGGTTAAACTGTTTAATTGAGAATCAGGTGGTAAAGAAAAAAAACATTGCTAACACCAAATGTAATATTAGAAACAATGCCATTCCGTTATAAATCCAATGCTGGATCGATACTTTCACATCTGATAAAAGACCCGGAAAAATTATTAACGTGGACTGATGCTGGTGAAATAATTTATGAATGAACGTCCATACCAGGATCTAAAATTACAGACTTGTTGAAACATAGTCAAAACCAGTAGAAGGACTATGACATCATTGGAGCTTTCAAGTTTTACAGCGGATTGAAGGAGTTAGGCGTGTCAGTTAAGCTGTACAAAACACCGAAAACAGCACAAAATAGACCATTTCCGCCAGGCATCCCAAAACGGAGAAAACTTAAACAATTGGTTACATACATTTAAACGGAGAACTCTGGAGTCTACAGACGTTATCATTGTCTACTTGAATTTGGAACAGAAAATTGATGATTGAACATATAATTCCTGACCAACTGGATTCAATCAGTACTGTTGCACACCATATTATGGAATCCAGGATACCTATCATGTATAGAGATTCGGTTTATTTTAATCGGAAAAGCGAATAATGAGAGTCCTTACTGGACATATCGAGCCATTCATAAGGAAACGCATAATTATCCCAAGACTACTACGGGCATTCTATTTTGGACCATACGAGTAAAAATAAGGGGAATATTTGCACTAACGGCGCTTAAAAAAGAGACAAGATGAGTACAATTTCTTGCACAGTGTGTGATCAGATATTTTGTAGTAGATACAATCTCATGAGACAGAAGAAAAATAAACACTTTAAAGAGCAACCACAGCATAAAGATTATAAAAGCTGGAGATTACCACCAGAAATCCTAGAGTATCAGGGAGCGCCCGGAGCGCATTTGGGAGCGCCCATAGCGCATTTGTGAGCGCCTGAAGCGCATTTAGGAGCGCAAGGAGCGCATTTGGGAGCGCCGAAAGCGCATTTGGGAGCGCCGGAAGCGCATTTGGGAGCGCCAGGAGCGCATTTCGGAGCGCCGGGAGTGCATTTCGGAGCTCCGGGAGCGCATTTAGGAGCACCGGGAGCTCCGGCGTTTAAGTTCAAACATCCGTGTTCAATTGTTTTAACTGGACCAAGAGGAAGTGGTAAATCGGTGTTAACCAAGAAGATATTGTACGAAAAATACATAATACATTCTGTCGGAATTCGATGATCTTGGTGTTGTTCGACAGGTATTGACAGGATCTCAAGGTTGTCGTATTTAATTGTCCGGAATTCGCTGGTTAAAGGTCATTCCTGGACCTAGAACTAAGGAAGTCCCCCTGGCATGTGCATCATTCTGAGAGCCACGTGCATTCGGTTCAGCTTCTTATATGTTGTAGAGAATTTAATTTTGAGCAACTTTTGTTTTTGATCTATGTGGCTAACTCTCACTGAATAGCCAGTATAAATTTTATCCCATCTCACATATAGTCAGACGGCGGGCCAAAAAGTGCGAACCAAGAGGCCATTTCTGGTCCAATTTTTTCCACTTGGGTATTATTAGAAACGTCTGGGGGAGATTGACAAAGTGACGTCAGGTTTTTATAGAAACTTTGAAACCCGTGCACGTGCGCATGCGCGTGCAAAACTCGAATAATAGACTTGGGTTAAAAAAATATATATATTAGCTAGATCTCATCAAATAAAGTCCAGTTTATTTTTACCATTTCTAAAAATAACTTTTAAATATCACTGAATTTTTACATGTCATTTTCTGCCATGTTCGAGCCTCCATAAAGCCCTTAGGACGCAACACAAGGCTATAAAACCATAGATTTTCTAAAAGATCAATTCAAGTCCCGAACATGGCACCGAAAATACCTGGTCCAGACACCTGGAAAGGTCATTAGGGGTCATCTAAAATATATATATGTTCCATTTTTTTTTTTTTTTAAATTTTTGATGATATTGTCCCTAGAACCATTTCTAAATTTTATATAAAAAAGGTAATTCATTAATAACTTTGCCAATTATGTTCTTATTGGGCTAATACAACAATCACATGCCATACACATTTTTTTCTCATGATACGGCATAGTAAAGCTCGGAACAATATTACATAACTCCGTCAAAAAAGCATTTCCATATTCTTGACTTCAAAGTTGAAACAATCTTAGTCGTACCACTGGCGAATCTTGAATCTCCCACGTCATCGCAAAGTTCATAAGCTCGTTTTCATCGGTGAACGAGTTCACCATACTGTCGAATACTGAAGAGATCAAGTCCATGTTTTCAGTTTGCTATAGCGAAGTAAAAATGACTTTGCTCAGTGTAGTCTCTTCTTATATACTCTCCTGAGAGTTAGACCATAATGCTATCGATTATCTTTGGTCGTTTAAAAATAGAAATAATGGTTTAAACAAGTTCTAACCTGTCCACCGTTTTCGTATCTATTTCACAACTATCGCGTATTACGCAATGCCATCGAAAATGGCCGACGCGCACCATCTGTCAATCTTGCGCGTGCGTAGTCCTTCCCCACAAAGAGACACATATACTACTAATAAAACCTTTGACGATGTGTTAATAACTACATTATATAAAAAATGAAATAATGTAATATGTGTGTGTGTGTGTGTGTGTGTGTGTGTGTGAGAGTGTTCCTTAAAATGAACAACTCCTTTTCTCTACGTACAGTACTTAATGACGGTTGCAGAAGTAAGTAACTCCAAATAAAATCAAAATAACAAATCAAATTGATCTGCACAGACATGTCGATCTCTGTGGAGAACTCTGTGATTTAAAGCAGCATAAAGCGGAAATTTATTTTATAAAGAAACAAAAATAACTTGTAGTGAGAACTTGCAAAGAACAATTTACTCCTTACTAAACAATTCCGTGTCTGTCGCAAAACAACCTGTTTCAGATTATAAGAAAATACTTAATCATTTAAGGCAAACACTAAAAATAAAAATGTTTATTTTGCACTGTTGCTAGATTTTTTATTATAAAATACTTTGATAACGTCGTTTATTCTTATTTACAATGTGACAAAATGTAACAAATATCATTGTTTAATAAACAATATTAGATATATTAAAGCGGGCAGTAGTGCAGTGGTTATAATGTTGACCGCTCACGCTACAGGTTCAGCTCTTAGCAAGAACGGTATACCTCTCACAATCAACACTTTGTCCTGATGCTATCCAACTAGTGGACTCATGAGCTCTGAGGTTACTTCGCAATCGAATTATAACATTTTTATATAAACTCATTATATTATTTAGGAAATTCATGATATCGATTAACATTATGATTATGTTCCTCGAACAATTATTTCTGCGATTTTGTTTTTAAAATTAACCTTAAGTTGTACTGTTCATTGGTACCACGTATTCCAAAATGAACGCAATTTTTCGATCCATTCTGTTTTAACAAACTTTGGGTGTTCCGCTCACAGAACTTTGAACATTTAATCTATTTCCGTATCATTTAATGATTCTGCAACTTTTGCAACTTGGTTCCCTTTGTCCATACTTTTAAGGCGTTTTTGTTTGGACTTAAAGGCATATCTTCTTTAACTGAATTCTAGTGCTGTCCATTGCATGATTCAATATAGATATTAATGTCTGAATCTTCGTGTCAAAATTACTGACAATGTTACTCTTGAGATGGCGGCTACACGTATTCTTGCCAAACATATATAGTAATTGACAAAAGAAAGTTCGCAATATACTGGTCAAGTTTGTCTTCTTCTATGGCAAGCATGTTCCTAACTTCACATTTGCCCAGAATAAACCAAATTCATCTTTTGTCTTTCCCGGCGTAATTTTGTTGCATTGTTCATCAATAAATGCTGTTATGTACCCCATTTTAAGTTCAAGAATTTCGTTTTCCTTTTCAGGATTTGTGTCCACATTTGTGAACACAACTTCTTCATCAGCATCTGATTCATTGTAAAAAATATAAGTAATGCCGGTTTTTATTGTTTTAATACTCTGCTGTACTGATTAAACACACACACACACACACACACACACACACACACACACACACACACATACATAAGTTAAGGGGATTGATGTTAATTGTGTTTGATGTCTCAAAACTACTAGTTACAATTTTTAGCATATTCATTTATTTGCATAAATTTAGAATTCAAAAGCATCATTAATCTCATGATTAACTTTTTTAACAGAATGCACAATAATCATAGTTGTTTAGTCATACGTTGGAAGATCAGCTAAATATTCAATCAATGACATATGCACCCTTCTACCTTAATCTGTTCAGTCTGTTCGTCAGTCATTAAACATCACAGGGCGTCTGTAAACCTTGTCAATCCCGAACAAACTACCATTATTGCTTGTGACCAGCCTCCAACAAATTCAAGAAAGCTGACCAGGTACATTCGAAGATACTAGTAGTCAGTATTGTTTGGAAAGCTTCACACTGCGGTGGCTTCTTGGCAACTGGCTCAGAGGTTATGACTGCAATAGCGCTCTGGTAAAGGCAGACATTTCATCAGAGTCACTCCTCAAGGCCATTCAAATAAAAGTAAACTTTTCAGCTATCAGGTGAATGCTAGTGCATTTCACCTACTTAAGTAAAATGATTTTGGATTCAGAAACCAAAATACGGATGTTGGCAGATTTTACTTTTTGCATCACCGCATATTTTTAAACTGATCTGTTACCTTGAATTTTCGTCAGGTCGCTGTAAGAAGGCAACTTCAGCTTAACAAATGACTCTTGTTAAACTTTCTTTGTTGACATTTATGACATGATTTTGGTGGACAAGATAGCAAACCGGTTTGCACATTGCAAAATTGAAGTGAACAATAAACACATCATTATTTTCCTGAGTACCAACAGACCAAACACATAGATAAAAATAACAAGTTTGTAAATGAGATGGAGGGATATTGACCTAATTTCTCATATGAATGACATTCGGGAGATGGCGAAACAAGTTCTTACAACTTATACAAATTAAGTTCGAAGTCTTCCTGGTTTGAACCAGTACTAAGCATATGCGAAAACGTGTCTTGATCAATGTTACCACACGTGGCCGTGGTCGATGATCAAACCGACCATGAGTTCGGTGTTCTACAGTTGAGCCACTTGATCCACAAACGATTTGTATTTGTCCCAACAATGACTTCTTCGAAATTAATGTAATTAATTCCTTAAAGGAATTGTTCACACATAAAAGTGACCAACATTTAGATCGACAGCTCAGATATAACGCACAAAATGAACAGCTTATCATGTCTTTTCCTATCATCATTCAAAGCCCCCCTAAAAACAGATTGGAAAACGTATGGGAACCAATATGGTCGTCTCTGTACATGCTGACAAATGGTATTTCAAAAGATGTAAACATACCAAGGCTAAAGTAATATGTACATCATAGTAATATATCAGTAGCTGTAGGATATTTCTAAAATTTAATATTTAATATGTTGTAGCATTGGTCGGTGCTGTTACATATTGTCATATTGATTTATCCCATACACTTTCAGTTGCATAATGATACAAACCTTTCCTATATGTACTATTGAGCAGTTTGTACCCTACGTGTCCAAGCATGTCTTTTTGTAAAATTAGATGAAAACGTTGTGCAAAAGTATAAAATAATATCTAAATAATAGAAATGTTTGTTAATTTTGACGATCTTAGCCATTAGTTAGCCATTGTTTTTTTTTTCTCTTTTAGAATAATTTGTCGCAATAAAACCATTAGAATTATCAAATATAAGTATAATTTGATAATATTAGCCATAAAGAGTTATAAGATGTCATAGAATACTGTAAATATAAGGACAAACGTTAAATTTGTAAATATTGGCGGCCATTTCGGCGGCCATCTTGGATTTCCCGCCATTTTGGAAGTGGGTATCGGTGTTAAAATAATCGATTAACCTTGTACTATGTTTGTGCCATGTTTGGTGCTTTTCTAAAAAAAGACACAATTCCCTCAATATACTGTACCATATTGCCCCCACTATCATCTACAGGAGCATATTGAAAAAATAAAGGTAAATAAATATCCAACAGTGCACGAAACATTCACGGTTTCCACAGCAGCTCAAGCACAATGCATATATGTATAATAACTATAATCATGATAAAGACTGCATAAATATACAGACGAAGTTACGAGTTACAAAATCGCGGATGCGTCATATCCTGAACACATGACATATATACGTCTGCGGTTGGTTGCAGGAGAAGGTGATACTTCGCTAGATTACAATAGGACAGGAATATGCAAACCGGTAATCATACACATAAAATCACAATATAGCACATCACTATGACAATCATTGGCAATAGAAACTGTAGCTTTGTTTGCTTTGCCCAGTAAATAAACTATGATCAGTTACAAATGGGAAAAAATAAAAAAACACATTAATACAAGAGTGAAGAAACGTTTACGTGTTTTATTAATCAAATAAATAGTTTTGCTATTGTCTGTTTGGTAGTTGAATTTAACTCATTTAATATCGATAATATTGAAAATGTCTGTTGAATTAGAAGGCAATTACGTCAATGTTTAGCATCAAATTACTTCAACCGAATATCGCATTTTCAGTAAATTAATTGGAATTTGATGAAAAACGAAGTATTATTCAATATTATTTGATACGTTTGCGCAAAAAAGGACGTCATGTAGTCGGAAAAAAATCCTAAATTGGCCGATCACGCTCTAGTTGTCTACTTTCTACAATATTATGATTTATTCTCCCCACCCCCTTTAAGGTGGGTTCCTTTCCGAAAAAAAGAATTATACTTGATTTCCCTGCACATACCTCCGCCATTTGCAGTTGAATAAACACATACTCTGGTACATTTTTGGATACGGTTTTAAATAAGAATTCCGCTATGACGACACAAACCAACACAATGGTGTGCACATCATTTAAAAGAGACGAAAAAACGACACACTTGGATTTGATGGCCGACTGTCTTTAAATCGTTCAAAACTTTTGCCTGTTTTCGTGCAATTCTTTGTTTTATGTAATTTTCAAATATATTCATATTTAATTATAAGTCACATTGACCAATGATTTATTTTCTCAACTTTTACTCTAAAAAAAAATGCCAAATATGACCCAAAACGTACCCAGACTTTTATTTCAACAATTAAAACAAACACTGCACATGCATACATGAAAGTTACGGCATCATGATCTGTAAAGAAACATCTTACATGCCATTTCATATAATTATATTTATAAACTCAAGTTATGCATATAATGCATCAGCGTATTTTATGACTAAGGTATTGTGCCACGATGTAGTTTGATTTATCTGCTAAGCATTCGAAAACCTAATTCCCTAAACAAGTCATTGTGTGAGGATTTAATATTAGCACGATCACGCATAAAACACGGAGCATGCTAAATCAAAGAGTGTATATTGACAAATTACTCATTAAAACTGCAAATGAAGACTCTATATGTTATGCGCATAAAATAGTGATCAATGTCATTTTTAACCTAAAATTTTTTAAATTAACACTTAACAAAATAATGACACAACTTTATGGCGGGACGCGAAAAAGGACTGTCAATATTTACATTTATCTTCGTAAACATTCCGAACATAGCTTCGCATTTTTTAAAAAAATCCGTACACTCTTCTGATCTGTCGTAAACTTTGGTTGATCGCGGTTTTCGATGGTTGATCGGACTTCTGAGGGCAGTTTGTTCAAAATGGGAAGGCAAACAAATCAAATGATTTATCATCAGAAAACCGACGATGTTAATTGTATTGATATTCATGCTTATGTATCTGTAAGGATTTATTGTATACCTGTCAGACAGCTATGTTTTTGCTTTTGATAAAAGTATAATATTATGCTCATTTGTCATGCCAGTAAATGTAAGTACATTATTATTTTTGTTTGAGCTACCATGAGGTTGCCCGTTTATTACCCCCGTAATGGGACTGGAGGGGTCGGGGTCATTCCGCTGCAAACCGCACATTAATAGCATGTATAAAAATTCAGCACATTTTGCAAAACATATATTGTCATATAATATTAAAGTCACTAATACATTTATTTAATATTCGTTTTACACTTGCATGTGTGCAAAAAAAATAAACATACTGTAAGAAAATCATATCTCACACTCAGGATAGTAATACGTTAATATTCACTATATATACTGGAAAATCGGTTCAGACAAAACGTACAAGCTGACCCTAACCGATATACCAGCATATAGCGAAATTGTTTTTTAATTAATGTTTTTCGCATTTCATAAGTTATGCAAACTTGAAAAAAACAACGAAACAAAAGCATTAAATAATTTATTAGTTTGTTCTTTTCGAGTTTGCATAATTAGCATATTATTTGTTTTCCTGTCAGCCGACTAGGATTTTGCATATGTTAACAATATGCTCATGTCATTACTTTCTATCTTACTGTCCTATCAATTAGCAAGGCTTCTGCCTTTGAGACTTGTGTTCATAGATGTATATTTTTCCACTTAATATATGCTTAATTATAATGTTTCAAAATTTGAATTATACTGTCACCACATGGCAGTAATAACCAGTCTGAATGTACCGGGTGGGATAAGAGCTAGAGGTAAACTGAGGTCCCAATCCGATATCTGTCATGTCCCTTCTAAACTGTATTGTTAGAGCTATCCTATTATGGGAGATAGTGCCTTTATGCATTTAATTTACATATTGGGGATAATTTTGATTTAATTTTAATTAAGAGTTTTGTTAATTTAGTTTAAATTATTAATTAATCTTACAATGTACATGATTTGTTTAATCTTGTTTTTTTAACCACAGTACCTTAGCTCATAAATGTGAAATAATTGTGTTACTACATACAACATACCGTGTATCTAAGCGTAATTAGTCGTTGTGGCGTAACATTTCTTCAATTTACTTGTAGAACTATTTTTGCAGCTTAGAAAGTTATTTTATCCAGCGAAAGGCGCACTTTTTTGTCATAAGGAGCTGAGTAGAAAGCGGAAGAGTTGTATGTAAACTTGAACTATTTGTGGTAATGTTTCATTACTTTAGCCAGTTGGGCTGATTAGAGGTAAACGATGCTATTCTACTACCTAATCACACTGTTTTCTTAGTAAATAACACCAATGTCTCCGAGATGTATACAATGCAATGCGATTTCCCATTGTCTGAATGCAGTGTTTGTGTTGGTGATTCAGAAGTCTACTCACGGACGCTGGATATATTCCCATTACGCACAAACTGAAGTAAAGTGATGAGTTTCGTGACAGATCGGATTTTATCACGTTTGGGAAAAGTACGAATGGAATAACAAGTTACATAATGTGCAAATGCAGCAATATCGAAGTGTGTAAGTGTTGTACACGTAAGAAGCGGCACTGCCTGTTACACAACATTTATAGTATTAATTGTATTAAATGACTGTCGTTTATTGTTTCAATGATAGTCAAAACTAGTATAATGTTTAGCGTCGCTTTTAACATTGTATTAGTCATATCACGACAGTGTCTACTAAAACGCTGTCACACTAGTGTAATATGCCGAAGACACATAGTATGACATCCAATCCAGTCACATTATACTAATACAGGGCCGACCAGACCTAGAACTTATTTTCTTACTGTCGAACGCCAAGCAAGGAAGATTCCAGTTCCATTTTCAAAGTATTTGATATAACACGGGATGAAACTCACGACCTTCTGCATGCGAGACAAACGCTCCTACGGTACCCAACTAGGTAATAGCCAGAATCGTGTTAACGATATTCACTATCAAAGAGATGTATCGAAGAGATGTATAATTGTATAATGGTTTATTGATTTCTTAAGTATTTGAGTCTAACATTTGACAGAAATATACTTTTTTACACATGCTGTGATTGTATTTGTTTAAACCAATATAAAACATTACGGTAATGTTGTTAAAAGTTACAATGAAATATTTCTGAAGAAAAGTATAAAGTGAATTTAACAATTCTCATTACCCTGGCACTACCTACTGTGGGATAACCTATTTCCTTTACACCGACATTGTGAGCTCCTATTGACTGGATTATAGAGATGAGATAAATATTATTTGAAATTGTATTACAAAGATTGATATAATAATCTCAAGTTTGATTCTAGATATCTGCTAAATTGAGAGTTAGAGATATGACATTAATCGCCTAGGCGTATCCGGACAAACCAGTCATATATTTGTTTTATTTAGACAAAATGCTTTGAAACTGGCTTGTTTGGCAATTCCAGAGCTTACCCATTATCAAGCATGCTTGACGCTAGAACGCTGTTGATACTGCTTGTTATTGATGTGATGATGATATTCTGAAAATGATTATTATGTTGAAAGTAAATATATTAAAATCGAATAGTGACGCAAATAAAGGAAAATAAAAACAGTTAAATATGCCTTCCCATCGTTAAATTGTTATTCAGTGTCACGTTTGTTTATAGTCTGAAACTGTAACGAAGTACTGACTGATTGCATTGTATTTTTATCTGAGAAAACATGTCCTTTTTACTCAATATTGTGGGAGTTGTTACTTAACTATCGCCAGAAACGTACAGGAATGCATCATTATACACAGTTTGTTGTAAAACATATATTGATATACACGTATCTGCAGTAATACGTAATATGTTGCTAAAACAGAATAATAAACCTAAATGTTCAATAGGTCATATGACACTGCAACTACATTAGTACAAAGTACAGACAATCGATACAGAGATTAGTTGTAACAGTAACAATGACATATACAGAGATTAGTTGTAACAGTAACAATGACATATACATTCTTAAAACGATTTTACGAAACGATGCAAGCCGAGATGTTTCTTAGCTCAAATTCTTAATTTCCCTAAATCTTTACTCAAACTTATTACCCATAAATGACCACACATAATTGAAGTTGGAACATATCCTTACTCATTAGTAAAAGATAACATGCGAACTTATCAATGCAAATTAAGTCATAACATTTAAAACATTTGAGCTGAGTAAAATCTCAAGTTGAGATGAGTAATGAAACTAGGACAAGATCAATAATACGTGGGAGTATGCCAAGACGGAGATAAGGTCACATTTCGAGCCACTGCTCACTTCAAACTTTGGATATGCATGTCATAAGCCACATGCAAGAAGGAAACAATGAGGGCCAGCTGTAAAAGGGTCAAATACAAAACACGCCGATTATGCCATTCTATCACTACCAATTAAAAAAACTCATGATTTGTGCGGAAAATGTGGTTTTGAAGGAAGTATATAAGGATAAAATAATATAAATGTATTCAAAAAATAAAATACTTATCTAAATTGATAATAAACATCTCATTAACATTAATGAATATAATCCAAAAAGGCTAATATATCAAATCCACTAAAAACGTAACAACATCGACATTTAAATTAGAGTGGTAAAATCGAAACGAAATCCCCATTCTAAAAATAGACAGCACTTAAATACTGTTTTGCGACCTTTGAATCACCGTTCGGATTTTTTCTGCAATGAAACATTTTACTACATGTAAATCAAACTAAAATGAAATAAAATTGAAAGCACGTGATTCATTCAATACGCCACAAAATATATTGCCATTTTAAGCGGGAAATCTATGTTTAATATAACGTAGGAGAATTTTCCAAGCAGGGAAGGCTCTTTGGGCATTAAACAAAAATAAATCTTGTTGACAATACATGGTCAATGAGTATGCACAGACATGGTTTACCTGAAATATTTGAAAATTACATTTCAGGTTGTATTCCCAGGTTGTGATTTTTATTACTGAACGTACCAAGTTACTTCTTCTGTATGTACGCATAATTGTCTATGTCACGATTATTCTGTATATTTCTGTTTTGATGACTGTACTTTGCATGCTACGTGAGTGTTTTTTTAAAGTGACAATGACTCATGATGACACGAAGCTTGTAAATCACATGACCATTTTAGTCAGGTGTAGAAGACAAATGATTTTCGACCGACATCCTAATTTAATCATGGTTTAAGTACGTGCCATTTCCACATGAAACTAACATCAGTGTCAATTAGTACCTATATATATAACTTAAGATGAAACTCCACTGTATGTCTCGTCTACAGATCTATTTCAGAAACAGACAACGCACTTATTATATTAAGCTGAATCAGATCTAATTGAAACGTTCATAAAAATAATATTTTTGACGTAAATGATACTTAAATATCTAAATGAAAATTTATCGTAAACATTCATTCCTATGATTGTAAAAATCATTTGTTATAGAATGTACAATATGTGTTTATATTTGTGTCATTTTTTACTTATTATATACATGTGTAGGCGATGATCTGATTGTTGAGTGATTTGATTTAATAGTTTTAAGGTTTTGATAATATATAAAACTCAAACGTCATTGCAACTTTATCATTTTGACACAATGCTGTGATTGGTATTAATTTGTTTTCGGTATTGATCCATGAAATAAGAAACGACATCTTATTTGTCTGTAAAGAAGTGTCGTATTTCTGGGAAATGACTATGCCTTTGTCTAGTGTGGTTATTGAAGCGTTATTTATTCATGCCAGATCAAAGTTATTGCCCAGTCACCACGATACGACCCATACATCATTCTGATGTTATAGAAATATATGAATATTTAATAATATTTGCCGTTCATTACAGATATTGAAATACAAAAAGCAGTGTTCGCAATACACGTCCAGTAAGCAGTGGTTTATACATTGGAGAGTCTGTCCTAGGAAATAGGCTCACCTCATAGCACAACATGTCAAAGCAGACGTTAACAGTGTTAAAAAGGCATCACATATACAGTTTATATCCACGAAATGATCGAATATTTAGAAATAAGAAAGAAATCCATGTAACTTTATCGGCGCAATATTTTACAACTGTTTACAGCACTTGTTACTTTCTAGAAATACTTGTATAAAAAAGATTGTCTATAAACAATTCTATTCGTGATTAATTTTAATGAAACTAATACCGGACAGTTTTCCGAACACACTTCGCGCATTAACGAAAATCCGAAGATTTGTTATTGCTATTTTCGGAGAATCTGGTGTTTTATATATCCAATACAATATTGTGAAACTATGTGATACTATTTTAGATGGGACCTACATGTTCTGTTTAAAACAGAATGACGTAGTTTCACAATATCTTTTTGAATTGATAGGATGCTCCCATTTGAACATATTACCTCGGATGTAATGTTCCTTGCTTAGAAATATGCGCATTTATTAGCCCCTTTTAGTCGGAAATTTTCGAAATTATGATATTTGTCGATGGATCATTTCCGTATTCAAGCATAAACGACCACATGTTTCTATACAAAACGTTCAATAGCTTTATTTGTGTCATTGCAGTAAAACAAACAGAGTTAAATACTATATTCCAATATATCAAATTCGTATTCGAGATGTCTTGTTAACGATGACTATATATATATTCAACAGTTCAAGTTATGTGTGATAAAAAAACAATGAGAATTTGTTTAATAATATTGTTTTAAAAAATAATTCAAGTCCCCAATTTTTTCTGTCAGGGTAGTAATATTTATAAAAAGGGACTATCAAAGTACTTCTTTCCCTTCTTTCGTGTTAGTTGAGGTCCTTGGCTAACCAACCGTGGCTACGTAACTTCCTTGTCGCGTTTCGTGATGTTGGTTAAAACATCACATCGAGTTAACGAAATAAAAAGAAAACATAGACAACAGCACCTTGAAAACACTTAATAAAAGAATAACATATGAAATGAAACTGCATTTACTGCTGACTTGGCAAAGTAAATCATATACAATATTTTATGTAATAACATGTGATAAATGCAAACATAAAATTTAAATGATATTTATTGCCGAAAGTGCCACGAAATTATGTGCATTATGCAATTATACATGTTGTCAGAGAATTGTGTTGTAATGTATGTCTTTAGCTAACGCGCCATTAATTTTGATGCGTTTTTTTGGTTGATAACCATGGTTGAATAATGCATTTTATGTATGAATGTTAAGAACGTACTTATTAATTCAATAGCTTGTTTAGGTCTATTCTCTTATGTTATAAGAGCAAATATGATCACTTATACAATCCAATCTCTTCATGCATGTCCTGTCTTTGACTAAAGAATAATCAGTGTGTGCTTGAAGTTCATTAATTTCAGAAAATTATTTTATATTTATGTTGTTGATTTTTTTGCATACATGTATTTAAATCATTGTGTGTTGTGCATATACATAAACAAGATAATTAAAGAGTTACAAACATAAAATATTACAATCATTGTGTTACATTATAAAATTAAAAAACACTTTTTTTTTATTTAATTTTAATAGATATGTAAAACAGTGTTTAAAAAAATGTTAACATTTTATTACACAGATTAGACCACCAGCATCGAACAATTATTTAAAAGTCAATAGTTCGATGATAACTGTAAAATAAAAAGGGGTAATTTTATTAAAAAAAAGAAATAGTTCTAAAACAAAAAAAAATCAACAAAAGAATACCAAAGAAAACATTGACGTTATCGAGTACGAATTTGATATTGTTAATATAACGCACTGGAAAAAACAACTTACTGCCAAACCTATTCAAAACTGCAAAATAAGTTAATATTAAACTTTTTTATAAACAGCATCATTTTCATTTAAATTATCTAACCTTCAGAGGAATTATAATAAGAAATATATATATATATACATTGCAAGGCATTTCCAGTAGAACTGAACAAGTAAAATTTAAGGTAATGTGAGGGAATAAAATGCTTTTAGTATTGTTCTCATATATTTTATTCTGCCGATTCGGTTGGGTTAATCAACGGTGTATATATTTTTTCTTTTATTTCATTTACTGTTACTGCACCATGTTTTTCCTTGCTAACACTATTTAGCCTTGAGACAACAGATAGAGTACAATATAATATGATCTTGCCTGAATGCTGCTGTATCTGCTCGTGATTAAGTAGTCTGTTCAGGGACAGTTACTATATTCATATTACACTGACTGATTCGTTTCCTCATAAATTCTATCTGATTTGGATTTTATCATGTTTAAGAAAAATACGGATGGAATAATAAGTTGAAAAAAAAGCCAATGCAGCAAACAAATGTGTTGCTTGAATGATTTACTTTTAAAGTAATTAAAGTATGTCTTTCACTTGTTGTCTTTGCCATTTCACATGTTAAGAGCAGGTGTATGCTCTGGATCAGGTCAACGATATTCCCTTTACTAAGATGTTTATTGAATTCATTGATTGTAAAAACATATTTACTTTAGTTTTGTTACTTGATTTCATTCTATTTGTTTTAATATATCAGGATTCCAGCCAAGATGATATGTATCTGGCATTTTCTTTTAGTTTGGGCTTAGTATGTGTCCGTACATTTTGTTATTTATCTTGTAAATTTTTATAAGTTAGTAATTACTTATATAGTTGACAAATGCACTCATACTATTCATCTTCAAACTAAATTGGTATAGTTACACAAGCATATATATATAGCATTGGAATTAAAATGTCCTGATTGTTAAAACGAAAAGGGCATATTAAACCTGTTTAAACGATCACTTGTAGTAATAAATCGCTTTTCTTAAGTAGCCAAATTTGCTGTTTACCACTTTTATGCATTCAAATTAACCTGTATTAAACAACAACCTGTCGTAAAAGGCCAATTTGCCGCTTCCTTTGATTTGTGTATTAAGACAATATAAACAATCCATTTGAATAATGGCGTAATAAGGTGTCTTATTATACATATAAGCAGGTCATTTAGTAATAAATAATACACGAGTAAAAACAAACACAAAATCGTAAAGGTTCAGTTGATGTCATAAACGGGAATGATATGGTGGTTTGTTGATAATGGCAACGTTGATTGACGAGTTTCTGTAGCTGGGTAATAGAACACGTGCATCTGTCACCAACGTTACTGTGGCACCGGAATATACGTAAATAACCGGTTGTAAGGTATAAAACCGACACTTTTACAATTTTTATCTTACACAAAAATAAAACACAAATAAAAACTCTATCTAGCATACACACCATTAATACACACACGTTAGAACATGTCTAGGTTTTGTAAATTCAGTTTAAAAATATGCATAAACATAACAATAATCTCATAACGACCAACTTTACTATTGCATGACATCCCATTTTTGTTAATACAATATTTTGGTAAAAATAGTATTAACAGATTACCAGATCGCTTCTCGTAAAATGATAATTTGAATCTGCATCATATTTCTAATGGACAATGTTCGCCGTCAAATCAATTTGAAAAGAAAAAATCTAATCAAAATGTTTAAATTTGCTACATTACAAAACGCTGCTGGCAAAGCAATGTTTGGAACTAAAATAATTTCAGTTTGGTTTGCAAAGATTTAGAGCGACAATTAGTGCAAGGATATTGGAAAAAGAAACATCAATTGATTATAAGAAAGGCAATAATGCATTCATGCATAACCACGTTAAAGGTTGATATTTGCGGAAGACAGGGCAGGTTAGCTCAGTCGATGACACTTAATTACAAAACTCCCGCTGGTCTCTAATCTATTATGCATTTTGTTTCTAGGCAGCAAAAGCAATTCTAATGAAGCATTTCGATTTTGTTGATTGCAAAAACGCTATATTACGAATGAGAACATTGCATAAAGCATGGGTTTTAAGCTTCATTATAAACGACTTAAAAGATATCTATTGTTCGCTAATGCTCCTAAAGCACCTGGCAGCAATGACAACAACATTTAAACACTTTAATTGAGAAAGGTTATTAAAGTAAAAGCCGTATTCAGAACTATCTTCATAACTGTTTTACTCTTAAAATTATGTTTGCAGGGGCACACATAAATATCTTTTGTCATTAATCCTTCGTATACATATAGTTATGTATGAAAAACTTGACTTTTCTTGCAATAGTTTTATAATTGTCTGATTCTGATTGATACGTTCGTACCGAAATTAGAGTGGAAAGTATAATGATTCTCATTAGTTATAGAACGACACTGTGCACCACACAATATTGTAAGTGAACGTTGAACATGAAAAGTTGGAAAACACTTTCTTAAATGGATGCATCGATTCCAAAGTATATGTCAACTAAACCAAAGGTATTACTTCTAAAATGACAATTATTTAACAATTATAAGGACAAAATCTCTTCAAATATTATTTTTTAATATCCAAATAAATAAGATATGTTGACAGTGTTCATAGTGTTTATTATTGAGTGTACAATAAATTGTAATTAAAAAAATGGAATGTTATCGAAATAGTTTACGCAACATATGACTGATGTGAATAATGGACAAAACATTAATTAACTTGTTATCTCCATATGCAATATTTTCTAGATAGAATAGGAGCATGTCCTATAATTTACTTTTCTTAAGCGCTCATACCATTTTCAAATATAATCGCCGGCAAGAAGATAATGTTAATGTAACATGTCGGCTATCAATTTATCTAAGTATTTAAATTATAAAATAACATTTAAACAAGTAGATTTGTAAGTATAATTATCGTAAACTATTCTATTGTTGATTACATAATACGTGTATAGACTTAAATGACGGTGTGTTATAAAGTGCTAAATATCTTTAATCTGGTAGTTGTGTGATAGATTATAGCAGTTAAATAATCTCTATGTAAATTATCATGAATTGATAAAACTTGCTGTCTGTGTTCAGTTTATCCATGTGTAATTTCAAGGGCAAGAAAAACTACAACCAGATCCAGCTTGTGGCTTTCTTTATATCGGAGTTGACGAGTTCAATTAAAAAAACCAATGGCCGGGAGACTCAGGCAGCGACACATGTAAATGTCAAATGGCATCGACTATACACTCAAATGTTAGCTTCTGACATGAATTGCCAGAAAGATAACAAGAAAAAATCGTTTTATATATTATTCAGATGTTACTTATTCCTCCAGGGACACGATTTAGACGATGATAACACACAGATTTGACCAGAGATTCTGGATGATGAAAATATATAAAAAACTTCTTGAGTGTGGATACACTTTTTATTGGTTCTGACAATGAAAATTTCAGGTCTAAAAAACAAAACAATGAATAATTAGTGAGAAACACTCAGATTGACATATGCCGGGTTGAAAAGATACAGACGACACTTTTTTAAGTATTTTACTTTCTGTGATGATTGTGATAATCTGGTGTTTGAAATACATTTGCTATAAACAAAAGATAAAACAACAATATCAACAACAGGAGCCATATGATGTAAAGGACAGAGCACCAAAGCAGCTAGACATAATTAATATACTGACTAAATACATTATAGATGTTACAACAGGAATCCCCGCAGTAGAACGTTTTGTATTAAAATGCATAATTGGGGAGCTTCAATATGACGTTTATTTCAAGTTCCATTGCATAGATACTGGATCGGCCAATCCCTCTATAGGTTGACTGACGGATACGACTTAAGCATTTTCACAGTTTTCTACGTTTATAGTTTTGATATTTACATCTACACTTAAATGAGGTAAATGTAGAGATTATTGTATCTGCAGCTCGTCTTGCTTTGGTCCTAGTATCTATTCTAGATTTGCGTTTTTAACTACTAATGAGATAATCTAATAGTAAGACTTGATAATCTAGGTCTTATGTCTTATAATTGGTATATTACGTGGGGAGACTGAATGGTATACTTGTAACATCAATATCAACGTCAGAAGATGTTGTTCTAATTGGTCGGTGCTCGACTGACAGGACGAAAGATTTCAAGTGGTATATTAATCATCATGGAAAATGTGACCAATCGGGGGATACGAATTATACGGTCCCAGTATTGATAGTCAGGCACGCTACCGACTGAGCTAACTGGGTCCGTCTTAATCGAGGGAGAGATATGGTTTGTAGATATATTGTGTTAATGAATACCTTTGTTATAAAATTACCAACAATCATCGGCTTAACTCATTTTTTTCTCCAGATTTTGACATCCCAGTATTATAGCATATGTCAAAGCATGAAATATATTTTAAGAAGCAAATATCAACTTCAAGAGTAAATATATCAACTTGTTTATCATAGGCATACATTTTCCCATCATGAATTACAAAGTGAATTTCTGATATAACTACTTTGCAACAAATCACATAAATATATACGTTCGATAGGACTTGGAATACCTTAACAAGAAAACGGATGGCTAATATATACAAGAATAATACATCATTATTAATGTATACGATATCAACACAGATATCATTGCATAAATGATTTATTAATTTCCTGCAACTTGGTCACAAAGCAAATGCAAGTACCATTTATTGGAGGACCGAAACTATTACATATGGTATGACAAGTTATTAATAGCACACACGTCACTTCAAAGTCGTGAAAAACTCGAATGCAGCCACTTTTTTCTAACAATGTTGTTGCTGTCGATGATGAATAAATTGATGGACAATGGAAAATAAAACTCTGTTTAATCAGGTTAACATTTCACGTCACATTGAGTTACAGGACTATCACAGTTCCAATACTTTATTTATGCGTTTCCAATTGAAAGAACAAATGACATTTATTTTTGTTGTTGTGTTAATCCTATTAAATTAAAATTATGTTCACTACACATGGCCGGGACCAATTGCTCAGTCGGTTCGCGTCTGACTATCAATTCAATGGTCGTGAGTTCAAATCCCCAGCACGGCAACAGTTTCCATGATGATTGATATACGACATTGTGTCTCATTATCATTCGTCTCTCACCACTGATTCAAGTTGGAAAGTTATCAGTTACTTGCAGAGATGGGGTGTGCTCGAGTACTGGTTAATCCTAGGAAACAGTGGTTAGGTTAACTGATCGTCTGTTAGCCCTCGATGGCATAAAAATGACGCTAAATATTCAATCAATCAATCACTACACATGGAACATAAAATTCTAATACTGTGATCTACCAAGATTATCAAGTTAATAAGGTCTTAAGTTAAAGTTAACCATGCACTCTGACTTCATCCAATGGTTTGGTCTCATAAAAGAGATGGCTATTAGAGTGAATGTTTGTTTGGGTTTTCTACGAAATTGGCTCATTTATAGTGTTAAGCTGCAATATTTGGTGGTAGTGTAAATCTTAATCAAGAAAGATAAAACAACCGCGCACTCAGTACTAAATGCACGCATTATATCAAAGCCCGACCATGTTCCGGTTGTCACGGCCAAATTCAAGGCAAATATGGTGTGCTTAATCATGATTTTGGGGTTTAAATGCACTAATCTATATCATTATGCATTGCCATTTGCATATATAAAAAAGTCTTAAAACTTACATTATATAATTTCCTGTGATGAAAGAATATATATAAGCATGTACAATGAAAATGGAAATGACAATCTGAATTAAAAAATGACTTGTCGAAAATAAAAGCATTAGATACTGCTTATTTGCTGTTCAGTATTAAATGCAATATCTGCAGTCTACGTGTTCCGAATAAGTTTCAGACAATTGTATTTACCATGACTATCTTTGCTATCAAAACATTTTAAAACACGTTGTTGGTCTAATTAGGTAAGAAACTATTGTCGTTCAAATAACAAGTAATACAGAAGCAAGCATGGAATAGTTCACAGTATGCAATACTATGTCTCAGAGTTGACATCAATTCGAAGAAGTGTTAGCTTTGGTATTTATTTCAGTAAAACAAATTATGCAGTACGGACCATATGTACAACAGGCCAAAATTTAATATTTTAAATTCATAGGTTTCTTTAAGTAGAACACAAACGATTTCACATGAAAGCTACAAGTACTCGTACATGTATACTTATTTTACTTGTTTGCTTTCTCCGGTTCAAGCAGGTTAAGATTTCACAACATATATAGTTACAGAGTAACACTGTTGGGCTCCAACGTTAATTTATTCATATCAAAGAATATAATTTTTTTGAGGATATTCAGCACATATGTAAATAATTAAAACATAAACGAATACCATGGTCTTCACTAGGATATAATTATCAAGTTAATGTAATCTTAAATAAATGTTAATCATGCATTCCAATTTAATGCTGATTCCGGAAGTTTTACCCACTGTGGCATATTAGGAGTATGATTCATTCATATTAGAATCAATCTTAACAATATTCTTGACTTTTGTCCAGATAACCAAGTTTATGTCACTTGTTTAAGCAACTAATACATCATTCTTATGTTATAAAGGCTGATGAATATTTGATAAGTCGTGATCAAACTTTCTAGGATTAGAATGCAAATATAACATGACAGCAAATAAATCGTGCTTGTAATGTTGATTAGTTTAACAGTCTTTGGTAATATGCCTTCCTCTATATCTGTACTTTGTTATATTATATGAAGATGAAAATGCATTTTTCTTCATGTAGGCAAAAAACATTACTACTGCCGATGGCCAAACTTAAACAAATTCGAAATTCTAATAGCAACTATAGAAAATTGTACTGTTTTTAACTTAGCTAAATTTATTTATATTGCTTTCATATTAAGAACATAACCTGATGAAGAGATAAGAAAATCAAATAAATATTGTTCTTCTTGGTAAATCTGATCTAGGTTGATGATATAGGTATAACAAATGATAGGTTTAATTGTTCATGTTGTCACTATATTCATATATTTATGTTATTTGTGTAGGCTATAAACATGTTGTATGTTTACTTTCTGAATGAAGAAATTTGTATATTTCTCAGACGACTGTTCATGTCAAACATGCAAGCCTAATACAGTGATAAAACACACTGTGACATATCAATTGTAATCGTACTGCCTCTAAAATAATTTCTTATAATTTCATAACACCTATATGTTGATAAAGAAAATTTTGCTTTTTAAAGTAATAACCCTGACATTAACATGATTTGAAAAAATATGAGTTATTTATAAGCCAATAACGTTAGTTGTAAAGGAGTTATTCGCATTAACAAGATACAAGGCTATTTAGATTAATAAGTCGTTGTGCAGTCTCAATTTGTTTATTACCCATACTCAGGGTACATCATGACTGTATTGGTATTTTCACATCATTGTGGGCACAGAAATTGTTAAACACATGCGTTCGTTAAATGCACTACCGATGGAAACAATATAAGGGAAATCATATATGACCTGTCTCGCTTTGATATTCTTCGGTTATGATGACAGGTTCAAGCTCTTCATATAAGGCAACCAGCCGTCTTCAATAAATTGAACGGAGTTGTGGACTTGAAAGGAAAACTGTTCCATATCAAGTTATTAAAAAAACTCTTTTATCAAGTAATTAGGAAATATTTCTTAACACGTGATTAGAAAAAAACGTCTTTTAAACAAAAAGAAAAAAAATGTAGTTATCAAGTGATAAGGAAAACTGTTCTTTATCAAGTGATAAGAAAAAACGTCTTGATCAAATGATTAGAAAAAAAACACTGTTCGGAATTATGTTAAGCTTTACATTTTCATGGAGTATTTATTGATGCATAGATACACATTCAATTCGAAATGAAACAACTTTTGCCCTGGAAAGTACTTTATAGAAGAAAACAACTCAAAAAATATAACATGTATTCAATAACAGGTGGCTACACCCAAACCAAACAAAACAATTTAACTATATGTATAATAATGAGTATAATATAATAAGTAACACTATCCAGCACATTATAAACAAATCTTAAAGATTACAGTTACTTAAATACATTTTTAGGAAAATAATTAAATAACTATGTATTGTTTAAATTTCCCGTCATCTTGTGGGCATGAGATTAGTCGAGGAATCAAGTTTAAAATAGTTCACATTACAGACAATAAATACATTTACGACTTAAAACCGCTGTGCATCGAAACAAAATGTAATCTCTAATAAAGTGCATGCTTACAACATTCATTTAAACGATACAAAATAACAAAACTGTGAAATTCTCTTACTAAGAATTACGGAATTAAAAATAACCAAAGCGCTGATGATCATTAGAATGAATGTAAATAAACAAATATGATATGTGAGACAATACATTATAAGTTATAATATCTTCCAGAAGTTATTGTTAAGTTTCCTTGTTGAATATAAGTTAAATTAGCTTTAGTGTTATGAAATATTCATAGAGATAAAATATGTTTATTCATCAATAGCCATTGATTACTAGAATAAAGATATATTTCATTGTTTCAGTTTAAAACGATATCAAAATACTCGTGTTTCATGTTTAATACATTTTACAAAAAGGAAGTGATCATTTGGAAAGCAGATTTTTTTTTATTTTAAAAAGTTACCTCCTAAATATTTATGTTATACCATAAAAAATGGATTCATAACAAAGCAATTATTTAGAAAAAACGACATATGCCGAGACGATTGATTTGACAACATCTTTCTACAGTTAATCCTGCAGTCGCTTTGTATTTCATAATGGCTTCAATTATTCAAGGACTTGAATGTATTAAAGGATAGGAAACTTTCATCTTTTGACTAAGTGTTAGTGATTTCTTTTACATAAACTGTAAGTTGTATGTAATCTTAGATGGTTAAATATGTTTCGATCTCGCAAAATGATCTTGAATTAAAGATTTTGAGGTTTGAAGGAAATTTCATCGTAATTTGTCGTTATTTAAGCTACAGTATATACATTTTGTAATCACAAATACTTCAACATCTTTAAACACAATTTTATGGGAGTGGTATTGTTTTGAAGACAATTTCATTCTGCAATGTAAAAATTTTGATTCCATAGAAGACTGGAAGTTAAGATAATTGAAAACGAGATATTGAGAGATTTTACGTGAATACGCGAGCGTTTACAAAATCTCAGTCAGCTGCCTTTCATTCTCTATATAATTCATTGACTTGTTCAAGTTATTGTTTAACAAATCTTATATTAATAATTTATGAACTACGTCTTGCGGTTGATAATTAGCTTGTTGCGTGCTGAGATAACATGACAGATTTGTAAAAATCAATAATCATTTCTGAAGAAGAGTGTAATTTATCCGCACTTGCATGACAAGATGGATGTTTCAATCAATCATATAGGAAAACACTTTTATAATCAATATGTTGTTTAGAATACGAATAACGTAATTATGAATATAAGAAATTTTAATAGTAAAATGCCCCAAAATCGAGCTAAACCTCAGTTCGCGGCATTTTTTCTCTCGAAATTCTTCCGAGTTTTTTTCAGTGCACACGCTACAAAGATACTTGACCATGCAAACCTGTTTAGTATATTTATGGAGAGTTGAAACTTTACCTGAAAAACACTATTTCCTAATAATGACCATTAAAACAGCTCGTTTTTGCAATCAAAAATTAAATTATAAATTTGAAATGTATTCGTTTGCTTTTGTTGTCATCTTGTTAATTGCGATCACATGACGGAAACGGAAATATCAATTTATTCCAAGAGAAAAAATATCATCAATAATGATAATCGGAACTAATTTACACGCGTCTTATTCACTGCATTATATAATTTATACGGTTATCAAAAGGTAAACTATGCGTAGGTCCTCAATGGAGCAACACAGAAAACACAGAAAATAAAACTTTTACCTGCTATGTGTTAAAATATCTTCATGTCTTCAAAATATTATTTAACCAATAGTATTCAATGTGTTGTAACATTTAAGTCACGTGATTAAAAGTGCCCGTTTCTCTGACGTCATATCCGTGGATTTGAGATTGTGTAAAGGGTGCCATATCTATTCACATGGCTGATTTTTGACTAAAATTAAAGGGTTGATTTAGTTCATGATATTAATTGAATCACTATTTAAATGGAGGATACAATTATTTAGGCAAGTAAGTAATAGTTCCTTTTGAAATTCATTGTTTATTGTTTTGAATCAAAGCGTTAGCGTACCAAACTATGGTAGTGGGATGATATATTATTTTAATCATATCTGAATAAAAGCATGTCAAATGATATGGTGATAGAAGATTCGAACCAATTATATGAATATCCTAGTTCTATGTATCAAGTGTTAGCTCTATTCAGTCTTCATTAAAATGCCCTTATCTTCTTTCGCAAATCGATATCTATATTTAGATTTCTATCCAATAATATGATGCCGGGGAGAAGAGCGATGCTTTGTGTAACCGTAAACCAGCTTTAAACTCCCCAGTGGCAGTTCTGCTACATGTCATTCCAACCGATGACCTTTTGTCACTCCCTCTATATATTTGTTTGTATATTTGTTTGTATATTTTATGAATGTTTGATATTTGTTAATTATGTTTGCTTGGTTTTGTGACTATTTCCATCGATTGATACGTTTTCTATATGCCCTGTATATCCACATCTCGTAAATTTACTTACACGTCACTTTTAAATGGTAATTTTAAAACTTGACACCTTTTATTACATAACACAGTAGGTTTATTGTAATACAAAATAAATGTACATTTGTATATTTTGTATATGATGGAAAACAACACAACAAAATGAAAATATGTATATAATAATTTAGTTCGATAGATAACATTACAAGATAAAACACCGACGGCACTTTCATACTTTATTAAACACTGTTCCACATTAACTGTCTGTAAATTTTGTTATCCAGCCCATGGCAGTCATATTATACGACCTAGGAGATACAAAATTAGTCTGGGAACACATAGTTTATGATATGTTTGCGTACATTATAGTTAAATGGGAATATTTAGAGTTAACAACATTACCTCAAGTAGAAATTAGTAACTACATTCATCAACGGTTAATTGTATTACTGGTTATTGATATCTCCCTTTGGATATATAACGTCCGTATTGTTACATATTACAATAACTTTGTTTCGAGAACACCATTTGCCTTCATGGAAATATCGAATATTTTACTAGACGCAATTTCAGATGTAAGTACTGTGGCAATACCTTTTGTAGCATTCACGACTTCAGAGGACTGTCATTGACCATTGTAGCAATCACGACTCTAGAGTACCGTCTTTGTTATTTGTAATTATCACGACTTTAGAGTACTGTCCATGTCCTTTGTAGAGATCATGACTCTAGAGTACTCTCTTTGCTCTTTGTAAAGATTACGACGTTAGAGTACTGTCCTTTCCCTTTGTAACAACCACGATTCTTGAGTACTGTTCTTACCCTTTGAAACAACCACGACTCTAGAGTACTGTCTTTACCTTTTGTAACAAACACAACTCAAGAGTACTGTCTGTACCATTTGTAACAAACACGACTCTAGAGTACTGTCGTTGCCCTTTGTAACACACACGACTCTAGAGTACTGTCTTAACCCTTTGTAACAACCACGATTCTAGAGTACTGTCTTTGCCCTTTGTAACAAACACGACTCTAGAGTACTGTTTTTGCCCTTTGTAACACACACGACTCTAAAGTACCATCTTTACCCTTTGTAACACATACGACTCTAGAATACTGTCTTTACCCTTTGTAACAAACACGACTCAAGAGTAATGTCTTTTCACTTTGTAACACACACGACTATAGAGTACTGTCTTTTCACTTTGTAACAACCACGACTCTAGAGTACTGTCTTTACCCTTTGTAACAAACACGACTCTAAAGTAATGTCTTTTCACTTTGTAACACACACGACTTTAGAGTACTGTCTTTTCACTTTGTAACAACCACGACTCTAGAGTACTGTCTTTACCCTTTGTAACAAACACGACTCTAAAGTAATGTCTTTTCACTTTGTAACAACAACGACTCTAGAGTACCGTCTTTACCCTTTGTAACAAACACGTCTCTAGAGTACTATCCTTTCTCTCTGAAACAACTACGACTCTTGAGTACTGTCCGTACTCTTTGTAACCAACACAACTTTAGAGTACTGTCTTTTCACTTTGTAACAACCATGTCTCTAGAGTACTGTCATTACCCTTTGTAACAAACACGACTCTAGAGTACTGTCTTTGCCCTTTGTAACACACACGACTTTAGAGTAATGTCTTTGCCTTTTGTACCACACACGACTTTAGAGGAGTACTGTCCTTTCACTTTGTAACAACCACGACTCTAGAATACTGTCTTTACCCTTTGTGACAAACACGACTCACGAGTATTGTCCTTTCCCTTTGTAACAACTACGACTCTTAAGTACTGTCCGTACTCATTGTAACAAACACAACTCTAGAGTACTGGCTTAACGATTTCTAACCATCAAGACTCGAACTTAATGTCCTTGCTCTTTGTAACAACTTGCTCTTGTAAACGACTTGCTCTTGTAAACGACTCTAGAATACTTTCCTTCCCAAGTCAGCGTTCAATAATTTGATTTCGGAGAAAATGCGTCAACTATATATGCGGGTTGCCATATTTCCCTTGGTATATCAAGGCGTGAAAAAACGGACATTGTTATATTGTAAATGTATTATTTCTGAAAGTCATATATCTACATGATATGAAATACCCAACTGGCGAGGATGTGTGCACGCGTAGACCAGGTATAAGCTCCTCCCCGCCCATCCCAGGTGGAGGGGTTGACCTTTCTAAGTGGTTACTCATGTTGTCTTTTCTTGCGGGCATGTTTAGTAGTTATATATTATATTGATGTTGTTGTGGTGTCTGTGTATATAATAGCTATGAAAATCATAGCGCGTTTTATAACTCGAGATAAGGGCAGCGTGTATTGTATAATCAGTTTTTATCGCAAGCCTCACCGCACTTACACAAGCTCTGTGGGAAGCATCACCGATTAGCTCGTCAATGTTTGGTCAGTTACCGGGCCAGTGGAGATCCTTTATCTTAGTTACTAATCTAGACACTCTCGGACCGCACAGGTCTTATCGCTAGCCTTTTCACACATACGCAATTAGCTCTGCTGGGAGCATGACGGATTAGCCCGTCGCTGATTGGTCAGTTACCTGGTCAGTGGAGATAATTTGTCTCAGTTATAACTCAAAACACTCTCGGAACACACGTAGTTATTTGTTACCCCCAACCACCCCCTGCTCCACACAGATCAGGTATATGGTCCATAATTCCGTTTAGATTTTTAACATATATGTTGGAGTGGCGTATTCTATCGAACCCTTCACATTTCTTTTCTTTTTTCGGTATTATTTGAATATTTGCAATATATGTTATTGATATTATGGCACATGTGTGCCTTGCTTCTGAAGATGTAATGTATAAAACATTTATGGCATATGTGTGTCGTTCTAATAATGCATAATGATAACCATGTTTTATGACACATATGTGCTTTACATATATTGCATAATAATAACTGGTCACAATGTGACCCATTCAATGCATCCTTAGTTCAGTTGTTTTTTCAAACCCTTTGCAAGATTTATAAATGGATTTATGTTTCCTGGTGGACATATATTTGTTTTTTCTGGAAGGGGCATAACTTTATGCTTAATATGTATACTAGTACACCAATGTGTTACATTGAAACTTATTTCACGTTCACGAGAATTTATATACGAATGATAGAATGTATCTTACATTCAAAACGTGTATAACACAACAATATTATTTAGCTAATATTTCTGTCGGTTTCTGCTATACTATAACCTGAGGCCCGTATAGCATTCTGGGTTTGACTAACCCATAAATTTGTATTTGGACCGAAACATCATGTAATATTTGTAAATTAAAGGCCTATTGCTTTGTATTTAGTATACTGTATTATATTTTAGTGATAAGTATACTGTTTTATATTGCATTATATTTAGCTCTTATATACTGTATTACAGCAGAGTTAGTTGTATTGTAATTTGAAATCTGCTGAATTTGTATTACACCACATCTAGTATATATTGAGTTTCTACTTTATTGTATTATTCTGTATTGTATTTGGTATATTGTATTGAGTCACTGGACTTTTAAATAGTGTACAATGTTGTATTCTCTTTAGTTCAAAATTATATTGAAAGTGTAATTTATTGCAATATTTTTAGACTAGTATATTACAGTGTGTACATTATGGTAATATTGTATACCCAATATGGTAATATTGTATGCACAATATGGTAATATTGTATGCACAATACGATATGTTACATATGTGATACATGTTTGTGTGTATATCAGTCTATAAAGATCACTTATTTTCAAATTTTAGATATATAGAACACTAAGTACAAGACGTTACATAAATGACTATAAAGAACACTTAGTTTCAGATGTGAGAATATTGTCCACAAAGAACACTTAGTTTCAGATGTGAGAATATTGTCCACAAAGAACACTTAGTTTCAGATGTGAGAATATTGTTTATATAGAACACTAAGTACAAGACGTTACATCAGTATCTATCAAGGACACTTAGTTTCAGATGTGAGAATATTGTCTATAAAGAGCACTTAGTTTCAGATGTGAGAATATTGTCTATAAAGAAAACACTAAGTACAAGACGTTACATCAGTATCTATCAAGGACACTTAGTTTCAGATGTGAGAATATTGTCTATAAAGAACACTTAGTTTCAGATGTGAGAATATTGTCTATAAAGAAAACACTAAGTACAAGACGTTACATCAGTATCTATCAAGGACACTTAGTTTCAGATGTGAGAATATTGTCTATAAAAAACACTTAGTTTCAGATGTGAGAATATTGTCTATATAGAACACTAAATTTCAGTTGTTTGAACTATATCTATATAGAACACTTATTTTCCAACGTGACATCAGTGTCTATCAAGGACATTTAGTTTCAATTGTTGGAACAGTGTCCATATAAAACACTAAGTTTCAGACGTTGTACATCAGTGTTGTTAATGATCACTCAGTGTCAGATGATAAATACTTTATAAGAAACACTAAGTTTCAAAAGTTACAACAGTGTCAGTAAGCAACACTGCGTTTCAGAAACAACAGAAGTGTCAGATGTTGCATTTGTACAACAGTACCTGCAATGAACAGTTTCAAATGTTACAATCTAGGGGTCGTGAGTTCGAATCCCCCGCCCGGCAACAGTCTCCGTGATGATTGATATACGACATTGTGTCTAAATATCAGTCGTCTCTCACCACTGATTCAAGTGGGAAAGTTATCAGTTACTTACGGAGACGGGGTGTGCTCGAGTACTGGTTAATCCCAGGAAACAGTGGTTAGGTTAACTGATCGTCTGTTAGCCCTCGATGGCATAAAAATTACGCTAAATATTCAATCAATCAATCAATCAATCAAATGTTACAACTGTGCCAACAGAAAACTGCAGTGTCTACAAGACAAGGAACAAACGTTCCATATGTTATAAAATTGTGTACAAGGAACACTAAGTAACTGTCAAATTTGTACGATTCAGTCTTCCCATCGGATCACTTCTGTGCGTAAGATATTGTATAGATAATATAGTAATATCGTATGCACAATATATTAACATTGTATGCATGATATTGTAATATTGTATGCACAATATATTAACATTGTATGCACGATATTGTAATATTGTATGCACAATATATAAACATTGTATGCACGATATTGTAACATTGCATGCACAATATTGTAATATTGCATGCACAAATGGTATAGATGTGAGGAGTTTCTCTGACGTTACTGTCATTACCAGTCCTTACTGTACACAGTATTTATACACATTGTTAGGTGACCAAACGAAGGTGAACAAGGTACTCTCGTTGGTCATACACACAACAATTTTTTTATCAGTATGGCAATAATACAATTATGTTAATAATGAAGTTTAAGAATGAAGTTAACACAAAATAATCAAAACTCTATTTATCTTACGAACAAGATATACATGCACTTCTGGTGTAAACAAAGTAAAACATGTGTTTCTCGGAAATTCGTCATGGTAACGCTTTTACTTCCGGCCAAAAAATATTCATTCCTGTAAATGTAAACAAAATGTACATCATGAATAATATTTACGTTTGTAACAGGAGAATCATGATAATTATGATAGTATGTGTTCGTCTGTCTGTGTGTAGGTGTATGTCACTGTAACGTTTACAATGTTTTGAGATGTAACTAAGATCTGTATTCATTGTGTTCGTTTTCCAACTGTTTCCCTATTTAAAATCTATATAGTAGAGTGTATTACAAAACACCCGAGATATATTTTTAAACAGTTCTTGATCGTGTCTTTTGTTGGGGGTAGACCAACAGCATGCCGGTTATAGGCATACGTATACGTAATAGGAACAGAAAGTAACATAAATATTTCTTAGAGAAAATATATAGTCACAGAGGTATAGTATTATATAGACTGAGTATAAAGGATGTTTGTATTTAAACGAATATGTCACACATAAATACATTAAAACACGTGTGTCTGTGTTATGCGACTTGATAATTTGTTTGATATTTAAACACTATAATATCCATGTATATACATTTGTATAATAAAAACACTCATGTTTGCATTTATTTTACGTTTAGATTATATTTACATATATATAATTAATAAAACTGGCGTTTACCTTGAGCATTTATACATCTTGTCCCACCCTAGGTTGTGACGTCACTGACCTTGCTCCTCAAAGAGATGGTCGTTAACCTCTTGGGTCACTGAATCGTCCATGGCTACAACAAGAAGCTATTAGTTAACCTTATATTTGTTGTAGGAAAAACAAATATAGTTCCATGGCTACACGTACTTTGAAATCTCGATAAAAATTTAACAGTGAAGAAAATATGTTTAATTAAACGGGTTTTACCTTCTGCAACCTGATTCACCAAGCCCATGATAGTATCAGAAGTCTGAAAAGAGGAGACATCATTGTTGTTTCTGGTTTGCTGAAGCTTTGGAAGGCCTTTAAAACCGAACTTTCTAATCTGTGAACCTGTGTTAGATACAAGTCAATATATTTAAAGAACGGGCTACAAAGCACTACGATGGTAATTCTTGATACTACAGCTGATATATTTAAAGAGATGGAAGCAATTAATAATTTTAAGGCTTGCTGGACTGTTAAAGTAAGCAGTTAATTGAGGTTATTTTTCATCATTCATACACGTATTACTATATCGCCCCATTGGTGCAAAAGGCACCAAGTGCCTTCTTATTCCATATACACTTGGTACCTTATTGCTCTGATAGGACGATATAAATATATAAATTCTATTTTTTTTGTATTATTCTTTCTTTGTATGACTCCATTATCAAGTTATACAAAGTAGGAATATTACAAAAAAAAAAAAAGAAATATAATAATTATACCCGCGTAAGCCCTGTGTACATCAATGGCGACGCAATATATGGGCTTATGAGACGTCGCCATTAATGTGCTAGGCGCTGACGCCGCAGGGGTCGTGGGTTCGAATCCAATAAGTATATAATATATATATATATAGTTATCTCCATATATATATCATGCATTGTGAATGAGCATCTGAAAAGATCCCTAAAATCGTAAATTCCGTTGTTGTGAATTTAATTATCTCCCTTTATGAGATTAAATATATATGAATTCACTGTATCTATATGATCCAACGGGTTTATAAATCTGTCCTGTTCGTATAGCATGTGAGTTGTCATGAATCCTTAACTGGATCCTACTCATATAAAGCTATCAGTTCATGTATGTAAATTTGTCCACCCTGTCCAGATGTGTTGCATGTAATTCCATAGTATATAAGTCATGGTCGACACCAAATTTATTTGGTTTTGCAGAGGCATTGATATTGTATCTATGGTTTGCGTTGTAGCTAGGCGCAATCGCCGTAGTCTGGTATGTACATTTATGTATTGGTTATTCACAAATAATTATCTCCATATATATATATATATATATATATATATATGATAGGGAGAATCATACGTCTAACAAGACACCTTTCAGGAGCACCAGATCCGCGAAGGATACATAAATGGTAGAAATAGTGAATACAGTAGAGAGAATTACAATTTTACAGTGCTAAAACTTATAACGAGATATACTAAGCTAGCCTTCTGCTTTAAGCCTTCATCAGAGGACAAAAAAAAGAAAACGACTACAAAACAACAATACAAGAATGTAAACAAATCTAAAATACTGCAGACAGACTGAGAACATACTGTAAAATATTACAAACTAAAACTTTTAACTATATACACTACAAATGCGCGTGACCACGCGCCCATAACCCATATGACAGTAGTCTCCCATGCATTTGTAGTTTTTAGAAAAGGTAGAAGCATATATTAGCAACAAGTAGTTAAAATTATTGTGACCTACATAAAACAGGGCTACCTTTTCTAGTATGCAATAAGTATTCCGATTGTTGAGAACAATAGTCGTAATTTTCTATGTCATTGCTCATGTAAAATACTCGGCTACTTTACCAAGACGCGTCACGGCAAATACACACGTCTTCGTTTAATACTTCTTTAATTTGTTATTCCTAAATTGCTATTCGTATTAAGCACTTATTATGTTTGTCTTGTATCTGTCTTTCATTTAAACTGCTTTGCTTTTATAAACAAGAAATGTAAACAATGGTTAGTGTCGCATGTCCCCCAAATGGTCTGTGACAATATAATATAATTATGTTGTAATAGGTAGCGATGTATCCATGAATATCAAGAGTAATGGACTGATGTTACAGACTAGAAATGCAATTTCATGGTGTTTTCTTTTACATTAAAGCATGTCCTTGACCTTTGTGTAACCTTGACCTTGACATCTGATGTAAATGTCTGGGTATTTCTACAGGTAAATGCATGTGATACATCATAATGACATGCTGATCACTTGTGTCAATCTATTTTAAAATCCCTCCATATAAGACAAAGTTACAGACCAGACATGAAATATCAAACAAACTGAAAGTGTGACCTTGAGGTAAGGTTCTGGGACGTAACGTGACACATCGTCATGTCATGCTGATTAATTGATAAATTGAGCCAAGTGTTTTTGAAATCAATCCATGTATGATGAAGTTCTCAAACAGACTAAAACATTTGTCATACAAACTCAAAGTGTGACCTTGACCTTTGATATATGGGTCTGAGTCTTACGTGTCTGATGTCATCTTGATCAATTGAGCCAAGTTAAAGACAAAGTTACAGACAAGACACGCAATATTTTAACAAATGGGAAGTGTGACCTTGACCTTTGAGGAAAGGTTCTGGGTCTTACATGTAACACTCATGTCATGTTGATCAACTGAGCCAAGTGATCTTGAAATTTATCCATAGGTGACAAAGTTACAGACCGGACACGAAATCTCAAACAGACTGAAAGTGTTGTCAAACAATGTTAAATTGTGACCTTGACCTTTGATGTGGGAGTATATATATATATGCATGACAAAATTACAGACCGGACACGAAATCTCAATCAGACTGAAAGTGTCATCAAACAAAGTTGAATTATGACCTCGACCTTTGAAGTGGGAGTCTGGGGTGTAAGGTGCGACACGTCGTCATGTTATGTTGATCTTTTGTAGCAAGTATTAACAAAGACAAAGTTACAGGCCGGACACGAAATCTCACACAGACTCAAAGTGTTGTCATACAAACTCAAAGTGTGCCCTTCACCTTTGAGGTACGGGTGTGGGTCTTATGCGCGACACATCGTTATGTTATGTTGATCATTTGTAGCAGGTATTAACAAAATCCATCAATGCATGACAAAGTTACAGGCCGGACACGAAATCTCACACAGACTTAAGTGTTGTCAAAAAAACTCAAAAGTGTGACCTTAACCTTTGAGGTACGGGTGTGGGTCTTACTCGCGACACGTCGTCATGTTATGTTGATCATTCGAAGCAAGTATTAACAAAATACCTCTATGCACGACAAAGTTACAGGCCGGACACGAAATATCGGACGTACGGACGGACTGACGCTGCGATTATTATATGCCACCCAAAAAATATTAATGAATATGAAAATATTAAAATAAGGTTATGTGCAAAGATATACCTTGTTCACATTTAACAAAGACAATTCATCATTTGCTATTGTTATTCCCTCTTATATAATATATTTTAAGGTATGTGGACAGTGCAAAATATTATGTATAATCTTTTACTTTATAAAACACGTATTCATGCTATTTAGAATACAATTACTTGTGGCACTCATAGCTTCACATGACATGGACGTTTATCTATTTAAAATTCTACAGAAAGTGACTTGATCTTATAACATTACTCATATATTCTCATTGCCTTTATTAATCGTCAGTCCGTGTTATACATATTGAATTTTTTCACCTTTTTCATACCCATTTTTCACTTAGGCAATTTTTCTAATCTAGTTAAACTATTCGTCTGTTAGGTAATTGTTTACATTTATGTGCTATTTGTGGTTAAGTAATAAATGTCGGTTTGCTAGTTAATGTTTTGTTTGTCTCTCTCCTGATTCATTAACTATTCACTTGTTTTTTTTATAGTTTCATTCACGTATGCTCAAAATACTTTTTCTTTGGACATTCTGAGTTAATGCATATACAACAATGGTGACGGTCTGACTACCAAACTTGAATATATTGATAGACATTTCTACTCTTAACTGTTAACTTTGTGCTGATGTCGGATCTGTATCTAATAACCTCTCTTCAATATCATATTTCTTTTTTTAAAAAACATACTCTGAAACGCGCTAATTAATTTCCAATTTTAAACCGTGCTGCAGTTCATCATTTTGCTGTAGGCTTTAATTTAGTCTGTATCAGATCTCTTTACATTAACTTAAATGGACTTTCGCATTGTAACTCTGCGATTGTTCACCCCTTAAGGCGTATAACAATATGCAACACTTTCAAAGACAATCTGGTTCATATGATCTGTTTGGTCTATAATACTTCTAAGCTGGATCATTTCTAGTTAATCGGTAGGGATATTCATCCAATTCCTGGTCATGTGGGACCAACTCCAACAAACAGTTCATTCTCATCATACTGGTCTTATTCGGACAGTTTAGAAGCATTGGACTTGTCACATATTTTTCCTTCGTTAACTGGATACAATTTATGTCGAATTATATCAGTTGGATATTCTATTTCTCTGAAACTTGGGTTAATGACTGTGTTCGTTCAGCTGAAATCAAATTTCAACCGTTTCATATACCAGTGAAATAAAAAACACGTTGAAGATGAATATGATGGTGTTATTATGTATATCAAAAGATCAATTCAGCTTTTTCATGGACTTGAAATCAACCATATACATGTAGATGAATCTAGGTTGAAACTTTGCTTAAAAACAAACATAAACTGTAAGGAGTATTTTACAGACTTTTAAAATAATACTTTTATTGACGACTGTTTAAATCTTGCGTTTGATATTGGCGACCTCAACTATAATATGTTTAATGATATTTAATTGTATAACTCAAATATTAATGTTGACAGTTGGATCTGTTTCAATCTGTAAATGACTGATTTGATTTTAAAATTTATCCACTAGTAAACATCTTATCGTTATACAGCTGAACTTTTTAATATTGAAGACCAGTTATGATTCGTTCCGGTTATGTCGGTAATAAAGGCACAATAACACACACGATGAAGTCAATATCTACCATCACCACCAGTATAAAGCATACCAGTATTTCCAATGTTTGACAACGATGCGGATAAAATAAACGCTGGTCCGAGCTGGGAGAAAAAGATCAACAGACTTGCCAAAATGTATTCGTCGATATCAAAATTAAAGATGATAACAGAAAAAAGCGGTTTGTTCTTCCTTCTGCAGACGTACGTGTATAAGGAAGAAAAAGTTTAGACGAGTATAACTATGCCAAATAGGTGTTGAAGGTATAATTTGCTCTCAAGAAAAATGCAAAAATCAAAGTGTTCAGTTTCCGCGACTGTAAACAGAACAGAAAGATAATCAAACTTTTGATATGTCACTGAACTCCGCCACCTGTCCGAAGGTTGTACCTTTACAGACGTAAACAAAAAAATATTGGCACATGTTTTTCAATGCTGCAGTAAGTTCGACTTTGATGTCGTGCATTCAGAGAACCAGACAACAGCTTTGAGTATAAATACAGTTATAATTGGCTAATAGGCAAGCTGCTACGTGAAAATAACCACCATGTAAACAAGGTGATTAAACATGAGAAGGCACAGTGGAAAACGGCAACGAAACGAAAAATAAGTACGTTTCAAAGACAAGAATAAGTTGAAAACCTGCGGGTTCTGTGAAGGAGAACATCCTCATGAGGGTAAATGTCAATAACTTGGGGGAAGAAATTGTCATAAATTAATCACTTCAGAAAAGCTTGAAGAAAATTTATTTCTCAGAAACCAATGTCTCAGATGACTTCCCTTTAAAGAAATGTTTTTGAATATTGTTATGGAGTAGCTTATGTTGGCAAAAATTTCCAATGACAGATTGAAAATTTATCAAAGGGAATAATGATGACTTGTTGATAATGGCGAATCAGTCAGCATTTTGGATGAAGAAACTTACTCATGGAATTGGAAGTCACGACTTCAAATAAAATTAAATCCCAAATTTCCTTATGGTAACACCATATCAGCGTGTGTTTCTTGAAACCAAAATAAATATAAACCAGTTAATGGCGGTGCGTCACAGTGCCTTTTTATAGGTCCTTTTCTATTTTTGGTTTATATTAATGAGATAATGACCTATACTGATTCCAATATACGCCTTTTTGTCGACGATTATATAAGATTTATTTTCACAATCAATAACAATACTGATATAATCAACGCTATTCAACGTTTGATTTCAGATATTAGTAAAATATCCGGACGGTCAATGAAATGGCTGGTTATTTTAATCGTTCTAAGACTGAATCTATACATATATCTCGCAAACGCAATCTCCCTCATCCTCCACTATTTATGCACAACCAGCATTTTGTTGTTGAAGTGCCATCGTACACATATTTATGAGTATATTTATAAAATATCTGCAACTGACACTCTCATATTGAGTACATTAAGGAATAGATATGGCGTATAATAAATATTATGAGAAAAAGTAAGCACCAATTAGATAGAAAATCAATCGAAACTATAAAGTTTGAATTAATTAACGTTTCATTTATTCGACCTTTAATAGAATATGTAGGCATTATTTGGGATACTTGTACTAATTACTAAAATAACTTAAATAACGAAAAAGCTCATATTTCAATGATAACATGTACATATGAATTAGTATTTAAGATGCAAACTTAAACTAGAGCGAATTTAATGAATATATGAACACCAATATAGCTATAGGTATCAGTGTTCTTCTATGACCTCGGTTCATTCCAACAACAGATCCGACACTCTGCACATTTGCTTGTTCTATAATTAACTCGGCAGCTTCACATGTCACGTGTATATCGCTTCTTCTGACAACATGGTTTCCAACACATTAAGCCTGATGGACATCTGGATTTGTTTTTGTGAGATCTGACATCTATTGCAGATAGAAATAATGACTTGAGGTACAGAATATGTCTAGCGGAAACAAAATAAGGTAGCTATTCCTGCATATTACACAGATATGTCCACTCTAGTTCCATGTTTGCCCAATCGTTTAAGTATATCAACCATTTCCTTATACTGTAGCTGAAGTTGTGATTATCTGCCCTCATATAAGGACTTTTTGTATTTTGGTATGCCAGATACATGTTAATCATTAAGTACTTGTTCCGGTGACAATTCCTTCGACATAACTTTTTCAAATAACCCTTTATACAATACCGTGTATCGTCACATTGCCAGGATCTCTATTTGTAATCTGCTCATCAGTTTCAATATTCTTATTTTCATCTGAACCAGTTTTAGTTTTACATGCCGTAATCAATATATCTAATGAAAGATTCCATTGCAAGCACGGAACGCTACCCCTAATGAATAAAGCTTTCAACTAAGTATGCAAATATTGTTAGTTATACTCACTTTTCTGACGTGGACTTCTGCATAATCTGCCTCTTCTTCTTCCACACTGTATTTTGGCTTTGCAAATTCCTGAAAAATAAAACAACATTCGTTTCCATCGTTGATTGATTCCATTTATTATTGTTTGTATATAAATATTTTTTCTTCAATAGACAAGTTTCATTGCCACGTTGATTGATTCCATTAATTATTGTTTGTATGTAAATATTTCTTTCTTTATTAGACATAACACATTTTGGATATCATCTATGTGTTCAATTGACATACTAATTGACCCTACTAAACAGCTTTATCTTAGATGTGTCTGTTTACATGGGACAAAAGTAACCTAACGCAGTTTTTTCAGTTCAGATTGAAGATTTCATTAAGGCATACTAATTGTTGATAAACGTTTCGGCCAACGAAACGAATGCACCGATTCAAGGCACGGTGTGACTATTTGCAGCCACCATACAGCAGGTGTAGACTGCTGTTTGGAAGTCAATATATCTATTGAAAGAATCCATTGAAAGCATGGAATGATACAAAGAAAACAAAAGCTTTTTACTAAGTATGAAAATACTGTTAGTTATACTCACTATTCTGACGACGTGGGCCTCTGCATAATCTGCCTTTTCCTCTTCTACGCTGTATTTGTGTTTTGCAAATTCCTGGAAATTAAATCATTGTCACTTCGATTGATGGAATTAACTATTGTTTGTATGTAAATATATTTCCTCAAATAGATGAAAATACAATACATTTTGTACATCATGTAAGTGTTTAATAGACGTAAACTATATTAATTAGCTTTTAATTTCAGATTTATTTTCATGTATATTCATGAGTATGTATATAGATCCACATGAACGTAAGGCGCGTTTCGTAAACTATATCTTTGTGTAAAAATTTGCAATGAACATATTTAGATAATGTTTGGAAAATATGATAGTACTGTTAGCTATACTCACTTTTCTGACGACGTGGGTGTAGACGATATCTGTCTCTACCTTTTCCGTGCTGTATTTGTGCATTGCAAATTCCTGAAAATTAAAACATACATTCATTTTCACGTAGATTTATGCAATTTATCATAGATCTAGTATGTAAATGTTTTTTTTCTGGAAGATAGACGAAGATAAATTTTAGATATCATGTATGTGTCTAATAGACGGACACTCTAATAAACAGTTTTTTATATATACAAGGTGTAAAAGTAACGTTACCCGTCATGAGCGACTTTCATATGTAGATATATGTGTACGTTAGGTGCATTTTGTATAAATGTTAAAAATTGCAATGTACATTTTTAGGTATCATGGTATTTGGAAAAGACTTAAAACGCATTTCAAATCGCAATTTGGTGCTAAACAAAATTGAGAATGTAAATAATTTTTGAAAAGACGTACATGTGATTTCAGACGACGTCAACAAAGCGCCATTTAATACTGATACAAGAACACTCACCACTATTATCTCCCTTGAGTACTCCGGAATTACAAATGAAAGAGGCAGAGATTAAACTTCAGTGCTATTTTTCTTCTTTTTTCAGGGCTTTGTATTACAGTGATGTATTTTTCCTACCATGTGTTAAATGGTCAGTATTTCAGAAATCACCGCTTAAATTTTGGTGCTGATACCAGATTTCTAGGCAATTCTGCGTTATTTTAGAATTGTTGGTTCGAACCGCCTTGGGGCGAATAGTTTACACATTATTTTTCTGGAAATTGACTGGAATCGCAAAACCATTGAATTTTATGAAACATCAACCTGGTCAAGGGATGCTTTTTTTCCTTTATAACTGCAGATTTTGAACCAATGAAGAATTTGAGCAAAACACATGCTGTAGATTTTAAATCTGTATAAACGATATAATCTTATCACAGGAAATGAAATAAATAATTAAAAAATATTATTAAAAAATAATTTTGAACTGAAGTTTATATTTATAAAGGGAAATTGGCGAAAATCTCCCGAAATATACGTACCGCTAGGTGGCGCACTGTTAATGAGAAACTATGGCATTCTATTAAACAAAACAAAGCTAAAACGAAAGCTGAAAACGTTTAGTACAATAGTAAAGAGGTTTGGTAATTAACGCCAAATTTAAAAATTCCGATAGGATAGTAAACTCTACTAAACATCTTTTCATTTCACAGTTATGCATATAGATGTGGCGAATGTAACGTAACACAACTTGAGTAACTTTCATAATTATGTAGATCAACATGTACGTAAGTTGCGTTCCAAACACTATTAAACATTTGCAATGTACATTTTGAAATAATGTTCACTTTTCTGACGTGGGTGTAGGCATAATCTGCCTCTTTCTCTTCCGCGCTGTATTTGCACATTGCAGATTCCTGAAAATTATAACAAACATTCATTTTCACGTTGATTTATGCAATTAAGTATTGCATGTGTGTGAATCCTTTGTCTCGAATAAACAAATGGATATTATGTATGTGTGTAATTGACGTAAACTCTACTAAACAGCTTTTCGTTTCAGATTTATTTTATACGGCTACCATAGACACAGTGGTACAACGTACACCGGATATTGCCCTAAAGAGGATTGCTATTTAATTAATGTGATAATATTATTCAGTGAGCAATCATTCTGTCATCATCCACCATGATACTGTACGTAAGATTACTGCCATGGAAGTCAATAATGCCTAATGGAATAATCCAATAAACACACGGAAACCTAACAAGAAAACAAAACTAATTGATTATACATGAAACCGTTGTTAGTTATACTTACTTTTCTGACGTAGGGCTAGGCCTGATCTATCCCTTCCTCTTCCGCGCCGTACTTTTGCATTGGCATTGTAAATTCCTTAAATTAATATAAACATTCATTTTCATCTTGATTTATGCAATTTTGTATAAAACATATTTTTCTCGAATAGACGCAGATATACTACATTTTGGCTATTATGAATATGTTTAACAGAGGTCAACACCTTGTCATATCAGATGTACTTATGAACGTGGTGCGACGTAACACAAAGTGAGTGACTGCATTATACGGATATATATTTATGTAAGACGCACTTGGTAAAACTATCTTGCAATGTACAGAGAATATAGGCATGGTACCACCAGTAGGGTAGTCGCATAATGCCGGTTATAAATAATCCTTGTTTCTTCTTTTTTAAAAATGCATTTTCCTTATTTTAATGTTCCTTATTTTATTTGAATGGCTTAATTGATGTATATTGAACATTTTGAAAACATTTTCATGTTTGAATTGTGAATTTAGAAAACAAAATTGATGCTTTGAAATTGGGGTATGAATACATGATTTCTGAAGTCTACTTTCGCTTTGTTAACAGTGTACACACTGAGCAGAAAAAAAATCTCTCATATGACATGACCCCTACTTTTCTCATCATAATTTGGTAGTGCAGAGGTTGACAAACAGTAAAATGTAAGTTTCACTTCTTTCATTTGGGTCTCTGTATGAATGACAGGCCTTCAAACTTTTATTATTAACTATAGAATACAGAACAAAAATCAATGGTTGGATTACACCTTGAGTAAGATGGAAGTGAATTTTCAAAATGTTAGTTGTAGGTAAAATAAACTCTTTTTTACACTCTCATGGTCTTAAATGACAAATTAGAGACATTTTTTAAAAAAACACAACACAATTTTGCAAGTTTATGCTTCAAATAAAGCATATATGTGCATATTTACAAGGAAATTTCATGAAAAATCACAAAGTTTTGAAGATTTTTTATTTTGGATGATTGAAATGTGCATTTTTTAGCATATACATTGTATTGAATAATGTAATTTGGTAACATAATGTATTCAATGAGACTATTCTGGTGTAAACATTTTAATGGAACTAATTAGGTCAAAATTGCATGTTGGTCATCATCTCGCGCCTGTATATAATGACAACGTAAAAAGTGGTATTCTAACAAAAGTTTCAGTATTTAATGCCTGTAACTTGATATTACTGCAAATTGATAGTACTTAGTAAAAAAGAGGTAATTATAAAATTAAAAAAATAAGGTTTCCTTATAGACATAGTACCACCATTGGAAAAAGGAAGTGCTTCCGTGGGGTTATTGCATAATGCCGGTTATAAATAATCCTTGATTCTTCTTAAAAAATGCATTTTCCTTATTTTAATGCTCATTATTTTATTTGAATGGCATTATTGATGTATATTAAACATTTTGAAAGCATTGTCATGTTTGAATTGTGAATTTAGAAAAAAAAACTGATGCTTGGAAATTGGGGTATGAATACATGATTTCGGAAATCTACTTTCACTTTGTCAATAGTGTACACACTGAGCATAAAACATCTCTTATATGACACATTACCACTACTTTTCTTATCATATTTTGATAGTGCAGAGGTTGACAAACAGTAAAATGTTAGTTTAACTTCTTCCATTTGGGTCTCTGAATGAATGACAAGCCTTCAAACATTTATTATTTACTATAAAATAAAGAACAAAAATCAATGGTGGGTTTACACCTTAAGTGAGATGGGAGTGAATTTCCCAAAATGTAAGTTGTAGGTAAAATAACCTCTTTTTTACACTGTCGTCTTCTTAAATAACAATTTGGAGACATTTACTTCATAAAAAACACATTTTTGCAAGATTATGCCTCAAATAAAGCATATATATATGTATATCTACAATGAAATTTCATGAAAAATCACTAAGTTTTGAACATTTTTTTATTTTGGATGATTGAAATGTGTATTTTCTTAGCATATACATTGTATTGAATAATGTAATTTGGTAACATAATGTCTTCAATGTGTTATGAAACTTTTCTGGTGTAAAAAAAAATTAATGGAACTAATTACGTCAAAAAGTTTTTTTGGAAAAAATAGTGAAACACATCAAAATTGCATGTCGGTCATTATCTCGCACCTGTATATGACAACGTAAAAAGTGGTATTCTGGCAAAAGTTTCAGTATTTAATGCCTGCAACTTAGTATTACTGCAAATTGATAGTACTTAGTAAAAAAGAGGTAATTATAAAATTAAAAAAATAAGGTTTTCTTATAGACATAGTACCACCATTGGAAAAAGGAAGTGCTTCCGTGGGTTTGTTGCATAATGCCGGCTATCAATAATCCTTGTTTCTTTTGCTTTAAAAATGCATTTTCCTTCTTTTAGTGCTCATTTTTTTTTATCAGAATAGCATAATTGATGTTTAAGCATTGTCATGTTTGAATTGTGAATTTAGAAAAAAAACCGATGCATGGTAATTTGGGAATGAATACATGATTTCGGAAGTCTTCACTTTGTCAACAGTGTGCAACCTGAGTAGAAAAGAAATCTCATGAAAAAACACATGACCTCTACTTTCTCATCATATTTTGGTAGTGCAGAGGTTGACAAACAGTAAAATATAAGTTTCACTTGTTTTATTTGGGTCTCTGTATGAATGACAAGCTTTCAAACTTTTATTATTTACTATAGAATAAAGAACAAAAAATAATAGTGGAATTACACCTTATATGAATCCGCTTCCTGTGTTTAACAAGTACTGTATATAAGTTTTGGAGGCACCGGGGGGAGCTGGGGGCCGAACCCGTAACCTCTACCGTGAGTCATTTACAAATAGAGTTACTACTAGTCATTTAAAATAAATGTACCACTATTAGATTTTATACATTAACTTCAGTAAGTTCTGCCGGTGGAAGGTATATAGACATTGATATTAAATTTAATGCAAATGAATGAACATATTATTCTAATTTCTTCGTTTTTGTTGTATGGTCTCTTTCAACCATCCTTCAGTCATATCGCGAGGTTGCCTATTTGAGAGACAGTATTCTCAGCGCTGCCACACTGGAGTATTATGCCACAAACACGTAGTACGATAGTCCCATTGCACCGACACAGGGTCGATTAGACTTTAAACTATCCTCCTAATGCTAAACGTGATGAAAATTCTAATACATCAACAACCTTCTCCATGCAAAGCGGACGTTCTACTACTAGACCGCCGCTACGGTGTCCCCGTAGCTTCGTATCACACTAGTATTCATGTTTTACTGCTGTGTTCATAACACATGGATGACATTTTAAATATTTTTTTATAAAACAACGACAGTAACACACACTGTAAATTATTATGTATTTAGCGTGTTCGAAACCGCATAATTATGTAGAATTAATCGTTTCTACACAAATACAGCAAAAACAACATGATGTAGTGATATAACTATAAATGTATATTAAACGAAGATCAAATAAGATTTTAAATAGTTTAACTTGATTATTTTTTTTCTACTTGAATCAACGAAACCAATGATAATGTTACGCAGTATATCTATCATAACGAGAATGCGGCCGAGCAGGGATTCGAACATTTATAGTCAGACGCGCAACCGACTGAGCTAACCGGACATGTTATGTTCATGAGAAAATAATAGCACACATATTTGACAATTCATTAATTTGTAGTAAAGTTTTATTTCCAGTATCCAAGAGACACGCATGCCCATCTGGTACATGATATATACAAAAACGTATGACAGGCAGCGGTTCGGTAATGCTATCTAACAGTTCGAGGGGTGAAAGCGAAAAAAGTCTTAGTGATTCTTTATTTATAAGCACTTAGGCCTTTTTCACTTTCGGCCCTCGAGTTACAATATTAGTTTCATAATATCAATCATGTGGGAACCATTTTAAGCGCTGTCACACTGGATTATCATGCCGCAGACACATGGTTTGATACCCCATCCAGTCATATTATACTGACACTGAGCCGACCAGACCTAGAACTCTCCTCTAAATGCTGAGCGTCAACAGAGGAAGCTTTAAGTACCATTTTTAAAGTTTTTAGTATGACCCGGCCGGGGATCGAACCCTCGACCTTCATCATGCGAGTCGGACGCTCTACCACTAGACGACCACGCTGAGGTCGTCATTTCAATAAAAGCAAAGGCGAAAGTAAAGGTGAAAGTGGATAAAGGGCTCCACTGTTTTGCGTATGCAGTACATTTATAATATTCAAACATTTTGTCAGGAAACAAATATAATACAATATGATCTTATTATTACCTACTATAAATAGTGTAATTGAACATTCCCCCTACAAACGGAAAAAAAACTATTGTATCGGACATATTTAGCTATATTTTTATTTAAAAACCTTTAATCATAAAGGTACTACTTTTTATAATGTACTGTTATTCTCTGAATCTAACAAATGGATACAGTTAGGCATACTGGGTCTTCTCCAGTAGTATTTAATAAAACATACTTTTTTCAGATCGGAATATAGCACGAAATCGATAATAAAATGGTATTCATCCTCCAATGTATTACATACTCTGCACTTAGTGTTTAAATTGGATGTGTCAATCGGCCTGTCTCAACTTCTAAACAGTGCGACGAGACACGTTACTTAACAAAAGCTTTAATGAACTTATCAAATTTAATACATTTTAAATAAGGCTTAATGTAAAATTTATATTATGATTGTAAAAGACAGAACGTTTTTACACGTGTCAAACGACTATGCTAGTTTTGAATATATTGATCATTTTATGCGTTGGTTTGCTGTTGAAATGAATAGTTTTCATATATTTTTTCTCTTTTACTATTTTATTTCTCATTATACACATACATATATGTACATAGCAACATATTGTCCAAAACACACAATAGAAGAAGATTAGAGTAAACTATTATACTATACTGACTTGTTGAGATTTACAACCTATATATTAACAAGTACATTTAGACTATCTTTATATATTTTTATAATGAATATTTAAACTGTTCAAAATAATGAAATTTCTTTCTAATAATAAGTTATTAAAAAAAAACAAAGCAAAAATTCAACAATAAAAACAAACACTTAGTAATTATTTGTTGGTTTTGCATTCTACTTATATATTTTCTTTCTTTTAATGAGACAATGCCACAATGTGTTAAATAAATAAAACATATTTCTATGTATAAAATGAAAAATAAGTTCGCTTAAATAGAGTGTAAAGAAAGAGTAGTAGATAAGAGTAGGAGGGTTGAGATAAATAGAAGAAGAGATTAACACTCTAAGTTTGGAATCAGTATGTTGTTGTCATTATTTTATAGTTGTAATTTGTCCCATTTGCCGTTATGTTGTCCAAGTTTTTCTTTTGCTGTTGCTATTATTCTTTCTATATTTTCTATGTATTTTAAATATATTTTAAAATTAATAAACATGGGAATTGTTTTTGCATATTTGTTTTTGTAAATGAAATATTTAGCATATATCAATATAGTATTTGACAAATTTGAATAACTGTTCCATTCAGTACAACCAAGAGATATTACCACATAATTTAACTTTATTGTTAACTGGTTTTCATTCAGATATACTTCAAGATATGTCCAGAAGGCTCTAGAAAATTGACATTCCCAAAATAGGTGTATGTTTGTTTCAACATGCATAGCACAAAATTCACATAAACTTGTATTACATATGTTGCATTTATACAGAAATTTGTTGTTAGGTATAATTCGCATTATATATTTGTATTGGAAAACGCGTAATTTTGTATCTATTAGTGATCTAAAAGGTAAGGTGTGTACAACTTTCAAGTTTATGTTTGCATCTTCTAATTCCCATTTAATATGAGGTTTGATTTTAATATGTTTTCGTATGTTTCTTAGTTGTCTATTATATAAAAGTTTATTTGGACTTTTATGGTTTCTGATTTGTTGCAATAAATTTATTTCTTCATTATTGTCAGCTATATTGTTTGCTTTTAAATTTTGTTTCCATACCTTTGGAATGCTTTCAATTAGAGTATAATATTTTAAAAAATCTGAATTATTTAGTAGGTATTTTGCTTTAACAAATTGAAAAGTATAGAATGTTTTTTGTCTACTATCAAATAGTTGTTTGATGTACTTGATACCTTTTGAATGCCATTCTTTATAAAATAAAGTTTTGGTTTTGTTTTTTATGAACGAATTGTGCCATAATATCTGGTTGTTTAATGTTTCTGGTTTATTTCCAAAATTTATACTTGACCATGATTGTAATATTTCTAATAAAAAACTGGGAATCTTGTGGTTTTGTGTTTTAGAATATTCATACTCATTTGAATTACATTCAAATAGTAATTGTCCCCCTAACTTTTCTAATTTGTTAATGTATATATGTTTCCAATCCCCATCATTTTCATTATCTATTATTCTTTTGACCCATCCCGCATTTATTGATTTTATTAACATATTTACATCGATCATTTTTAGACCCCCATTTTCGTAGTCTTGTATAATGGTTTTTCGACTAATTTTGTCTGGTTTACTGTCCCATAAATAATCATACATACTTTTAATGATAACATTAATTAAATCTGGCTTTGGAAATTCTAAGACTGTAAGAGGGTATATAAGGTTTGGTAGTGCAAATGTTTTGATAACAGTTATTTTTCCAATAATTGATTAATTGTGTCTCTTCCACCTTATAAAACAGTTTGAAAACTCTTGTATTTTTTGCATTAAATTTAATTCATGATATTTGCTTCTGTCATTTGAAAAAACAATTCCCAATGTGGATGAACATTTTGATGTCCATATAAATTTATAATTAGTACCAAATGTTTCAGCAGAGTTTTTTAGTGGTCCCGATCTTAATATAACAGATTTTTTATTGTTTAATTTTAAGCCAGATACTTTACTAAAATCATTTAGCTTTGTAATAAAAGATGTAAAGGTTTTATATGACCCATCCAACATAAATGTTGCATCATCTGCAAATGCTGTATTTTTTATTTCTCTATTATATAGGTTTATACCATTTATATCTGTATCTGCTTTCACAGACTTATATAAAATTTCTATAATTAGTATAAATAAATATGGCGACAGTGGACATCCTTGTCGTACTCCTCTATTTATGTCGAAGAATTCGGACATGTGTCCGTTATTAACTACACAACTTTGTGCATCATTGTAAAAAAGTTTAATCCAATTTATAAAAGAATAACCAAAGTTAAAATATTCAAGAGCTTTAAAAATAAAATTATGATCCATACTATCGAATGCCTTTTCAAAATCGGCAAAAAATATAAGTACTGGTTTGTCTTCGTCATTTAAATATTCTATTACTTCAAAGATAGTTCAAATGTTTTTGCCAACATATCTTCCTTTTAAAAAACCTGTTTGACTATTATTGATAAGTTTATTTAAAACATTTTTCATTCTATTTGCTATAGTCTTTGTAGTTATTTTATAATCAATATTAAGTAAACTTATTGGTCTCCAGTTGCCTAATGATGTTAATCTTTAACTTTTTTAGGTATAAGTGAAATTATACCTTGTTTTTGAATTGTTGTTAAAGATTTTTTTTCGTAAAAATAATTTATAGAGTTAATGAAATAGTCTTTAATTGTATTCCAAAATATTTTATAAAATTCAGCTGTAATGCCATCTGATCCTGGACTTTTACCATTTTTCATTTCTTTGAGAGCTTTAAAACATTCTGTTTCATTAATAAGACTTTCACATGAACTCTTTCCATCCTCGTCCAAAAGTGTATTATTTGTTTGTGTTAAAAACGAGTTATCATTAGATATTGTGGTATCTTTACTGTATAATGTTCTATAGAATGATTTAGTTTCCTCTAAAACATCTTTTGAGTTAGTTATCTCTCTATCATTTTTTACTAATCTTTTTATAGTTTTCTTTTCTGATTTTTTCTTTTCTAAATTACTAAAATACTTTGTATTTTTTTCTGCCCCTTCTATCCATTCTGCTTTTGCTCTAAGTAAAATTCCCTTTGTTTGTTTTTTGATAATTTCTTCTAATTCAGCTTTCTTTTCTTTTATATTATTTAAAATTGTCATATTGTTTTGATTATTGTAAATTTTTTTTTTCTAAATTATCAATATCTGTTTTAAGTTTCATTTCTAATTTTACTGTTTTCTTTTTTTTCTCGGATGTGTATTTAATAGTTTCATTCCTTATTGTACCCTTAATAATTTCCCATAACTTGTTAGGATTGGCTTCTTTATTTATATCTGTTATTTCTTGTATTGAATATTTTATTTTATCCTGATAATCCTCTTCTAAAATAATACTATTATTGAGTTTAAAAAATCCTGGTCCTCTAGGTTGAGTATCCACATTCATATTAAAATAAACTAACGAATGATCTGACGGTAAACCCGTTGTAATTTTACATTCTGTAATTGCATTTGAATTGAAGAAGTCCAGCCTGCAAAATATTGGCGGTTTGTGGTTGGAGTGGCAAAGTCTCCATATATCATTTATACGTTATTTTGTATTACATTATTTATTATATCCCTATTTTTCTTGTTGTTAGTTTCATTTCCATTTTTTTTTATCTTTATCAATGTCGATAATAGTATTAAAATCCCCACCTATATATATATCATTTGAAATAATAAAATCATCTATTTTTGTAAGAAATGTAGTTTGTTCTGTTGCATTATTTGGTGCATAAACATTTAAAAATATATAATCTTTTTCATTTATATTAATTTTTAGTGATTGCATTCTATCATCTATAATATTATTATATTCTTTTACTGTATATGCAAAATTTGAGTTGACAAGGATGCCCACACCAATGCTATTCCTACTGTTTCCACTTAAAAATAGATCATCTCTCCACTCTTTTTTCCAATTGCTGTATGATATTTCTTCACATTGTATTTCTTGTTAAAAACATATAGAGTATTTATTCAATTTTTAACCAATGAAATAATTGTTGTCTTTTGGATGGGTCACTTAAACCTTTTACATTAAATGTGCAAACTTTTACACTCATAACGATGTTTGGGAAAATCACTATAATAGTAACTATGTCCATTCTGTTGCAAACTAAGAGTGTATGTGAGAAGAAGGAATAGAAGGAGATAAAGCAAGTAGTACGAGTGTTGATGACCATACAAAAATCATCATCACAAAAATCAAAATATTTACAAAAGTACGCCGCCATTATAAACTACTTATTGATTTCAAATATGTTTTGCAAAATATTCTTGTCAACATAATAAGTATCAATATTTTTGAATATTATTGTTTTGTTGTAAGAGTAGAAATAACATTTATCTGATATTTTGATCTATAATTATTTTTCGTCTTTATTTTGTAAAAAAAAAAAAACTATATATATATATATATATTGTGAACAGAAAACTATAATGCATTAAATAGCGTGTTTATAAAAAAACTATCATTTGTTCTAAATATTGAACGAATATACTTTGACATAATATTGAGTACCGATCATAAATGGTTTAACAAGACTATTTGTTACAAAAATATTTTGAGTAACTTTCTTCGTCGTTATATTTCACATTACAGCTATATGACATGTAACTCAACTCTTCACTCGCATATTTATTTATATTATTTATACACTAAAAGTTGCATTTATTACAAGATTAGTCATACCATTCCAAACCATTGTTACGCAGTTTTGAATATAATAAAGCATGTCTATGTTAAAAGGTGCAAAAATACAATAATATATGAGAACTGTTATAAACTATGTGACTGTTTCATGTGTATATCAGTTATAATTATCATACCAATTTTATTTCGTTAACATTTGGCGTAGTTTTGAGTTTATCTCTTCAATTTTAATTTCCAAGGAGGAAGCCATCTCTTTTGTTAGCTCTTCCTCCACTTTCTTTTTTTAATACGTCTTTTCGTTTTTTAAACCTTTTTTTGCTCAAATGAAATGTCTAAAGTTAAATTTTGGCTGGAGTCAAGATCACTGAGTGTGCTGTTATTTGACCTCTGTCTCTTCTTATCCATTGTAATATAAAATCATCTTGAGAGTCCTTTTATTTTTTGTGCAGTATAGTTTTCATAAATTCCAGCGTGGGTCGTCTACTTGATCGATACGCTCTCAGGTAAACAATACATCGATAGACAGGTATACAGCTATAATGGCGGCCTCCTTCGCTCTATTTATTTAGCCATTGTCAGTTAATTTTGTATACAACGTTCATAAACCGGTGTCTTTATTCATATATCTAGATGAAAAGGTTTTACTGAGTATTTACGTGTACTTTGGCTGTAGAAAACTTGCCTCTAAAGATCCATTTAATCAATAATATCCTGATTTTATCTCCCTAAAAAATATCACACCTTCACTCATACTACATCACCGGAAGGATATGCAAAACAGCAAGAAATATATATTCTTCAAACATACAGTTAGAACAAAACATAATGCAGAATGGAAAAATATTTAAGAAAAGTCAAACTAAAATAAGTAAACTTTTGTTATAGCTTGTGAACTTTTTACAATGATTTGAATGTTAATACACTTTGTATATGTATCGACACGCAACTCAAATTTAATCAGCATTTTATTTTATTTAGAAAGATAACATATATTCTCCTTAGTGTTAGCGGACAATGTTTTCGCTTCCTCTACGTACAGTAATGTATGCCGGATGTAGAGGTGGGTACCTCGTAATAATCTTGCATTTTTCAAATCCAACTAAAACCAAAATAACATGTAAAATACGTTTAACTTATTTCCTTGTGCATAGCATAGATATGCCGCGATATGTGTTGAGAACTATATGTTTTAACAGTTCAAGATAGTATTTTATCACTTTACAAATCACCTAACAAATGGTTGTGTTGTTGTAGCACGACCTCTTGAAGACAGCATGACCAGTAATACATCGACCAATATTTGTAGAAGTTGCATTACTTATTATACATGAAGAAACCCCCCAAAAAAGAACAAAAACAAAACAAACGTCCTGTCGATGAATTTCATAAAACAGTCAACTTCAATAATAAACCAAGTTAAAAAATCAAAATCACTTACCCAAAAGAAGTACGATTCCTACTAAAAGAAGTAGTAACTTTTCCATATCGGCTTTAAGAGTTTAAAGTTTGTTTAGCTAGTAATCTACTCTCACATTCCGATAAAAAAGAAGAACAATCTGTCTGCAGTTAACGTGACATCGTACAAATTTATAGGCTGTTTATATTCATGCATACTTGAGTTTGTAATTGATTTGTTTTCAGAGATAACAAACTTTAGTTAATAGGTAATGTAACATTATGGGATGTTAACGAACTGTAGATACTGCATATGACGTAAATAAATATATTGAATGTATGTATAATATATGAGAATGAGAAACATTATATGGATAAGTTACAAATAAAGAAATCTTGAATCTTAAATCTATGTGAAAGTGAATACAATTTTCTGCGTGTATGTCCGAAATATAAAGAGTTAGAAATTAAATACAAAATGTATTTAAAACCATATTTTTGTAAATGGTCAACACTAAGTAAATTAAGGCTAATAACGACACAAACTTCAACACGTAACATTAATATAGCGAAGTACATGTATTATACCTAAGCGATGAAAGTTACAATTCAGTTAGAATTATAAATAAGGCAACAAATAGTTTGAGTAAACAATATTGACAACTGAATACTAATTATATAAATATATAATTTGTTTCATATTAAAATTTCGTCTCTGAAAAGTAATTTTATTTTACTACTGGGAGTATTAATTAATGATTGTCACTTTGATAGAACATTACATTGTAAATTAGTTATGTAGTTTTGCTCTTAGCGTCTGTATGAAACTTTATGCAATAAAATGTATTGAATTTACTATTACCCTAGACCCGATTACATATACATGTAACGAACCAACATTTTATACAAGGCTCGATCGCTTCCTGTGCCCTTGGGCATCGTTTATTAAATACATCAATTCTGCGTGCATGATAACCTTGACTTATATCATTAACTTTTATTTCATCTCCTCGGGACTCATGTGTATATATATACAGCTCATTTAAATTATATTAAATTTTGTATTTTTTACCGTCATGTGACACAAACTATTTTACCAACTGTCACACTTTCAGTGCATCTTCTGTTGTTAGCAAGCATCGTGATGCAAGTCAACCTTGCTTTGTATCTTTCCGCGGGAATATAGACAGACAGACAGACAGACAGACAGACAGACAGACAGACAGACAGACAGACAGACAGACAGACAGACAGACAGACAGACAGACGCATGAAACATAGAACAACAATGATATAGAAATTATTGTAGTGATATACATATATAGCCCATAAGATGCACACGAGTACCAATAATAAAAAGGACTGTTCTTTTATTTCCATTGCAGTCCTTGAATATTTTTGGCATGCCATAGAAAGTCATGTAAGTATTAGTAATCATTATTGATATATGACAGTGATAAGATAAACAATATATCACAATTGAGAAGTCCATTCCTTTGAGTATGCATGTTCTACCAAATATCACAAACGTATTTTATATTTCATACTATATCATTGTTATCTCATTAGTATTAATACTTTATTTTATACATTCAATATGTTGTATAACACGACTTAACTTTAAAATCACTTTATTCAAATGATTATAAAACAACCCCAACAAAAATATTATTACAGTAAGAGCTAAATTGCATGCTGCCAATTAGTGATTACGATACCTTTATTAATAAATCACAGAAATTTTAAAAAATATATGACTTGAAAACGTTGTAATTAAAAGATACCTGGGAAGCTGAATAATCAGTATTATAATCAGTATTATATCAAAGGAAAAGATAGATGACCAACATGTGATTGGAGACAACATTCTCGATACAATCTTGTCAATTCAATATTTATAATACCCCGAGGAAGAGTGTTCCATAGAACAACACCTCGATATGATAATTACGTCTTCCCCATAACTGCCTTCTTTTGATAAAGCAAACCGTCCATTATATATAAGGGTAAAACTAAAAGGGGAATTAGGGGAAATAAAAGTAGTAGAGATCGGGTACAGTAAACATGCACATAGTTAACGGGCACAAAATGTTCACCTAGATTATTTGGCGAAGTATCCAACTTAATGTTTTGAACATGACACAGCGTAATCTGATAAACTCTTTTTGTGACTGATAACCAGTTTATAAACTAAAAATGTTCTTGAACAATACACGACATGTTATCCAGATTTAAAACAAAACGCGTAGTTTGAAGTCTAATTTAAAAAAACGAACATTTTGTGTGATTCATTTTTAATGCTTTATGTTTAAATGTTTATAAATAAAGGCACATACTTTCAAATGTTACAAATTAAATCCGGTCCGATCATACCAGAGACATGTAAAAATGGTACTAGAAACTCCCTCGCATGGAGCTCATCATTTATAGGACAGGTTTTATAGTATAATCTTACTGGTAAGGGTATAGTACCATGTGTCTGCGGTATAATACTCCTGTGTGGCGGCGCTCAGAACACTGTCTCATGAGAGACCGTCGCGGCATGACTAAAAATTTGCTGAAAGCGACGGTGAACACTTTACAACAATTAAAACAACATCAGCAACAACAACAACAACAACAACAACAACAACAACAACAACAACAACAACATCAACAACAGCAATAACACCAATATTTGATCAGGTTTCATCATTTATAGCAAATAATGGTTTCTTGTGCTCGTGTGTTTAAAGAATAAATTTAAGTAAACTTACTTGATATGGTTATCAGTATCACCTCGAGTGAATATGTCATGTTTATGTGATTGATTTACACCTCACTTTGTGGGAATAAAACAAATTGGCGATATATATAACTTTAAACTGAACCGCTTACCCGGGTTTTATCGATGATCTCCGGACGTAAATGGATATAACCGAGATCAGATATGCTTAATCATTTTCGCCATTTTCCACGGGTCAAGTCTAATTCAAATATTAGTGATACAATCGATGTAAGATAAATAAATTTGAAACAAAAATTGTCCTACCAATTGATTTCATTAAACAGGCAACACAGATTTTACCAAAATATCATTAGTATAAAAGTCAAAACATAACAGTTTATCGTCAAGCTATGGAACAGTAATATATTTTAAAAACTATTCTATGTATTTTGTACCGTGAATATTCTAGACCTTATTTTACGTAAAATAAACAATAAAGTTCAACTGTGTAGTGAGACCTAGCAACTAACCCAAAATCAGTAAAATTCCAACTAAACAAAATAGTGACTTTTTCATATTGGCGTTGAGATAATATGATTTCATAAACCGAATATCAAAATAAGTTTCTTTATCGGGGATAACTGTCGACGAAACGAACGATTCCTTATAAAATACATAATTTGACAGCTAACCCCTTATTTTAGTATCTGCGACACTAAGCACTTCTATAAATGTTTCTATATGCTTTTAATTGATGACTTAAACACCAAATACCAGCTGTATAGGGAGTTTATATTTCCATATGGCAGTCTAATCAATTCACAAGGAAAATATAATATACTATTTTCTTAATAGGTAATTTGTAATTTGCTTTGTTCAGTTCAACTATAAATTTTATCATTTAAAAAAAGAATAAAATAAAACTTTGTCTGCAGTTGAGATGATCTTTTTGAAGTGACACGACTATTTATAATCATGCACATTCTGCGGCGTGCTTAATTGATTAGTTTTTCAGAGATAGCAAACTTTAGTTAATTGTGTTAGCTGCTAGAATCAGATTGTATGTTTATCTGAGCCGATATTTCAGTACGTGTTGCATATTCAACAAATAATCATTTTGCGTGCGAGACATAATTTCTTACAGCCCGAAAAGGTGAAAATACTCAAACATACCCAGACATGTGTAACTGTCATCAAATGATTATTAAAGGTCACAAGCAATAGAGTTGTAACTTTTCAATTTGTAATTTAGTAATATCATTATTGAAAATAAGCATTTATTTACTTCCGAAATGCGTTAGAACAATATTCAAAGTTAGCATTCATCACGTTGCGTGTTGCAAAACATTACCTCTTTTGATTTGTTTGTGACATCCTTCACGATGCACTTGTGCTATTTTGCAAGTTTGTTTATCATCTTAGATTGTGTTAAGTTGGGATGTAACGCAATGGTAAGTAAGTAGGAACGTGGCAGCTTCTTTAACATTGATCTGTTTTAAAAAGATATCGTGGCAATTGTCACTGAGACAAGGCTACATGAAGTGTTGCGACAAAAACATTCAAAACGTCGTATGTAAGGATGGATGGATGGATGGATGGATAGATGGACAATGATATACATTATATTATACAAGTTTTATTCCTGATTTCTTTATAACGTTATTTGCATATATTTAAATGAGCTAGTGACGTGGGTACCGCTACCGAATCCCCTCTTCCGCTTATCATGCCTTCTAGTGGTGGTCAACAGATAATATCGGACTTGGCTTTTTTATTATACACATAATACATGTCTGACCATTAAGCTTTCTGCAGGTTTCATCGCCCGAAAACTCTCAATAATAAGTATGTTATTTCATACCGAATTGCATTCGATGAAACGACACTTTGATATATCACGAATATGTTTTAAAAAAAACTGTGTTTGAACATTCTTCTATCAAATTGCTGCCATTGAAGGTAACCTAACGTTGCATTTTATTTGAGGGAAGATCTATGACCAACATACAGTTGTTTCATTTATTTTCTTTGTTATATCGATTTGATCTGTCGACGAATGAGATGTGTAAGAAGTCGATACAGAGTCACATCGAGATTTCATCTTATCAACAGCTGCTTTCGAGTGATTATACCGTGTGAAATAAACGAATTAATGATGCTAGACAATGTCATCTTCATTTAGTAAATTATTTCACATAACATGCAGCAGTTAAACGTAACGTTAACTAATCTATTTTATTAATTGTTTCTTAATTGAACGGAACACTATCTTTCATTTTTATTCAACTTTTTATTTGAAATTAAACTGTTCAATTGCCATGTTAGCACATCTTTATTGTAGGCAAGATTGTTTCAATACTTATTGCTTTTGTGTCCAAGCGCGGTGATAAACGAAATTTAAAGGGACTTGCGACAATTTTTATACATTTTCACTATTCAATATATACATATATGTATGTATCCACATGTTTCAAACAAGTAAAGTGTTTCCACTTTGTATGTAGATTCTTAGATTTGTTTCAATTTTGAAAAGAGGCATAGTTTCAGTAAATTGTTACAATGCTCCTAAATTGATACGCGTAAATTTAGTTTCAGATAGAAACAGCAGTATATTTTTGAAGATGAATATCACCTTTTCTTTGAATATCAACTGTATTACAACATTTTAAACATATATGGTTAAGGAACAGCTTTCATATTTTATTCTATTCCCTTAAATCATCTTCAAATGTCAATCGCTAGATATTTGTATCATGCAATGAACACTAGAAAACAAGAAGTTAATATTATAAAGTTACTTAAATAATACCATAGTAACGTTACAACTGTATTTCCATTTGTTATTTGTATATTTGTCACACTATTGTAAAATTGTACTGTTTATATTTTATAGTTTGGGTTAGAGACCTATATCACCAAATGTATAGGCCGTATACTGTCAACTTAGAGATAAATCTTTCCACATGCGTGTCATTTGGCATTTGCTTGCAGTAGTGTGCCATGAAATCCAAATTTATACAGAAACTTACACACTATGTAACACCATTAAGTATATATTTTAAACACTGTTGTGCTAGTTAATATTTCTATTTCATCAGAATATGACATCCCAAGGTCAATAGCCTTAAAGACCCTATAAAAGTCACAAAGTTTCAAAATTGCTGCAGTGTAGAAGTCAACAGGAAGAAAGCTATTAATTTTAAGGCACTTGGATGAACTAGGCTATGACATATATCTCCTATATCAATTAATTTTTACATCTAAATTTGCCAAAATTTATGTAAGGCTTAGCTTCGTTTAAATGCTGTTCAAAAAGTTAAAGTATACTGTTTTTTAGAATGAAATATTAATATTTTGAAATTAGTAAAACTTTTTCGAGTAGGCAGTTTTAACTGGGATTGCAAGGTATGATAATTGGTAATTTGTTTCAATAGGTCGATTTTAAACACCATGTAGTCCTAAAATACATAAGTGGAAATCTATTTATTCCACTAAGGATACACAGTCAAATGTAATGGTTAATGGTTTAATTAAATAACAAGATCACATGTATTTTATTTAGAAGCAAAAATGTGATCACATATTTTGGATTTTGATTATCTCTGTAACCATTTATAGTTACATTATATATATATATATATATATATAAATAAAGGGAGATAATTAAATTCACAACAACGGAATTTACGATTTTTGGGATCTTTTCAGATGCTCATTCACAATGCATGATATATATATATGGAGATAATTATTTGTGAATAACCAAGACATAAATGTACAGACCAGACTACGGCGAGTGCGCCTAGCTACAATGCAAACCATAGATACAATATCAAGGCCTCTGCCAAACCAATAAATTTGGTGTCGACCATGAATTATATGCTATGGAATTACATGCAACACATCTGGACAGGGTTGACAAATTTACATACATGAAGTGATAGTTTTATATGAGTAGGATCCAGTTAAGGATTCATGACTACTCACATGCTATATAAAGGACAGAATTATAAACCCGTTGGATCATATAGATACAGTGAATTCATATATATTTAATTTCATAAAGGGAGATAATTAAATTCACAACAACGGAATTTACGACTTTTGGGATCTTTTCAGATGCTCATTCACAACGCATGATATATATATGGAGATAATTATTATATATATATAACTTTATATGAGTATAATCCATTTAAGGATTCATAACTACGCTATATAAAGGACAAACACAGAAATCTGTTGGATCATAAAAATTCAACACATCATGCACGTTTCCGACGTATCACATGACATTCATTATAGCAACACTCTTTAGAAGACTCTATCAGAGTTAATATAAGAGACACTATCATGAAACACTTTAAAGCTTTATTTAACCCGTTTTATGTTTGTACTCAATCGCATTTCCCAACTAAATCTTCACATAATAAAATTTACGGCAGCGAAAAACTACTGTTATCATTTTAAAAGTCGTTTTATGACTCGTGATCAAAAACATATCTTTCCATTTTATGGTAGAGAACAGCTAAAACAGCTTATGTTTATAGTGCGTTAAGGAAATAAATATACATTATTGTTCGCGAATGGAGTGTGCGTCATTGACATTGTTTTATTTCTACTGCTAATGATGATATATAGAATACCATGTCAGTGTCGGATAGTCTCAAATTAATCATGTGAGGCAGAGGAAAGTTTTTTGTTCTTTTCGGACCGAATCGTATAAATTTAAGAAAGTGAGGCACTTACATGGATATATATTGATCATGTCACCCGCCGCGTTTTTTATGCTATCATCATTATTAAATCAGAAGTTTAGACTAGTCGGCGAACGTGCAGCTGTTGCGTATTAATTAAACAGTTGATGTTGCAATAATATCTACATAATATTTAAATGCGTATAATACAATGTGTGTGTGTGTGTGTGTGTGTGTGTGTGTGTGTGCTCCTTAAAGGGGAACGCAACCCTGTGTATAAAACTGGATAATATGAATAGCTATGAGGTAAGCTGTCTATTAATAGTATTATTATGCATGAATTCGAGTCCATAAAGATATATCAGCTCGTTTTATAACGGTCACTTTCGCACATCGACTTTGTGGTGGAAGTCGCCATATTGGATACCTGCGTGACGTCATAACTGCACTTCCGGTTTAAATCATAATTAACTTATACGCTACAGCAGATATCGAAACGTGCAATTATAGTCACCGGCAAAAGTACTTGCAAGAATAATAAAATGGATTTTAGTAACGGAGAAGGACTTGTGGCCTACAACTTTGAATCAGAATTTTCGGAAACAGAGTTAAATATATTAGAAAACGAGATAAATAGTGAGACGGCACAGTTGTTCACACATGTGAAAGATTTTTGCAGCTGCGAAAACTGTGTAATGATGCTTTCGTCTGACGAAAATACGTGCTGCAGATGCAATGACCATACTATTTGAAATTTAGAAGATTTAGAATGTATCACAGAAATAATACAGAGAAACACAGCAATGTCTTATGAAGTTTTCACCCAAAAAGATGATAACTGTTAAACAGTTACACCGGTCATGAACCAGAGATCAAACCCGAAACCCATCAATGACGACTCTGACATCTTATCATGTAGCCTGACATTGATGATTGAATTTCAAAATAGTAAAATTACCCTTAGCTTGATAAAAAAAGTAATTATTACCGTCAGTGTTGATGTAGATCCAGGCGTGCCTGCACATTCATGCTGTACTATCAGGGTATATACTGTTTGCTATTCAGTCAATACATTATAAAAAAAAACTATTTAGACCACGAATGGAATTTAAGGGAAAATATTTTGTTACATATATTTACCTGTCTAAGAGAGAATAAGAAATAATATTATATCTCTTTTCTTATCGTGTTTAGCTGGTGCGGCCATTGCTGCATACTGAGAAATGGCTGATAAAATTTTGATATCATACCCTTTTTAGTAAATTTAGATGAAGCATGGATGAGTTGTTTTTTTTTGTGTTGTTTTACATAACTGGCACTGAATTTTGGTTATTCAAGTGGTGTTACTACCCAATTTGATATATGCTGATTATCTATTCTACCAGTTCCCTGAACACGTATGAATGTTGTTCCTTATAGTGAGTGTCAAATGGAATATAATGCCTACAGGCATATTGCACAAAGTGTATGTTACTGTCCAGCCACTGGCACCCTGCTGAGTTTTCATAATTCACCAACACCACATTCACACCATGTGGTAATGAGAAATAGCCTGCCATAGTGTGCATATTGTACCCTAATAAGAGTAATCACCCCAGATTTAATGACCCCAGGGTTTATGACAGGATGTTATAGCATATAGTATTATGCCTTATTACTAATTTAAACATTTTCAGTTAGTTAGGGTTTCAATATCAATGCAAACTTACCAGTAAAAAAAAATATGTTATATGATTTTATGAATAGTTTTCATAAATTGTATATCAGAACACTATTTTAACAGTAAAAAAAAACTTTTCATGTATTTATGAATAAATAAAGGAACTAAGGTTTTACTTTATCTTTTTTCATTACGAAGTAGAGGTAGTTCAAATGTCTATTCAAGAATTATGACCTAGTTGACTGTGAAAAAGCCATATATCAATAAACTAAATTGCCTATTGATTATAAAATTAATAACATGAGTTTATGAACAATTTATGGTTGACTGAATATTTAGCATCATTTTTTGCCATCGAGGGCTTACTGTACAGATGTTCAGATAACCTTACCACTGTTTCCTGAAAAGTACACCAGTACTCCAGCACACCCAACAATCGCAAGTAACTGATAATTTTCTCACTCGAATCAGCAGTGAGAGACAAATGATATTGAGACACAATGTTGTATGTCAATCATCACAAAGACTGTCGCCGGGTGGGGATTCGAACTCGAGATACCTGGATTGATAGTTAGACACGTAACTGACTGAGCTAACGGGGCCTGGCACAATTAATTGGCCTTAATTTGTATTTTAATAATAACTTTTATATACCATGTCGTTTTCACACCTTATGTTTTGGCATTAACCTCTTGTTTTTATTGTTAATTGGATTATCACACCTGTTTAAACAGCATGCAATTATAAGATTGTGAACGTTTGCTATATCAATTTCGCAATATTTTGGAAGAGTATATAAAATTACAAATTAAATTTCAGAAATCACTTGAGCTATATGTTATAAGCACAATTTTAAGAGCTTCCCACTGGATAATATACACTAAGTCTATATGTATGTTGCATATGGTCATCTTCATACTGAAATCATCAGAAATTGTATGCTTGGGTAGTGGCGCGCCAAGGCATTGGTACGCTTCATTCTGCAATCTTAAGTCCTACCCCAAAGTATAAAGGCGTTTTGCGCGTGATGTCACCAGAAATGCAGCTATGACGTCACCGAAACCCTCCAACATAAAAGAGCTTTAAAATGGCGGCGCCCATGATATATAGGAAACGCTTAAAATCATGATATTTAATATCGTTTTTCTCACTTGATAAATTTCGTTCATTAAAATTTGTTGATTTTTATGTTAGTTACATGTCTATTTAACGATAAATGGCCATTAATATTCTGACATGCGGTACCCTTTAAAGCGGACAACTTCCTCGCTTACTCTACCTACAGTGCAAAGCAAGTAACTCTAAATTAAATCAAAATAACAAGTAAAAACTCATAATGTGCATAGCCGTGTCTGGCTCTGTGTGAAGAACTGTGCTTTAAAGCGGCATAATCAGTATACGAATTTCACATGTTGCGTTTTAATAAATATGCCTCTCTTTTGGGGGGGGGGGCATTTTTAAAGAAGGAAAAATGAGGATTATTTAAAACGGCCATTATGCGCTTCCTTTTTGCAATGTTGGTACTATGCCTGTACGACAAACGGTGGCAGTTTCTAGCAAGTGCGCGGTGGCCATTTTGAATGACCTAGGTACGTCAGGTTTATTTATAGAAGGGGCGGTTTATTTTTAGGGAATGACCTTTTATTTTCAGATTGGATGTGAAATCATTTAGAGCTGTATTGTAGTTAGTAAACTTCCCCCAAAATAAAGATGATTTACAACTGAGTCAGGTATCAGAATCACCCTTCAGGCGAGACCACCAACGTTGTGTCTCTTAGCCTTCTACACAATAAATTCTAGCGGGTATATTAATTGTTGGATCCCTCGAATCTAAAGGCGGAGAAATTCAACTGATACCTTACTAAATTGTATTCCGGGCAACATACAATTGACATCCGTATGTCACGATATATCATATAGATATCACGCAGTCAAACTGTATAGCAATAACCAAATGTGACGTTATTTAAAATATCAAATCATGTTTCTCCTCCGGTGTCTGGAATATAAATGACCAACAAATGAACTTCCTCGCTAATTATTTGCACACGACACAGAGCCACGTGATGCACACGACACTTATGATACACTCATGATCTATTTATAAGAGGCCAATATTTATTCTGGTCCAATTTTTTCGACTTGGGAATTATTGGAAAGATCTGGGCGAGATTAACAAAGTGACGTCAGGTTTTTATAGAAACTCTGAAACCCGTGCACGTGCACGTGCAAAACTCGAATAATAGACTTGGGTTAGAAAAAATATATTTAAAAATAACTTTTTTAATATAACTGAATTTTTACATGTCATTTTTGCCATGTTCGAGCCTCCATAAAGCCCTTAGGACGCAACACAAGGGTATAAAACCATAGACTTTCTAAAAGATCAATTCAAGTACTGAAACATGGCACTGAAAATACCTGATCCAGACACCTGGAAAGGCCATTACACAGGTAAAAATGCCACGTATGTTTAACATATGTTTTGTCGAACATATGTTAAACATACGTTTAACGTATGTTTTACATGCGTTTTGGTTAACATACATTTCAAAACATACGTTTAACATACGTAAAGAAACATATGATAATCAGAAACGCACGTTAAACATACGTTTACAGAAACATATGTTAAACGCATGTTAAACGTACGTTTGACATATGTGATTCTATTCATAAGTTTAACATATGTTAAAGTGAATATATACTTATTGCGCTAAAATGCTCCACAGCACATGGCACTCACTATTTTTGGAAATATCACTAGCAGAGCCAGAGGCAGGGTCCACTTTAAGTACGAGAATCATAAATACATGTCTGACAATCAAAAACATAGTAAAACATACGTGTACATCAACATATGTTAAACGCATGTGAAGCATATATTTGTCATATGTGTTTCGTTTCATACATTTAAAATATGTTAAAAATCCTATATAATTATTGAGCTAAAATCTTCCAACAACACTTAAGACATATTGTTTTAGGGAAAAACACTAGAACAGGCAGAGGCTAATTTAAAAGAAATTCATGTTGCATATTATTCATATATGTTAACAAAACCATATGTAAACATATGTGTGATATACATATGTTTAATCCAAATGATTTAATTCATTTACATGTATAACTGATAAATTATCACAGCTAACACGAGATATAAAAGGAACCGGCAATATTTTCCCAATATTTTATTGTTTTTCTTCTGTAGTATAGCCACAATATAATAATCATCAAAGTAGACACCATCTAGGTAGTTTCAAATTAATGGAGTGTTGTATCATGTCCAATATTTAATTAGTTCTCCTCTTCATACTTCACATTGCTGGCATACTCGAATGTAACTGTTGAAACAGCTTCAAAACTGAAATAAAGTATAAAATATTCTTAATTTTATATATATAACTAGATCTGTTTTATTGTGAAGCTGTCAAATATAATGGCATCTTTTATTTCCTTTTGTGAAATAGAGGGCCTCAATGAAGATAATATGAATTAAAGAATATATCTAAATGTCAAGTATTACCTACTTCTATAAACTTTTGCATATCAATCAATACATAAAAAATAATTAATCAAAGAAAATTGTAAATATCTTTATTAAAAAAATAATTAAAAATTAAAAAAATTACAGTAGATCTACCTGATTATCATGGCCCTGTGACTTCTGTACAAGGTTGTACTTTCGGTTTTGCACTATTTACATCGGTTCACTAACACACACTATGCAATAAAATGTTTATTTGAATCCTTTAATTACTTTTGTCAGAGATATGCCTATATGGTTTCACAGATTAAATATTGTCAATCAACCTCAATGTTTCCTGTTTCCTGGTATTTTTGAAGGTAAAGGTCGGCACTGGCTTACTCAGACTAAATAAACCGCAAAACAGCTAAATATGTAAAACTGTAAAATCTGAACATTTGAACAAAGATCATTTGCGGGATTTTTTTTATGATGAAGTCACTCGCCTTTAAAGAAAAACATGGTAAGTACAAGAATGTATAGATATTTTAAAAATTAAATGTTAATCATATTTGAAGTTTATATATATTTTCTATTATTTTTACTACAACAATATTTTTTTTTTTCTGAAAAAAAGTGGGTGAACATCTTTAGGACAAAAATTGATTTGTGTGCTAGAGTTACTTCCCTTGTTGTGAACGCACAGAGAACAAATTTTATGAGTTTATAATCTGGCAAATCTCATCGTTTTTAATGATATTTAGCGGTTAGTATTATGTTTATGTATATCAATGTAGTTATAGATATACATCAGTACGCTATGCAGCTTTCGAAATTGGAAATATTTTCATTTTAAACCATAAACCTTACCCCACCCTCTGTTACTTTGTATGTTCAATAATTATAATTTTAGTTTGCAATATTAATTGTTAGAACATGTTCTTATTTTAAATGTATGGTGACTTTTTTTTTAAATATTTTAACTAGAGACAATGTAAAGAATTTCTTGCCTGGCATCTAATTGATATATTGAACTGGGACCATGCACAGGCAATTTTCCAGTCAGTGACACAGGCCCTATCTTGATATAGCGTTTGGATAGCTATACAATATATAGTAAATAATGGAAAGGTAGGACACTTCTTAAAGACATATTTGGTGTGAAGGGAGAAACCACGGGACATTTAGTAAGTAAATAAAACAAGATTTCAGATTAAATTTTGTCTCACTAAAGTCTATCTAGAAAACATTGAATAAACAAATGTTAATTTAGACAGCCAGAATATAGTTAGCCACTGAACGGATTGTTGTGAAACTTAAGTAGACCACAGTACTGCTTATTACCTCGATCACTAGACTTAAATGCAATGTCAAAGGATTTTTATTCTTTATCAGTGTTTTCTCCAGAGCGCGTTTCTTGTGTTTGTGACGCAACTGAATCTCATTTGTCGCAATCAAGTTTGTTCACTGTGTCCACTATGATGCAACCTTAAAAATACAGAAATTCAAACTACACAGATTTGTTTTGGCAAGTGGGTTTCAGAGTTATTATTTTTACACTGCTAGCAGTGTTGAGAAATCACATGGTATGATTCAGGGTAGCCTGATATATACATGTGAACCTTTTTGGAAAGCAATGAGGGAGATTGGGTTTTGAAATGAGGGGGATTGGATGGAAATGAGGGAAAAAATTTTTCGCGGCATAAAATTTGAAAATATTGTCATTTCGGTATAATTTTACATAATTTCTTAATAATACAAGTATATTAAACCATAACAGATGGTGTTTTGTCATAATATATAGAGAATATACAGTGTTTTCTCCAGAGCGTGTTTGTTGTGTTTTTGACGCAATTAAATCTCATTTGACGCAATCAAACTTGTTCAGTGCGTACACTATGACACAACCTTAAAAATACAGAAATTCAAATTACGCATATTTGTTTCGGCAAGCTGGTTTCAGAGTTAGTTTTACAATACTAGCTGTTTCGGCAGATCACATGGTCTGATTCAGGGAAACACTGGTCACGCGGTTCTACTAAGTTATCTAAACACTCAAATTGGTTATAAACACGATATTTATGCAATCGCATAGACGATTATGATCACATACATAATTTTCCGCGAAGCAATATTATAGTTTGAAAACAACATCTCTGAAAACAAACATATGCTGCAACAATAGCACTGATATATACCCAGTTTTAGGTTGTTTGCATATAAAGATAAAATGTGGAAATCATGAAACTTATCTAGAAATTTGTTTGAAATGTACGGACGTTACTCTATCTGAAAACCTTTTTATTTTGTTTTCTATAAGGTATCGAGACGCGCATGGGCAACATTTTAATACCAGTTTAAAAATAGGCCGGTCTATGTTTTTACGCCGTTTATATTTCTTTAATGGACGTTTAAAAGGTTATGGAAAAAAGAAAATAAACTTTCAGAAAATTATATTTATTTTGAAAAACTTATTTTTGTTAAGTTACCATTAAAATGTTATAATATTAAGGTAACATTACTCTAAAATGAGTCTAGCTATGAACCAGAAGAGAAATGGTTTTAGGAAAAAGAAAACAACAACGTTTTGTTTTCCAAAGAGTATAATGCTTAGTAATGGTAAACATGAAGCTCAGCTGAAATATAAGATGAAATGATTTTAGTGTGTTTCATTATAAATAGTTAGGGCCATGGTGATCGAGCTGAAGCCATAACATTTGAAAAGTTGATGACCCGGTGGCAATGATCATAAAAACTGTCGTTAGGAAGGAAAAGACAACTAGTTTCAGGTGTTGTAACTTGTTGGGCCAGAAGTGAAACATTCGTTTGGAAGTTAAAGTGTTTTGAAGTTGTTAATTTCAGTTTGAATTTTGATTTTAAAATTTGTGTGAAATAGGAAGTAAAACTGTTGAAGTAAAATATGTCATTTTCACCTCTATTTATTCAAGTTGATTAAGTTTAAAACTAGTCAATAATGACCCCCAGATTTTGAAAATGACCCCCAGATTTTTAGTCAGTGGGTCATCAATGACCCCCAAAAATTGGAGCTGGATAAAACACTGCTTTACTATATTCATTTAGCCTCAATTTAATTTTTGTGATTTTTCTGGCATACTGTCTTAAAATGTTGTATCAAAGTTTGTAAACTATTCTCTAGAATAAAAAGATTGAATGCTTAATAAGTTATTATCAACTGTAAACAGTCATATAAAGTGTACAATTTGCTAAGGGGATTACAATCTACTACATGATGTCCCATATATGTTTCAAATCGCAAATACGTCTTGTTTTGTGTATGCCATATTTCAGAAGTTATATTTCAGACCTTGCTGATGTTTCATGTAAAAAAACAGTGAAAACTCATTCATAATTTAAGATTGGAATATAGTTCAGCTCAGAATGGCTGAAAAGCCATCTCCTGCAATCTAAATTTAAAACATTTTCCATGACAGAGGCCACTTAGACCACCCCTCTTGTACTTTACCCAAAACTTGTGCTTGCCGGTGGCATTCTAAAGTTGGATGCTGCTACTTCTTAATTTAGTACTTATTCTTTGAAACATTTTGCCAACCCTGGTTTCTACTGGTCAAAGGCCAACAGGGCTTATGTCCTGATAAATTTTCTGTTGTCCATTAACCTTTTTCTTTTAGACATGACAAGCACCTTCATTTAGGCTTAGACCATATGTATTTAACATGAAGCATTGAATGGATGTTCCATAAAAGATTTGTTTAAGTCTGGTGGAGTCAAATTTGAGGCTGCCACAGGGGTCACTGTTTTACATTGGGAAAATGTTGTAGACGTGATACCACCTTCATTATTCATTGAATCTTAACAAAACTTGCACAGCAGTTTAACTGTTATATTACCAGAAGATCTTGGACAAAGTCTTGAACCAGCATGATTCAACAACAAATGCCCCCACGACAAGGCTTATATAGGCACATTTTAAGCGAAATTTTAAAATACATTTTCTCTGAAAGCTCGAGGCTTAACTGTTTTACGTGTAGCATTGTATGGTGGTCTCCTAAAAGATTTGTTGAAACAAAACTTACAAAAAACATTGTCTCTGAAATGTACATCTGTCCATTTGTTGCCAGTAGAGCAATTCAGGCTCTCTTGGGCCCCTTGTTCATTCATACATTTTATTTCCATATAATAATTTAGTTAACTTTTTTTTATTTTCATGAAAAATGATGATAGGTACAGAAGAGAAAATAACAAAAAAGCCTTATTTCTTATGACTGAATAGACTTATGTGAATGTATTTTGGTGTGATTTGTTGTTGCTGACATGACGGTGAATACCTATGTGTATATCATGGTCCCCACCCCCATGAGGTCTTAGGGGCGGGGCCAAAACAGCCAAATTCAAGGTAGACTTTAAGAATCTTCTTACTATTATAGGAAGCACTCGGAAACAAATTGTGAGCATGAATATTGATGACTATAAGTCCTTTATAAAATTTGTGAATTTTATGCCCCTGGGTCTAACGGTTTGGCTCTGGGGGTGGGGCCTACTTTACTAAATCTTTATTTATGAGAAATTGACCAAAAACGTTATTTCTTACGACTGAATACACTTATGCAAATGATTTTGTGATAATCAGGTGACCGTTAAAGCCCATGGACTTCTTATATATATCCATGTAAAGTGTATACATGCATAATTATCTATTTTCCAGTGACAAACTGGTATGGAACATTGCTGAGAAGTGAGACATGGAATAATATAGCTTAGTTGGAAGAAAAGTAAACCTGGAAATAGATGGTACAGTTATATCCCTTAAACCTGAAGACAACAAGTGACAAAATCATACACTGAAGTTCAAAATTACATGCTGATGAGATGTCAGTCATACACATGAATTTTTTTTCGGAAAATGTGCTGTTGTCCCGACTGATATTGCTATGATAATGGAGAAATTAAATGGAGTTTACAGATTATTTGCTACATATGTTATGAGAAGGAAGTATTTACAAAAAGGTAAATGCTGACTAACAACATTGTGACGCTCCTGTTGGAAGACAACAATTACTGTGACTGATTTAAGAATCTAGTATGTAAAAGTGAACCATCAATGAAAGAAATCTACTTTCCTCATCATGATTGATATACATGTGCTTAGATTTATTTCATTGTTCATTATTATTCGCTCTCATGAGCCAAAAGCTCTTGAGTTATGATGTGATCAGCTTGTGTCAGTCATATTATTTTATTTGTCTTTCAATCTTTCACCTTTGCTATCTATGGTAGTTTTTGTCTCGAGCATGCAATGAAAGACACAGTGTTTACTAAGTAATGAATTATGATGTCTGTCCCATTGAGTATAATGATTAACAGATTTATTTGATATTATTTAACTTTTAAACAAATTTTAAAAGGATTCATGGAGGGATGTAAAAAATAAATGAATACATCAGATAGATGTACAAATAGATTGTATAGATTTGTAATATTTTTGAAATATTAAGTTAGTGTCATACCTTTTTCATAATTTGTTTGTATGGCATTTTATGCCTTATAAGCTCACCTTGCCAAAGGCTTTAAATGAGCTATATTCTAATCACTTTTTGTCCATCTGTCTGTCAACAGTTTCTATAAATGACATCTCTGATACCGCTGGGGAGATTTTCACCAAAATAAGTACGAACGCTTCAAGCATTCTTACATCAAGCTTCTTAAGTTTGTTAAAGTTACCGATTGATCTAATGTTAAAAATGAGTTTTCATATGTTTAACATATTTTTAAAGCATACGTTAGAACCTATGTCAAACATACATAGTAATATTTTCATGAAAAACATACATATTTAAGCGTGCGTGGTACTATTTCCAAGAAAAACATATGTACTCAAACGTATGTTAAACGTGCGTGGTACTATGTTCATGCAAAACATATGTATTGGAACATATGTTAAACGCATGGGAAACATACATTTGACATGCGTGGTACTATTTATATGAAAAACATACGTATTGTAACGTATGTTAAACGTATGGCCAGAAACGTATGTTAAACGCACGTGGTACTATTTATATGTAAACGTATGTTTTGGCACGTACGTTAAACATATGTTTAACATACGTTAAACGTTTGTCCAGAAACGTATGTTAAACGCGCGTGGTACTATTTATATGTAAACGTATGTTTTGGCACGTACGTTTAACATACGTTTAACGTACGTTTAACATGCGTGGCATTTTTACCTGTGTAGGGGCCATCTAAAATATACACATATTCCATTTTTTGGTTTTTAAAATTTTTGTTGATATTGTCCCTACAGCCATTTCTAAATTTTATATAAAAAAAGGTAATTGATTAATAACTTTGCCAATTATGTTCTTATTGGGCCAATACAACAATATGTTCTTCAATTACTTCCCTTTATCGGTGTCAACATTTGAAGTTATGATTATCAGAACTACATTTAAATTTAAATTGAATTTTGAACATAAATTTAAACAAATTTAATTTTCAAGTATGATGTTTTCTAGAATTAAATTTGAATGAATTTTACCTGGCATTTACCTAAGGATATCGAAAAGAACAAGGCTCGTAACATGGAAGAGAAGTTGGCTATAAAAAATAGCAATAAAGAAAAAACAAACATTTAATTGAATCGATTTTGGAAGCATTGGATTCTGATGATATGGAAAAAGACGAAACAGAAGAAGTAGAGAGTAAGAAAGAAACATAGGTGTTGAAACAAAAACAGTTCTGTTTATTCTATGCTGATCATAGATGTGGTTTCAAAACGAAACAAACCATACATTTGTTTGGAGAACCAAGTGTTAATGAACTCACTGTTATACGTTTTGTTCGCTCATTATAAAATAGTATGGTATAGAAATACATTTTATATCAATAAAAATGTTAATAGTCAATAAGTGTTATGGTATTCTATTATAGACACATATGTGTACACATCTTTATTACATCGCTCAATATAGTTTGAATAGGACTATGGTTGTCCCATTTTAATGCAGTTCATATACTAGAAAATGCGAATCAATGCATATATATATATATAAAAAAAAGAAAAAAAAGTTAGCTCACGTGTGATCTAGTTCGCACCAAGCTTCCCACTGACACTGTAGAATTTTAGACGCTTAGATGCTCAGTTTAATGTGAAATGTCCAATATTTTATAAGTTGTGTCTTAAGTAGGAATTTTAAGTAGTCGTTCCTGTGATACGGATTCACTCCCGTCGGAAATGGCGTTAATCTCTCGTGTAAATAATATTTTAAAAGTCTAGCCATTCTACCATTTCCATCACTAAACGGGTGTAAATGAATAAAAGAAGCGAAGATACACGCTGAGAACTTTATCATTAACAAAACATAATCTTTATTGACACCTTCTCGAGACAATTAATCTTTTAGGTATAATGAAATATAATTCGTATAGTCCAATAAGGTCGGTAATAATAATTTAACGTCACCTGGGGATTGATACTGTATTTTATTTAAGTCATCGGATATACAGTAAAACGATCACAATTCGACAGCTCTCAGGGGTTTCTGATAAGGATTTTAATAAGTAGTCCTTGTCAACGTTTAATAATGTCAGATGTGAGAAAAGCCCCGTGTCTGCTGAGGTTTTTAAAAAAGTTTAGTGCGTTCAACAAGTTTTTAGTTTCTGTAAATCTTTCACAGTCTTTATCTGAAGAAGCACATTCTAAAGCACGTTTAACACTTATAGAGTCTTGAAACCCCACATCTTCCTCACAGCACGTTCTACGCAAAAACTTTAAACCGTAGATGCATATAAAACGATTACTTTTCTCTATGTTTAATGATCTAAACTTTACAATGTCATCTCGCTAGTGTTTGTTCCCGATGATATCTCAAACTTTAGAAATGTCTCAGCGAGATGATGGCCTTTTTTTTTTATTAATTCTCATTGATTTTCATTTGGATCACCCTGTCCAGATGTGTTGCATGTAATTCCATAGTATATACGTCATGGTCGACACCAAATTTATTGGTTTGGCAGAAGCCTTGATATTGAATCTATGGTTTGCATTGTAGCTAGGCGCACCCGCCGTAGTCTGGTCTGTACATTTATGTCTTGGTTATTCACAAGTAATTATCTCCATATATATATCATGCATTGTGAATGAGCATCTGAAAAGATCCCAAAAATCGTAAATTCCGTTGTTGTGAATTTAATTATCTCCCTTTATATATATATATATATATATATATATATATAAAATATATATATATATATATATATATTTACATAAGTTAAGGGGGTTGATGTTAATTGTGTTTGATGTTTCAAAACTACCAGTTACAATTTTTAGCATATTCATTTTTTTTTCATAAATTTAGAATTCAAAAGCATCTTTAGTCTCATGATTAACTTTTTTACAGAATGCACAATAATCATAGTCGTTTTGTCATACGTTGGAAGATCAGCTAAATATTCAATCAATGACATATGCGCCCTTCTACCTTAATCTGTTACGTCTGTTTGTCAGTCATTAAACATCACAGGGCGTCTGTAAACCTTGTCAATCCCGAACAAACTACCATTATTGCTTGTGACCAGCCTCCAACAAATTCAATAAAACTGACCAGGTACATTCGAAGATACTAGTAGTCAGTATTGTTTGGAAACCTTTACACTGGGGTGGCTTCTTTGAACAATCTCTGCAACTGGCTTAGAGGTTATGACTGCAATAGCGCTCAATGCATCAGTGGGCAGGTCACTCCTCAAGGCCATTCAAATAAAACTTTTCAGCTATAAGGTGAATGCTAGTGCATATCACCTACTTAAGTAAAATAATTTTGGATTCAGAAACCAAAATACGGATGTTTGAAGATTTTCCTTTTTGCATCACCGCAGATTTTTTTAACTGATCTGTTACCTTGAAGTTTCGTCAGGTCGCTGTAAGTAGGCACCTTCAGTTAAACAAATGACTCTTGTTAAACTTTCTTTGTTGACATTTATGACATGATTTTGGTGGACGAGATAGCAAACCAGTTTGCCATTTCAAAATTGAAGTGAACAATAAACACATCATTATTTTTTGAGTACCAGCTGACAAAACACATGGATAAAAAATAACAAGTTTGTAAATGAGATGGAGGGATGTTGACCTAATATCTCATATGGATGGCATTCGGGAGATGGGGAAAGCAGTTAATGACTTTTAGACGTTTGAAAATAAATAAAAAATAACATAGAGAAAAGGAGCAAATGTTCAACAACACAAACAAGTCAAATGTGTTGAATTAAGGCCTAAAGTAAATGGACCTCTTTGTTACTATGGAAGCAATTGATAGTCCATTTGTAAAGCACTCTGAAGATATGTTGGTATACGACACAGGCAATGATATAGGTTTAGTTTATAACCATTTATATAGCTAGACTACGAAGTAAGATCAGAATTTATATGTATCACTCTGGAGTCCCTATTCTATGTAGAAACAGAGTTGTTTTTGAGAGATCAAAGGGTCGAGTTTGGATACGAAATCTGGAATGAGTGGCCAATGATATCGAAGGCACTACTATCCTGCATGTCAAGTCCTGTGCAAAAAGCAGAAAAATCAATAATTCCTCATCATCAAGTGAAATATGATCATTTCATCAAATCTGACCTTCGAACTAAACACAGGGTACAACTAAGAACATACAATAACTTTGTTATTCTCGGTGACACATATTCCGAAGTAAGCAGATTCGTAGGGATGAGTATGTGCATGGTATTCTTTAACATGGTCTACGATAGGAAATGAGATACATAGAAAGTCATGCGAAGCTCCAAACTTCCTGGACGCATTTCTTGAGAGTGATGACAACAAGAACGAACATCTGGCCAGTCTGTAGAATAATATGTACATATAGTATATGCGTTTCAAACAGTCACAGATATAGTCTGCCACTAAATGTATATGAAAGGTCATGATAGAAAGCAGTTTATACATACGTCCTGGTAATAGCCATTTATTAAAGTTGACAAACTGATCTGAGTGTGAATTGGGTTGGATTTTGGAACTGAAGGATATTTCTCACATGCATACCGTTTCATATCATCTTGATAAAGAGAAGCTGAGGTCCTTGCCAGCATTTCATTAATTCACTGTGCGAGTACAAACGTCTTCATTATTTAGTGGGAAAGGACAACTATAGAGCAGGGGAAACCGGGAACAATAAGGCATTTGGAACTATAAAGGTGCAATGTCATTTATACAGTGATTTGTAGTTTAAGTTTAGTTTACACTTATTTATTTTACTTTGATTGCGAAACAAGTTCTAACAACTTATACAAATTACGTTAGAAGTCTTCCTGGTTTGAACCAGTACTAAGCATATGCGAAAAAGTGTCTTGCTAAAGGTTACCACACATGGCCGTGATCGATGATCGAACCGACCATGGGTTCGGTGTTCTACCACTGAGCCACGTGGTCCACAAATGATTTGTATTTGTCCCAACACTGACTTCTTCAAATGTAATTTAGTCCTTAAAGGAATTGTTTACACATAAAGGTGACCAATATTTACATCGACAGCTCAGCTATAACACAAAAAATGAACAGCTTATCATGTATTTTCCTATCATATTTCAAAGCCCCCCCCCCCTAAAAAACAGATTGGAAAACGTATGGGAACCAATCTGGTCGTCTCTGTACATGCTGACAAATGGTATTTCAAAAGATGTAAACGTACCAAGGCTTAAGTATTATGTACATTATAGTAATATATCAGTAACTGTTGGATATTTCTTAATTTAATATTTAATTTGTTGTAGCATTGACCGGTGTTGGTACATACTGTCATATTGATTTACCCCATCCACTTTCAGTTGCATAACGGTACATACCTTTCCTGTGCATTATTTAGCAGTTTTGTACCCTACGTGTCCAAGCATGTCTTTTTGTAAAATTCGATGAAAACGTTGTGCAAAAGTATAAAATAATATCTAAATAACAGAAATGTTTGCTAATTTTGACGATCTTGGCCATTAGTTAGCAATTGTCTTTTTTTCTTTTAGAATCATTTGTCGCAATAAAACCATTAGAATTATTAAATATAAGAATAATTTGATAATATTAGCCATAAAGAGTTATAAGATGTCATAAAATACTGTAAAAATAAGGACAAACGTTAAACTTGTAAAATTTGGCGGCCATTTTGAAAGTGTGTCTCGGTGTTAAAATAATCGATTAACCTTGTACTATGTTTGTGCCATGTTTGGTGCTTTTCTCAAAAAAGGCACAATTCCCTCAATATACTGCACCATTTTGCCCCACTATCATCTACAGGAGCATATTACAAAAATAAAGATAAATAAATATCCAACAGTGGACGAAGCATTCACGTCCTCCACAGCAGCTCAAACACCATGCATATATATATAATAACCATAATCATGATAAAGACTGCATAAATATACAGACGAAGTTACGAGTTACAAAATCGCTGATGCGTCATATCTTGCACACATGACAAATATACGTCTGCGGTCGGTTGCAGGAGAAGGTAATAACTCGCAGATTACATTAGGACAAGAATATGCAAACTAGTAAACATACACATAAAATCACAATATAGCACATAACTATGACAAACATTGGCAATAGAAACTGTAGCTCTGTTTGCTTTGCCCAGTAAATAAACTATGATCAATTACAAAGAGGAAAAATATATAAAAAAAATTAATGCAAGAGTGAAGAAATGTTTACGTGTTTTATTAATCAAATAAATAGTTTTGCTATTGTGTCTTTGGTAGTTGAATTTAATTCGTTTAATATCGACTATATTGAAAATGTCTGTTTAATTAGAAGGCAATTACGTCAATGTTTAGCATCAACTTACTTCAACCGAATATCGCATTTTCAGTAAATTAATTGGAATTTGACGGAAAACGAAGTATTATTCAGTATTATTTGCTACGTTTGCGCAAAAGAGGACGTCATCTAATCGGAAAAAAATCCTAAATTGGCCGATCACGCTCTAAGTGTCTACTTTCTACAATATTATAATTTATTACTGTTCCCTCCTTTAAGGTTGGTTATTTCCGAAAAAAATAATTATACTTGATTATTTCCCTGCACATACCTCCGCCATTTGCAGTTGAATAAACAAATACTTTGGTACATTTTTGGATACGGTTTTAAATAAGAATTCCAATATGACGACACAAACCAACACAATGATGTACACATTATTTAAAAGAGACGAAAGAATGACACACTTGGGTATACAAATGGATTTGATGGCCGACTGTCTTCTTTAAATCGTTAAAACCGTTTGCCTGTTTTCGTGCAATTCTTTGTTTTATGTATTTTTCAAATATATACATATTTAATTATAAGTCACATTGACCAATGATTTATTTTCTTTTACTTTTAAAATGGAAATGCCAAATATGACCCAAAACGTACCCTGAATTTTGTTTAAACAACTAAAACAAAAACTGTACATGCATACATCAATTGTTTACAATTTATAACAAACGACGGGATGTGGTGATACCCCACAGGTCAAATTAAACGTTACGTCATTATGATCTGTAACGAAACATCTTACATGTTATATCATATAATTATATTTTATAAACCCAAGTTATGCATATAATGCACCAGCGTATTTCATGACTAAGTTATTGTGACATGATGTAGTTTAATTTATCTGCTAAGCAATCGAAAACCTAATTCCCTAAACAAGTCATTGTGTGAGGATTTAATATTAGCACGATCACGCATAAAACACGGAGCATGCTAAATCAAAGATTGTATATTGACAAATTACTCATTAAAACTGCAAATGAAGACTCTATATGTTATGCGCATAAAATAGTGATCAATGTCATTTTTAACCTAAAAGTTTTAAAATTAACACTTAACCAAATAATGACACAACTTTATTGCGGGACGCGAAAAAGTACTGTCAATATTTACATTTATCTCCGGAAACATTCCGTACATAGCTTCGCATTTTTTAAAAAAATCCGTACACTCTTCTGATCTGTCGTAAACTATGGTTGATCGCGGTTTTCGATGGTTGATCGGACTTCTGAGGGCAGTTTGTTCAAAACGGACAGGCAAACAAATCAAATGATTTATCATCTGAAAACCGACGACGTTAATTTTATTGATATTCATGTTTATGTTTCTGTCAGGATTTTATTGTATTCCTGTCAGACAGATAGGATTTTGCCTTTGATAAAAGTATTATGCTCATTTGTCATGCCAGTATATGCAAGTATATTATCATTTTTGTTTGAACTACCATGAGGTTGCCCGTTTATTACCCCAGTAATGGGACTGGAGGGGTCATGGTCATCCCGCTGCAAACCGCACAGTAATAGCATGTAAAAATTAGCAACATCTTGCAAAACATATATTGTCATATAATATTAAAATCACTAATATATTTATTTAATGTTCATTTTGACTTGCATGGGTGCAAAAAAAAATAAATATACTGTAAGAAAATCATATCTCACACTCAGGATAGTTATATTTAATATTCACTATATATACTGGAAAATCGGTTCAGACAAAACGTACAAGCTAACCATAACCGATATACCAGCATATAGCGAAATTGTTTTTTAATTAATGTTTTTCGCATTTCATAAGTTATGCAAACTTGAAAAAAACAACGAAACAAAAGCATTAAATAATTTATTAGTTTGTTCTTTTCGATTTTGCATAATTAGCATATTATTTGTTTTCCTGTCAGCCGACTGGGATTTTGCATATGTTAACAATATGCTCATGTCATTACTTTTTATCTTACTGTCCTATCAATTAGCAAGGCTTCTGCCTTTAAGACTTGTGTTCATAGATGTATATGCTTTCACTTAATATATGCTTAATTATAATGTTTCAAAATTTGAATTATACTGTCATCACATGGCAGTAACAACCAGTCTTAATGTACCGGTTGGGATAAGAACTAGAGGTAAACTGGGGTCCCAATCCGATATCTGTCATGTCCCTTCTAAACTTTTTTGTTAGAGCTGTCCTATTATGGGAGATAGTGCCTTTATGCATTTAATTTACATATTGGGGATAATTTTGATTTAATTTTAATTAAGAGTTTTTAATCTTACAATGTACATGATTTCTTTAATTTCTTGATATTTAAACCACAGTACCTTAGCTTATAAATGTGAAATAATTGTGTTACTACATACAACATACCGTGTATCTAAGCGTAATTACTCGTTGTGGCGTAACATTTCTTCAATTTACTTGTAGAACGAATTTTGCAGCTTAGAAAGTTATTTTATCCAGCGAAAGGCCCACCTTTTTGTCATAAGGAGCTGAGTAGAGAGCGGAAGAGTTGTTTGTAAACTTGAACTATTTGTGGTAATGTTTCATTACTTTAGCCAGTTGGGCTGATTAAAGGTAAACGATGCTATTCTACTACCTAATTACACTGTTTTCTTAGTAAATAACACCAATGTCTCCGAGATGTATACAATGCAATGCGATTTCCCATTGTCTGAATGCAGTGTTTGTGTTGGTGATTCAGAAGTCTACTCACGGACGCTGGATATATTCCCATTACGCACAAACTGAAGTAAGGTGATGTGTTTCGTGACAGATCGGATTTTATCACGTTTTGGAAAAGTACGAATGGAATAACAAGTTACATAATGTGCAAATGCAGCAATATCGAAGTGTGTAAGTGTTGTACACATAAGAAGCGGCACTGCCTGGTTACACAACATTTAAAGTATTAATTGTATTAAATGACTGTCGTTTATTGTTTCAATGATAGTCAAAACTAGTATAATGTTTAGCGTCGCTTTTAACATTGTATTAGTCATATCACGACAGTGTCTACTAAAACGCTGTCACACTAGTGAATATGCCGAAGACACATAGTATGACATCCAATCCAGTCACATTATACTAATACAGGGCTGACCAGACATAGAACTTATTTTCTTACTGTCGAACGCCAAGCAAGGAAGATTCCAGTTCCATTTTCAAAGTATTTGATATAACATGGGATCGAACTCACGACCTTCTGCATGCGAGGCAGACGCTCGTCTCCTTGACCACCGGTACGGTACCCAACTAGGTAATAGCCAGAATCGTGTTAACGATATTCACTATCAAAGAGATGTATCGAAGAGATGTATAATTGTATAATGGTTTATTGATTTCTTAAGTATTTGAGTCTAACATTTGACAGAAATATACTATTTTACACATGCTGTGATCGTATTTGTTTAAACCAATATAAAACATTACGGTAATGATGTTAAAAGTTACAATGAAATATTTCTGAAGAAAAGTATAAAGTGAATTAAGCAATTCTCATTACCCTGGCACTACCTACTGTGGGATAACCTATTTCCTTTACACCGACATTGTGTGCTCCTATTGACTGGATTATAGAGATGAGATAAATATTATTTGAAATTGTATTACAAAGATTGATATAATAATCTTAAGTTTGATTCTAGATATCTGCTAAATTGAGAGTTAGAGATATGACATTAATCGCCTAGGCGTATCCGGACAAACCAGTCATATATTTGTTTTATTTAGACAAAATGCTTTGAAACTGGCTTGTTTGGCAATTCAAGAGCTTACCCATTATCAATCACGCTTGACGCTAGAACGCTGTTGATACTGCTTGTTATTGATGTGATGATGATATTCTGAAAATGATAATTATGTTGAAAGTAAATATATTAAAATCGAATAGTGTGGAAAATAAAGGAAAAGAAAAACAGTTAAATATGCCTTCCCATCGTTAAATCGTTATTCAGTGTCACGTTTGTTTATAGTCTGAAATTGTAACGAAGTATTGACTGATTGCATTGTATTTTTTTATCTGAGAAAACATGTCCTTTTTACTCAATATTGTGGGAGTTGTTACTTAACTATCGCCAGAAACATACAGGAATGCATCATTATACACAGTTTGGTGTAAAACATATATTGATATACACGTATCTGCAGTAATACGTAATATGTTGCTAAAACAGAATAATAAACCTAAATGTTCAATAGGTCATATGACACTGCAACTACATTAGTACAAAGTACAGACAATCGATACAGAGATTAGTCGTAACAGTAACAATGACATATACATTCTTAAAACGATTTTACCAAACGATACAAGCCGAGATGTTTCTTAGCTCAAATTCTTAATTTCCCTAAGTCTTTACTCAAACTTATTACCCATAAATGACCACACATAATTGAAGTTGGAACATATCCTTACTCATTAGTAAAAGATAACATGCGAACTTATCAATGCAAATTAAGTCATAACATTTAAAACATTTGAGCTGAGTAAAATCTCAAGTTGAGATGTTTAATGAAACTAGGACAAAATCAATAATACATGGGAGTATGCCAAGACGGAGATAAGGTCACATTTCGAGCCACTGCTCACTTCAAACTTTGGATATGCATGTCATCAGCCACATGCAAGAAGGAAACATTGAGGGCCAGCTGTAAAAGGGTTAAATAAAATACACGCAGATTATGCCATTCTATCACTACCAATTAAATAAAGCTCATGATTTGTGCAGAAAATGTGGTTTTGAAGGAAGTATATAAGGATAAAATAATATAAATGTCTTCAAAATATAAAATACTTATCTAAATGGATAATAAACATCTCATTAACATTAATGAATATAATCCAAAAAGGCTAATATATCAAATCCACTAAAAACGTAACAACATCGACATTTAAATTGGAGTGGTAAACTTGAAACGAAATCCCCATTCTAAAAATAGACAGCACTTCAATTCTGTTTGGCGACCTTCGGATCACCGTTCGGACTTTTTCTACAATGATACATTTTTACTACATGTAAACCTATATAACGAATCAAACTAAAATTAAATTGAAAGCACGTGACTCATTCAATACGCCACAAAATATATTACCGTTTTAAGCGGGAAATCTATTTTTAATCTTACTTAGGAGCATTGTCCAAGTATGGATGGCTCTTACAGATATATTATTTTGGCATTAAACAAAAATATATCTTGTTGAAAATACGGGGTCAGTGAGTATGTATAGACGTGGTTTGTCTGAAATATTTGAAAATTACATGTCAGGTTGTATTCCCAAGACTGACCGTACTAAGTTACTTCTTCTGCATGTACGCATAATTGTCTTTGTTACGATTATTCTGTATATTTCTGTTTTGATGACTGTGTACTTTGCATGCTACATGTAGCTCTATCAAATATTTTGTGTTTTTTTTAAAGTGACAATGACTCATGATGACACGAAGCTTGTAAACCACATGACCATTTAAGTCAGGTATTGGAAGTCTCATTAGAAGACAAATGATTTTCGACCAACATCCTAATTTAATCATGGTTTAAGCACGTGCCATTTCCACATGAAACTAACATCAGGGTCAATTAGTATATATATATATACATTAAGATGAAACTCCGCTGTATGTCTCGTTTACAGTTCTATTTCAGAAAAAGACAACGCACTTATTATATTAAGCTGAATCAAATCTAATTGAAACGTTCATGAAAATAATATTTTTGACGTAAATGATACTTAAATATCTAAATAAAAATAAATCGTGAACATTCATTACTACGATTGTTAAAATCCATTGTTATAGAATGTACAATTGTGTGTATATTTGTGTCCTTTTTTACTAAGAATATACATGTGTAAGCGATGATCTGATTGTTGAGTGTTTTGATTGAATAGTTTTAAGGTTTTGATCATATAAAAAAACTTAAACGTCATTGAAACGTTATCATATTGACACAATGCTGTGATTGTTATTAATTTGTTTTTGATATTGATCCATGAAATAAGAAACGACATCTTATTTGTCTGTAAAGAAGTGTCGTATTACTGGGAAAAGTCTATGCCTTTGTCTAGTGTGGTTATTGAAGCGTTATTTATTCATGCTAGATCAAAGTTATTGCCCAGTCACCACGATACGACCAATACATCATTCTGATGTTATAGAAATATATGAATATTTAATAATATTTGCCGTTCATTACAGATATTGAAATATAAAAAGCAGTGTTCGCAATTCACGTCCAGTAAGCAGTGGTTTATACATTGGAGAGTCTGTCCTAGGAAATAGGCTCACCTCATAGCACAACATGTCAAAGTAGGCGTAAACAGTGTTAAAGAGGCATCACATATACAGTTTATATCCACGAAATGATCCAACTCTATTTAGAAATCAGAAAGAAATCCATGTAACTTGAAGATATCGGCGCGATATTTTACAACTGTTTATAGCACTTGTTACTTTCTAGAAATAATTGTATAAAAAATATTGTCTATAAACAATTGTATTCGTGATTGATTTTAGTGAAACTAATACCGGACAGTTTTCCGAACACACTTCGCGCATTAACGGAAAACCGAAGATTTGTTATTGCTATTTTCGGAGAATCCGATGTTTTATATATTCAATACGATATTGTGAAACTATGTGATTCTATTTTAGATGGGACATACATGTACCATATTAGGGGTGTATGAAATAGAATGACGTAGTTTCACAAAATCTTTTTGAATTGATAGGATGCTCCCATTTGAACATATTTCCTCGGATGTAATGTTCCTTGCTTAGAAATATGCGCATTTATTAGCCCCTTTTAGTCGGAAATTTTCGAAATTAGGATATTTGTCGATGGATCACTTTCGTACTCAAGCATAAACGATCACATGTTTCTATACAAAACGTTCAATAGCTTTATTTGTGTCATTGCAGTAAAACAAACAGAGTTAAATACTATATCCCAATATATCAAATTCGTATTTGAGATGTCTTGTTAACGATGACTATATATATATTCAACAGTACAAGTTATGTGTGATAAAAAAACAATGAGAATTTGTTTAATAATATTGTTTTAAAAAATAATTCAAGTCCCCAATTTTTTCTGTCAGGGTAGTAATATTTATAAAAAGGGACTATCAAATTACAAAGCTACACTAGGTAATCTGCTGATGGTGAATTAACAAAAATCCTTGTGCATAGAGTGCATTTCCCTCGAATTTTCAAAATTTTGGCAGTTGAAGTTAAAATTTTAATCCAAACTGCATATAACGATAACAACCATTTTTTAAAATTAATTTGTCACATCTCTTAAACATGATAATCCGTAGATAGAATAACTATGTAAACTATAAGGTATCCTAAGAGATTATATTATAAATATCGACAAAGGATCTGTGTTGATTAAATAACATATATTCAGGCAAAACTTGAAATGTTAAAGTGTATTGTGTTTCAGATAGAAAATTACCCCCATTAAATGAAAATTGAAAATACTAATCAGGATGTTTAACTTCTCTGAATAACAAAACAATCATTATGTAACAGTTATTGGCAAAACAACGGTTACTTTGTAAAACGTATAATACCAGACGATTTTACATTGATGACAACAGCTAGTTTAAGGAAACAAACATAACAATTTTCTATGGAAAAAAAGTTATGACTCAGGGTGATATGAAATACCTATTTTCACAGGTTCTTTACACAATATCCCTTCTTTCGTGTTTGTTGAGGTCCTTGGCTCACCAACCGTGGCTACGTAACTTCCTTGTCGCGTTTCGTGATGTTGGTTAAAACATCACATCGAGTTAACGAAATAAAAAGAAAACTTAGACAACAGCACCTTGAAAACAATTAATAAAAGAATAACATATGAAGTGAAACTGCATTTACTGCTGAGTTGGCAAAGTAAATCATATACAATATTTTATATATGTAATAACATGTGATAAATGCAAACATGAAATTTAAATGATATTTATTGCCGAAAGTGTCACGAAATTATGTGCATTATGCAATTATACATGTTGTAAGAGAATTGTGTTGTAATGTATGTCTTTAGCTAACGCGCCATTAATTTTGATGTGTTGTTTTGGTTGATAACCATGGTTGAATAATGCATTTTATGTATGAATGTTAAAAACGTACTTATTAATTCAATAGCTTGTTTAGGTCTATTCTCTTATGTTACAAGAGCAAATATGACCACTTATACAATCCAATCCATTTATGCATGTCCTGTCTTTGACTTAAGAATAATCAGTGTGCTTGAAGTTCATTAATTTCCGAAAATTATTTTATATTCATGTTGTTGATTTTTTTGCATACATGTATTTAAATCATTGTGTGTTGTGCATATACATAAACAAAATAAGTAAAGAGTTACAAACATAAAAAATTACAATCATTGTGTAACATTATAAAATTAAAAAACACTTTTTTTTTATTTAATTTTAATAGATATGTAAAACAGTGTTTAAAAAAATGTTAACATTTATTACACAGATTAGACCACCAGCATCGAACAATTATTTAAAAGTCAATAGTTCGATGATAACTGTAAAATAAAAAGGGGTAATTTTATTAAAAAAAAGAAATAGTTCTAAAACAAAAAAATCAACAAAAAAATACCAAAGAAAACATTGACGTTATCGAGTACGAATTTGATATTGTTAATATAACGCACTGGAAAAGACAACTTACTGCCAAACCTATTCAAAACTGCAAAATAAGGTAATATTAAATTTTTTATAAACAGCATCATTTTCATTTAAATTATCTAACCTACAGAGGAATTATAATAAGATATATATATATATATATATATATATATACCCTTGTTTCAGTACTTAGGGCGTTGGGGGGTAAAAGTGTATAAAAATATGCATTAAGTCGAATGTACTTTCTAAATATTTTAACAAGTATTTTTTTAACAAAATTGGTAGAAAGTATAAAAAGAATATACATGTATTAAAAAAAATACATTAAGAAATGAAATGTCGATGTTTTTTAATGATTTTTCTCTGGTGTTGACTTAATCCCATCGACCTAAGGCTTTTCAGGGTTAGTAGATTTCATTTTCAAGTGTAATCGCTGGAACGTGCATTAGGTCAACGAATTCATACACGACTCAAGTGTGGTATATTGTAATATTTACGGACATTATTACTAATCGCTTTGTAAAAAATACGGATAGAATTTATTACGAAATAAATAACGTAAAGGGCGCTATAAAATTATCTAAATTTATAATCGAACGCATCTTTAATTACTTTTTAGTTATTGACCAATGACGTACCCAACGAGTAGATAGATGTATTGAGACACCGTATTGACATGGTCTAAATTTATACCAATTCCAATCTTTGTCGACTATTCACATCAACGGTTAATAAGTCTTCTAGCGTTAATATACTTATAAACGTGTTCATTATATCATGAAATGACAATAATGTTTTGTTTGTAATGAATTGAATGTAAATAGGTGAATTGCATGAGTAACAAATTGGAGTTGTACGATTGTTGATAAAGATAGTATTATTAAACAATATTCGACAATTAATTATATGCTACCCGTGTTTCGCTCTCTATATTGGAGGATTCGTGTTTTGAGTGTTATCACAATTTGAGCTGGTTTTGGCTACGATAAATAAAATCATCATCGAACAGACTGAAGAATAGAAGTGGCTGTCGAAGCAGAAGGACCTAATCACCTGAGCTCCAGTCTTCAAAGTGAGTTTTTGCTTTGCTTTTCTTTTGCCGGTATACTCTTGAGTATTATCACCAGTGGAGTGCTAGAAGAAAATTTAGTGGAAAATGAAAAAGATGAGTAAGAGCAGGAGAATTAGTAGAGATAGAAGGAAGTAAAGAGAGGGAAAGAATAAAAGAGGACAGAATAGTTTAAGAATTAAATAGTCAAATTGGTGATTATTGTAGACAAAGCCTTCATTGATTTTATGTTTTTAAACGTTGCCCTAGAAAGGAATATTTTGATGTACATCAAACAGCAGTTCAGAACTAGCTTCAGCGTTATGGTGATACAGCAGGGATCTCCCTGGAAATTTTGGCCCATCAACCAAAATTTACAGGAGCCCTTAGGCTGGGGGCGCCCCGGTAGGGGGTTCCGAAAATGAATTTCAACAATTTTAAAGACCCTCAGATTGAATTTCCTGGTAGCAAATATGATGTATTATATGATGCTGAATTTGTAGTTTTATTACTCCTAAAATTCCAAAATGATGACTACAGTACCAGTTTTGTTGTAATCCACAGTTTTGAAGTGAGTGAGTGAGTAAGTGAGTGGGATATAATTATAACTACAAACCAGAAATGTTTGCACATAATTGTTAAAAGGTGGCTGCCAGGTATTGCTCAATTAACATCACATTTCAGTCTGTAAGGACTATATCAGTGACAAGTCTGTTTTAATGCCATCAACATAGATGTAGGACCATGTACAAGTTTTGTTGTAACCACAGTTTTAATACAAACCCAGAATTCATGAACAAAAATGGAAATAACAGCAGTTCAATTTTCTTAGGCGGCATGTTTGTTGTCACGGTCACACAGACGCTTATTGAAAGGGAACAAAAAAATACAAGCATGCGTTTCATAGACTCCAATAATGAATCAATTTAGTACTTCTTGCATACGGGTTTTACCGATATTACATACAATATTGTTGATTTTATTGAGTGTCGGCCTAGACCAATAACATCCGGTTCCGGTCTGTCTAACTTCCGAAAGCAGAACGGAAAAACGACATATTACATGACGGACCCGTTTGTCAGATAAACTATGGGTCAAATTGTGGATTAATGGGTCCGATTGGCGCACGGCCCATTTGTTTTTGCACCATATAAAATTTCAATGTGCAAATGGCGCAGTGGCGCGGCCTAAAAGGATCCCTGTACAACATATATATCCAGTAATTGGCGGTGAATTCTACCAACATAAAAGCAACATAGACATCTAAGAGATCATCAAGAATCAACGACATCATATATCTGACGTTTAACAAATCATTACTTCAAGAAATTAACAAATCAACATAGACAATCATAATCTTCAACATCGGGAGATGGCATCCAGTAGCTATATAATCGTCTTATCCTGCTCACCAAAATGCCATGCGCAAAATAAACCTGACTGAACATAAACCTGTAAACTGACAGACGTTGTGTACCAATCGACAATGTTCATTTATATCTATGTTCAGTATAATAAGAACGTGCTAATATTCGAGTTATAGACAATCCGGCCCCTGGACAAAACGTCCTTGGTTAATCCGGCCCCATTTAGCATGGTCAATATCTGGCCCCACTTTTATTTTATGAATTATATCATTTATTTTTTGGTATTTCTAATGAAAAAAGTAATATACTGAATAGTTATTATATAATTTGGAATGCATATAATAATTACTGCGGGATTGTTATTGAAAAAATGACTCATAACAGAATTACATAGTACACATATAATAATCAATGATTGTTAATGAAAGTAACTGTTTTAGGGGATTAAATTGGACAAAACACACTTATGATTTATAATTCAATTTAATAAGAATGGCTATAAAAAATGAAAAGAAAATAATTATACACAAAATAATTATACACATCTCTCTCTCTCTCTCTCTCTCTCTCTCTCTCAATTATACACAAAATAATTATACACATCTCTCTCTCTCTCTCTCCTCTCTCTCTCTCTCTCTATCTCTCTCTCTCTCTCATTAAAATCAAAGATATATACAAGAAAAAGTTAAAAAACACAAAAACTTTAGTCAACTTTATCAAGTTATCTCTCTCTCCTTTTTCTCAAGATCAACAACAAATACAGTTATATACAAGACTATGTCTTTCCCTCAATATTAAATATATATGTACAAGGAAAAACAAAACACTACAATAAAAGATTAAACAAGTAATCTCTCTCTTTTTTTCTTAAAACAATACTTATATAATCAAATATATATAGAAGAAAAAGATCAACAACAAATACAGTTATATACAAGTCTCCATCTTTCCCTTAGTGTATCTCTCAAAACGATATGTTTCTCTCTCAATTTCTAAATGAACGTCTTCTGTACCTTCCCTGGAGCTTCCAAGAATGCGCCCGTCTGTAATTCCCTGCGGTTGTATGCATTCGAAAGCTCTGGCAAGCTGGTCGACACGAAGGTTCTTCGATTTCTGGTGCCTGTCCATCTTTACTTCGCGGACCAGTTTCACCGTCATTGGAACCTCCTCCGACAGACGTCTTAACAACGGAACCAGAAAGTAAAACTGGAGGTTCACACTTCCAGCAGAAAGGTTCAGCTTATGGTGCCATCCTGAAAAGAAATATATGTATTAAACGATTACATAAGTCTGTATTGAGATTTACATACTCACAAAGCTTGACCATGTTATTATAATTATTATTATAAAGAGCAGATTAGTACCTCTGAGTCCTTGCATTCTCCACAGACGAAGAGCAAGTCTGTGTTGTCTTTAATGGCCGACATGTACTCTTTGTATGGAATATCTGTTTAAAAAATAAATTTTTATTTAGACAAAATACATTTATTGATATATTGGATAAGTTCATATCAATACTTTTAGAACTCTTCAAAGTTTGACCTTTAATGGAATGTTGACCTGGGGAAAAAATTGATATTGAATATCTGTACTTTACGCATGTGGATGGTACTCTTTTAGTACTTGCTACATTTCCATTGTTTCAATATTTGTAATGTATGAAAAGACATGTTAATTTGTTTGCATGATGCACGACCAAAGTATTAGGTCTACCTTTAATTACATAAAAGCGGTATGTTTTTAATTTACAGTTTTTAAATATCAAAAGAGATGTTTTGCTAAATGCAAATTGATTTACATTGTGTCAACATTGTGTCTATTTATTTGTTTGCATAATGCCCGACGTAAATAATCAAGTTTTGTTTTAAATCAAACGCAAATTGATTTTATTATTCTAATAACTGGGATGTATGAAAAACAAATTGATTTTCATTGTTACGTCTTTAATTTAATCGTTTAAACGATACGCTTTCAATCAAACGCAAATTGTTTTCCTTGTTCAAATAATTGTTGTAATTATTTGCACAATGTATGACTCGAGTAATCAAGTTTACCTTTAATTTTTAAAAACCGTTAACTTAATTGTTTAACCCTTTACTCCATAAATACGTGTTTTCCCGCACCAATCACAGAAGGCCTTTGAAAACAGTGCAGGAAGAGTTTAGATTGCTCGTAACGAGCAATCTGAACACTTCCTGCACTGTTTTCCACTCTGTCAGATAATATAAACAGAATTCACCCATTGCTGATACGTGGTGAATTAATGCTTTCAATATTATGTGTCCAAAGGCGTCTATATGAAGTAAAGGGTTAAACATTAAAAAACCTGTATACTTGTTATTACAATGTGCGACACAATTTATCAAGTTTAACGCTACCATGTTTATTTCATGAATATTTTAATGATTAATAACTGCATCATATATTTTATGTATATAATAATTGTTATGTATGTAATAATATAATAAATAACACTGATATTGCTATTTAAAAAAGAAATAAAAAGTGGGGCCGGATGACCATGCTAAATGGGGCCGGATTGTCCAGGGGCTGGATTCTCCATGGCCGTTTTGGAGCGGGGCTGGATTGTCCAGGTTCCTTATATTCAAAACGGGACTAGACAAGTTATTGAAAGAAAGAATGAATGAATGAATGAATGAATGGGGTTTTACGGCATACCAACACATTATAGGTTATTTGACGCCAACAGGAAGGAAGATTCCAGGTTCACTCTACATGTACAAAAACAACAAATTAACATACAGATTAAAAAAAAATACATCAACAAATGAATATGCAGAATGAACCTAGAACCTTGATACCTGCAGAACTGCAGAGTTTCAGCAAATTCTATCGTATTACTCAATTTATTGCTTCTTACGACATGCATAAACAACAGTGATCCTATTCTTGCCATCACTCATGGCTCCCTGGAACCACACGGATTGATAATTTAACCACAATAGTGAACATGACATAAAACGATAAAATGAACATGACACCCATTCGGAGGATTCCTACCCCTCTGCAAAGATCGACAGTGATTCTATTCTTAGCCGGAACCACACGGGCTTGAAAGAAAGAAGAGAAGTTAAATCAGTTGGATGATACAAAGATTGATGTAGAAGACGAGTCATGGGACTATTCAGTTCGACGAGTACCAGAACCAATAATCAGTTCTTCTTCCTTTACTTCTGATTATTATACTAGAAAGCCCCATTTGATGTTACCAGATGTTTAGAGACCCTCATTATTATATAATAGATTAGTGATGATAAAACATGCAACTAAGAAGTTAAAAGGGTTGATAAGCTATATAAGTGCTTAATAAGCTAGGAGAAACATTTTTATCCCATTATTGCCAGAAGAACACATTATATGCAAGTGTTTGCTTGCTAGATCTCACTTAGACTATGGTAACAAGTACCCAACACTATGTATTGTTGAAATTTTTTCAGCATGCCAGAGTTCCACGGATTGTATTATAGACAGAGATTAGAACAACTGAACTTGGGGCCATTGACAAAAAGCATCTAGTTACCTGACCACCGATTAATTGAGTCTATCTATTGGTAGATCTGACAGGTCAGACTATACTACAGACCCTGCCTGGATAACTAACTGTTTCGGAAGTAAATATTGATTGAACTATTGAATTAGCTGTTAATGTTTATGATATATTCTTTCTATCTGTTGTGTAAATCTCAAAGTATGTATTCAATGGCAACACATAAAAAATATTTTTCTGGTTGTACAAGCAAAAAAAGTTGTAAGATTTGATAAACTGAGACAAACAGACATTTTAGAAAAGAAGCATAGTAGTCTAGTCTTTAGATGATCAAGATCTCTATGGTGCCTTGACCTATATTGTGTTGTACTGACTTGTTTCATTTTGTACAGGGTATCTAACAGGAAATGAAAAGCTATTTAAATAGTTTTAATAATAAAAGGAAAAATAATGCAATATTATAATACATGCCAATATATTCAAATGTATAATATCAAAGTGAAATTCAATTACCCAAATAGAAATTAACTACTAACCATAAAATTGTGAGCTATTTGCAAATTAATGTGTACAACCTTTCTGTACTATTGACTCAATATTTCAGTTTTGACATCAGATTTTGGGGTCAGGGGTCAAATGAGTGAAATGCCCTTGTTTTTTTTTGTTCTGCATGACTGCATATGAATTCATAATTTAAGTACAGTGCAGTTTAGAGTTTCATCTAGCAAGTGTTATTATGTGAAATTAATGGTGGGCTAGTCTTTTTTTGTAATTTGTAACAGAACTTTAAACAATATCTGATGTAAAGATGCTTAAACATTTATAATATCAAATTAATTACACAATGAGTGAATAACTGTACCATTGTGTTTCAGTTTATTTATACATGTGCTAAAATATAGTTAAAAATTATCTTGTTTACAAAGAAAGTTTTGTCTTTACGCTGTTCTTAAAAAAAAGTTTGCCATTCTCCCACCTACTCGCTCAATATCCTTCTTGCATTATGGTCATAAAAAGTTTTGCAACTGACACTAATAGGAAACAATGGATAGAGGTTATTTCTATATCTATGTAAAAGCATGGCTTTAGGTCAATATCATTAATAAATTTGGGATATATCATCACTGCAAAGACCCAAGAAGATGACATGGTTCACTTTTATTAGATACTTTTGTCCTATATTAATATGTATATAGAACATTATGTCAACTTGAACCACCTAGAAGTTAATCATCAATGTAAATAATCTTTAAGATCATCAATGTGAAGATTCAAAAAAATGATACGGCCTGTGATATGAATGTATAATACAGTCAACTTCCTTATTTGGGCTTCAACAGCAATGCAAAGACTCCTAACGATGTAGTTGTCCTATATTATGAATATATATATATATACGATAAAATACAGTCGTCTGTCTTCTTTAGTTTCAGTATAATAACAATGTATATACTAAAATTTGAGGAGGTTCTATAACATAATTAATAATGTAAAATATAGCTTGCAATATATCATTAATGTAAATACTTAAAAAAATGTAAAGGTTCTGATACCTGAATGCACTTAAATACAACTTTGGGTGAATGTTCCGTATTTGGTTTATGTCAATAAAATATAAAAGAATACTTAGATGTCCTATACTATTCATCAACGAAAATACTAAATATAGAGAAGATGTCTAATATAATATGAATATAAAATGTAATGTACAGCTTTAGGTCAATTTATTTTATTTTGTATATATGTAATTACTGTTGGGATTCATGAATGTATTAAATTTAAATATATAATAGCATTCCAAGATTCTCTTTTATTTGAGGTATACCTTCAATGTATTGACTCATAAAGGTGCTTTTGTCCTATGATATGAATATATAATGTAAAATACAACATCAATTCAATGTCATTTGTTTGGTTACTTCAAATTCATTGATATTCAGACACAAGGAGATAATTTTTTATGAATATTTCTTTCAAAAATACACAGCATAGGGTCAACAATATTTATTTCAAAATATGAATATATATTCTAAAATACAGTGTCTTGTTATCCCCTTTTTTATTTGGGTTACTTTGTCACTGCAAATACTTAAAAAGATGAGTTCCTGGAAAATGAAGTCTTATTGGAAATTCTACATAAGGTCATCGTATTTTAAGTTGGTACAACAGCTATCTATTAATTCAAGATAAAAGATGCAGTTGTCCTTAATATGAATATATAACAAAAACTGTAAAATACAGCATAATGTCACTCATTTCTTTGGGGGTACATCATCAAGAATCAAGATAAAAGATGCAGTTGTTCTATAATATGAATATACATGTATAATGAATAATGTAAAAATACAGCATTAGGTCATGTTACTTTATTTGGGGCACATCATCAAAGACCTAGGAAGAAAGAAGTAGTTGTACTATAATATGAATGTGTAGGCAAAATTAATGTAAAACACAGCATGAGGTCAACCTCTTTTATTAGATGTACATCATCATTCAAGAATCCTATGAATTGTAATGTAAAATAAAGCATTATGTCAACGTCTTTTATTTTGGAACCTTATCAGTTTTACATACATAGGTCATTCTTTTTTATTTTGTCTATGTCATTTATGTAAATACTTAGAAATATGGATGTCCTATAATATAAATATATATTATAATTATGATAAAGCTTTTGATGCACATAATTTAGTTGTGGTATATCTTCAATGTAAATTCTCAAAAAGAAGCATATGCACTTTATATTTTGGGTATGTTAATGTTATCAATGTAAAGATGAAATAAGATACATGTAGGTGTACTATGATTTTGATACATGATGTAAACTACAACATTAAGGCCACATCATTTATTTGGGTACATGCAGTTGTCCTATAATTAATAATAATAATATGAAAATATAGTGTAAAGTACAGTTTTAGGTCTATTCATAAAATTTGAGTATATCATGAATATAAACACTAAAGAAGATACATCATCAATACAATGACCGAGGAAGATGGGTGGCCCTATAATATGAATATATAGCATCAGTAAAACTTTATTTGTTTGTAGTACTTCATGAATGCAAGGAATCAAAAAAGATGCATTTGTCATATAATGCTTAAAGTTTGCTAAGCAAGTACATGTTTTACATCATAGTTGCAATATTGTTATGACAATTGTTTGTACTTTCATTTAATATTCTCTTTTAAGATGTAGGCAAAACTTTTAGAATTTGTTTGTGTTTTACGTTTGTTTTAAGCTTTTGAGTAAGATTAACATTAAAAATAGAGACTTTTGATAAAATAGGGAATTTTCTAAATTTGCCAAAAAGCTGACGGATCTAATTGGTATTGGATTACTATCTAGTATGTTACACGTTGCTGTTAATTACAGCTTGTCAATGCTTCCTCATGCTCCCTATCAGGTTCCTGATGGTTCTTTGTGAGATGTTGTTCCATTCTTGGACCAGCATGGCACCACTCTCCTGAATACTTCTTGGCTGGGCTTGACGGGCTGAAATTTCAAGCTCACACATGCTCGTTGGGATTGAGGTCGTGTGATATGGCTGGCCAGTCCAGACGTGCAATCCCCTCTCTCTGAAGGTACTCCCGAGAAGCATGGACAGCATGATGACGGCATTATCGTCCATTAGAATGAACCCATCACCCTTTGCACCAGCATACAATCATACCTGGGAATCCAGAATCTCATCTCTATACCGCTGGGCATTCAGTGTACCCCTGTCAAGGACAATGAGGTCTGAACATCCATCCCAGCTGATTCCGCCCCAGACCATCATGGAGCCGCCTCCAAAGCGGTTATGCTCAGCAATGTTGGCTGCATGCAATCTCTCCCCTGGCCTTCTCCATACCCAAGCACGCCTATCTGTATAGTCTAGACTCATCTGTAAAAAGGACAGGTCACCAGTCCTCTCTGGTCAATGCCGTGTGAAATATTTGGTGCTTAGCAAACTTTGAGTAGTATATAAATTGAATATAAAATGTATTTTACATACAATGTCATGTAAATATATAGCATTCGGTTATCAATGTTTAAGACTTGAGAAGACAGTGCAGTGTTTAAAATTTTAAATGGTATTGACTATGACAACGTCAATCTAACATGATGTATGGCGGCCGTATAAAGTTGCCCCGTACTTTGACTCAGTGTTGTCATTAACTTATTACTTCTTATTCCTTAGCCTGAATCCTGGAAGACATTCAGGATTTTCGTGAATAAAACAATACTTTATCTGGTCTTTAAGAGCGTGATGGGTGTTGAGTATTTCATTATCTCTCATTAATTAGAGAGGTGGTACATTGGGGGTACCGTGTATCAATGTTATGTAAAGTTTTTATTATGGAAATTATTTATACAGAAATGTCTGCTTGAGACAGAAAGCCTATCAGGGAGAAAGTCTTTGTAGTACAAGAAAGTACAAACTCCTTCTTGGAGTGAGATGTCAGTTCAAGTCTGGCCTTGGACAAACTGAAAGGCTTCTGTTGATACAATTTAGCTTTCAATTATATTATGAAGTGTACTTTTGTTTCATTTTTGGCTCGACTATTCGGAGAATAAAGAGAGCTATTCTACTCACATCGTCACATCTTGGTTAAAGTTTTGTATGCAAGTCCCTATCTCAGTAACAATTGCATGTATTGACTTGAAACTTAACACCTGTCTTCCCAGTCACCGTCACCACTACAATTACTAAGTTAGATAACTCTTGCATGAATATAGTGCAGAATATTGCCCTTATTTGACTTAAAAATTCTGGTTAATGTTTTGTGTGTAAGTACCATCAAGTCCATATCTCACCAACCACTCAATGTATTTGATTGAAACTTTACGAAAGTCTTCCCAGTCATCAACTCTACTACAATATTTAAATAAGATATCTTTTGCATGAATAAAATGCAATTTATTTTTCGTTGTTCGACTTAGAAAATCTGGTTAAAGTTTTGCGTGCAAGTACCATCAAGTCCATATCTCAGTAACAATTGCATGTATTGACTTAAGCTTTACACAAACGTTCCTAGTCATCAACCCTACTATAATAATTAAGATAGATAACTATTGCATGAATATAATGCAAATTATTGCCCTTCTTTGACTTAGAAATTCTAGTTCAAATTTTGCGTGCAAGTACCATAAAATCCATATCTCACCAACCACTCAATGTATTTGATTGAAACTTAACACCAGTCTTCCCAGTCATCATCACTACTACAATAACTCAGATAGATAACTGTTGCATGAATATTATGCAAATTATTGCCCTTCTTTGACTTAGAAAATCTGGTTTAAGTTTTGCCTGCAAGTACTATCAAGTCCATATCTCAGTATATAAAGATGTATAACGGTGGTGTAACCCTATAACATCAATATATTTTGACAATACGACATTAGGTCGAAATGTTCTTGTAAAAGTTGTTCTATAATATAAAGTTTCATGAAGGTCGAGTAACCCAATAACATCAACATATTATGTAAAATACGGCATTAGGTCGATATGTTCTTACAAAAAATGATACCTATTATATAAAGATTTATAACGGTGGTGTAACCCTATAACATCAATATATTATGAAAACACGACATTAGGTCGAAATGTTCTTGTAAAATTTGTTCTATAATATAAAGTTTCTTGAAGGTCGAGTAACTCAATAACATCAATATATTATGTAAAATACGACATAATGTCGATATGTTCTGATAACAGTTGTTCTATAATATAAAGTTTCATGAAGGTCGGGTAGCCCTAAAATATCAATATATTATGTAAAATACGACATTAGGTCGACATATTCTGATAATAGTTGTTCTATAATATAACGGTTTATTACGGTGGTGTAACCCTAAAACATCAATATATCATGTAAAATACGACATTAGGTCGACATGTTCGTGTAACAGTTGTTCTATAATATAAAGGTTCACGGAGGACGGGTAACCCTAAAATATCAATATAATATGTAAAATACGACATTTGGTCGATATGTTCAGATAAAAAATGACCCATAATATAAAGTTTTATAATGGTGGTGTAACCCTATAACATCAATATATTATGTAAAATACGGCATTAGTTCGATATTTTCTGATAACAATTGATCCATAGCAGAAAGGTTCGTGAAGGTCGTGTAACCCTTTAATATCAATATTATTATAATAAATAAGACATTAGGTCGACATGTTCTTGTTACAGCTGTTCTATAATATAAAAGTTCATGAATGTCGGTTAATCCTATAACATCAAACTATTATGTAAAATACGGCATTAGTTCGATATGTTCTGATAACAATTGATCCATAGTAGAAAAGTTCATGAAAGTGGTGTAATCCTATAACATCAATATTATTATATCAAATCAGACATTATGTCGACATGTTCTTGTAACAGTTGTTCTATAATATAAAGGTTCATGAAGGTGGTGTAACACTATAACATCAATATATTATGTAAAATAAGACATTAGGTCGACATGTTCTGATAACAGTTGTTCCATAATATAAAGGTTCATGAAGGTGGTGTAACCCTATAACATCAACATATTATGTAAAATACGACATTAAGTCGACATGTTCTTGTAACTGATGTTCTATAATATAAAGGTTCATGAAGGACGGATAACCCTATAACATCAGTGTATTATGTAAAATACGATATTAGGTCAACATGTTCTGATAACAGTTGTTCTATAAGATAAAGGTTCAAGAAGCTGGCGTAACCCTATATCATCAATATATTATGTAAAATACGGCATTAGGTTGATATGTTCTGATAACAGATGTTCTATAATATAAGTTTCATGAAGGTCGTGTAACCCTATATCATCAATATATTATGTAAAATACGGCATTAGGTCGAAATGTTCTGATAACATTTGTTCTATAATATAAAGGTTCAAGAAGGTGGTTTAACCCTATAACATCAATATATTAACTAAAATACGACATAAGGTCGACATGTTCTGATAACAGTTGTTCTATAATATAAAGGTTCATGAATGTGGTGTAAACCTATAACCACAATATAGTATGTAAAATACGGCATTAGGTCGATATGTTCTGATAACAGTTGTTGTATAATAAAAAATGTTCATGAAGGTGGTGTAACCCTATTGCATCAATATATTAAGTAAAATATGAAATAATGTCGACATGTTCTTGTAATAGTTGTTCTATAATATAAAGGTTCATAAAGGTGGTGTAAGTATATAGCATCAGTTTATTATGAAAAATACCACATTAGGTCGATATGTTCTAGTAACAGTTGTATAAAGTCAGGTTAACCTATTAATTCAATATATATTATGTTAAACATGGCATTATGTAGATTTGTTCTAGTAACAGTTGTTCTATAATATAAAGTGTTAATGAAGGTCAGGAAACCCTACAACATCAATATATTATGTAACATACGGCATTAGTTCGATATTTTCTGATAACAGTTGTTATATATTATAAATGTTGATGAAGGTCTGGTAAACCTATAGCATTAATATATTATGTAACATACGACATTAGATCAATATGTTCTTGTAACAGTTGTTCTATAATATAAAGGTTAATGAAAGTCAGGTAACGCTATAACATCAATAAATTATGTAAAATACGACATTAGTTTTATATGCTCTGATAACAATGATCCATAATATAAAGGTTGATGAAGGTGGTGTAACACTATAACATCAATATATTATGTAAAATACGACATTAGGTCGAAATGTTCTTGTAAATGTTGTTCTATGATATCAAGTTTCAAGAAAATCTAGTAACCAATAACATCAATATATCATGTAAAATACGACATTAGGTCGACATGTTCTAATAACAGATGTTCTATAATATAAAGATTCATGAAGGTCCGATAACCTTATAACCTCAATATATTATGTAAAATATGATATTAGGTCGGCATTAGGTCAATATGTTCTGAAAACTGTTGTTCTATAGTATAAAGGTTCATAAAGGTCTGGTAACCCTATAATATCAATATATTATGTAAAACACGGCATTAGGTCGACATGTAATGATAACTGTTGTTTCATAATGTAAAGTTTCATGAAAGTCGGGTAACACTAAAATAGCAATATATTATGTAAAATACGACATTAGGTCGATATGTTCTGATAAATATTGTTCATGAAGGTGGTGTAACCCTATAACCTCCATAAAGTATATAAAATAAGGCATCAAATCGATATGTTCTGATTACAGTTGTTCTATAATATAAAGGTTCATGAAGATGGTTTAACCCTATAACCTCCATATATTATGTAAAATACAACATAAGGTCGACATGTTCTTGTAACAGTTGTTCTATTATATAAAGGTTCATGAAGGTGGTGTACCCTTATAACATCAATATATTATGTAAAATACGACATTAGGTTGATATGTTCTGATAATATTTGTCCAATAATATAAAGGTTCATGAAGGTCGGGTAACCCTATAATATCAATACATTATGTAAAATACGACATTAGTTCTATATGCTTTGATAACAGTTGATCCATAGTATAAAGGTTTATAACGGTTGTGTAACACTATAACATCAATATATTATATAAAATATTACATTAGGTCGAAATGTTCTTGTAAATGTTGTTCTATGATATCAAGTTTCAAGAAAGTCTAGTATCCAATAATATCACTTTATCATGTAAAATACGACATTATGTTGACATGTTCTAATAACAGATGTTTTATAATATAAAGATTCATGAAGGTCCGATAACCTTATAACCTCAATATATTAAGTAAAATATAATTTTAGGTCGGCATTAGGTAAATATGTTCTGAAAACTGTTGTTCTATAGGATAAAGGTTCATGAAGGTCTGGTAACCCTATAATATCAATATATTATGTAAAACACGGCATTTGGTCGACATGTACTGATAACTGTTGTTTCATAATGTAAAGTTTCATGAAAGTCGGGTAACACTAAAATATCAATATATTATGTAAAATACGACATTAGGTCGATATGTTCTGATAAATATTGTTCATGAAGGTGGTGTAACCCTATAACCTCCATATATTATATAAAATAAGGCATCAAATCAATATGTTCTGATTACAGTTGTTCTATAATATAAAGGTTCATGAAGGTGGTTTAACCCTATAACCTCCATATATTATATAAAATACAACATTAGGTCGACATGTTCTTGTAACAGTTGTTCTATTATATAAAGGTTCATGAAGGTGGTGTACCCTTTTAACATCAATATATTATGTTAAATACGACATTAGGTCGATATGTTCTTGTAACAGTTGTTCTATAGTATAATGTTTCATGAAGGTCGGGTAACCCTCTAACATCAATATATTATATAAAATACGACATTAGGGCGACAGGTTCTTGTAACATAAAGGTTCATGAAGTTCTGGTAACACTATAACCTCAATACATTATGTAAAATACGACCTTAGGTCGATATGTTCTTGTATCAGTTGTTCAATAAAATAAAAGTTAATGAAGGTTGGGTCACCCTATAACATCAATATATTATGTAAAATACGACATTAGGTCGACACGTTATTGTAACAGCTGTTTTATAATATCGAGGTTCATGAATGTCGGGTAACCCTATAACATCAATGTGTTATGTAAAATACGGCACTATGTCTATATGTTCTGATAACAGTTGTTCTATAATATAAAGGTTCATGAAAGAGGTGTAACCCTATAACCTCTATATATTATGTAAAATACAACATTTGGTCGACATGTTCTTGCAACAGTTGTTCTATTATATAAAGGTTCATGAAGGTGGTGTACCCTTTAAACATCAATATATTATGTAAAATACGACATTAGGTCGATATGTTCTTGTAACAGTTGTTCTATAGTATAATGTTTCATGAAGGTCTGGTAACCCTCTAAAATCAATATATTATATAAAATACGACATTAGGTCGACAGGTTCTTGTAACATAAAGGTTCATGAAGTTCTGGTAACACTATAACCTCAATACATTATGTAAAATACGATCTTAGGTCGATATGTTCTTGTATCAGTTATTCAATAAAATAACAGTTAATGAAGGTCGGGTCACCCTATAACATCAATATATTATGTAAAATACGACATTAGGTCGACATGTTATTGTAACAGCTGTTTTATAATATAGAGGTTCATGAATGTCGGGTAACCCTATAACCTCAATACATTATGTAAAATACGACCTTAGGTCGATATGTTCTTCTATTAGTTGTTCAATAAAATAAAAGTTAATGAAGGTTGGGTCACCCTATAACATCAATATATAATGTAAAATACGACATTAGGTCGATTTGTTCTTGTAACAGTTGTTCTATAGTATTATGTTTCATGAAGGTCGGGTAACCCTATAACATCAATATATAATATAAAATACAGTTTTAGGTCGATATGTTCTTGTAACAGTTGTTCAAAAATAAAAAGGTTCATGACGATCGGTTATACCTATAACATCAATATTTTATGTAAAATACGGCATAAGGTCGATATGTTCTGATGACAGTTGTTTTATTATAGAAAGGTTCATGAAGGTCGGGTAACCCTATAACATCAGTGTGTTATGTAAAATACGGCATTAGGTCGATATGTTCTTGTGACAGTTGTTCTATAATATAGAGGTTCATGAAGGTCGGGTAACCCTATAACATCAGTATGTTATGTAAAATACGGCATTAGGTCTATATGTTCTGATGAATGTTGTTCTATAATATAAGGTTCATGAAAGTTGTGTAACCCTATAACCTGCATATATTATGTAAAATGTGAAATTAGGTCGACATGTTCTTGTAACAGTTGTTCTGTTATATAAAGGTTCACGAAGGTGGTATACACCTATAACATCAATATATAATGTAAAATACGACATTATGTCGATATGTTCTTGTATCAGTTGTTCAATAAAATAAAAGTTAATGAAGGTCAGGTCACCATATAACATCAATATATTATGTAAAATACGACATTAGGTCGACATGTTATTGTAAAAGTTGTTCTATAATAGAAAGGTTCATGAAGGTCCGGCAACCCTAAAACATCAATATATTATGTAAAATACGACATTAGGTCGACATGTTATTGTAAAAGTTGTTCTATAATAGAAAGGTTCATGAAGGTCCGGCAACCCTTAAACATCAATATATTATGTAAAATACGACATTAGGTCGATATTTTCTGATAACTGTTGCTTTATAATATAAAGGTTAATGAAGGTTGTGTAACCCTATTATGTAAAATACGGCATTCGGTCGATATATTCTGATAACATTTGGTCTATAATATAAAAGTTCGTGAAGGTGGTGTAACCCTATAACATCAATATATTATGTAAAATAAGGCATAAAATCAATATGTTCTGATTACAGTTGTTCTATAATAAAAAGGTTCATGAAGGTACGGCAACCCTATAACATCAATATATTATGTAAAACAAGACATTAGGTCGATATGTTTTGACGACTTTTGATTGATAATATAAAGTTTCATTAAGGTCTGGTAACCCTATCACATCAATATATTATGTATAATACGGCATTAGGTAGATATATTCCGACAGCAGTTGTTCTTTAATATAATGGTTCGTGAAGGTCTGGTAACCCTATAACCTTAATACATTATGTAAAATACGACCTTATGTCGATATGTTCTTGTATCAGTTGTTCAATAAAATAAAAGTTAATGAAGGTCAGGTCACCATATAACATCAATATATTATGTAAAATACGACATTAGGTCGACATGTTATTGTAACAGCTGTTTTATAATATAGAGGTTCATGAATGTCGGGTAACCCTATAACATCAGTGTGTTATGTAAAATAAGGCACTATGTCTATATGTTCTGATAACAGTTGTTCTATAATATAAAGGTTCATAAAGGTGGTGTACCCTTATAACATCAATATATTATGTAAAATACGACATTAGGTCGATATGTTCTTGTAACATTTGTTCTATAGTATAATGTTTCCTGAAGGTCGGGTAACCCTATAACATCAGTGTGTTATGTAAAATACGGCATTAGGTCGATATGTTCTTGTGACAGTTGTTCTGTAATATAGAGGTTCATGAAGGTTGGGTAACACTATAACATCAGTATGTTATGTAAAATACGGCATTAGGTCTATATGTTCTGGTGAATGTTGTTCTATAATATAAGATTCATGAAAGCTGTGTAACCCTATAACCTCCATATATTATGTAAAACATGACATTAGATCGACATGTTCTTGTAACAGTTGTTCTATTATATAAAGGTTCACGAAGGTCGTATACACCTAGAACATCAATATATTATGTACAATACGACATTATGTCGATATGTACTTGTAACAGTTGTTCTATAATAGAAAAGTTCATGAATGTCCGGCAACCCTATAACATCAATATATTATGTAAAATACGACATTAGGTCGATATTTCTGATAACTGTTGCTCTATAATATAAAGGTTAATGAAGGTTGTGTAACCTTATTATGTAAAATACGGCATTCGGTCGATATATTCTGATAACATTTGGTCTATAATATAAAAGTTCGTGAAGGTGGTGTAACCCTATAACATCAATATATTATGTAAAATTAGGCATTAAATCGATATGTTCTTATTACAGTTGTTCTATAATAGAAAGGTTCATGAAAGTCCGGCAACCCTATAACATCAATATGTTATGTAAAACATGACATTAGGTCGATATGTTTTAACGACTTTTGATTGATAATATAAAGTTTCATAAAGGTCTGGTTACCCTATCACATCAATTTATTATGTATAATGCGGCATTAGGTAGATATATTCCGATAACAGTTGTTCTATAATATAAAGGTTCATGAAGGTCTGGTAACCCTATAACATCAATATATTATGTAAAATTCGACTTAAGGTCGATATGTTCTGATAACAGTCGTTCTATAATATAAAGGTTCATGAATGTCGGGTAATCCTACAACATCAATATATTATGCAAAATACGGCACCAGGTCGATATGTTCTGATAACTCTTGTTCTAAAGTGAAAAGGGTTCATGAAGTTCTGGTAACCCTTAATCCTCATTATATTATGTAAAACACTGCATTAGGTCAATATGTATTGATAACTGATGTTCTATAATATAAAAGTTCATGAAGGTCGGGTAACACAATAACATCAATATATCATGTAAAATAGGACATTAGGTCGATGTGTTCTGATAACTGTTGTTCTATAATATAACGGTTCATAAAGGTGGTGTAATCCTATAACGTATATTATGTAAAATACGACATAAGGTCGACATGTTCTTGTGTAACCGTTTTTCTATAATATAAAGGGTTCATCAGGGTCTGGTAACCCTTTAGCCTCAATATTTTTGTAAAATACGGCATTATGTCGATTTGTTCTAGTAACTGTTGTTCTATAATATAAAGGTTCTAGAAGGTTTTGAAACCTTATTACATCAATATATTATGTAAAATACGACATAAGTTCGATATGTTCTGATAACTGTTGTTCTATAATATAAAGGTTCATGAAGGTGGTGTCATCCTATAACATCAATATATTATGTAAAATACGACATTAGATCGATATGTTCTTGTAACAGTTGTTCTATAATATAGAGGTTCATGAAGGTGGTGTAACCGTATAACATTAATATATCATGTAAAATATGACATAAGGTCGACATGTTCTTGTAAAAGTTGTTCTATAATATGAAGATTGATGAAGGTTGTGTAACCCTATATTATCAATATGTTATGTAAAATACCATAATAAGTCGACAAGGTATTTTAACAGTTGTTATATAATATAAAGATTCATAATGGTGGCGTAACCATATAACCTCCATATATTATGTAAAATAAGGCATTAGGTCGATATATACTGATAACTGATGTTGTATAATATAAAGGTTCATGGAGGTCTGGTAACCCTATAACGTCAATATATTATATGAAATATAACATTATGTCGATTTGTTCTAGTAACAGTTGTTCTATAATATACAGGTTTCATGAAGATCGGGCAACCCTACAACATCAATATATATGTAACATACTGCATTAAGTCCTTATGTCCCGATAACTGTTGTTCTATAATATAAAAGTTCATGAATACAACATCAATAATGTATTAAAAATACGGCATTAGGTCGATATGTTCCGAAAATAATGTTCTATAATATAAAGGTTCATGAAGGTCGGGTGACCCTATAGTATCAATATATTATGTAAAAAACGACATTAGGTCGATATGTTCTGATAACCGCTGTTCTATAATATAAAGGTTGATGAAGATGGTGTTACCCTATGACATCAATAAATCATGTAAAGTATGGCATTAAATAACAGTTGTTCTATAAAATCGACGTTAATGAAGGTCGTGTTACCCTATAATGTTAATAAAATATGTAAAATATGACATTTCTCGACATGTTTTGTAACAGTTGTTCTATAATATAAAGGTTCATGAAGGTCGGGTAACCCTATAATATCAATATATTATGTAAAATATGGCATTAGTTCGATATGTTCTTATAACAGTTGTTCTATAATATAAACGTTCATGAAAGTCGAGTAACCGTTTAGCATCAATATATTATATAAAATACGACATTAGGTCGACATGTTCTGATAAATGTTGTTCTATAATATAAAAGTTCATGAAGGTCGGGTAACCCTATAACATCAATATAGCATGTAAAATACGGCATTAGGTCATTATGTTCTGATAACAGTTGTTCTATAATATAAAGGTTCATAAAGGTGGTGTAACCCTATAACATCAATATATTATGTAATATACGGCATTAGGTCGACATGTTTTTGTAACAGTTCTTCTATAATATAAAGTTTCATGAAGGTGGTGTAACCCCATAACCTCCATATATCATGTCAAATACAGTATTCGATCGATATATTCTGATAACATTTTTTCTATAATATGATGGTTCATTAAGTTGGTGTAACCCTATAACATCAATATATTATGTAAAAATACGACATTATGTCGACATGTCCTTGTAGCAGTTGTTCTATAATATAGAGGTTGATGAAGGTCCCGTTACACTTGAACATCAATATATTATGTAGTTTACGGAATTAGGTCGATATGTTCTTATAACATTTGTTCAATAATATAAAGGTTCGTGAAGGTCGGGTAACCATATTATCTCAATATATTTTGTAAATTATTGCATTATGTCGATTTTTTCTAGTAATAGTTTTTCTATAATATACAGGGTTCATGAATGTCGGGCTCTGACAACAGTTGTTCTATAATATAGAGTTTCATTGAAGGTCTGGTAACCCTATAACATCAATATATTATGTAAAATACGACATTAGATCGACATGTTCTGATAACTGTTGTTCTATAATATAAAGTTTCATGAAGGTCTGGTAACTCTATAACCTCAATATATTATGTAAAACATGGCTTAAGGTCTATATGTTCTGACAACACTTATTTAATAATATAGCGGTTTATATCTATATTGTTTCCCTGTAACATCAATATATTTAGTAGGCCATCCAAAAAGCAAAATGACCCTTATTTTAACTTTTGATGGCAATTTTTAGTAGAATTGTTTTAGTACCATAACATTATTCCCCAATATGTATATCATCGTGTGATGATGGATGTCACTCATGAAATTGCGTTTTAAGGTCACAGTTGAGGTCGAAGGTCAATCAGATGCAAAAATTAACAAAACGGTATTGTATATAAATTATTGTCACTAATGTTACAATTATGTTGTTTTATATATTTTTCTGTAATGAAATGTTGTTAATAGTCTAATAGATAATATAGACAAATATACAATATTTTATTTGAGTAATGTTGGCCTCCGGCCCATAATACATTTTTAAACACATGGTAAACGTGGAATCTAATAAATAAACATTCATAATACGAACATTATAATTTTAATACAGTTTTGATAAAATGAATACAATATATTTATTTATATATTTTGTTTTTTTAAACGTATTGACTGTTCTGTTGTTTTGCTCGTGATCAATACTTGTGTCTATCTTATTTCAAATATTGAAAAAAAGAAAAAAAAGTAATACACAATTTCCAGATTTAATTCAAGTCATTATGTTTTAAGTCATTTTGTTTTAAGATTGGAGGTAAAGAGTTCTTTTATTAAACATCTCAAATACAAACTTTGCCAGTTTGATCATCTTGTCAGAATTGGCTGTGCTCATCAAACTATAGAATTCATATACATTATGATAGTTGTGATCGTTATAGTTAATAATGAAACAGTGTAAAGGACAATGGAGCATCTATTTAAAGGAGATTGAAGCATGCCTGTCTTTCTGCTTGTTTTTATACGAGTCGAAAGTTCAATAAGTACATTTAAAATGTAAACAATTTCAGTAGTTGTTGTTTATTGCAAATGAGCAATTTGTTATTAACCTTGAATTTTATACATATCTTTGAAGATAAATACTAAAATTAACTCTAAAAGTTAAGTGTTCGCTAGGACGTCCGTATGTTCTAAACAATACGATAATGCACTGGTGCATATTTATTTTATATCATGTATTCTTTTCCAATTGAAATGCGATTCAAGGAGAAATAACAATTACGAATATATATACCTTAGATTAAAAGTAATGTTGTATGGTGTTTAGCGTCGCTTTCAATAATTTTTCAGTCATATCGCGACGGTGTCTACTTGAGACAGTATTCTGAGCGCTGTCACACTGGAGTATCATGCCGCAGACACATGGTATGATACCCCACCAAGTCACATTATACTGACACCAAGCCAACCAGACCTAGAACTCTCCTCTAAATGCTGAGCGTCAAGCAAGGAAGCTTCTAGTACACTTTTTTAAAGTCTTCGGTATGACCCGACCGGGGATCGAACCCACGACCTTCCGCATGCGAGGCGGACGCTCTACCACTAGACCACGGCGCGGTGGAAAGAAATAATAGTTTCTGTAGACATATACAGTTACATTGGTTTTCTGTATGCATTGATTTACTTAAGAAGATTAGATAATAAGCACATTAAACAGAGACAAGTTGCTGCCAAAAGGGGTGACCGCTTACCTGGGTTTGACTGTATCTATCTAAAAAGTAATATTGTCGTTGATAACTGATCTGATGTTGGATCACTGTTGTTGACTATGTTTTTACTGATACAACTCCTTCGAAATCAAAGTTGGTAGCTCTTCACACTATGACGTTATCTGAGTTATTCATTCCACAATAAACATATTAAAGCGCACGTTTTTAATTCAAATAATTCAATTCAATTTAATAAATATGCATTTTCTTGTTTGAAAGCATTTTCAAAAATAAAGACATCGAAAATTAACCCATCTGCAAACCCAAATTAAATTAATCAAATTTAATTAAATGGTATCAGAGCATGTTATCTTTATTGGGTTTTACTCCAAGCATTAGTTGAAAAATTGCTAGTTGTAAATTATACATGGTGTTTCATGGTGTGCCTCCACTAAAACATTGTATCCGTTCTTGTATTTTACAACTAGTTATTGCGTTATATTCCAGGTCGCCCCGGATTGCCTGGAATTCCAGGAAAAGTTGGAAAACATGGTATGACTGGGATGAAAGGTGTCAGCGGTTCACACGATAATACACTGGTGCATATTGTTTTATCATGTATTCTTTTCCAATTGAAATGCGGTTTATTGAGAAATAACAATTACGTATATATATATACCTTAGATTAAAAGTAAATGTAAAAGAAAGAGAGTTCATTTTATGATGTAATCAAATTACCTTAATTGTACGTAAAACTAATAAAACTTGTCCTACCATATATAAAGATGCCACACAAAGTATCTGAGATTCGAAGAAAATTACTTGTTACCTCCAGAATAGAAGTTCTTGACAGAATTGACAGTTTTGATCGTGACACTTGCTTGAAACTTTTTATGGCATAAACTTTGTTATAGTGTATTCACTTCCAAAAACAAAATTAATAAACTCAAAAGAAAAATGGGATATCCTGGACCTACTACTAGTAGTGTCGAAGAAGTGTTGAAAGATGCTATTGTCCGTTCAGCAACTTTAGCAAAATATTACCAACTGATTCGAGTTGTATTTTATTTCAGTAGGAAGATGTAAAACAGTTACACCGTTTATGAGTGATATTTTTCAAGAATATGTATTGCGCCTGTTAATGATCTTATTGTGTCCGGAGTAAAATACATTCTAAAATGTATGTCTAAGTTTAAAAAACAAATTGTGAAGTATGAGGATACTATCGAAGATGATACAGTAATGACAAAAGTATGAGAATATAGCTCCGGTGATTATTGGTGGCGACTGGAGTAGCTATTTTACAAGGAAGCGGGTATTAAATCAGACTGTTCCAAGCAAATATGAGGATCGTTCTATGAAGACGTCGAAAAAGCTACTGACCCAAAGTACAGTTTGTTAGACTATCATATATATATGCGTCTGATTTTGGGTCATATACTGATTTATCTGATAATGTTTCAAGTATTCTAGAACCATATGAAAGTATACTTATACAGGAAAGTGTTGACTGCTGCTCAACAAGTAAGAGGTGAGATATGCATGATTCCCTTCGGGAAGGAACAGACATTGATTATGTAGATAAGGTAATTCCTGGAAGGTTCTTTCTCTATCTCGCCTGCTATTTGGTGGTATGACAATTATTCTAGATGGCAATGCTGAAGTCAGAACCTATGCGGAGAACTGTTACGTTTGTATACTAGCGCAGGAGACATAGTATTTGGCGTATCTAACGGCATACACAATCTCAAGATGTTGGCCTTGGACATGCTCTTCACAAGACAGCTCGTTCTGAAATGAGTGTCAAGTCTTTTTCATGCTGTCAACCACACTGTTATAAATATTATCAGTAGAATTGATAACTTAATTGCAAATGACAGTCTTGGGATGTATATCGAAAATGGATATGATCTGTTTATGTCCTGTGATAATATTGGTGCTGTTGAAGCAACGTTAGATGAAAGAAACATAGTTAACAGCACAATATGGTGGTTGGGAAATACAGTCAAACTTTAGAGAATATTATGTGGGTACTAATACCAGAACTTGATAATTGGGCAAACATTCTTCTACTGATACTATGAAAACTATCCACTTAGATAAAGCAATGATGGTAGGCTATATCCAATACATGGACCTGACAACATAAATGCAAGTAGTTGGTACACAAACAATAATGAAACACGTTAAACAGAATACTCGGAATATTTTAATAGATTTTTAGCAAAATAGTCAAAATGATGTACAAACAGTTCCGTCATGGAGAGCTTACAATGAATTAAGCAGTCCAGATATTCTGCCAATGACAACTATAGGAATGCTTCCAATACTACAATCCTATTTAGATGAACTGAACACATTTACTACTGTTATCAATATATTTGAAGAAATTTCAAATCATATTGGTCAAAGCAACACCGTTATCACAGCAGATCAGCCATCCTTTCTAAAAAGAAATATGCGGCAATCAAGACCTGTTAACTTAGATGATATTAAGTCTCTCGAAAGACAGCACCAGATATGGGTGGGGAATTTAAAGATAGGATTTTTATAGTCAAAAGGAGCAAAATCACTGACCAAGCAACAAGCTGGATGAAAACATTTGTAACGTGAACAATAGGAAAAAAGATATCACACAGAGACAAATTCTGTGTCAGTTTGACAACTCAGTCGGATGTGTTAGAGAAGTCACTGTAAGGAGAAAGTGATGCAGAGGAAGACCATAGCTACACCAGATATGATTGTCTGCCTTTTGGAACTGATCTTAATGAGTCTGATGTTCAAGTTTTGATCAAACAAATGGATACTTTTGACATTTTCTAAGTATGATCTTTGAAGAAAAAAACAACATTTGCGTTGATATATAATGTTTCAAACATGCAGAAAGTTCAGGTTGTTAAAGATGACAGAAAACTACTTCAGAGTCTATCAAACATTTAAATGTTTGAACATATCTTTGTCAGCTGAAAATGCTAGCTGAAATGTAGAAATTGGTTCTGTGCTGAAACACAAGTTGTCCTTGGTATCTCTGCCAGTTGCTAGGGTTGTATGATTTAGGAACTCTACCACAAAGACTGAATTATTGAATGTCTCTGAATATGAAGTGATTTTAACTTGATGACTTTCCCAATTATTCACTTCAATGATACATAATCATTGATAGTCACACTATGATTCAGGCTTTTGGAATGCATGCTATCCGAATAATTACTTTCTGCATTCTAACAAATATCCTTATTATATAACAACGCATTAACTAGTATACTAGTGTATATTAAAACGGCTATAGATCATTAGCTTTCTTTGTTGAGCAATATCAGAGAATATTAACTATTTCTATACCGCTATTAGTTTTATCCGACTTCTATTATTACCTCATGAAGCTCTTTCCTTCTATTTTAATATGCTTAATTTCTCATAAGGTTTGTTTATGTATTCACTTTATTTGATTTAAAATACTTTCTTGTTCTTATTTATTGGAAGCTTGCATTTGACAAGAAATTCAAAATTCATAAATTTTACCCAATTTTTTTTACCTTTGACCTCAATTTAACAACACAAATTTTAACATATTTTATTCATTTTCCTAGTAAGTGCTTACAACAGACATATTTCTATAGTTTTCAGTTCAATAAATAAACAAATATTTTAACAAGACAGTTTTCTTAATTCTATATATCAATTACTGCACCCAGTTGACCTTTGACCTAATTTTGAGATTATGAGGCGATTTCATGATTGGCATCCACCCTCACAGGTTTGTATACATACCAAGGAATACATTAAGCATAGATGCCAAATTCTACTCAAATGTGCCATCAAACCTTTTTTTTCTGTGTTTGGATGGCCTACTAATTATGTAAAATACGGTATTAAGTCGATATGTTCTGATAAATGTTGATTCATAACATAAAGATTCATGAAGGTCGGGTAACCATATGATATCAATATACTATGTAAAGTACGGCATTAGATAAAAAAAATTAGATAAAATAATTGGATAGAGAAATACGTCAGGCTTAATGTTTTACAATGCGAATCCACGGTGAAACGATGAAAAAATCACACCTTCAATAATTGTTAATTTGAACGTAAAATCGGCGAAAAAAATGAAAATATTACTTTTCGTGAAATGAGAAAAACGGTTCCCCTTTAACTTGTGGATGGTGATTGCTTGGAAAACATTCCTTACGACTGACGGTGTGTTCATGCAGGCAACTGTACTAAAATTATGATAAAAACCAATTTCATTTCTGTCCAATTGCATTCTGCTATTGTGCTGTTCTGCTGGCAGAATGAAAATAATTTCGTTCTGCTGTTCTGCTAACTTTACTGAGCCTAACAATGGCTGGTGACTGGTACCAGTTTTTACCCAACCGCTTATTTTACTCAAGATATATCTAATTGTGTAAAATGATAGAAAAATTTTACAGAGGACTTTTTGGAAAATGAACAAGGTAAAACACATTCATTTTGACAATTTGGATACACAAAAAGGTGTAACAAAAGTTGATTGATTGATTGAATATTTAGCATCATTTTATGCCATCGACGGCTAACAGACGATCAGTTAACCTAACCACTGTTTCCTGGGATTAACCAGTACTGGAGCACACCCCATCTCCGCAAGTAACTGATAACTTTCCTACTTGAATCAGCGGTGAGAGATGAATGATTATGAGACATAATGTCCTATATCAATCATCACGGAAACTGTTGCCAGCCGAGAATTCGAACTCACGACCCCTGGATTGATTGTCAGAGGCGTAACTGACTGAGCTAATCAGGCCCTTTCTGAAAAATGAACATGTTGGAAAACAAATCATTAATAACCAAATTCATTTTGACAATTTGGATAAATAAAAAGGTGTAACAATGGTTGGTGACTGGTACCAGTTCTACCCAACCACTTTTCTATTATTTGGAAGGGGGTGGGAGTGGCAACGTGAAGAGAGATTGCATGAGGATGTACTTCCAGGCCCCAAAGTAGGGTTGGGTGGAGGGTTAGTTTTTATGACAACTCAAGGGTCATAGCTTTGATAATATTTATCCGATTGATCAGTTCAAGAACTCGTTCAGTATATTATGGTTACATAACAACTGTGTAAATTGAATATTAAATGAAAACTGCAAGTGCAAACAATGTCAAATAATAACACAAGTCAAGGGCAGTAACTCCAACACGAATTATCTGATATGGCCAGTTCAAAAATGTGTCCTTCATATTATAGATATATAACTACTGTATTAGTTTTATGAGGATCCAATAAAAACTCCAAAGTGCTAGACTGTAGTACTGTATACAACATCAAATAACGTATTTTTGATGATTCAAACGCCACAACTGTGACAATAGTTATCCGATTTGATAAATTCAAGAACTTGTCCAAGATATGATGATTGTATAACAACAGGTATGTAAGTATGGTGGACATCAAGTGAAAGCTGCCAGTACTAGAATGCACACAAGATCAAATAATACAATTTTTGATGATTCAAGAGGCACAACTCTGACATGAAAGTCAAACCTGTATAAAGCATCCAGTCAAGGGAAGGAACAAAAGTGGCATTTGAAGACAGGTTGTTGCTTAATTTGCTCTGAAAGCATAGAAATGGGAAATAGCAAATGTGGCTGCTCAAGACAAGTGGGTGCTTAATAGAGGTGATCGCTCATACAGGTTTGACTGTAATTACCCGATTTTGCCATTTCAAGAACTAGATATTTTGGTTATATAACTACTGTTCTAGTTTTGTGAGGATCAAATGAAAATGAGGGTGTTAGAGGGTCAAAAAGTGCATTTTTAATGTTTCAAGGGCCATATCTCTTGACATTAATCATCCGTTTTGGCCATTTCGAGAACCTGTCTGAGATATTATGGTTAGTATTCCCCGCCAGGAGACGGCGAATATGCTTGTGCTAGTCGAGTGACCTTGCCCATGGGGGGAATGAAAGGACCGTTAGTTGAGTATGTGCTATTTGTGTAACTTTGAATATTTGAATGATATAAAAAAACGCAGCTGAATAAGATAAAAAAAATGTTCAACGATTTCTTGAATAACCTGAGTTTTCTGTGAGCAATAATGTATGAATACTTCTTTAAAATTATTTTAATAAATCGTTTATCAACGAAGTCTCCCTTTATCGTGGATTATTATGTGTGAGCATGCGCAAACATACACTAGGGCGCGTTCGATTCATTGTCCAGAACATGTCAGAAGATGTTCCAGAACAACCATCAATCGAGCGTTAAGGAACAGAAAATGTAAAATCACAATGGCGCAGTCAATTCAAATTAATGATTTTTCAAAGTAATTGTTGTATAACTTAATATTTGTAAGCATTGGACATGCGCATTTCCAATGTCCAATGGTTCATCTCAATAAGTATTGACGAATCACTCACCATTGCTTACTGAAAACTTTCTCAAAGAAAAGGAAAAGACAACACAACTCCTTGCATTGACCATTTGTTTTTGTTTTATTTTCGAGGGTACTTATCCACCAATGCCAATTAACAACGGATATTTCCATTTGTAATAAGTATTGTCAAAACATTATTGAAATTTTAGTCAATTTCTTCTAGTCTCGTCATGCTTTACATTTTTTACATATCTTTTTGATACTTATGAAAATGGTAAGTTTTGATATATACATGAAAGCATTATTAATCTTGTAACATAATTTTATACTGTTATTCCATTACCTCTTGACTTATTTCTTACTTTCAACACTATATACATGCTTAGCTTTACTGGCCAAAGGCCAGAAGGGCTTATGCAATGGCGCATTGTCCGTCGTTTGTCATCCTTAAACAGCACTTTCTCTGAAATCATTAGACCAGTTAAAACTCAAACTAAACATGGATGTTTCTCATGTATACCAGACTACACACAAGATTATTTTGTCAATTTAAAATGGCCACAATCACTAAAATCTTCAAATATCTTCTTTGGGAAAACGGATTATTTTCATTTCTTCATACAATCACATAAGTTTCAATCCTAAAATATTTGCGGCGAATTGATGCTTTGCATCAAGTTTTTCTTGGTTAACTACTGTGAAAATTTGGTGAGAATGAAATGAAAAATGCGGGTGCTAGAGTGTACAAAAGATCAAATAGTGCTATAGTGTTTTTCAGCTCTACTGGCCTAAGGCCATCCAGGTCTTATGCGATGGCACGCTGTCCGTCGTTCGTTGTACGTCGTACGTTGTCTGTCGTACGTTTAGCAGCACTTTCTCTGAAACTCAAACTTCACATGGATGTTTCTATTGCATAGGAAACTATACAGAAGATTTTTTTTCAATCTGAAATTCATGATGGCCTCCATTATTTAAAATAGTCCAAAACTTAAAAAATCTTCTTCTCATGAATCGCCCAACAGATTTTGAAAATATAAATGTACATGTATTAATGATAACCAACTAAAGTTCTATTAGATTTGTTCAAATGGTGTTCCTGGTGTTAAAAATCATAACACCCCGAGGGTTCAATTAGGGGACACATATTATAATAATTTTTTTTTTTGCCTATATTTTAACAGAAGCATTGTCAATGAGGTTATGACTGGGTTCCACTGTCTTAAGGTGTCAAAAAATGGGTAAAAAATGGGAATTACAAAAATTGTTTTCTGCAGAACCGGTCAGTCAGATTAGTTCATATTTGGCATAAATTATCCCTATGTGTAGGGGTTTGGAAGAAGATAAGAATTAAGGGCTAATATTTATAGGGGCCCTATAAGGGGACTTATAATTTTACATAGAGATACCATTGAGAAAACAGAAAGTTCTTATTTTTTTAACCATTTAGGCAAAATTATTATTCAATTTGAATATTCTGAATACTGTAAAAAAACTTAATTACTATACAAAATAATTACTTTTAATTCCCATACCATTCATCTGTAAAAAAACAATGCCTAACAATGCTTCTGATATAGGCAAAATCAGTTCCATTTAAAAAAAAATTATAATGACATGTGTCTCCTAATTGAACCCTCGGGGCGGGGTCATTTTTAAACCTTAGGGACACCATTTGAACAAATCTAATAAAACTATAGTTGGTCATCATTACTTCATAAACATTTTGAAAATCTGTTGGGCCGATCATGAGAAGAAGATTTTTTAAGTTTTGGACTATTTTTAGTAACGGCGGCCATCTTGAATTTCAGATCGAAAAAAAATCTTCTGTATAGTTTCCTATGCAATAAAAACATCGATGTGAAGTTTCAGTATAACTGGCCTAATGGTTTCAGAGAAAGGGCTGCTAGCAGACGACAGATTCACTGGTTATTAATGCTCTCGGATATTATTATTAAGCTGTAGTATTGACATATTTCAGACTGCTACACTATATTAACATTTTTTATAATAAAATATACATACAAAATAGGATGGTTACCTAGGTGTTTCCAGTCAAAGGCATTAATTGATGCATTTGACCTGGGATTCATTGTCAGTTTATACTAAAATGCATCTTACGTGATTGTATTTAACATTATAATTATAAGACATTTTCTCTTTTTTTTTTCAAACCGTAAAAGGACAAAAATGTCATAGTATTACTTATTTCACAATTTGAAGAAGTAACGTTAGCAGCATGTGAGATCTATGTGACAATGTTTCAGCCATAAGCATGGTACAATATCACACGTCTTACTGTAATATTATTGTTTATTATTCACATATTTTATGTGGATTAAGAAGGTAAAATGCATGATGCACACTCGGAATGATACCACTTCTACAAAGTGTCAATAGATCAAGATATTTAACCAAGACACATTAATAGGACCTTTGTGAAGTTTTTGTAGAACAATGTTTTTAGGATTGTCAATATCTACCGACTTTCGTAGACGTTTCAGTAAGTTTAACTGATGTACCTGCCAATCATATATGTATTGAAATGTCATGATATTTGTTTTTTTTTCAGATATTAATTTGAATTTTTGATTTCATTCCAATATACCTTTCCACGTTCTGAATCAAGGTCAAAAGATATTTGTAGCTATTTGTTTGAAATCATAAAAATCACCACAGTCCATCTCTTTAACTATATATGGATGATTTGACCTGAGCTGCCCACTGTGCAGTTGTGTAAACAGAAATATATCAACTGCAGGTCTCGGTGGCTGCATGAATAGAATCATTTTCATTCTGCGAATGGTCTTTTTTAATATTTGTGTTCAATGGAGATAATGTCAAATTTGTTGAGGCAATACCACAGCATAGATGTATAAAATTTATTTTTATTTTGCCCTCAACAATTATCTGAGTAAAAAAACAAATCTCTTTTTCCTTTTTCTTGCCATTAATTTCAAAAAGTGGTATACACATGAAGCAGTCTCATATGCTCCACGACTTGCAATGGATTAATTCCATACATAGCAATAACAATCTGTGGTACCCATGTCGTAAATACTTAAGTTAAAGATGCTTAACCTTCGCCTGTAATAAAGAATTGATTCGAAGCCTTTTGGTGTCATGAGAACTTCCTCAAGATCAAAACAGGCGCCAACAACATCGCTAATCTGTACCAAATTTTGCATGATTTTTGTCTTCAATTTTGTTGATCCTAGCTGCATCTTTGTTTTGTAAGTGAGTATTATACCTCATTGACATTTCATTTTTCTCATTTTCATTTACATTTTTATAACATGTGCATAAGTCGCATAGATCTTTAATTGGCCTATGAAAAGCAAGATTAAATTCAGTATCAAAAGTATGTCTATAAAAAACAGCTTTACAGCTTCAATATTATTTTCAACATAAAGTTTATACATTTTTGTTAAGTTCAACTCTGTTGAAAGATATTGTTTACGTGAATCTTTCTTACAATAATGGCTCTCAACTGTAGGGAAATAATTTATATAGTCCCTAACAAAATTTTTAATAGTCTCAGGTATTTGCCTAGGTCGGTTATTATGTTTGCCTCTGTTGTCTGTATTAGAGATACCAATAGTATTAACCTTCCTCAAGGCAGTTTGCACCATCTGATCAGTTATGTCAAGTGTGTGCAAAAAGCACGTTTTACACACTCTGACAATTTTATCATTAATAGGCAAACTCCATTTTATAGATTTTGCTCTTCTAGTTTTTTCAGAATTTGTTTTGGTATTTGTTGCTACAGAGGGTACATATGAGAGCAAAAACTGTCTTTGCAAAGTCACATTTCCCAAAGACCAATAGGCATAAAAATGTTTATGTTTTTGCTCATTCGATATCTCTGCATTTGTACCTGCAGTTATACCCACAATCTTCTTTCACTGAACGCTTTGCAAAAACTTTTCCACGAACAGTCAAATTACTATTGCCTTTATTTCTACGGACCTTTCTTACATTTCTACCCCATCTAGTTTCACTTTTGCATCTCTTTCTTCCCCTTTAACTAACATATCACACCAACATTCCTGTCATCTGTACTCTCATTAATATCTTCACTATCTACTGTACTATTTTCATTCAACAATCCAACTCCACTACCCACTGTACCATCTCCATTCAACAAACCAACTCCACTACCCACTGTACCATCTCCATTCAACAAACCAACTCCACTACCCTCTGTACCATATCATTCAACAAACCAACTCCACCACCTTCTGTACCATCACCATTCAACAAACCAACTCCACTACCCACTGTACCATCTCCATTCAACAAGCCAACTCCACCTACCACTGTACCACATCCATCTAACAAATCAACTCCACTACCCACTGTACCATCTCCATTCAACAAACCAACTCCACTACCCACTGTACCATCTCCATTCAACAAACCAACTCCACTACCCTCTGTACCATATCATTCAACAAACCAACTCCACCACCTTCTGTACCATCACCATTCAACAAACCAACTCCACTACCCACTGTACCATCTCCATTCAACAAACCAACTCCACCTACCACTGTACCACATCCATCTAATAAATCAACTCCACTACCCTCTGTACCATCTCCATTCAACAAACCAACTCCACTACCTCCTGTACCATCTCCATTCAACAAACCATCTCCACTACCCTCTGTACCATCTCAATTCAACCAACCAACTCCACTACCTTCTGTACCATCTCAATTCAACAAACCAACTCCACTACCCACTGTACCATCTCCATTCAACAAACCAACTCCACTACCTACTGTATCATCTCCATTCAAACCGACTTCACTATCTACTGTACCACATCCATCTAACAAATCAACTCCACTACATATTGAGCAAGCTACATCTAACAAATCTACTGCATTACCTATTGAAATTCTAAATCTGACAAATCAACTCCACTACCTATTATACATTCTGCATCTAACAAATCAAATCCACTACCTATTATATTCTCTTTATCCAACAAATCAACTCTAGTACCATCTGTGCCCTCTGCATCTAATAAATCAACTCCACTACCTACAGTATTCTCTTTATCCAACAAATCAACTCTGGTACCATCTGTGCCCTCTGCATCTAATTAATCAACACCACTACCTACTGTATTCTCTTTATCCAACAAATCAACTCTAGTACCAGCTGTGCCCGCTGCATCTAATAAATCAACACCACTACCTACTATTTCCTTAACTGTGCTGTTTCTTTTACCTGTAATAGTCATAATCAACCTTGTCACTTAAAGAACTAAGCCTCCCACACATATGTTCACTTTCCAAGTTTAATTTTCTGACAGTCTTCCTACCACGTTTAATATTTTTGTTATACACTTTCTTGCATTTCCTTTTTTTCTTAACAGGTCTGCATGAATCAAACTCATCTGATGAAAACAAGCTTCTCAAGCCGTTTTCGTTCTGTAGCAGTGAATTGATATTCACTGCCAGAAGTGTTTAGTTCTGAAGAAGGTTCGACAGATTCTGAATTGATTTTATCATTTTTATATTTTGAAGTGAAAAAAGCCAAAGGAACATTGTCACTGATTCAGAATCAGTATAACTGAAATCTGATGAGTCTATCATAGACAAAAGTCTGTTTTTTTTCATCATCCAACATGACAAGACGACAGGCGTACTTGCCATCACTCATTTCTGAGAAGCCTGAAAATTCATCTGAATCAGCTACACAATCTTTAATGGTAATGCGAATCACCTCAAAAATTGGATCACATTTTTCAGGAAATAAAGTTGCGCAAAGGTGTTTTATAAAGAGGCATATATTTTGAATGTTGGTATTGCTAGAGAGAACTGCATTTCCATCTGGACAGAATATCCCGGCATCATCTCTGCTGTGTGGATCAAAACCATGAAATAAATATTCCGTTTTGACAATAGCCATTGTGTAGCATGATATGGAAAGAAAGCAAACGTCTTTAGTTTCACTAAGAACATCACTTAATGACATAAAAGGACCCTCGGTCAATGTTCTGTGTACAGTCACACTGCACATTTTTTCAAGGTCCCCTGTACAGAACCCTTATACATCCCAGCCTCGTAATTTGTCAGAACTTCAATCTAACAAATCATTACTTCAAAAACATTTTGATATCTGTTGGGCCGTTCATTTTAAGTTTTGGACTATTTTTAGTAACGGTGGCCATTTTGAATTTCAGAACGAAAAAAAAACAAACTTCTGTATAGTCTCATATGCAATAGAAACATCCATGTGAAGTTTCATTTTAATTGGCCTAGAGGTTTTAGAGAAAGTGCTGCCAACACACTTTGGAGAAGACAGACGACGGACAACGCACCATCGTATATTAAGCACTTCTGGCCTTTGGCCAGTAGAGCTAAAACATCCATGTGAAGTTTCAGTATAATTGGCCTAGTGGTTTCAGAGAAATTGCTGCTAACAGACGACACAAAATCGCTGACGGGCGGAAACTGTGATAACTATATGCTCAAAACAAGAGGGCAAAGATGGCCCTATATCGCTCACCTGACTGACCTTGAGTCACCCAACTTAAGTAGATTATATAATACATGTACACTCAAAATACCAGAAAGATGAGATGGGCAAGTAGTTAGAATTATTATTTGTTTTGAAGATGTAACAGATGCGTAGCAGATGAGTTCACCCATGGTAAATGTCAGTGAAATTATATCGAAATCAGGTCAGTAGATTCTGACAAGAAGGCTTTTGAAGTTTTTATTATAGCTGCCTATTGTGTTATTGTCAGTCACTTCAATTATTAATTATTGTATTCTGCTGTTAGTTTGATATTGTAAAATTTAAATCTAATATATAATTATGTGGGATATTTCATGGTTAAGATGAAATTACAAAAAATGCAGTGCAAAGTGGGAATACTACAGAGGTCACTTATGATAAATTACCCTGTCACAAATTAATGTATCTTGACTAAAGATAGTACTATAAACTGTGTTTATTGGCATTTTTAAGGAAATAGAATGTAAAATTAGTCAGGAGATATATGCATCAAAATGTGAGAGATTGACGAGCTGTCACGGTAATTAGCGGGTGAAAGTTACGAATTTTTAAAGAGTTAGTCAGTTATACTTGGGAAAGCAAGGTATACGGTCATGTAGGAATTTAGAGTTGACTTTGAGAAGGCCAGGTGGAGGGTCATGTTGAATTTCAGAGTTAACATTAGGTAGACCAGCTGTTAAGAAGGGTTTTAGATGGTTGGGTGATATAGAAATGCAAGTTGAGTTGCATGATATGATCGAGATGATGGATATTTTATATATGAACTGATACAAAATGGGGACATATTTTGCACACACAATCTAAAAGTTTATAGAAAGACATATGGATGATCAGACAATAGACACAAGGTGATCAGGAAAAAAACTTTCATAAGGCCATAATAAATGAATTGCAAGATTATCTTCTCTGCCTGCCCCCATATTTTCATGCCCTTTTTATTTTCATAAAAAAAAAAAATCTCTTCAAAACATCAAACAAGAGGCCCAAGAGGGTCTGAGGACGCTTTACTGACTCATAGTGGCCATAGCACTTTTTGAAATTTCACAATATTTACCTTCTTTGAGGGGATCGTCTTAACAACATATGTATAAATACCCTCACCACACCCATACTGAACAAAAACTTAATTGTTTGGGTATGATGGGAAATTTTTTAAATTCCCATACCATTCATCAGTAAAAAAACATAGTCCCCTGTACAGAACCCTAATACATCCCAGCCTCATAATTTGTCAAAACTTCAATCTAACAAATCATTACTACATAAACATTTTAAAAATCTGTTTATGAGAAAAAGATTTTTTAAGTTTTGGACTACCGCTATTTTTAGTAATAGCGGCCATCTTGAATATCAGATCGAAAACAATTTTTCTGTATAGCCTCCGATCCAATAGAAACATCCATGTGAAGTTTCAGTTAAATTGGCCTAGTGGTTTCAGAATAGATGGAAAAATTTTTTTTCTGTTTTCCCATAGCATCCCTATCTTAAATTCTAAGTCCCCTTACAGGGCCCCTATAATATTTAGCCACTAACTTTTATCTGCAATCGAACCCCTACAAATAGGAATAATTTATGCCAAATATGAACAAATCTGACATAGCAGTTGTTAAGAAAACAATTTTAGTAATTCCCAATTTTTACCCTTTTGGGGCCCCTCCTGACCCCTTAAGACAGTGGAAACCAGTCATTTTTACAAATCTGAACCTCCTTCACCAAACAATACTTCTGTGAAGATGTAGGCAAAAATCAATTCTACTTAAAAAAAAAAATTATTATAAAGACACGATCGTGTCCCCTAATTGATACTTCGGGGCGGGGTCATTTTTAACCCTAGGGACACCATTTAAACATTACTACATAAACATTTTGAAATCTGTGCGGACGTTCATGAGAAGAAGATTTTTTAAGTTTTGGACTGCTGCTAACAGACAATGGACAACACGCCATCGCATAAGCACTTCCAGTAGAGCTAAAAATCGAAAGAAAAATCCTCCCTTCTCCCCCTTTTTAAGAAAAATTTGGATGTTAATATATCTAGCAATTAATTTATAATGGCCTTATTTATCAGAAATCCTTTGTTCTATTTACAGACTGCAGTGCATACCTACACATGTGATCACCATTTTCGCCTACTTGGTTTTCCACTTGAAATATTAAAGGTACCTCACAGCGTTCCTATCAGGGTTTTCTGACATCTACTGCAAATTATCAAAGATCTGTACACATTCACTATGAAGTATCAGCTTTCATTTTGTTTTTAATATAGTCCCACAGAATCTTGTGAACAGTGCATCCTGGTGGTACGTGTTTCGTCAAACAGTTTTCACCATTTTTTTCTTATAAAATGGTCAATATTATTGAAAACTGTTTTTAATAACATTTTCAAGTTACAAATTATATTTCCTATGATAAGATTATAACTTCAAATATAGATAAAAGGCAATTTATGTTACTTTTACATCTAATCATTATGATTGGGTTGATTAAAATGCAGGTTTTAAAAAAAATAAATTTGAACATTCACACTTGATAGCGCACAAATATACATATGTTAACCTTTATTCATTTTACTATATCAATATGGCTAAATAAAAAGAGGGGGTATTCATGCTAGTTTTTTCATAAATTCTAATCCAAATTAACAATGAAACACTTAAAAACACACGTCACATGTCTGCCATTTCGGACGATGTCTTATTTTACAAGAAAACATCGCATTTATCTAGTTTTACTGTTTATCTAAAATTCAAGTTGATGAAAGAACTAGGGTGAATACCCCCTCTTTTTTATTCAGTTATATTTTAGTGAAATTAATAAAGTTTAACATAATTATGTGATCTTCAAGAACTCAGAACTTTTCATGCAATTAGCGGTTAATTTTCAAAATTCATTGATTTTAAACAATCGTTTATATCAACCCTGGCATAACAAATAGATGTAAACGTAACACAAATTGTGTTTTATCTGCATGAAAGTTCTACTGTTATCACAGAGAATAAAATAACTAATTTAATAATGTTATTAAAAAACATTTTTAATTAATATTGACTCTTTTACAATGGAAAAACAGCGAAAATTGTCCAAAAATGATATTCCACCTAGGGGCGCCATTAACAAGAAACTGAGGAATGGTATTAAAAACAAGAGCTGTGAGATGGACTGCGCGAAGGCTATTAAGCTGCAATCAAATACATTGAGTGTCTGTTGTAATATGGACTTGATGGTAATTGCATGCAAGACTTTAACCAGATTTTCTAAGTCAAACAAGGGCAATAATTTACATTATATTCATGCAAGAGTTATATAACTTACTTATTGCAGTATGTTTAAAGACTGGGAAGTCTCGTGTGAAGTTTCAATCAAACGCATTAAGTTGTAAGTGAGATATGGACTTGATCGTACTTGAACACAAAACTTTAACCAGGGCAGTAGCTCTTTTCTCTCCAAATAGTCGATCAAAAACAAAACCGAAATGAAAACTGAAAGTTTAATAGTACATACAGGCTTTTGATAAATTATGCCAAATGTTAAAAAATCTAATAGGAACGCCGTGAACTACTTTAAGAATAAAGTAAAAATATAATTACATTTCAACCACTGAAATATATATTTATAAATGAATAGGTTTGTATTTTTAATTTTATTACAAATTTCATTTGACACAATTCTAGTTATATGTCCTGTCTATTACAATGTTTATTCTAGATTATATATATATATCATCATACACATTGTATTACTTAATCACAGAACTTATTGTAGTGCTCAGCCCCCAAGTACAGTACATGTCGAATCGCTAGGTCTGTATTGAAATACATTTCTTACACATTCTTGTGTATATTCTAGCATCCATTTTTTTATGGATCTTTATAGAACCACAGGTCTCAGAACTATTACTACTCTTAGTTCTGCTTGCCAACTTACTGAACTTTCAGCTCCATAAACTAAATTTACATGAATATATTTATCTGTTATTTATTGTGGGGAGTATACTCACTTCTGTTCCAACATGAAATATAACAAGAGGGTTTGATGACACTCTACATGCTTACTATATTGGTCATGGTACTTTTTGGGAGGTCCTCTTAACATCTTAAGAAAAAATACCCCAACCACACCCTTACTGAACAAAAAATACTCTGAAAAGGAAATACTTCCCATACCATTCATCTGTAAACAAGAAATGTCACTGGTAAGTGTCACATGCCCCTCAAATGGTCTGTGAAAATAACGATATATTTTATAATAGGTAGTGATTTAAATGAAACCATAATATAAAAAGTAATGGACTGATGTTTCAGACTAGACATGCAATGTCATGTTTTTACATTAAAGTGTGACCTTGACCTTGACAAAGGTCTGGGTATTACTACAGATAAATGCTGGTGACGCATCATCATGACATGTTAATCACTTGTGTCAAGCTACTTTAAAATCCCTCCATGTAAGATACAGTTACAGACCAGAATGAAATATTAAATTGAAAACCTTGACCTTTGAGGTAAGGTTCTAGGTCTTAACGCAACACGCCATCCATCATGTTGATCAATTGATAAATTGAGTAAAGTGTTTTTGAAATCCATCCATGTATGATAAAGTTACAGATCAGACTTGAAATCTCAAACAGACACAAAGTGTTGTCAAACACACTCAAAATGTGACCTTTACCTTGAGGTACTGGTCTTGGTCTTACGTGCGACACTTCATCATGTCATCTTGATCAAGTGAGCCAAGTTAAATGAATGAATGAGGTTTTACGGCGTACCAACACATTATAGGTTATTCGACGCCAACAGGAAGGAAGATTCAAGGTTCACTCTACATGTACAAAAAAAACAACAAATTAACATACAGATTAAAAAAATACACCAACAAAATGATTATGCAGAATGGACATAGAACCTTGATACCTGCAGAACTGCAGAGTTTCAGCAAATTCTATCATATTAATCAAATTGTCGCTTCCTACAAAATGCATGAGCCACAGTGACTTTTGAAATTTGCATCCTCTTTACTGAACCAAACCAAGACTACCAGTAGACAATGCCTATAAATTAGTATTCTGAACAAATGGATAAGAAAATGGGAATTTTCCATTTTACCATAGTATTTGTATATAAAATTCAAAGTTCCCTTACAAGAACCTTACACCCTCGGACTAGACCTGGACTTGCAAAAGCTTCAAACCCCATTGGTAATAATTTATATAAATAATGAACATACCCCATAGGCAATAATTTATATCAATTATAAACATAATTCATTTGACTGACTAGTTGTTGATATAAAACATTTATGAAATTTTCCCAATTTTAACCATATTGGCACCTTATATTCAACCACACCTGGAAGAGAAAATGAGAATTTCCTATAATATTCCTCCATAAAACGCAAAGTTCCCTAACAGTACCTCTATACATCCCAATGTTCCTTGATTGGTACAAACTTCAAACCCTTTATCATAAAGTTAATAAACTATATCAAATATGAACAAAGTTGACTGATGGTTATCTATTTTAACCCTTTTGTGACCCCATCTGGCCTCAAATGGAAAGTCAATCCACATTACTGAACCAATTATTGTTTTCTATGACTATATGATGCTTCAGAACTCAAACTGAATGAAAAGAATCACAAATGGATGAAAAAAATGATAATGTTCTGTTTTCACATAGTATTTCTATGTAAAGTACAAAAGTCCTACTCATAGGGATAATTTATGCCATATATGAACATATTTGACAGACCCATTCTTAAACAAGAGGCCCAAGAGAGCCTGATGACGCACTACTGACTCATAGTGGCCACAGCACTTTTTGAAATTTTACAATATTTACCTTCTTTGGGGGTCATCTTAACAACTTATGGATAAATAACCCCACCACACCCATACTGAACAAAAAGTTAATTGCTATGAAAATGAATTACTTTAAACATCTGTAAAAATCAAAGGTCTTAAAAGCCGGAGGGAATGCTCGCTTGTTCACAGTTGTGGCCTTTATGTCGTCTTTCTTTAATTTCTTGTCAGAATATGATATACGGATTTCCCAATAAGCTCATGGATACAGATCGAAAGACAGATAGAAAGAAAATTTTATAATAATGAAAATATCTTTTAATTCAAATAGATGATGATCTAAGTATAATTTTTAATTGGTGATGACATAACTGTAAAAAGTTTGTTTCTTTCTTTCTTTAATTGTATTGGTACATGTGCATATTTTATAGTTCCCACCAGTTGTCTGGGTATTAGAGGGATCTATTTCATCGATTAACAGATCAATGCGATCTACACAGTTCCAGATTACCTCAAAACAGTTGCACTTCATTCTAAATGTAAACGTTACCGGACATGACTCTCAACTGTTTTTAGGTATTAAGGTATTGTGTAGGTCACACTGAATTGTATATTAGTGAAATAGATTTCTCTTATACCAAGACGGTCGGTAGGAATATAAAAACTACTAATTTTCCCTTAAATTGACACAAAAAATATCTTTAATTAGCTTTTGAAACAACATTCCGGTTCCATACTCTTAATGGTGCATGTGATGTAGGTTCCTAACCTTGATTTGTTTCTGGCCTAATCAAGTGAAAACCGAAAAAAAACCAAAAAAAAAAACCATCTGTATAATCGTGTAAATGTCAATAGAAAATGACTGAATTTCACAAATGATGAAAGAGATAAAACAGCGTTGGCCTTTGCGCGAGTTAAAAATGATATTTTGAATAAACATTGCAAGTATACTATCCTTTTACAGTATTCCAGCCTTTCTTTTATTAATATTAATAATTCCAATCGAATGTCAATCTGAAATCGTGGTATTGAGCCCACAATTTCGATTTTTCCCTGCGTTTCACCAAAACAAATGACAGCCATATTAATCATCGCTTGGGACGCTAAAGTGTACTATTTTACTAATGGGCAGTACTGGTAGACGCCTGCATTTCATGTCATTTTAGTGGAAATTGTATGTTTTTACTACTGCAAATTTGAAGTGTTTTTGCTCTGTTTAATACACAAAAATCGCAATAAAATCAAATTTTGATCTCTATGCCCTGTGCTATGGCAACTGCTTTGGAACTACCTTATTGGTCAGAGGAAATGAAATCGCCGTCATCAGTATAACAAAGATCATAAAACAAAATCATAAATGTTCCACATAATGACTATAGAAGACTTTGCCTTTCAAAAAATAGCCCCTCGTACAGAAACCTTATACAACCCAGCCCCTTGATTTGTCAGAACTTTAATCACCCACTCTTAAGGATTTGTTTTGGGCAGAGATGCTTTAGATTTTAGAAGTTTTTTTGTACACATGGATGGGAAAATGAAAAAAATCGGTTTTCCCCATAATATTCCTATGTAAAAGTAAAAGCCATCTTGCAAGGACTCAATATATCCCAGCCCCTTGATATGCAGAATCTTCAATCTTTTGCTGATGTAAGGATAATTTATAATATATATGAACTAGATTGAAGAAAAGGTTATTGAGAGGAATATTTAATGAAAATTCCAAATTTTACCGTATTGCCCCTCACCCTCTGACCCCTTATGGAAATTCAATCCTCTTTATTGAACAAAATCAAATTTACTGTTACTAGACGATGCTTTATATCTCAAATTGAACAATATATTTACACAAAATGGACAAAATTGAGTTTTTCAATTTTTCCATAGTATTACTATGTAAAACCCAAAGTCCCCTTACAGGGCTTCTATACATTCCAGTGCCCCTTGATCTGTACAAACTATGAACTCTTAATCACAGGGATAATTTAAATCAAATATGAACAAATCTGACTGGCCGGTTGTTGAGAAGAAGATTTATGACAATGTTAAATTTTAACCATTTTGTGACCCCACATGGCCTTTTAGAAAGTTGATCCTTCTCATTGAACAAAATCTTATTTGTTATGACTAGACGATGCTTCAAATTCAAATTGAATAAAACTAGACCTATCACTGTAGTGATGAATACCCCCGAACGCCGCCATGACAGAAAATGGTTAACCATTGTATGAAGTTTTATTAAATTATATCGAATAGTTTTAAAGTAATGCTCCAGACAAAAGAAATTCTTAATTAAAGAGAATGTTATGGATTGAGTTGTTTGTATTGTTAATTTTTTTATGGTTTTGTTAAAATTAAAATCGGTCTTTTTAATTATTGTGCAGTGTACAAACTTTCATGGCAATCAATAAATTTTATACTTTTTCGAGTTATGTTGAGGGACAACAATTTTATGGATAAGAAACAAACAAGAGCACTAGGAATACAATATCGAACCTGCTTTGCTCGAACTCCATGTATTCATCAACTTGGTTCTTTCATGAACTTTATTAAACTGTTATCACTGATGGCTTTAAAAGTACTTTAAAAGTACTGCACCAGACAAGGGAAATATATCAAAGGGCAATAACTCTGTAATTAGCAAGAATAGAGTTATGTTTCTTGTACATTGCACTTCCTGTCATTATATTCTACCATTGTATGAAGTTTGATGAAATTCCATCCAGTACTTTAAAAGTAATGCTCCGGACAAGGGAAATATATCAAAGGGCAATAACTCTGTAATAAGCAAGAATAGAGTTATGTTTCCTGTACACTGCACTTCCTGTCATTATATTGTACCATTGTATGAAGTTTGATGAAATTCCATCCAGTACTTTAAAAGTAATGCTCCGGACAAGGGAAATATATCAAAGGGCAATAACTCTGTAATTAGCAAGAATAGAGTTATGTTTCTTGTACACTGCACTTCCTTTCATTATATTCTACCATTGTATGACGCTTGATGAAATTCCATCAGGTACTTTTCAAGTAATGCTCCGGACAAGAAAAAATATCAAAGGGCAATAACTCTGTAATTAGCAATAATAGAGTTATGTTTCTTGTACACTGCACTTCCTCTCATTATATTCTACCATTGTATGAAGTTTGATGAAATTCCATCCAGTACTTTAAAAGTAATGCTCCGGACAAGGGAAATATATCAAAGGGCAATAACTCTGTTATTAGCAAGAATAGAGTTATGTTTCTTGTACACTGCACTTCCTGTCATTATATTGTACCATTGTATGAAGTTTGATGAAATTCCATCCAGTACTTTAAAAGTAATGCTCCAGACAAGGGAAATATATCAAAGGGCTATAACTCTGTAATTAGCAAGAATAGAGTTGTGTTTCCTGTACACTGCACTTCCTCTCATTATATTGTACCATTGTATGAAGCTTGATGAAATTCCATCCGGTACTTTTCAAGTTATGCTCCGGACAAAAAAAAATATCAAAGGGAAATATATCAAAGGGCAATAACTCTGTAATTAGCAAGAATAGAGTTATGTTTCCTACACACTGCACTTCCTCTCATTATATTTTACCATTGTATGAAGCTTGATGAAATTCCATCCAGTACTTTAAAAGTAATGCTCCAGACAAGGGAAATATATCAAAGGGCAATAACTCTGCAATTAGCAAGAATAGAGTTATGTTTCCTGTACACTGCACTTTCTGTCATTATATTGTACCATTGTATGAAATTTGATGAAATTCCATCCAGTACTTTAAAAGTTATGCTCCGGACAAGAAAAAATATCAAAGGGCAATAACTCTGTAATTAGCAAGAATAGAGTTATGTTTCTTGTACACTGCACTTCCTCTCATTATATTCTACCATTGTATGACGTTTGATGAAATTCCATCCAGTACTTTTCAAGTGATGCTCCGGACAAGGAAAATTGCGGACAGACTGACCGACAGACCGACAGACCGACCTCAGGGTGACTCCAGTATACCCCCTCAAAACTTCGTTTGTCGGGGGTATAAAAATCATAAATGGATGAAAAAATTAGAATTTTCCATTTTCCCATAGTACATTGTATTCCTATATCAAACTCAAAGTCCCCTTACAAGGTCCCTATAAATACAAGCTCCTTGATTTGTACAAACTTTAAACCCATACTCATAGGGACACTCCATATCAATTATGAACAAATTTGACTGACCAATTGTTGAAAAGATTTTTTAATTTTTTCTAGTTTAATCTTTTAATCTTTAAAGAGAATTTATAAGGATTTTTCAAAAGTTTAAAATTGGCTATAAACATCCCCCCTTCTCCCTCAATATATTATGCCTATATTATTATACTCATTGACCCCGTATTGCCAAAATATATCTATTTAAGCATACCAAATTAATATATCAATATTGAAAAGGGGTTTCTTAACTTAGGTTACGTGCCTTTGTTAAAATAGATTTTCCGCTTAAAATTGCAACACATATTGTGACATATTAAATGAGTCAGATGGTTTCATCTTTATTTCAATTTGATCCATTATACAGGTTTACACATAGTAAAACTGGTTTCATCATAGAAAGATTTTGAATGATGATTTGATGGTCGTCTAGCAGTATTTAAGTGCTGTCTATTTTTAGAAGGGGAATTTCATTTCAAGTTTACAACGATTCAAATAGCCATTCTGGTCACATTTTGGTAGATGTGACATACTAAGCCATTCAGATTTGATTTATTGATGGTAATGAGATATATTTTAACCATTTTAAAAATATTTTTATTTTTCAAGACATCTATAGCATTTTTTCCTGATATACTCCTTTTAAGACAGTCATTTTTACAAATCTGGATCTCCTTGATTCTTGTGATAAAATAGACAGAATCAGTTCCATTTTAAAAAGTTTATTACTATGACATGATTGTGTCATCTAATTGAGCACCACTGGGCAGTGTCCTTTTTAACCTTAGGGAGCCGATTTGTACAAATCTAATAGAACTATAGTTTGTAAAAAGATTTTAAATTTTTTACTATTTTTAGTAATGGCGGTCATCTTTTGATTGTAAAAAAGAATCTTCTATGTGGTCTCCCATACAATAAAAACATCCATGTGAAGCTTGAAGTTAAGCGTCCTATTGATTTCAGAGAAAGTGCTGCTGACAAAAAACGGACAACGCATCATTGCATAAGCTCTTCTGACCTTTGGCCAGTAGAGCTTACAATTAATATCAACAATTTCACTCCATAAAGCTGCGTTCAAATTTATGCATTTTACAAGTATTACATTTCAAACTTTCACTACAGAACTGTTATAGTAATTGTTATAAATACTATAAAAATACTGTAGAATGTGGTAAATATGCGTATACAAAAATTAAGCGCATACGGCTTTACCGTCAACCTATATGTGATAATAAGCGCATACTGAACTCTCACCATCATTTTGTGTTAGAAATAGGCGCATATTCGAATACAGGTATACAAACAAATTAGGGGCCAAAAAAATGGTCATGATCAATACCGTGATAATTGGTTACCAGTTAGGGGATAACAATTGAAGTGTAATCGTTTTCCAACAATCAAGTTGTTTGAATAGTTTTTTGTGACTATTATATACAAACTAGATATTAGTATATTGCTCAAATCGTTTTTTTTGTTTCTGGCCATATTGTGTAAATTAAACATGGATAAAAAGACAACCATACTCTCTCTCGAGAAAAAAAATGGAGATTATTGAGTTGTATAGAAACCAATTTAGAACTTATAAACAATTTACTTAAAAAAATATCAATCGTAATCAAAATAGAGCAACACAGAGACAATGCGGTAGCACCCACACATTTCGGTTAGTACCGGCATAGTATTTTACTTTTGTAATCAAAGTGTCAAAAATAAGCACTAAGGGCTTATTTATAAGCGCATATCAACTATAAGTGCATAAAGTGTCACTAAACTGAATCTAAACACATACATGTACATTGAATTACAAGATTCTACAGTATTTCAGAATCTGCAATTTTAACAAATTTTAGATACCTTATCTGTATACTTTATTTACAATTTTATAACAAAGCCCTAATATAAAAGAACAAAATAGCATCAAAATGAAAATAATGTATAATATTTACAGATTAAAAAAATGTGAGCACATTTTGCAATTTACATTCATTTAATATATGAAAAACATTATTAAAAAATCATACCAGTTTATTGCATTGAACAAGTTAAAAGCAGGTATATTAAACAAACAAATAAACTGTCACCATTCAAACTTAACAGCAATACACATGTATAATATCTAAAATAAAAATATTGCATTTTACATGAACATACTTTAACATAGTGGCGGCAATGACAAAGACCAATTTCCACCTAACAGGCCAAGCTGATGTAAAATTTACAAGTAATTTAAAAATGCTGCATGTAACCAACTAAACTCGTACTCCAACAATTATATCATATCAAATATGGTTACTGTGGAATCATCTATCTTACATTCACTTCAAGTTTACCTTAACTTAAAATTGTTTTTCAGCAAAGAACTATGTGTCTCCCTCATACAATATTTCTTATTCAGAAATGCACAACTAGACCCGCACTGATCCTCCCCAGCACATTTAGGCTAATTACCAACAGAGATGTCAAAGTTCACGGAACAAGATTTCCAATTAAAACAAGAGGGCCAAGATGGCCCTATATCGCTCACCTGAGCGACCTGGAGTCACCCAACTTCAGTAGATTATATAATACATGTACACTCAAAATTCCAGAAAAACGAGATGGGCAAGAAGTTAGAATTTTGATTTGTTTTGAATATGTAACAGATGCGTAGAAGAGTTGTGCGATAACAATAGTATCCTTTAGCAGATATCTGGATATCAGATATCGAAAGAAAGCTAAGCAATATTGTATATGAAAATTATCTCATAGGGTAGTGGTACTTAAGAGGAATGGGGGTACGCCTAATTTTTTTTTCGAAGTGATAATTTCATAAATGTGGAGAGGGTTATATTTACTGATCACCTGGGACTGTCACATAAACATTAAAAGGAGACAGGACATCAATAAATTTAGTAGGACTGCAGGTTTAAACTTGGGAAAACAAGAAGTAGTTCGAGGGTTGACCATGGTCCCCTACCGATTAAGTGCTCCACACACCTTATTATGACAACCATTTGAACCAAAGCATGGCAAATGGGGGCATGGGGGGGAGGGGGGATGGAATACCATCCTCTTTCCATGAGATAGTTTTATAAGCATTATATATTGTAACAACATCTACCTGCGAATGCCACACATGTGGGTTTTTTACTATTATTAATCTAATACCCTATATGTGGATGTCTTTTTACTCCAGAGTTTCAGTCACTGATTTGTCAAAACTACATAGGCAAAGATTGAGTATTTGTTTCATTAATTCTCTGCACTATAAAATTCTAGTGACTTTGTCAAGTCTACCATATGGATATTTGTTCTTGCTTTGTTTAAACAATACATTTGGGCACAACCCCTTTTGGTCTAACTTGACTGCTTCAAGAAATAGTATGAGATTTTATTACCATATACATTGGATTGGAAAAAAAATAAAAGTCAGATGGTGTTTACATGGCCAAAATTAGATTTCCCCATAATATTCCTATGTAAAAGTAAAAGTCACTTTACTGGGTAACGGATATATCCCAGACCTTTGATTTGTAGAATCTTCAATCTCTGGCTGATATAAGGATAATTTATGTCATAATTTTATATATGAACAAGTTTGAATATTTTTTGATATTTTATAAATCTGAATCTCCTTGCCCAAATAATGCTTCTGTGAAAATATAGGCAAAATCTGTTCCATTTTAAAACAAGGGCTGTTGGCGGGACAGCATGCTGGACTATTTTGATACTGTTCTAAACAAACAGCTTTTTCAGGAAATAAGTACCAAATGGAAGACAATTAAAACTCAGGGTTGATATTATTGCTTTTCTGTTAAAAATAAATTAGCAAAATAATTCACCAGCACTTTTTATTTTCATTATCAAGGTTACCAACCTCGAGTTTTAATTGAAAATTAAGTCCAAAAAGGCCGTAACTGTGCCAAAATGCCACCTCCAGCACTTTTTATTTTCATTATCAAGGTTACCAACCTTGAGTTTTAATTGAAAATTAAGTCCAAAAAGGCCGTAACTGTGCCAAAATGCCACCAAGAGTTATGGTTCTTGTGTCTGTGTGTTCTATTGATGATGCTGAACACACATGTGAAGTTTCATTCATATCCAATGAGTGGTTGCATAGATATCTAACCTGATTAAAACCTTTAACCGGAAAAACCAACGCCGACACTGGGCGAGTACAATAACCCCCCTATTCTACAAATAGTCAAGCTAAAAATATGTATTAATGTTTATTTTAATGACATGTGTCCCCTTATTTTAGTTTAGTTTTAACTTATTTATTTTACTTCGATTGTGAAACAACTACTAAGACAAATTACGCTCAAAGTAGAACCAGTACTAAGCATTATGCAGAAAAAGCGTCTTGCTCAAGGACACCACACACAGCCATAGCGAGGAAATCAAACCCACGACCCTCCGATCATAGGTTTGGTGCTCTACCACTGGACCATGTGCCTAACCCCAATTGAACCATCTGAGCAGGGTCATTTATAACCCCAGGGACACAGTTTGTACAATCTAATAGAACTATAGTTGGTTATCATTAATACATAAATATTTTCAAAATTGGTTGTGGGATTCATGTATAGTCTCCTATGAAATAGTGGCATCAGAGAAAGTAGCGCTAAAAAATGTAAAGTCAATTTCACAAATTTAAAACTGATAAATTTATATAATGTGACCAAGAAGTGAGAATGATATTTCTACAAATCTAAAACAATCCAAGGGCTGTGGCTCAACAGCAATTGGGGCAGGTTATCGAACCCAATCTAGACATTCTGCTTATAAATATTCTAACCATGTTTGGTAAACTTTGGATTTAAATTACAGTTCGAAGCACAGAAGAAAAGAAAAAGCGGACCTGGATTTAACTACACTAGATCAGCTCCATGAATAACCAGAATAACAACAATGAGTTGGAGAGACACTGACTAACATAAAAAGGATAAAGTTAAGCTATCCCTAACAGTATCATGTGACTTTGGGGGGGTACCATACCATGTGTCTATGGTATGATACTCTAGTGTGGCTTAATCAATACCATACATGCCTTACTTTAAAATTTTTGCATCAGTTTCATTTTTCCGATGGATCAGACCATTTCAAAGGTTTGTCAGCCATGAAAATACATCCGCCAGTTTCAAGTGCATGTCTAAAATCTGAGTCTGGTACCCGATTTCGACAATTACCAAAATGAAGTTGATCTTTATATATCTCTTGTGCATCCTCATTAACATTTTTGAGGAAATCTGCTGTATAGCCGATGTCTTTCATAGACTGGGTAATACCTGTGCAAAAGAATTGATAATTAATAACTAACCATAGAGCAATTACTGCAGTAAATGATATATCAGAGCTACCGAAATAAAATAAATCGATGGCCCCACTCTCAAGAAGTATGTCATGATCTGGGTCATACATATATACAACCATGTGTTTTTTTGAAAGACCAATAGTTGGAATCAAAAAATTTTTATAATGTGGATTGGTCTTCTTTTGTAAGAAGGAAAATACTATTGTTTCTGCAGTGATCTGGTGTCTGTTATCCTTCAATTCAGTTTCATCTTTTATTTCAAAGGAGGAGATATTGCCTCTGGGCGGAGTTCCCTCGACCTCTTCTTCAACTTTCAAGGCCACACTCTGTCCCATCAAAATATCCAAAGAACCATGCCAAACCTTTTCATTGCCTGAAATTGAGAATCAAGTAAGAGTACATGCATTCAGCTTCATGTTTCCAAAATTGGGCAACATAATGACATTCAACTGGTTAAAAATTCCACATGTAATAATTAAGTAAACTCACCATTTAGTTTTTAAAGTATAATTAAATATGGTGAGCTTGTGAACCCTCAGTCTTGATATATTAGGGCAGTCCTAGACACAATCTCTTCCAAGTTTTATTTAGTTGCTTGTATATATGTTTATCGAGGCAACATGTTGTGTAAAATAGAAATAAATAAACTATTTCAATTCAGTTGAATGTGTTCTTGCATTACTACTTAACAAGATGTCAAAAAGGGCCTATATGATCCTGGAAAGCTAAGTAATTACTATTGAATGTATTGTATAGTATAAATAAACACGAACATGCAAAACACCTATCCCCTGTATCAGAATGAACCGATAAAGGAAAACAAGAGCACCGCAAGCGGGTGCAGACGCTCGTCTTTTTCCAAATCTATTAAGAAGGTCAAAGTAAGTGAAGTAACCTTTTTAAACTTGATGGTGATTAGTTTAAACAAGAGGCCCTGAGGACGCTCTACTGACTCATAGTGGCCATAGCACTTTTTGAAATTCTCCTATGCAATAGAAATATCAGGGCAGGGTCATTTTTAACCCTAGGGACACCTTTTGAACAAATCTATCAAAACTATAGTTGGTCATCATTAGTACATAAACATTTTGAAAAAGCTGTTGGGCCGTTCATGAAAAGTGGATTTTTTAAGTTTTGGACTAGTTTTAGTAACGGCGGCCATCTTGTATTTCAGATCGAAAAAAACAAATCTTCTGTATAGTCTCCTATGTAACAGAAACATGCATGTGAAGTTTCAGTTTAATTGGCCTAGTGGTTTCAGAATAGATGAAAGAAAAAGAGAATTTTCTGTTTTCCCATAGTATCCCTATGTAAAATTCTAAGTCCCCTTACAGGGCCCCTATAAATTTTAGCCCCTTAATTTTTATCTGCAGTCAAACCCCTATACATAGGGATAATTTATGCCAAATATGAATCTGACATACCGGTTCTTAAGAAAACGATTTGAGTAATTCCCAATTTTTACCCTTTTGGTGGTCCTCCTGACCCCTTAAGACAGTGGAACCAAGTCATTTTTACAAATCTGAACCTCCTTCAATAAACAATGCTTCTGTGAAGATATAGGCAAAATCATTTCCATTTAAAAAAAAAATATATATATATTATTATGACATGTGTCCCCTAATTGAACCCTCGGGGCGGGGTCATATTTAACCCTAAGGACACCATTTGAACAAATCTAACAAAACTATAGTTGGTCATCATTACTACATAAACATTTTGAAAATCTGTTGGGCCGTTCATGAGAAAAAGATTTTTTAAGTTTTGGACTATTTTTAGTAATGGTGGCCATCTTGAATTTCAGATCGAAAAAAAGAATTCTTCTGTATAGTCTCCTATGCAACAGAAACATGCATGTGAAGTTTCAGTTTAATTGGCCTAGTGGTTTCAGAATAGATAAAAGAAAAAGAGAATTTTCTGTTTTCCCATAGTATCCCTATGTAAAATTCTAAGTCCCCTTACAGGGCCCCTATAAATTTTAGCCCCTTAATTCTTATCTGCAATCAAACCCCTACACATAGGGATAATTTATGCCAAATATGAACAAATCTAACATATCGGTTCTTAAGAAAACGATTTTAGTAATTCCCAATTTTTACCCTTTTGGTGGCCCTCCTGACCCCTTAAGACAGTGGAACCCAGTCATTTTTACAAATCTGAACCTCCTTCACCAAACAATGCTTCTGTGAAGATATAGGCAAAATCATTTCCATTTAAAAAAAAAAAAATAAATATATATACACTTGGGTCCCGTTATAACGCGGTTCTTGGGGTCCACAAAACGAAACGGCGTTATAAGCGGACCGCGTTATAGAGATAATTACCTCGAAAAAAATCGATGTCGGTTATTCACACCTATCGTGCTGTCCGACTCTAAGTGAATGGTATTGTTGGCATTGTTATATGATACAATGCGTGTTTGGTTACAACAGGTATTCTTAGATATGTATAAAATTAATACAAAATAAGAAAAGAAAGAAAAACGTTTTCGTGTTTTGATTATTCTAAAATTGGCAGCCATTTCCTTTTAACCCGGAGGGAGAAAAAACGGTGTCTATATAAAAAATCGCGCTTCAATTTAAACTCAACGCTGTTAGTGTTAAAATGTTAAAAATGTATATCTAAAGTATTAACAACAATAAAATAATAAAAATAAGTTTGTGTTTACGATCCGATAAGATACCCGCGATACATTAATACCTGTCAACCGCTTCGTTGCTTGATCACTTGACCACTCGATAAAAACAAAGTTTGCATATGGCTTCCGTGTTTGGTGCGTGACACCATTTATTGAAACACTTGGGATTATTACAAACTGTTAATAGTAAATGCTGGCATGAATTAATCACTTTAACTATCCTTTACCACCATGAGGTAATGGTTATAATAGTGTGTTATAATCAAGGCTAATTGGTGAGTAAAAGACGAGCGGTTATCAAATCAAAACATGGCGACGATCTATTGTTTCATTGTCATTTGATCATTCGCGCAGATTTTCAAGTTTTAAATCACGACTTTTCCACCCCGCCGAAAAAATGGGAGCCAAGCAAAAACAGCGTATAACGGAATTCGCGTTATATCGGACCGCGTTATAATGGGACCGCAGTGTATTATAATGACATGTTTCCCCTAAGTGAACCCTCGGGGCTGGGTCATATTTAAGCCTAGGGACACCATTTGAACAAATCTAACAATACTATAGTTGGTCATCATTACTACATAAACATTTTGAAAATCTGTTGGGCCGTTCATGAAAAGAAGATTTTTTAAGTTTTGGACTATTTTTAGTAATGGCGGCCATCTTGAATTTCAGATCGAAAAAAAAAAATCTTCTGTATAGTCTCCCATGCAACAGAAACATGCATGTGAAGTTTCAGTTTAATTGGCCTATTGGTTTCAGAGAAAGTGCTGCTAACAGACGACAGACGACAGACAACGCGCCATCGCATAAGCACTTCTGGCCTTTGGGCAGTAGAGCTAAAAATCAATACTATTACTGAAAAAAAAAACAGATTAAAAAAACTACAAAAAAAAATAGAGATGTCGAAGAACAGCGTTAATGTTCCATCGGATATATGAATGAAACCATCTTTCATATTAGCAAAATAGTAGATACATGTCCGTACAAGTAGGAATATTAGGGCAGAATATATACACTTTGTATATGTCTGGCTAAGGCTTCATATTCTGACGTTTTGACTTTGATCTCCTCTGCTCAATATCTATCCCCAGTATTTCTTCAAAAAAAATATAGAATGTACCGCTTTAAAGTGCATTTTAATAATGTGCAAACAATCACCAACAATGAATGAATTATTGTTTATTTAAAAATTAGTAAAATTCTTAAAAAAAAACAAATATACAATTCAAATAAGTCATCTGAACTCTTAACTTGTCAAACTCCTCAAGCAAGAATTTTAACAATTCAGTTCCAGATATATATTATGTTTTAACTTCAACTCCAGATTGATTTTTTCCATGGATCATCTTCAGTCTGGTTATCATATATTTTGTGCTACAACTCCAGTCAATTTTAATATCTCCAATTCAATAGTTATGATTTATGGATAACGCATTCAGCACAAAATGTTCCTGATTGTCCGAGAATATACCACATAATTATATCCATAACTCTTTGTCCTGAACAAAACAAACATGACCTACTTACAGATTTACGGGAATATCAACTTAAGTTATCTTCGATTCTCATATAGCTTTCAATCAACACTATAAATTATCAATTAATAGCATTATAAACAGTTTTGCGTGACCTAAATTTAATCAATCTAAAAAATACAACACAACAAACGTAACGGTCGGGTGACCTAATTTACAGTTAAATATGTTTGGATAAACTAATTAGCAGCAAAAATTGAGTAGCAATACAACAGTATATGATAAGGGTAAATATATACATGAAATTATGAATGTATATTTAAATCAATTACTTTGAGCAGTGGATCTGTTCATCAACATCAAAACACTGCTTGCATAAGACGACAGATTGGCGCATTTTTCTGTCAACAACAAAAATAGCCCTGAACCTAATTTCTTTATTTTACTATCAAAATCGAAGAGGACATTCCATAGTGAATGAAATTACACTAACAATCACTATTTACTCAAACTACCAGTTATTATATCGAAAACATGTCAATATTTCATCCCATAATGATTATACCTGATTACAGTCAAATGATGTTAGTGTTTATAGCCACACACCCCTCACCAGATGACGTCACTATGCATAGTAGTCAGTTTGTAAAACAATTTTTTTATCAATGAAAATTGCTGCGTTTTTTTAGTGTACAGCGAGATAAGTGTATTATTCTGCATTTCAATGGAAATTGTATGCTTCCCGTATCGTATCTTTGAATTTTTATACAGAAAAAAATCCGCAATAAATAAAAACTTTGAATCTTTTGTTGCATAATACGTCCTCTGCTAAAGCAATTTAGTTTAAACATATTTTATTTCAACATGAAATGGGGTTGGGCCATAAATTCTTTCAACATTAGCTTCGGCCTGTCCCCTACGGCAAATGCGAGTTGAAACTTGTGAACTACTTGATCGGTCGGATGATTATGGCGGTTCCTGTCATACGTTACCATTATAACAGATTGCTAGGACTGCATCACAACTAAGGAAGTCAGAGCTTTGCTCGCCTTCCAAAAAAAAAAAAAATCATTATAATGACATGTGTTCACTAATTGAACCGTCGGGACGGGGTAATTTTTAACCCTAGAGACACCATCTGAACAAATCTAACAAACTATAGTTGTCATCATTTCTACATAAATATTTTGAAAATCGATTGGGCTGTTCATGAGAAGAAGATTTTTTCAGTTTTGGACTATTTTTTGTAATGACGGCCATTTTTAATTTCAGATTGAAAAAAAATCTTCTGTGTAGTCTCCTATGCAATGTTTGTATAACATGTTATGAATGTGTTTTTGAAGTTTAGTCACCATAACATGTTGTTTGTTCAGAAACAGAGAAAAAGCTGAGCTAAACATAAAACTTTAGAGGACGACGACAATGACGCCGATGACGCCAGGATCACGACAATAGCCCTTCGTTTTTTTTTTCAAAAAGGCAAGCTAAACAATCAGTGAAGTCTCTTTCTTTCAATATCTTCCATAAATATTTTTTATTACTTGAATTATTCTAAATAAACTATTGGGTTTTGTTTTCTTATTTTATGTATATTTTGCCAAACTGAAATTAGTACGGAACAATATGATAAAGTCTATAATGGAAAGTAAAATAACTGTCACAGAAGCAGATTCACACAAGCTTCAAAAGCTTTTTCTGTATCCTTTCCACATAATGTGTTAGATGTATGACTTTATTGCTTCATTATTAAACGTATTCTAAATATGTACTTACGTGAATAAAATATTGTTTAAACTTAAAAGGGCCTAGGTTGCTCACTTGATTTCAAGTTTCAATACTTTTTAAATTTTACATATTTTGTGATAAACGAACAGCCGGACCATCTGTCATGTAGGCGGAAAAAAATCTGTAGAGGAAGTTTTTCTCCTAAAATTTGCTATGACTATAAAATGCTTCATATCTCAAAATAAAAATCATTATGAAACAAGAAATCTCATTAATAAGTTTCACATGCCCACCAAAATAAATTTTAATGGTCTGTGAAAAAAATGATATATTCTATAATAGGTAGCGATTTAAATATATCCATGATTATCAAGAGTAATGGACTGACATTTCAGATTAGACATACAATTTCATGTTGTTGTTTTTACATGAAAATGACCTTGACCTTTGTGTAACCTTGACCATGACATCTAATGTAAAGGTCTGGGTATTTCTACAGGTAAATGCAAGTGACACATCATCATGACATGCTGATCACTTGTGTCAAGCTATTTTAAAGTCTATCCATATTAGACAAAATTACAGACCAGACATGAAATATTAAACAAAATGAGAGTGTGACCTTGACCTTTGAGGTAAGTATGGTGTCTTATACACAACATGTCGTCATGAAATGTTGATCAATCGATAAATTGAAAGCAGACTCAAAGTGTGACTTTACTTTTGAGGAACTGGTCAGGGTCTTTCGTGCAACATATCATGTCATCTTGATCAATTAAGACAAAGTTACAGACCAGACACAAAATATCAAACAAATTGAAAGTGTGACCTTGTCATTTGAGGAAAGGTTCTGGGTTTTACAAGTGACACTTCAACATGTCATGTTAATCAACTAAATCCATCCATAAGAGACACGAAATATCAGACGGAAGGATACTGCAATTACAATATATATGCCACCCTGTACCGCTATTTTCCAGCTTGCCAGACAAAACTAGACCTATCACTGAAGGTGATGAATACCCCCGAACGCCGCCATGACAGAAAATGGTTAACCATTGTATGAAGTTTTATTAAATTATATCCAATAGTTTTAAAGTTATGCTCCAGACAAAAAAAATTCTTAATAAAAGAGAATGTTATGGATTGAGTTTTTTGTATTGTTAATTTTTTTATGGTTTTGTTAAAATTAAAATCGGTCTTTTTATTTAATTATTGTGCAGTGTACAAGCTTTCATGGCAATCAATAAATGTTATACTTTTTCGAGTTATGTTGAGGGACAACAATTTTATGGATAAGAAACAAACAAGAGCACTAGGAATACAATATCGAACCTGCTTTGCTCGAACTCCATGTATTCATCAACTTGGTTCTTTCATGAACTTTATTAAACTGTTATCACTGATGGCTTTAAAAGTACTTTAAAAGTACTGCACCAGACAAGGGAATTATCTCGAAGGGCAATAACTCTGTAATTAGCAAGAATAGAGTTATGTTTCTTGTACACTGCACTTCCTGTCATTATATTCTACCATTGTATGAAGTTTGATGAAATTCCATCCAGTAAAGTAATGCTTCGGACAAGGGAAATATATCAAAGGGCAATAACTCTGTAATTAGCAATAATAGAGTTATGTTTCCTGTACACTGCACTTCCTCTCATTATATTCTACCATTGTATGAAGTTTGATGAAATTCCATCCAGTACTTTAAAAGCAATGCTCCGGACAAGGGAAATATATCAGAGGGCAATAACTCTGTAATTAGCAAGAATAGAGTTATGTTTCTTGTACACTGCACTTCCTCTCATTATATTCTACCATTGTATGAAGCTTGATGGAATTCCATCAGGTACATTTCAAGTTATGCTCCAGACAAGAAAAAATATCAAAGGGCAATAACTCTGGAATTAGCAATAATATAGTTATGTTTCTTGTACACTGCACTTCCTCGTATTATATTCTACCATTGTATGAAGTTTGATGAAATTCCATCCAGTACTTTAAAAGTAATGCTCCAGACAAGGGAAATATATCAAAGGGCAATAACTCTGTAATTAGCAAGAATAGAGTTATGTTTCTTGTACACTGCACTTCCTCTCATTATATTCTACCATTGTATGAAGCTTGATGGAATTCCATCAGGTACATTTCAAGTTATGCTCCAGACAAGAAAAAATATCAAAGGGCAATAACTCTGGAATTAGCAATAATATAGTTATGTTTCTTGTACACTGCACTTCCTCGTATTATATTCTACCATTGTATGAAGTTTGATGAAATTCCATCCAGTACTTTAAAAGTAATGCTCCAGACAAGGGAAATATATCAAAGGGCAATTACTCTGTAATTAGCAAAAATAGAGTTATGTTTCTTGTACACTGCACTTCCTGTCATTATATTCTACCATTGTATGAAGTTTGATGAAATTCCATTCAGTACTTTAAAAGTAATGCTCCGGACAAGGGAAATATATCAAAGGGCAATAACTTTGTAATTATTATTTTTTTTTTTTTGAATGGGGTTTAACGCCATTTTCAACACATTTCAGGTTATATATGGCATATCCAGTTTTACTGGTGGAGGAAGACCTCAGACTGAGTCAGACTGAGTAGAACCACCGTCCTTCCGCAAGTAACTGGAAACTTTCTCACATAAAGTTTTTGGAGCGAGCGGGACTCGAACCTACGACCATAGCGGTGAGAGGTTAGTGAAGTTTGATGAAATTCCATTCAGTACTTTAAAAGCAATGCTCCGGACAAGGGAAATATATCAGAGGGCAATTACTCTGTAATTAGCAAGAATAGAGTTATGTTTCTTGTACACTGCACTTCCTGTCATTATATTCTACCATTGTATGAAGTTTGATGAAATTCCATCCAGTAAAGTAATGCTTCGGACAAGGGAAATATATCAAAGGGCAATAACTCTGTAATTAGCTATAATAGAGTTATGTTTCCTGTACACTGCACTTCCTCTCATTATATTCTACCATTGTATGAAGCTTGATGAAATTCCATCCGGTACTTTTCAAGTTATGCTCCGGACAAGAAAAAATATCAAAGGGAAATATATCAAAGGGCAATAACTCTGTAATTAGCAAGAGTAGAGTTATGTTTCCTGTACACTGCACTTCCTCTCATTATATTCTACAATTGTATGAAGCTTGATGAAATTCCATCTGGTACTTTTCAAGTTATGCTCCGGACAAGAAAAAATATCAAAGGGCAATAACTCTGTAATTAGTAAGAATAGAGTTATGTTTCTTGTACACTGCACTTCCTCTCATTATATTCTACCATTGTATGATGTTTGATGAAATTCCATCCAGTACTTTTCAAATGATGCTCCGGACAAGGAAAATTGCAACGGACAGACCGACCGACAGACCGACCTCAGGGTGACTACAATATTCCCCCTCAAAACTTCGTTTGTCGGGGGTATAATAAATACTACCTGGTTTGATTTTACAGTCCTAATGCCCATCCCTGTTTGAAATCAGATTCATATATTCACAAAAAATGATATTTGGAAAGATGGAAATTCAGAAATTCTGGCATAATCCTGAAAACTTTCACTAATGTATGTTTTATTGTTATCATTTTTTTTCAGGTTTTTTTTATATTTTGAATTGTGTGGCGTTTATTCAGTTTCACAAGCTCTGATTTTATTTGATGCCGATCTTTAGGCATTTTACAAAAACAACACAAAAACGTTTACCAAGTAAATGTGTGATAGATCAATGACCAGGCTCTGATAATTATTACTCCCAAAAACATCTTGAAAGTTGAGCGTTTCAGTGATAACAGAGAATAGATGTTAAAATTCATTTGTTTTCAAAATTATTATAAGCAAAAGATTGAATCTGATAAAAAAAATACATCTTTTGATTGGGAATTTTCGTATAAAAATTGGGAAAAAGTATTTATTTTGGCGATTTGGAATATAGCTGTTTATTGGCCATAAAAGTGATACGTCTATAAAAACAACCAAAAAAGCTCCGACAGTAATTTCAACAACATAATGGATGAAAAAATGAGAATTTTCTGTTTTTCTCAAAGCAACTGTATTCCTTTAATGTAAAACTGAAAGTTTCTTTACAGTGCCACTATCATGCAACCCTATAAATATTTGTTTGAAGCATTTTTATGTCACTGAGGGTTAACAGATGATCAGTTAACATAACCACTCTTTCCTGGGATCCTGGAAAGTTAACAAGTTCACCCATCTCGGCAAGTAATAGGTAATTTTCCTATTTGAATCTGCAGTAAGAGACACTAAAGCATCTTCTAGAGCAAATGCACCATTTAAAAACTCTTGAAATTGCCCAGACTGAGCAATATTTCAAACTGTACTTCCTTTATCCGATTGTTATGCATTTTTCACCGCCATTTTCAATGTAAAGTACTACTTTTTTGTGTTTTTACCAATCTGACGAGAGCTCCTCTCATGTCTGACTTTAGGTGTGCTAAAATGTTAACTAACCAATACTAGTGTCACCATATTCCCCTTTAATCGATTCATTGCAACATGGACACTTGTATACTTTTCCAGAGGAGTGCTTGTCAACAAGGTAGGATTGGTTCACTGCTAATTTTGAAAGCAGATGGTGGGCAAGTACAATAGTCCATTCAGTTTCTTTCTGTTTTGAAACCTCTTTCAGAGCATCTTTTGTGCCTAAAAAATAAAATTAATTTACTCATATGTGTAATAAAGTATTATTTAGTGGATCTTACACGAGTGCTTATTTATCAAGGAATTTATTAAAATTAACAAAAATATATATAATTTTTGCCAATAAAATAGATAATAAATGAGCACAAATGTTATATAAATGAAAAATGTGGGTGCGAGTGCACAAACGGTCAAATAGTGCATTTTTTAATGTTTCAAGGGCCATATGTTGTGCCAACCAGAAAGACTCTTTGAAGATAGTCAAAAAACATGCAGATGTATCAAAGTTGATGAAAGCAGACCTCAGCGGTATTGACAACGTTGCCATAACACAATGTCATGATGGATGGACCAGTATTATGGGCACCTCATCAATCTGGTTGTAAAAAAAAGCTGTTTCTTAAGGCAACAACATGTGTGTGTGTGTGCGTGTGCGTGTGTGCAGATCAGTCTCTGCACAAAATTATTCCCATTGTAGTAAAGCTCAACAAATATATATGTTGAAATTTAAAGGATAATGACCGGCCAAATATTCGAAAAGTTAAAGATAAGATGCGGGCAGAACTAGCACTAGAACTGCTGACATGCAATTACCAAAGGCCTCAGGTTCTTGCCAGCTGACATCAAATTAGAAGGCCATGCCCTGCTTCTGAGAGGCACTTGCAACAAAAGTGGAAATAGTAGTGAAAAGGGAACCATCTGAGTCGACTGTAAACATACAGCCAGCACTGCCAGTACTTCAAGGACTCAACAATGCCCATGTCCACCCTAGTCAAGCCCGAGCCACCTGTGTAAGAACAGACTGCACAAAAAAAAAACACCAAATGAGTAATATGGATAATTGGCTACAAGATTGTAATTTTGGGTGAATCAAAGCAGTCTGTCAATAAGACAAGAGAAAATGTTAATAGTCATCTCACTGCTGCTGAATCTGATGCTGCTGAATCTGATATTGGACTATCCTTAATGGAATGGTGGAAGGAAAATGAACATTTCTACCCAAAGCTAAGTATTCTAAGCCAAATAGTATTTGTGCATTTCGGCATATTCAGTACCATCTGAGAGAGTGTATAGTCTGGCTGTTCATCTAGTACACAAGAAACAGGCATGTTTAAGTGCCAATACGATTGACACATTCATATTTTTTAACAAAAACATTGACCAATGGAAGTGAAAATCATGTAAACAAAGACAAGTTGTGCTACTCTGCTAAAATCTATGCACTAATTTGCAACTAAAGTCATATTACTAACTTACTTAAAAAGCTTTAGTGTTAATACTGTTACATGTAATTGTATTAAATTGTTATCTATAGTCATGTTTAAAATATGATTTTTGAATTTATTTTCTCTTTAAATATAAGTTTAAATTGTATATTTCATACCATTTTCATTTTATTTCTATCATTCTATGTAATCCTTACAAGTTGGAATCCTACAATTTAGCTTAATTTATTTAACTATGACACAGAAGAAACAAAAGTAATTAAAAGTATATATAAACAATCCACTTCCTAGGTTAGTGTATTAATCTAATACATTCACTGTCTAAATAAATAGTTGAGCTTAAAAAGTTGAGTCAACACACATTAAGACAATATTTTAATTTTATCCAGTAGTTATTATTATAAGCTTAATAACCCACTGCATGTAATTTAACACAAAAATTAGCAAATTATTTAATACACTATGATAAAGGCATGGTAACCAATTATCTATCGATAATCAGTTGATTGATGTTGTTGTTGTATGGTGTTTAGCATCGCTTTCAACAATTTTTCAGTCATATCACGACGGTGTCTACTTCAGACAGTATTTTGAGCACTGTCACACTGGAGTATCATGCCGTAGACACATGGTATGATACCCAACCCAGTCACATTATACTGACACTGGGCTGACCAGACCTAGAACTCTCCTCTTTATGCTGAGCGTCAAGCGAGAAAGCTTCTAGTACCATTTTTAAAGTCTTTGGTATGACCCGGTAGGGGATTGAACCCACGACCTTCAGCATGCGAGGCGGACGCTCTACCACTAGACCACGCCGCGGTCCTTCAGTTGATTGAGTACAACCGATAATTGATTATGAAATTTCAACAGATACCCATCACAAGCTAGAGTGCACACACTATTTAATAGTGCATTGTTCAAAGTTTCAAGGGCATAGCTATGACATTAATTTTGCTAATTCAAGGTTCTTGTCCGAGTAATTATGCTTATATAACTACTGTGCAAGTTTGGTGAGGATCAAATGAAAAATGCGGGTACAAGAGTGCACACAAGGCCAAATAGAGAATTTTTCAATGTTTCAAGGGCCATAACTCTGACATTATTAATTCAATTTCGCCAGTTCAAGAACTTGTCCGAGATATTATGGTTAAATAACTACTATAAAAATTTAGTAAAGATCCAATGCTAGAGTGCACACAACAAAAAAGTAAACAGACGAACAACAAATCAGAATAGCTTACCATGCTAAAATAAAATACTGAAAATGTTAACTCCCAACTGGCAAAAGGCACAACTAAACCACTAGGTTGACATGTATACAAAGTATGGTGATGTAATCTTTAACAGTTTTGGAGTTGTACTGTAAAAAAGCTTTTGATCACAGAAAGAGCCAAATCTTATATCCCCTTGCAAACAAATTGGGGGGGGGGGGGGGGGGGGGGGGGTACAAATCAGTCTGCAAGCAATTTCATACTCACATTCAGAATATGACAAACCAAAGTGCCAAACTGGCCCTAAATCACTCACCTGTGACAGAGGAGACAATGCCAAACTATTGCAGGTGCTAGAGCGTGTACACATAAATTCATATAATGCAATTTTTGTCGATTCAAGGACCATAACACCTGACATTAATTATCCAATCTGACCAGTTCAAGAACTTGTCCAAGATATAATGGTTACATAACAACTGTGTAAGTTTATCATGAACATCAAATATAAACTGTGAGTGCTACAGTGCGCACAACATCAAATACACATAATTTTTGACAATTCAAGGGCCATAACTCTGACACAATTTTTTTTATTGGCCAATTCAAGAACTTGTTCAATATATTATGGTTACATAATAACTGTGTACGTCTGCTGAATATAAAATGAAAACTGCAAGTACTATATGCACACAAGGTCAAATATCACAATTTTTCACAACTCCAACATTAATTATCTAATCTGGCCAGTTCAAAAACTTGTCCTAGATATTATAATTTTATAACTACTGAATTAATTTAATGAGGATCAAATTAAAATTGCACATGATAGAGCAAACACAACAACAAAACAAGAGCTGTCAACTATTTCGATGCTGTTCTAAAGCAACAGCTTTTTTCAGTTAATAAGTACCAAATGGAAGAAAATTATAACTCATGGGTGGTAAAATTGAACTATAATTATTGCTTATTCTGTTAAAAATAAATTAGCAAAATAATTCATTATCAAAAGTTATATACAACAAAGTGAATGGATGGCTAGTATTGACCTAATATTATTTAATTCAGCATGACATAATTATAAGCCTATGCACTAACTTCATCTCAGAGGGTAATACATCAGTACAAGTTCATAACAAGAGGCCCAAGAGGGCCTGAGGACGCTCTACCGACTCATAGTGGCCATAGCACTTTTTGAAATTCTACTATTTAATAGAAACATCGGGGCGGGGTCATTTTTAACTCTAGGGATACCATTTGAACAAATCTAACAAAACTATAGATGGTCATCATTACAACATAAACATTTTGAAAATCTGTTGGACCGTTCATGAGAAGAAGATTTTTTAAGTTATGGACTTTTTTTAGTAACAGTGGCCATCTTGAATTTTAGATAGAAAAAATAAATCTTTTGTATAGTTTCCTATGCAATAGAAACATCCATGTGAAGTTTCAGTTTAATTGGCCTAGTGGTTTCAGAATAAATGAAACAAAAAAGAGAATTTTCTGTTTTCCCACAGTATCCCTATGTAAAATTCTAAGTCCCCTTACATGGCCCCTATATATTTTAGCCCCTAAATTCTTATCTGCAATCAAACCCCTACACTTAAGGATAATTTATATCAAATATGTACAAATCTGACATACCGGTTCTTAGACAAACAATTTTACTAATTCCAATTTGTACCCTTTTGGGGCCCCTCCTGACCCCTTAAGACATAGGAACACAGTCATTTTTACAAATCTTAACCTCCTTTACCTAACAATGCTTCTGTGAACATATAGGCAAAATTATTTCCATTTAAAAAAAAATAAAAAAAATATTATATTTACATGTGTCCCCTAATTGAACTCTCGGGGTAGGGTCATTTTTAACCCAAGGGACACCATTTGAACAAATCTAACAGAACTATAGTTTGTCATCATTACAACATAAACATTTTGAAAATCTGTTGGGCCGTTCATGAGAAGAAGATTTTTTAAGTTTTGGACTATTTTTAGTAACAGCGGCCATCTTGAATTTCAGATCGAAAAAAAAAATTATTTTGTATAGTCTCCTATGCAATAGAAACCCCCATGTGAAGGTTCAGTTTAATTGGCCTAGTGGTTTAAGAACAGATGAAAGAAAAAGAGAATTTTCGGTTTTCCCATAGTATCCCTATGTAAACTTCTAAGTCCCCTTACAGGGCCCCTATCAATTCTAGCCCCTAAGTTCTTATCTGCAATCAAACCCCTACCGGTTCTTAAGAAAACGAATTTAGTAATTCCCAATTTTTACCCTTTTGGGGCCCCTCCTGACCCCTTAAGACAGTGGAACCCAGTCATTTTTACAAATCTGAACCTCCTTCACCAAACAATGCTTCTGTGAAGATATAGGCAAAATCATTTCCATTTTAAAAAAAAAAAATAAAAAAATATTATAATGACATGTGTCCCCTAACTGAACCCGCGGGGCGGGGTCATATTTAATCCTAGGGACACCATTTAAACAAATCTAACAAAACTATAGTTGGTCATCATTACAACATAAACATTTTGAAAATCTGTTGGGCCGTTCATGAGAAGAAGATTTTTTAAGTTTTGGACTATTTTTAGTAATGGTGGCCATCTTGAATTTCAGATCGAAAAATAAAATCTTCTGTATAGTCTCCTATGCAATAGAAACACCCATGTGAAGTTTCAGTTCAATTGGCCTAGTGGTTTCAGAGAAAGTGCTGCTAACAGACGACAGACGACAGACGACAAACGTCAGACGACAGACGACGGACAACAGACAACACGCCATCGCATAAGCACTTCTGGCCTTTGGCCAGTAGAGCTATAAATGGATCAACAGTTGAAATAATCTTGTACCAGCATGCTGATCACAACTGGATACTCATTCATGAAAATGAAGAAAATAAATCTAAAAAAAAGTATTAAACATTAATAAAAATAAAATAAAACAATTGGGCCAAGATGGCCCTAAATCGCTCACCTGACTGACCTTGAGTCACCCAACTTAAGTAGATTATATAATACATGTACACTCAAAATTCCAGAAAAACGAGATGGGCAAGAATTTTGATTTGTTTTGAAGATGTAACAGATGCGTAGAAGAGTTCAAACTTGGTAGAGGTTCACCCATGGTAAATTCAGTGAAATTACATTGAAATCAGGTCAGCAGATTCTGACAAGAAGGCTTTTGGAGTTTTTACTTTAGCTGTCTATATAGTAAACTAGCATCTCACTGTGGCGGTCATGTTTTTTAACAAATCACAACGGTTTAAACAAACTTGGTAAAGGGTCACCCAAGGAACATAACTGCAAAATTGTTTTAAAATTGATCTGGTGGTTTCTGACAATAAGATTTTTTAAGTTTTTACTATAGCTTATATTGTAAACTAACCCCATCCCCTGGCCGCCATGTTTTTGGGTAAATAACTATGGTTTGAACAAACTTTGTAGGGGTTCCTCCAAGGAACATTTCTGTGAAATTATTTTACAAATCGAGCCAGTAGTTTCTAACAAGAAGATTTTTTAAATTTTTACTAATTAAACTTGCCCCACCCCCTGGCCACCATGTTTTTTGACAAATCAAGATGGCTTAAACAAACATGGTAGAGGGCCACCCAAGGAACATTTCTGTGAAATTATTTTAAAATCGAGCCATTAGTTCCTGACAAGAGGATTTTTAAGTTTTTACTATAGCTTATATAGTTAACTAACCATACCACCTGGCTGCCGTGTTTTTTTATGAATCAAAATGGCTTGAACAAACATGGTAGAGGGCCAACCAAGGAACATTTCTGTGAAATTATTTTAAAATCGAGCTAGTAGTTTCTGACAAGAGGATTTTTTAAGTTCTTACTATAGCTTATATAGTAAATTAACCCCACCCCCTGGCTGCCATGTTTTTTGATGAATCAAAATGGCTTGAACAAACTTGGAAGAGGGTCACCCAGGGAACATTTCTGTTAAATTATTTTAAAATCGAGCTAGTAGTTTCTGACAAGAAGATTTTTTAAGTTTTTACTATAGCTTATATAGTAAACTAACCCCACCCCCTGGCCGCCTGTTTTTTCACCAATCAAGATGGCTTGAACAAACTTGGTAGAGGGCCACCCAAGGAACATTTCTGTGAAATTATTTTAAAATCCAGCCAGTTATTTCTGACAAGAGGATTTTTTAAGTTTTTACTATAGCTTATATAGTAAATTAACCCCATCCCCTGGCCGCCACGTTTTTTGATGAATCAAAATGGCTTGAACAAATTTGGTAGAGGGTCACCCAGGGAACATTTCTATTAAATTATTTTAAAATCGAGCCAGTATTTTCTTACAATAAGATTTTTTAAGTTTTTACAATAGCTTATATAGTAAAATAACCCCACCTACTGGCTGCCTGTTTTTTAATAAATCAAGATGGGTTGAACAAACTTGGTAGAGGGCCACCCAAGGAACATTTCTGTGAAATTATTTTAAAATCCAGCCAGTAATTTCTGAGAAGAGGATTTTTTAAGTTTTTACTATAACTTATATAATAAACTAACCCCACCACCTGGCCGCCATGTTTTTTGACGAATCAAGATAACTTGAACAAACTTAGTACAGGATAACCAAAGGACCATTTCTGTGAAATTATTTTAAAAATCGAGCCAGTAGTTTCTAACCAGAAGATTTTTTAAGTTTTTACTAAATAAACTTGCCCCACCCCCTGGCCACCATGTTTTTTGACAAATCAAGATGGCTTGAACAAACTTGGTAGAGGGCCAACCAAGGAACATTTCTGTGAAATTATTTTAAAATCGAGCTAGTAGTTTCTGACAAGAAGATTTTTTAAGTTTTTACTATAGCTTATATAATAAACTAACCCCACCCCCAGGCCGCCATGTTTTTTGATAAATCAAGATGGGTTGAACAAACTTGGTAGAGGGCCACCCAAGGAACATTTCTGTGAAATTATTTTAAAATCGAGCCATTAGTTTCTGACAAGAGGATTTTTTAAGTTTTTACTATAGCTTATATAGTAAACTAACCCCCACCACCTGGCCGCCATGTTTTTTAACAAATCAAGATGACTTGAACAAACTTGGTAGAGGGTCACCCAAGGACCATTTCTGTGATATTATTTTAAAATCGAGCCAGTAGTTTTGACAAGAAGGTTCTTTAAGGTTTTACAATAGCTTATATAATTTTTAAAACTAACCCCACCCCCTGGCCCCATGTTTTTTGACGAACCAAGATGACTTGAACAAACTTGGTTGAGGGTCACCCAAGGAACATTTCTGTGAAATTATTTAAAAATCGAGCCAGTAGTTTTTGACAAGAAGATTTTTTAAGTTTTTATTATAGCTTATATTCAGTGCTCCAAGAATAGGATAGCCCGATGCCCGGGGCTTGTCAAATCTGGATCCGGGCATGTGCCTTTTTCAAAGTTACTTGCCCGTTGGGCTTGTCTGAAAAAATCGGACAAGCTAGTTTTCACAATACACTGGTCAGCAAATATCTCTATTCGAAACGACACAGGTCAAAACTGTTGTTTAAAGACCGTAACTAATCAGTATAAACAATTGACCCCTGCAGTGTTTATCATACCACATGCCCGATAATGCGACTTTGGTAAACCTCTCATGGATATTCATTTATCTATTTTAACTCCTCTAATGTGATTGGTGAATAGCTTTGAATATAAAGTAATCTATTTTTAATAACCGCTCTGATTGGTCGGATATCTACGCCCAAGGTAACCCGTTTCTTACCACCTACCCGAGCAAAGACTGGAAAAAAAGACGATGACGTAATTCGCGGGTGTTTCTCAAATTCTCCATTATGAAGAGTATAAAATTACCTCCCTTAGCCAAAATGGTAACGATTTCTAAAATCTGGTAATGTTTTTGCAGATAATTTGCGTTCGATCGAGTTATGTACCAGGTTCTGGTAATTTTATAAATATTTCGTAGATTTACAATAATTGGAACTGTATGTATATAAATTTTCTTCTCTGAAAACGTGAGAGTTGATATTGAAATTGAGTTTACGGTAAAGAAAAATGTGGGTAGGGTATTATAGTAATAAACATTGCTTTTTGGTTGTGTAGTTTCAGCGTATATTTTTTTTGGCATGATTTAAATATGGTATTGAAAACAACAATTAAGATTAATTATGTGTTTTTTTTTTTAATATTTGAAACATAGTTGACTAGATGCACTTTCTCGATATTTGAAGGTTATCATAGACTGCATTCATTTATCATATTGCCAAGTTCTCTTGGATAGATTGAATAGCTTTGTAGGCTTGGCATTGCCATTATTGTATGTTGTGACAGCAACAATTAGAAAACAAGAGAAAGATATTTAAAATAATGTTTTAAATATACTCCTGCTCCCACACTGCCACTGAATCGACAGAACAGAAATGATAGTCAATAAAGAACAATTGATTGATTGATTGATTGATTGATTGAATATTAAGCATCTTTTTTATGCTAATAAAGAACAAAGATTAAATACAACATCAGTGTTTTCTCCAGCTCCAATTTTTTGGGGGTCATTGATGACCCACCGACTAAAAATCTAGGGGTCATTTTCAAAATCTGGGGGTCATCAATTGACTAGCTTTAAACTTAATCAACATGAATAAATGGAGTTAAAAAATACATATTTTACTAAAACAGTTTTACTTCCTGTTTCACACAAAATTCTCCATTAAAACTGCAACTTAAGAATAACAACATCAAAACAATTTAACTCCAAACGAATGTTTCAATTTTGGCAATAAGTTACAACAACTTGAAACTTAGTAGTTGTTTTTATGATTTTGGCCCTTTGGTCGTGAACTTTTCAAATGCCATGGCCACAGCTCAATCACCAAGGCTATTTTTATGAAAAACACTAAAATTCTTTCAATATTTTATATTTGCTGAGCTACATGTTAAGCATTATACTCTTTGGAAACAAAACTTTGTTTTTGTTTTCTTTTTCCCAAAAGCATTTCTCTTCTGGGTCAAAGCTAGACTCATTTTAGAGAAATTTTATCTTAAAAAAATGATATAAAATACATTTTAATGGTAACTTCACAAAAATTATTTAAATTTTTGAGATTAAGTTTTAATTGTCCGTTACAGAAACATAAACGGCGCCGGGAATACTGCCCTAAAACTTGGACCGGCCAATGTTTAAACTGGTATTAAAATGTCGCGCATGCGCGTTTCGATACTTTATAGTAAACAAAATAAAAAGTTTTTCAGATAGAGTATCGTCCGTACATTTTAAACAACTTTTATGAAAAGTTTCACGCTTCCACATTTCATCTTCATATACAAACAACCTAAAACTGGGTATATGTCAGTACTTTTGTTGCAGGGTACGTTTGTTTTCACAGATGTTATCTTCAAACTACACGATTGCTTCGCAGAAAAGTATGTATGTGATCATAATCGTCTAGATGTGATTGCACCAATAAAGCGTTCGTAACCAATTAAAGCGTTTATTTAACTTGGTAGAATCGCATGACCGGGATTGCCCTGAATCAGACCACTTGATCTGTCAAATCAGCTGGCATTGTAAAAATAACTCTGAAACCAGCTTGCCGAAACAAATATGCGTAATTTGAATTTCTGTTTTTTTTAAGGTTGCGTCATAGTGGACGCACTGAACAGAGTTGATTGCGTCAGATGAGAATTTATTGCGTCAAAAACGCAAGAAACGCGCTCTGGAGAAAACACTGCAACATACTGATAGAGACATAGTCAGTTCTCCCGAAATTCTCTCACTTCTCCCGGTCTTATTCAAACTCTAAAACTGTGATTTAGACATGCATAATGTTATGGGGAGCTTACCCTACATAAAATGAATACATTTAAGTCTATGTTTACATATTTCATATTATACTGCAAGGTGTATTGGTAATAAAAATCTGGGCATGTGAACCGTTGATCAGGGCAAGTTATTTTTCAGTCAGGGCAAGTAGATTTTTTCAATCTACTTGCCCTGGGCTAGTCCCAAATTTTTTTTTTCTTGGAGCACTGATATTGTAAACTAACCATACCTCCTGGCTGCCGTGTTTTTTAACAAATCAAGATGTCTTGAACAAACATGGTAGAGGGCAAACCAAGGAACATTTCTGTGAAATTATTTTAAAATCGAGCCAGTAGTTTCTGACAAGAGGATTTTTTAAGTTTTTACTATAGCTTATATAGTAAATTAACCCCACCCCCTGGCCGCCATGTTTTTTTATGAATCAAAATGGCTTGAACAACTTGGTAGAGGGTCACCCAGGGAACATTTCTATTAAATTATTTTAAAATCGAGCCAGTAGTTTCTGACAAGAAGATTTTTAAGTTTTTACTATAGCTTATATATTAAATTAACCCCACCCCCTGGCCGCCATGTTTTTTGATGAATCAAAATGGCTTGAACAAACTTAGTAGAGGGTCACCCACGGAACATTTCTGTTAAATTATTTTAAAATCGAGCCAGTAGTTTCTGACAAGAAGATTTTTTAAGTTTTTACTATAGCTTATATAATAAACTAACCCCACCACCTGGCCGCCATGTTTTTTGACGAATCAAGATAACTTGAACAAACTTAGTACAGGATCACCAAAGGACCATTTCTGTGATATTATTTTAAAATCGAGCCAGTAGTTTCTGACAAGAAGATTTTTTACATTTTTACTATAGCTTATAAAGTGAACTAACCCCGCCCCCTGGCCGCCATGTTTTTTGACGAATCAAGATTGGTTGAACAAACTTGGTAGAGGGTCACCCAAGGAACATTTCTGTGAAATTATTTTAAAATTGAGCCAGTAGATTCCGACAAGAAGATTTTTTAAGTTTATACTATAGCTTATATAGTAAACATACCCCACACCATGGCTGCCATGTTTTTTGACGAATCAGGATGGGTTGAACAAACTTGGTAGAGGGTCACCCAAGGATCATTTCTGTGAAATGATTTTAAAATTGAGCCAGTAGTTTTTGACAAGAAGATTTTTTAAGTTTTTACTATAGCTTATATAGTAAACTAACCCCATCACCTGGCTGCCATGTTTTTTGACGAATCAAGATGGGTTAAACAAACTTGGTAGAGGGTCACCCAAGGATCATTTCTGTGAAATGATTTTAAAATCGAGCCAGTAGTTTCTGACAAGAAGATTTTTTAAGTTTACACTATAACTTATATAGTACTTACCCCACCCCATGGCCGCCATGTTTTTTGACAAATCAAGATGGGTTGAACAAACTTGGTAGAGGGTCACCCAAGAAACATTTCTTTTAAATTATTTTAAAATTGAGCCAGTAGTTTCTGATAAGAAGATTTTTTAAGTTTTTACTATAGCTTATATAGTAAACTAACCTCACCCCCTGGCCACCATGTTTTTTGACGAATCAGATGACTTGAACAAACTTGGTAGAGGGCCACCCAAGGAACATTTCTGAGAAATTATTTTAAAATTGAGCCAGTAGTTTCTGACAATAGATTTTTTAAGTAGTTACTAAAGCTTATATAATAAACTAACCCCACTCTCTGGCTGCTATGTTCTTTGATGAATCAGGATGGGTTGAACAACTTGGTAGAGGATCACCCAAGGATAATTTCTGTGAAATTATTTGAAAATTGAGCCAGTAGTTTCTGACAAGAAGATTTTTTAAGTTTTTACTTAATAAACTTGCCCAGCCCTCAGGCGGCCATGTTTTTTGATGTACGGGTAAACTAACCCAACTCTCTGGCTGCCATTTTATTTGATGAATCAGGATGGGTTGAACAAACTTGGTAGAGGGTCACCCAAGGAACATTTCTGTGAAATTATTTTAAAATCGAGCCAGTAGTTTCTGACAAGAAGATTTTTTACATTTTTACTATAGCTTATAAAGTGAACTAACCCCGCCCCCTGGCCGCCATGTTTTTTGACGAATCAAGATTGGTTGAACAAACTTGGTAGAGGGTCACCCAAGGATCATTTCTATGAAATGATTTTAAAATCAAGCTAGTAGTTTCTGACAAGAAGATTTTTTAAGTTTTTACTTAATAAACTTGCCCAGCCCTCAGGCGGCCATGTTTTTTGACGTACCGGTATCAAGATGGGTTGAGCAAACTTGGTAGAAGGTCACCCAAATTAAGGAACATTTCTGTAAAGTTATGTCAAAATTGGCCCAGTGGTTTCAGAGGAGAAGTTGTTAGAAGCTAAAAGTTAACGACAAACGACAGACACCAGGCGATCACAAAAGCTCACCTGCGAGCCTTCGGCTCAGGTGAGCTAATAAGTACCAAATAAAAAACTTAACACTCTAAAAATCTCTATGTCCAAAAGGGCCATAACTCTGCAAAAATGCAACCCAGTATTATGGTTCTTGTGTCTGTGTGTTCCATTGATGATGCTGAACCAACATGTGAACTTTCATTCATATTGAATTAGTGGTTACATAGATATCTTACCTGATTAAAATATTTAACCTGAAAAATTAAGTCCAAAATGCAACCCAGAGTTATGGTTCTTATGTCTGTGAGTTCCATTGATGATGATAAACACACATGTGAAGTTTCATTCATGTCAAATGAGTGGTTGCATAGATATCTTACCTGATAAAAAAAAATTAAAGGGATTATATTGGCAAGTAACACAAACACGCTGTTAATCCAGACTTTTCCTGTATGCAGTATGCACAAAATAATGCTTATGTATTGACGTATAACCTTTATTTACTTGAGAGTTATCAAATTAACAGTAATTGAATATTTGCCAAAACTTTAATAAGTCCTGCAATAAAGTATTGTGCAATGTTTACATTGAACTCCGTAAACTTCCCGAACAAAGCCTCGAAAATGAGATCGGGAACGAGTCTTCATGATGTTATGCAATGATTGATCGGAAACCCGAAAGCGGTTCGTTGAAATGGCAAATGTAAACAAAAACAAAAACGTGGCTTCAGAAACCCGATGTTTGTAATAAAGAGGTTATGCAATTAGACACTTTAAATGCGTATATCTCTAAGTTATAAATATATCTTCATGCTGGGCGTGTGTATTTAGGACAGGGAATTGACGGTAATATGCCAATATAATCCCTTTAACCTGAAAAACCAATGAAGACACTGACGCCAATGGTGGTCACAGGTGTCATATTATATTTTCACCCTCCTAAAAATTCACCGAGTAAAAATATAATATTAAAAATTTACCCTCTTAAATATACTCTTTTAACCCAATCTACACTATAATCAAACAAAAGTAATCATATTGAGATAGTAATAAAATGAAAGGTATTTTGTAAGGTGAAAATATTATCTATAACCATTATTCCCTCCATCCCTTTTTTTCATATTTTAAAAATTATAATTTGATTCTCTTCACTTTAATAATAATCTATCATTCAACAAGCATCATGATAAGAAGTGTTCATTTTTGAAAAAATTATTAGGGTGTGGTGGGTGAAAATATAATGGCAATAATTTTTTCACATGCTCCTCTTACCTCATCAGATAAATTATTTCAATAAAGCAAATATATTTTTTTTGTCTGATATAATTAAGTCATACTATTGCATGTAATCATTAAAACTGAAGTTGGGATAAATGAGACAATTTAAAGCAACAGATCCACGTTTGAACTTTTAAAAAAAAAATTTAATTGAGTTATGAGCACATTTCCCATACAAACATATGATCAATTAGCTGTATATGAGCATATAAACACAATCCCGAACAAAATGATGCCCAAATTATAATGCGTGACTAACACTTTATAAAACAAGCGTGTAACTCACCTGAGTCAAAAAAAAATTGTCAAAATGACTTTCAAGGCAGGTAAAGTACACTACGCACTAGAACGTGAAGTTTTTTAATACGACTCGCATAATTCAATTTGAAGCCAAGTTGGAATCCTCGGCAATTTAAAAATAATTTATAAAGTGTTTGCCACGCTTTATAATTTGGACATCTTTTTTTATAATTCTAAAGCGTTCTGGATAGTGTTTGTTAGCACATATACAGCTCACTGACCATATATTTATGTATGGGAAATGTGCTGACAACTCAATTGAAAAACATTTTAAAAAAGTTTTAACGTGGATGTGTTGCTTTAATATACTGTCAATAAGTAGTTAGAATCATTAAAAAATGTGTGGCCAATACATACGATATTAATTAGTTGAACACTTAACAATAAATACCCAAACAGTCCTAGCTTAACTCGAGCACATTCCGTCTCCGCAAGTAACTGATAACTTTCCCACTTGAATCAGTGGTGAAAGATGAATGATAATGAGACACAATGTCGTATATCAATCATCATGGAGACTGTAGCCAGGCGGGGGATTCAAACTCACAACCCCTGGATTGATAGTCAGACGCATAACCGACTGAGCTAATCGGGCCCGGCTGTACTCCACTATGTAAAATGGCTGCTAAATGACTGTGAAACCAGGTTAATTCGAATATCTTGGTCATATTCACCATCTATCAAACTAAAGGCGACAGTTTTTTTGCATAGCACATTTTTTATTCATTATTTTATCAATATAAATCAATATTTTCATGAAATAATGATTGTTGACGCAGTATTTGCCTAAAGTTGAAAAAGACACATGTATGTGGTCTAATTTTCCACTTGGTTTTGTTCGGATCATATTGTTTTTGGTAGGCTAATCTAAGTTGATTTCGGTATAATTGTTTCCGTAATCAATAATATTTTACCGAAGGAGCATACTTACTTTCCAGAGTCGGAAGAAATGTCATCAACCTTTGAATAGCAAGCATTTGTCCCTTTTCCCCTGGGAGTGATTTTTGATCTGACAAGTATTTTTTTAAAATTCCCACTCCATGTTGAAATACACAGGTGAAACTGTAAACTGTCTGCGGACGTGTGGAACTTTCCTGTACGTAACAAGTTGCTTTTGAAAAGCAACTGTTAAAATCCGCATCGCAGTTTTTAATCTTTAATGGTACTAAACATATCATACGTGACGTCTGCAAAATATCCACCGCTGTAAGTAATGAAACTTTCAAGTCATCATTGATGACATAAGACAATTTTGTTTTTTTTCTAGGAGGTTCATCGCCTCTACCTTCCGCCATACTTGCTCAATTGACCTCTTCGAAATCCCGAATTCTCGTCGCGTGCGAGAGCGAGATTTCGCGCGAGACTAAGAGCTCAGGGGGTGGTATTTTACAACGGAAGAGGCTATTTTCAATCGTACATACTCGGCAAATTCCGTCATCTTCGGTATTAGACAGTAATAGCCAAGGTGTTCCGAGTGCAATATTTTTTTCATATTCGCAATATCTTTCCTGCGAATATGAAAATCCCAAACCTCCATTATTGGAGAGTATTGAACCTTCTTGAAGTTTATTTGTTTTTCTGCATTGTGAAGGAGAAATGATATTCTCTCGACGAATATATATTATATATTTCTGCATTGTGAAGGAGAAATAATATTTAGACATTGATTGATAGGTGTTTTTCGATCAGAGTTCTGTAAATATCATAATAATGTGACTTAAAATTTGGTTTTACCCGTGGGAGTTTGTTATTTTTAGGTTTTTATGATTATAACAATGTAAATCGATAACTTATATACCTTCATTACAAATCCCCCCCCCCCCCCCCCCCCCCCCTTACACACACACATACAAACATGTATAATTATGGAACTGCCATTATAAGCATCAAAATGATACACCGCATTAAAGTGCACCCCACCCACAAACAGATCTATAACAGTATACTGCAGTCTCAACAAACGTTTACTCTTCGAGAAAAAATGACAGTGATTGTTTGTATTAATATTTATTAAGAGTGGTTTAAAACATTAAATATTGTTCTGTAACTTCTGTGTTTCAATATTAATTGTGGTTTTTATTGTAGAAATTGTAAATACAGAATAGAGGTAATACTTTCTTAACTTTACACAGGAAGTCTATCAGGGAGAAAGTCTTTGTGGTACAAGAAAGTATAAACTCCTCCAAGGAGTGAGATGTCAGTTCAAGTCTGACCTTGGACAAATTGATAGGCTTCCATTACTTTTTCATAATGATATGAAGGCTTTCAATTGTGCAATGTCATTATGATGTGGACTTTGGTTAAAATATTTGGTATGAAATATAGCTTATTTATACAAATGAGACAAACATTAAGCAAAGTTTAACTTATAAACTTTTTAAACCCTATATAGTTTCCATTCAGTAAGGCAAATTGAAATAAAAAGTAAGAATATTGAAATACTTGCATACAATCATTCAGTCTGTATGTCAACTATATATATAGTGTGTTATTGTCAGTCACTTCAATTATTAATTACTGTATTTTTTTTTTATAATGTAAAACTTAAACCCAAAATAATTATGGTGTGTATGGCATGCTATAAGTACAAGCATTTAGTTATTTAAGATTTGGAGATACTAATTAGTTTGAACTTTTGATATATGACACTGTCAAAGGTTCACGTACAGCAGGCTAAAAATAGAATTAGTAACATATTTTATTGTCAATGAGTGAAGAGAGTGGACATCTGATATATAGAAAATTTTGCGTTGTGTGTTAATGATGTGCGATGTTGAAACAATAGAAACTGCATTTCGTTTCTCTATGAAAATCAATTGAATTTGGGTAGTGCTTAAAGTACCAGATTGCATTTCATTGGCACCATGATGTTGCTTTGCTTTAGCTTGTAGGACATTACATTTCATGGGATGCTTACTGTAGCCTAGGTAGCCATAAAGATGTGCACAACTGTGCTTATTCAACAGGACTGTGAATAAAGTCACTATTCAAACAATGACATTAAATTGGTAGCTAGATACTTCTGTTTTTTTTTATATAAAAAAAACATCATCATAATTATTCTTTCATCTTAAATAATTTGAAAATATATTGTAAATTATACAATTTTGAGTTTTCATTGAAAGATGAAAAACATTCTCTAGTCTAGTTCGGACTTCAGACATTAATCTAGCCTGTTTTTCATCACTGGATCAAACTCAAAATTATGCTACCATTCCTGAAATAAACACAAACTTACTTACTAATACAAGCAGTTTTCACTATCCTCATTTCATAAATTCAAAACTGATTTACAATACGTAGTATGAAGCCTCCAACAGATACCCTTAGTTAGGATTGAACCAACATCTTCCATCTTAAAGACAGATGTACTTCATTGTACTACAAGGATGCATTTTGAAGCTGCATTAAACTTACACTGTACATAATAAAGTCATTAATTATGATAGTTCAAATTCCTGTTTTATTTTTAAGTCTTACAGTAATTCAAGCTTTAAAAATGTTTGCTTTTTAATATCAATTTTGTGAGAAGATATATGTAATTGTATTGTTTAAATGCAATTCTATATTACCTACAGGTGCATTTCCTGGAAAAGGATCTACAGCAAACTGTGTTGGCGCTACCTACAATCACAGCAAGTGAATATTTCATGACCATACTAATACAAATATAATATAAACTTATTTGTGTGCTTACATATAAAAAGTTTGTATGATATTGTAATGTATTTAATTTTTTGTCCAAAGCAATATTTAATTGTGTTATTAATGTTTGTTTTAATATTTAGCATCATTATTATGCCACTGATGGCTAACAGACGATTAGTTAAGCTAACAACTGTTTCCTTTGTTCCTGGAAGGTAAACCAGTACTCAAGACACCCCATCTCTGCAAGCAACTGACAACTTTCCTACTTCAGCATCAGTAACAAATGACAATATATATCAATCATCACTGAGACGGTGACTGTGTGGTGATTTGAACTATGACCCTGAAATGATAGTCAGACGTGCTACTGACTGAGCTAACCGGGCACAGCTATTGATGGAATCTAAAATGATATACTTAAAATATGATTTTAAAATATACCATTTAATGTATTTAAGTGTATTCATTTCATTTTTAATGGATATTCTTTATCTTACAATTGTTACCCTAAATAATAACACATTATTTCTTTTAAACAATTGTAAAGTATTCTCAGTGACAATCCTGTCATTCTTTTTAAACTCTATTTATAAGAATTTATTTTAACAGTTAAACTACCATTATAGCTGTGCTCATCAGCAAAAAAATAAACACAATGACAGGAGCTGAAAACATAAATTACAATGGATACAATTAAACCATTTTCAAAGATTGGTAGAATATGGGGCGGAAGTCAAATGGATAGAGTGTTGGCTGCTCATGCCTGAGGTTGCAGGTTTAATCCCCAGCTCGATCAGATGCCTCTCATAAAACAACACTCAGTATTGGTGCTACCCAGGGAGCGGACTCGAGAGTGAATGATATAAGCTCTGAGCTTCCATCGCAATCAACTAAAATAAATAAGTATGAACTAAATTATTACTAAATCAGTAGTCAGTTACTCACCAGCACAGTTGGCTATATAATGATTCAGACTTTTGACCCCTTGATTGAAAGTCTGACACATTATCCACTTAGTGTGACATATTGCAATTTCTTAGAAGCCTTGTAAAGATTTTTTATTTTGCTTCTCTGGAGACAACAAATCCGATATTAAAATAATTAAAAAGCTGTGCATAAACACCTTATTTATGAGCTTAGTTACCAACCAAGATATTAAACCAGGTCCTGCTGTGGTTAGATGTACATGCACCCTTAGTATAATATTCATTACCCCGGTATTAAATTATCCACCAGACCATACATTGATTTATTGACATGCATTTTAAAACTAAGGTTATCATACTAAACACTTGGCGTGTTTGTTGTGTGTGGGGGGCGGGGGTAGTAGTATTAAAGCACTGAATCCATGTTCGATGGGAGGGGTGGGGGGCTGGAGTTCGATCCTCCGCCACGACTATGTGTGGTGTCCTTGAGTAAGATGCTTTTTCCCCATATGCTTAGTACTGGTTCTACCAAGGAAGACTTCGAGCGTGATTTGTCTAAGTTGTAAACTGGTACCAAGTTTCACAATAGTTGCCTAGTAAAATTAATAAGTTTAAACTAAACTCTCGTTTACATGTACAAGTTCGACTTAAACAAAACATAAACTAAGATTATCACACGTACCGGCGTTTACATCCATCCACTTATTCCATATAAAAGACATTATTATTACCGAAACATTAACTTTTCATGTTTACTGTCAATCTTGGATTTAAGCGGTAAATAGAAAAATCCGAGTATTCCGAATGTTCCAAGATTGACAGGGAACCTTCTTGATATTTAGCCTCTATAGGTGTAACCCCACCATTGATTTTTGTTCTTTATTCTATAGTAAATAATAAAAGTTTGAAGGCTTGTCATTCATAGAGGGTCCCAAATGAAAGAAGTGAAACCTACATTTTACTGTTTGTCAACCTCTGCACTATCAAAATATGATGAGAAAAGTAGGGGTCATGTGTCATATAAGAGATTTTTTTTCTGCTCAGTGTGTACACTGGTGACAAAGTGAAAGTAGACTTCCGAAATCATGAATTCATACCCCAATTTCCAAGCATCATTTTTTTTTTCTAAATTCACAATTCAAACATGACAATACTATCAAAATGTTCAAAATACATCAATAATGCCATTCAAATAAAAAAATGAGCATTAAAAATAGGAAAATGCATTTTTAAAGAAGAAGAATTGAGGATTATTTACAACCGCCATTATGCGACACCCCACGGAAGCACTTCCTTTTTGCAATGGTGGCACTATGCCTATAGGCATAGTAAATAATTCTCAATTCTTCTTCTTTAACAATGCATTTTCCTTATTTTAATGCTCATTTTTTTATTTGAATGGCATTATTGATGTATTTTGAACATTTTGATAGCATTGTCATGTTTGAATTGTGAATTTAAAAAAAAAAAATGATGCTTGGAAATTGGGGTATGAATTCATGATTTCGGAAGTCTACTTTCACTTTGTCACCAGTGTACACACTGAGCAGAAAAAAAATCTCTTATATGACATATGACCCCTACTTTTCTCATCATATTTTGATAGTGCAGAGGTTGACAAACAGTAAAATGTAGGTTTCACTTTTTTCATTTGGGACCCTCTATGAATGACAAGCCTTCAAACTTTTATTATTTACTATAGAATAAAGAACAAAAATCAATGGTGGGGTTACACCTATAAGAGAGACTTGAGTGAAACGGGGGTGATTTTCCAAAATGTTAATTGTAGGTAAAATAACCTCTTTTTTACACTCTCATAGTATTAAATGACAAATTAAGAGACATTTGCTTCATAAAAAAACACATTTTGGCAAGTGTATGCCACAAATAAAGCATATATGTGCATATTTACATTGAAATTTTATGAAAAATCACAAAATTTTGAAGCCTTTTTATTTTGGATGATTTAAATGTGCAGTTTTTAGCATGTACATTGTATTGAATAATGTATTTTGGTAAGATAATGTCTTCGGTGTATCATGAGACTATTTTGGTGTAAAAATTTTAATGGAATTAGGTAAAAAAAAATTTTTTTTGGTAAAATTAGTCCAAACACATCAAAATTGCATGTCGGTCAACATCTCGCGCCTGTATATAATGATCATGTAAAAAGTGGTATTTTGACAAAAGTTTCAGTATTTAATGCCTGCAACTTGGCAGTATTACTACAAATTGGTAGTACTTCGTAGAAATGAGGTAATTATGAAATTAAAAAAAAAAGAGTTTCCTTATAGGCATAGTGCCACCATTGCAAAAAGGAAGTGCTTCCGTGGGGTAGTCGCATAATGGCGGTTGTAAATAATTCTCAATTCTTCTTCTTTAACAATGCATTTTCCTTATTTTAATGCTCATTTTTTTATTTGAATGGCATTATTGATGTATTTTGAACATTTTGATAGCATTGTCATGTTTGAATTGTGAATTTAAAAAAAAAAAATGATGCTTGGAAATTGGGGTATGAATTCATGATTTCGGAAGTCTACTTTCACTTTGTCACCAGTGTACACACTGAGCAGAAAAAAAATCTCTTATATGACATATGACCCCTACTTTTCTCATCATATTTTGATAGTGCAGAGGTTGACAAACAGTAAAATGTAGGTTTCACTTTTTTCATTTGGGACCCTCTATGAATGACAAGCCTTCAAACTTTTATTATTTACTATAGAATAAAGAACAAAAATCAATGGTGGGGTTACACCTATAAGAGAGACTTGAGTGAAACGGGGGTGATTTTCCAAAATGTTAATTGTAGGTAAAATAACCTCTTTTTTACACTCTCATAGTATTAAATGACAAATTAAGAGACATTTGCTTCATAAAAAAACACATTTTGGCAAGTGTATGCCACAAATAAAGCATATATGTGCATATTTACATTGAAATTTTATGAAAAATCACAAAATTTTGAAGCCTTTTTATTTTGGATGATTTAAATGTGCAGTTTTTAGCATGTACATTGTATTGAATAATGTATTTTGGTAAGATAATGTCTTCGGTGTATCATGAGACTATTTTGGTGTAAAACTTTTAATGGAATTAGGTAAAAAAAAATTTTTTTTGGTAAAATTAGTCCAAACACATCAAAATTGCATGTCGGTCAACATCTCGCGCCTGTATATAATGATCATGTAAAAAGTGGTATTTTGACAAAAGTTTCAGTATTTAATGCCTGCAACTTGGCAGTATTACTACAAATTGGTAGTACTTCGTAGAAATGAGGTAATTATGAAATTAAAAAAAAAAGAGTTTCCTTATAGGCATAGTGCCACCATTGCAAAAAGGAAGTGCTTCCGTGGGGTAGTCGCATAATGGCGGTTGTAAATAATTCTCAATTCTTCTTCTTTAACAATGCATTTTCCTTATTTTAATGCTCATTTTTTTATTTGAATGGCATTATTGATGTATTTTGAACATTTTGATAGCATTGTCATGTTTGAATTGTGAATTTAAAAAAAAAAAATGATGCTTGGAAATTGGGGTATGAATTCATGATTTCGGAAGTCTACTTTCACTTTGTCACCAGTGTACACACTGAGCAGAAAAAAAATCTCTTATATGACATATGACCCCTACTTTTCTCATCATATTTTGATAGTGCAGAGGTTGACAAACAGTAAAATGTAGGTTTCACTTTTTTCATTTGGGACCCTCTATGAATGACAAGCCTTCAAACTTTTATTATTTACTATAGAATAAAGAACAAAAATCAATGGTGGGGTTACACCTATAAGAGAGACTTGAGTGAAACGGGGGTGATTTTCCAAAATGTTAATTGTAGGTAAAATAACCTCTTTTTTACACTCTCATAGTATTAAATGACAAATTAAGAGACATTTGCTTCATAAAAAACACATTTTGGCAAGTGTATGCCACAAATAAAGCATATATGTGCATATTTACATTGAAATTTTATGAAAAATCACAAAATTTTGAAGCCTTTTTATTTTGGATGATTTAAATGTGCAGTTTTTAGCATGTACATTGTATTGAATAATGTATTTTGGTAAGATAATGTCTTCGGTGTATCATGAGACTATTTTGGTGTAAAACTTTTAATGGAATTAGGTAAAAAAAAATTTTTTTTGGTAAAATTAGTCCAAACACATCAAAATTGCATGTCGGTCAACATCTCGCGCCTGTATATAATGATCATGTAAAAAGTGGTATTTTGACAAAAGTTTCAGTATTTAATGCCTGCAACTTGGCAGTATTACTACAAATTGGTAGTACTTCGTAGAAATGAGGTAATTATGAAATTAAAAAAAAAAGAGTTTCCTTATAGGCATAGTGCCACCATTGCAAAAAGGAAGTGCTTCCGTGGGGTAGTCGCATAATGGCGGTTGTAAATAATTCTCAATTCTTCTTCTTTAACAATGCATTTTCCTTATTTTAATGCTCATTTTTTTATTTGAATGGCATTATTGATGTATTTTGAACATTTTGATAGCATTGTCATGTGGGGTTACACGCTATATAGCATTGTCATGGTGGGGTAACACGCTATATTTACAACTGCGCAATCTCCTATCGCATATCTCGGACACCATATTAGAATGATGTGACGTCATATTTAGAAAATGAAAGAGGCCTAATAAGAATAAATCTCAACATGACAGCAAAGGGGGCCAGCTTACAGACTTACAATATATATAGCTAAAAATATGTGCTGGCCTCTTTGCATGACAGTATAGCACCACTGAACCAGCAATGGCGGGGTTTGAGGGTTGGTAGATGAAGGAATAAGTGGTAGAGAGGGATGACGACGTGGTAGTGACAGAAAATGAAATTATTCATAAACAAACACGTTATTTGACTATAAAATGTGGTAATGGCGACGTAGGGTAAAATCAGTTGGACCTACGGTGCAAGCATTATGGTCTACTCATACTTTAGTTAGGCCCGGGATAGGGATAAGGGGACATCTCCTGAATCACTCAACCAATGTTCAGGTTGGGAAACCAGTATAGACATGGCCACACCTCCCCCCCCCTCCCCCCCATATTTTTTATAAAAAAAACCCAAAATACCAAACATTAATAAAACCTCGGCTAGATTGCATCATTTTGTGTTTTAAATTTAAACATTTTCCAGGGGAGGCCCTCGACTCCCCACCAGCAGGAAGGGCTTTCTATCCCACAGGAATAGGATACTCAGATATATACCCATCCATCCCCACTCTCCTCACATCTTAGCTCCTGTTCATGACATGAGCTCGCCTACGGGTTTGAAACCCATTTTCAATATATTTTTTTTGTAAGTTTGTTTTGTTTGTTTTACCTCATCAGCAACGCCGTCTTTTCCAAAACCCGGTGGAAGTTGGCTTTTAGTCTTGTAAAATCTCTTTTTTTTTATAAGTTTGTTCGTTTGTTTTGTGCGTATATATGTGTGTTTAATAAAAACATTTAAACGTCATAAAATATTGGAGAAATAACAACCATATTTTTGTATTAAAAATCGATAGAATGAAAAATAAAATCAGAGGGATCCCCGAACCATCACATTAGATAGGGGACACGTTCTCTCACAGTTTCTCCACCACCCCATATGTGTGTTCCCCAATAAGAGGGAAAATCCACATCCTACACTCTCCTTCTAAGTCTCGGCTCCCAGTGCACGATGAGGTACCGGGTTTAACACCAGTTAGAAATATTCTTTATTGAAAGTTTGAAAACCATTTTAAAATTACCATTTTTCTCATAAATTTACTAGGATGTAGCATTTTATTTTTAAGATATATAATTATATCAACAATTTTAGTACTTTCTCACTCAGGTTGCCCCAACCCCCAAATTGTAGGTACAGGAAGGAAGGTTAGGCTTAATACCTTGGAGAGGGTGGGTGGGGGAGATTTGACCTGAAAATTGGTACATATGTGTAAACTTCAAAACAGAGGCACAAACTTTACATTGTAGCCTAAAATTTGGGGGTCAAATCTCTACATTCAAACCAATGATAGGGATCAAAACTCTGCATTCAAACAAATTATATACGGAACCAAACTCTACATTTAATCTAAATAAAATTCTGTCCATACAATGCATACGCTCTTGGATTTCATAAAGAGTAAAAGCCAAGCGGTGTTTCTAGTCGGGTGTTCTTAGTAGATAGGAGAGGCTTGAACCCGGATTGAACAAGGGGTCAAAAGTCTACATAATGTGTCCAGAAAGAAGGGTCAAAGCTCTATACCACATTATACAAAAGAAATAGGGTCAAAAAGAGGGGTCAAAACGGCGGCACATATGTACTAACCAATATATAGGGAGTACCTCCCCCGTTTGTTAACCTGTGTGTAGGCATGTATTGTAGACATGTATAAGAAGATAACATGCGATAGACAAGCAGATAGATAGAATAAACTTGTAATTACATGTAGTTGGGTAGATATGCACGTAGGTTAGTAAATATACAGGCATATTAATAAATATGTTGATAGACATGCAGCCACGTTAATAGATAATTATGTTGATAGATATGTTGATAGACGTGCAGGCATGCTGGTAGATATGTTGATAGACATGCAGTCATGCTGGTAGATATGTTGATAGACGTATAGTCACGGTAATAGATATGTTGATAGACGTATAGTCACGTTAATAGATATGTTGATGGACGTGCAGGCATGCTGATAGACATGTTGATAGACGTGCAGGCATGCTGGTAGACATGTTGATAGACGTGCATGCATGCTGGTAGACATGTTGATAGACGTGCAGGCATGCTGGTAGATATGTTGATAGACATGCAGTCATGCTGGTAGATATGTTGATAGACGTACAGGCATGTTGGTAGATATGTTGATGGACGTATAGTCACAGTAATAGATATGTTGATAGACGTATAGTCACGTTAATAGATATGTTGATGGACGTGCAGGCATGCTGATAGACATGTTGATAGATGTGCAGGCATGCTGGTAGACATGTTGATAGACATGCATGCATGCTGGTAGACATGTTGATAGACATGCAGGCATGCTGATAGACATGTTGATAGACATGCAGGCATGCTGACAGACATGTTGATAGACGTGCAGGCGTACTGGTAGATACGTTGATAGACTTACATGCATGCTGGTAGATATGTTGATAGACGTGCATGCATGCTGGTAGATATGTTGATAGACATGCAGACATGCTGGTAGATATGTTGACAGACATACAGGCTTGCTTGTAGACATGTTGATAGACGTGCAGACATGCTGGTAGATATGTTGATAGACGTGCAGACATGCTGGTAGATATGTTGATAGATGTACAGGCATGCTGATAGACGTGCAAGTATATGTTGAAATACGTTTCGTAGCATGCTGATAGATATGTTGATAGACGTGCATGCATGCTGGTAGATATGTTGATAGACGTGCATGCATGCTGGTAGATATGTTGATAGACGTGCAGGCATGCCGGTAGATATGTTGATAGACCTGTATAGACATACTGATAGAGTGCAGGTATGTTGACAGATTACAAGTATGTTGATAGACATGCGGTGATGTTGATAGTCGTGTAGGTATGTTGATATATATGTGATAGACGTGTAAGGGCATGTTAATAGAAGTATAGGGGCATGTTGACAGACAAGCAGGTATGTTGATTAATTACTAGTACGTTGGTAGATATGCAGGTATGTTGATAGTCGTGCAGGTATGTTGACAGAAATGTGATGGACGTGTATGGGCAAATTGATAGACAATGCAGGCATGTTGATAGACGTGTAGGTATGTTAACTGATATATTGATAGACATGTAGCTATGTTACAAGACGTGCAGGCATATTGGTATATGTGTAGGTGTGTTGATAAACATGTAGGTAGATAAACTGACGTGTATATAGGTTTGTTAACATGTATATTGATTGGTAAGCATGAAGTATGTAGTGAACATGTATGTAAATAAGTAGCCATGTGGGTATGTTGGCAAACTATATATCCTTCAATTGGTGACATAGGACGATTGCAACGTATCAGTTACTTGCTGAGATACGAGTGCTCCAGTACTGGTTACCTTCCAGGACACCCAAGAAAGAATTATTAACGGATCGTCTGTTAGCCCTCAAAATATTCATAAATGTATACTTATAGTTTAAATGCATTAATGTTTGATAAAAATTGTAATCATTTAGTCGTTTGTAACCATTGATGTCATTGTGTTACGTGTATGGTTTATACTTTGCAATATTGATTTTTTAAATGGAGTTAAAGCCATTTTCAACATATTTCAGGCTATACACTAGAATGACAGTTTTATTGGTGGAGGAAGACCTCAGAATGAATCTGAGTAAAACTACTGTCCTTTTGCAAGTAACTGGCAAACTTTCTTACATAAAGACTTTGAAGCGAGTGGGATCAAATCTATGACCGTAGCGGTCAGAGGCAAGTGATCTTGAGATGCTTCCTTAAGACTACTCGGCCACGAGGACCCTTGTAATATTGAAATATTTGTATATGACTGTGCTGTTTGTTGATTGTGAAATTAAGCATTAAATAAATAAAGGTGGAAATTTGGGTCAACGCTAATGATGAAAAAGCGCCGAGAGAATTTCAGAACCAAAGGTATTTCATTAATGAAATTGTGAACAATAATGATCATATTAATAAAATCGGTAATGAAATACCTTTGTATACCTATTATAAAACTGTAAATATCATTAATAATAGGCTGATAATGTTGCTCTCATCCAGTGTTTCTTTATCACAATAAAACAAATATAAAACATAATCTGACTACATGCACTTTATTTAAAGTGATTACAAGTAACAAAGAGAATGAAAACAGGAAATTGCCACACATGAACTTCTGTTGTCAAATCAGTGTGATGTCTTTCGGATCTGAAAAAAAAACAACAAGCAAATACTAGTATTTAATGTAACTATACACAATAAAATTGAATAAGGTACATCTGACATACATATATTATAGTTTGTACATGTATATCAGGCATACATGTATTATAGTGTGTACAGGTGTATCAGGCATACATGTATTACAGTGTGTACAGGTGTATCAGGCATACATGTATTAGAGTGTGTACAGGTATATCAGGCATATATGTATTATAGTGTGTACAGGTATATCAGACATATATGTATTATAGTGTGTACAGGTATACCAGGCATACATTGTTCAGGTATATATTTGCCATGATGTTGTACAAGTGTATCAGTTTACATGTAACATTGTATTGTTCAGGTATATATTTGCTATGATGTTGTACAATGTATCAGTTAACATGTTACATTCGATTGTTCAGGTATATATTTGCTATGATGTTGTACGAGTGTATCAGTTTACATGTAACATTGTATTGTTCAGGTATATATTTGCTATAATGTTGTACAAGTGTATCAGTTTACATGTAACATTGTATTGTTCAGGTATATATTTGCTATGCTGTTGTACAAGTGTATCAGTTTACATGTAACATTGTATCGTTCAGGTATATATTCACTATGACGTTGTACAAGTGTATCAGTTTACATGTAACATTGTATCGTTCAGGTATATATTCGCTATTTTGTTGTACAAGTGTATCAGTTTACATGTAACATTGTATCGTTCAGGTATATATTTGCTATGTAGTTGTACAAGTGTATCAGTTTACATGTAACATTGTATTGTTCAGGTATATATTTGCTATGTAATTGTACAAGTGTATCAGTTTATATCTAACATTGTATTGTTCAGGTGTTTTTATTTGCTCTTTTGTTGTTCAAGTGTATCAGTTTACATGTAACATTGTATTGCTCAGGTGCATATTTGCTCTTTTGTTGTTCAAGTATCATTTGAATAGTTTCATTCTATTAAATTTTCAACAAAATATATAGGTAATTGTCAGTTCACTGTGAAGCGTACATGCAACCTTACATATTCAGTATATATAGTAAGCAATTATCCCCTTTTCAAAATATAATATTCAGTTTTTATTAATTTAAAGCTCTTGTAAAGAAATCTTGGTTGGATTGAGATGTGAAGTAAGTTTTAGATCTTATATGAATTGCTCTCAAATCACTTTTCTATGTAGAACAAGTACGGAGTGTTAAGTTTTAGATCTTATATGAATTGCTCTCAAGTCACTTTTCTATGTAGAACTAGTACGGAGTGTTGTTTTAAGAGGAAATTGGGTTTAGACTTTAATCTATTATGATTGGTCAACATTCTATATGTTGCAAAATTGTCCCATTTTATGTTGTTAAACATTATACAATCTGTTATTTTGTTTAGTTTTATAATGTCAAGTGTTGTTTTATCTAAGGTTGTGACCTACCAGCCATGTTTCGTTTCACAACTGATCCATCTATCTTTCTGATGTATTTGTTTAAACTGACACCCACCAGTCTTCATTGAGATGTACATCATGTCTGAAATAAAAGCAGATTTTTTAAATTATGTACAATAAGGTAAATGCTGCAGATGATATCTATCTTTTCTTCTGCATGTACAAATTATCTGGATGAAAATGACATTGTTAACTGTTTATTCCGATTTCATTCATATTAGAATACTTTAACAAAAAGTTGTTTCATTTTTACACATAAAATAACAGATGACTGAGAGAATGACATGCATGTACTCAAAATAACATTATCTAAAGTTCATTGTCTAATAGAAATATATATTTTCATTCAAATAGTCCTTTGATCTCTAAACTTCCTATTTATGTAACAAAATCATATAAATATTTAATTGATCTGTACAAATCATTCAATCAGTATCGTAAACCTAGAACGGACTGAACCTTTAAAATTCCTAATGAAATACTTTTTGTAACATTATTTGATGCATACAAAATTAATGTTAGGAATGAATGAATGCGGTTTTACGGTGTACCAACACATTATACTAGTAGGTAACCTGGTTATTTGACAGCATCAGGAAGGAAGATTTTGGTTCACTCTACATGTAAAAAAGTATATAAAATAAATTAACATAGAGATAAAACCTTCAATAAAATTAAAAGAATATGCAGAATGAACCTAGAACCTTGATACCTGCAGAATTTCAGCAAATGCTATCAAAATACTCAAATTGTCACTTCTTATAATTTGCATGAGACACAGTGATCCTATTCCTTTTGTTTTTAAATTTTTTATTATTTCATAATACATACATTTTACAAATATATTTGATATAATACATACAGTTTAACATGAATGTATTCTATGAAATAATGCTATAATAAGAAGAGACGGGGAAATAAAAGGAAAAGGGAAAAAAGAAGTAGATAGAAGAAGGAAAAGAGACAGTTGCAGACATGAAAAGAGATTAAGGTGCTTTACACTGTCAATTTGAATTAAAGTTCAGTTATGAAATTTTTATCAAAATAATTGGAGTTTATTCCATTTATATTCATGTTGCGTCACTTTATCTTTTTTACTCGCTATTATTTTTTCTAAATTTTCATGATATTTAAGTATTTTATAAAATTGTTGAACTTTGGAATTGTCTGTTCATACTTGTTTTTGAAAAGAAAATATTTTCCATAAACCAATATACAGTTTAATAAACATGAATAACTGCTCTGGTCAAGATTCCCAAGAGAAATCGTTGAATAATCCAAATCTATTTCAATAAGTTTTTCATTCAGATACATTTCAAGTTCTGTCCAAAAAACCCTCGAAATGTGACACTCCCAAAATAAATGTTTGTTTGTTTCGACATGCCTATTGCAAAAATCGCATAAACTTGTATTATAAATATTACATTTGTACAGAAATTCATTATTAGGTAAGATTCTCATTATGTATTTGTATTGGAATGCTCTTAATTTTGTATTTATTAAACATTGAAAGGGTAGATTATGTATACTTTTCCAATTTAGATTTGCTACTTCTTGTTCCCATTTAATATGCGATTTAATAGTTAGGTCGCTTTCAATATACTTTAACTGTTTATTATATAAATGTTTATTTGAACTTTTCGCATTTACAATTTGTTCCATTAAGTTATTTTGTGTATTATTGTTTGGTACATTTTCATTCTTAAGTTTAGACTTCCATGAATTTGATATACTTTGAATAAGAGTATAATATTTTAGAAAATCCGAATTTTTTAAGTTGTGTACCGTTCTGAAATGTATGAAATACTTTTTGTCTATTGTCAAAGATTTGTTCAACATATTTAATTCCTTTGTCGAACCAAGGTTTATAGAAGAATGTTTTATTATTATTTTTGATGTTTGAATTATTCCATAGTATTTGTTTGTTTATATATTCAACATTTTCTTTAAAACTAATACTTGACCATGATTGTACAATTTCGGATAAAAAGTTTGAGTCTATCTGAGTTGCATTATTTAAGTCATTTTTATTAATATTACATTCAAATATTAATGGTCCTCCTATTTTTGCTAGTTGGCCCATGTATATACGCTTCCAATCACCTGTATTACTCTGATTGATAATTCTTTTCACCCAACCTGCTTTAATTGACTTAATAAACATATTCAGATCTATCATTTTTAGGCCCCCATTTTCGAAATTTTGTATAATTGTCTTTCTACTTATTTTGTCTGGTTTATTATCCCATAGAAAGTCAAACATGCTTTTATTTATAATATTAAAATGTTCTGTTGATGGATTTTCTAAAACAGTTAAATAATATATAAGTTTTGGTAATGCGAAGGTTTTAATCACTGCAATTTTACCAATCATAGATAATTTATGTTTTCTCCATTTATTAAGACAGTGGCAAAATTCCTTAATTTTTGGGAGAAGATTTAATTCATGATACATTTGTTTATCATTTGTAAAGACAACTCCAAGAGTAGCTGCACTCTCAGATGTCCATATAAATTTTTTATCTGTACTAGGAGTGTCATTTGAAGTTTTTAAGGAACCTGATCTTAAAATAATAGATTTTTTCGAATTAAGCTTAAGTCCGGATATTTTACTAAAATTATCAATTTTCTTTATTAAGGTTGAAAAAGTTTTTTTTGATCCATCCATCATAAATGTTGCATCATCTGCAAATGCTGTGTTTTTTATTTCTCTATTGTAAATAGTAATACCTTTAATGTTTTTATCCCTTTGTACCGATTTGTATAACAATTCGATAGTTAATATAAACAAATAAGGCGATAATGGGCATCCTTGTCTTACACCTCTTTCTACTTTGAAAAAATCTGACATATATCCGTTATTAACTACACAACTTTTAGCATCGTTATAAAATAGTTTGATCCAATTAATAAAAGAATTACCGAAGTTAAAATATTTAAGAGTTTTTGAAATAAAACCGTGATCAATGCTATCAAAGGCTTTTTCGAAATCAGCAAAAAAGATTAAGCCAGGTTTATTTTCGTTATTTATATTTTCGATTACTTCAAATACAGTGCGAATATTTTCACCTATGTACCGTCCTTTTAAAAAACCAGTTTGACTATCATTAATAAGTGTAGATAAAACTATCTTAATTCTATTTGCAATTGCTTTGGTTGTAATTTTATAATCAATATTCAATAAACTTATTGGTCTCCAGTTATTTAAAGACGTTAGTTCTTTATCTTTCTTGGGAAGAAGAGATATTATACCTTGTTTTTGCATTTCTGTTAAATTTCCATTTACAAAAGAATAGTTTATAGAATTAATACAGAATTTCTTGATCGTGTTCAAAAATATCTTATAGAATTCTGTTGTAAGTCCATCAGATCCTGGAGATTTTCCATTATTCATTTGTTTTAAAGCGAGTGCACATTCCTCTTCATTTAAAATACCTTCACATGATTGCTTTTGCTCTTCATTTAATATAGTCTCTTTAATGTTTGGGAAAAAATCTTCATTATCATTTATCATTGTTTCTACTTTACTGTATAACTTTTCATAGTATCCTTTTGTTTCCTTTAAAATGTATTCAGATTGTGTTATTTCTCTATCATTTTTAATAAGTCTATTAATAGTTTTACTCTCAGATCTTTTTTTCTCCAAATTACTAAAGTATTTTGTATTTCTTTCGGCTCCTTCAACCCATTCTGCTTTTGTTCTTATTATAATTCCATTCGTTTGTGTTTCAATAATTTGATTTAACTCAGATTTTTTTTCACTAATAATATCTATGATTGTTTTATCATTTGGATGTTCAGTTAATTCTTTTTCTAAATTATCGATTTCATTTTTCAATTTTATTTCATTTTTTAATGTATTCTTTTTTTTATTTGACGTGTATTTAATAGACTCATTCCTTATAGTACCTTTAATAAGTTGCCATAATGTATTTGGATTAGATTCTTTATTTATTTCTACTACCTCTTTTATAGCTTGTTTGACTTTATCCTGATACTCGTTATCTAATATAACACTATTGTTGAGTTTAAAATATCCTGGCCCACGTGGTTGTTTGTCAATAATAAAATTAAAATATACGAGAGAATGGTCCGAACGAAAACCTGTTGTAATTTTACAAACCGTTATTGCATTTACCAAGTTATTTGACACTAAAAAATAATCAAGTCTACAAAATATTGTTGGTTTGTTGTTAGAATGCCAGGTATAGTCTTGCCATCACTCATATGACTCCCTTGAACCACATAGGGGTTGGTATTTTAACCGCAATAATGAACATCAAGGACTCATATAGAGAAGGGAAAGCAACTGATTGAGACGTTATGAACATATAAAAATTGAAGTGACATAAAACAACAAAGAACATAGAAGATACACACACACAACAGAGTGCAATTAAATTATTCAAAATAGTTCAAGCTGGTTACTTAAATTCATATCTACTTTAAATTTATTTACTTACCTCATTTCTTCATGAATACTCACTGTATTCAATGTGTTGAATTGGTCTCTCTAATTCAACTTCCCTGTTCACCATCATTTAGTCATCTGTTATTAATAAAACATAAATAATGATATAATTCATCAAAAAACAATTTTGGTAAGATACTTGTGGTTTTTTTTAAACTTTAAAGTAAACAGTAAATCTATTGAGTATATAAAACTAAATAAAAAAATAAAACCACCAAGGATTGTATAACTTTATTTCTTCCTACTTGTTCTAGAACTAAATACTGCTCTTATATGCAGTCTAGGTATTATCTCTTTTTATATAATTAAATTTGTTCATGCCAATTTGGTTTCAAATTTTGTTTTTATTTATGATGTTTTTTCCATTTGGTCAAAAAATGTTATGCATTCATATATGTAAAATAAAAAAATGAACAAGTAAAATATAATTAAATAAGCTCATATATATTGGTATTTTATACTGATGATTTGGGTAAACACCACTAAGTTTTGAAAAGTGGGGTTCTATTACATTTACCAAAGTTTCATATTATATTCTGAAAAGGCTTATTTACAATATTTGATTAGCGCCAGTATAAAGGATACAGAATATCTCTGACAAGATAACACAGTCAATGAACTCTGGAATAATGTTTAATTGTAATCAATTGCTATAATTAGCGAACACAAAACATTGTCATATCGAAAGCCGGAAATAGGAACAAGGGAGACAACTCCCGTAACAATATATCAATAGTACAACCAGCAGTTACTGCATACTGGCGTGATTTCTTCTTCTTTTTTCCTTCTTTTTATTTAAAGAAAACACTAAGTTAACTGATTATTTTACCTATTGAAAACAATATAAGATAATAGTATACACCTGTTAATTATAACTGAAATTAAAATACAGTCTTATACAAGTTATTAATCAGATATTATACTGCAGTATAGTAAAGACTAACAATGTAAAACTTATGTTCAGCAAGAAAGCACATTAGACAAATAATTGAAACAATTCAAACTTGCAATTTAGTGTATAACTATAAGTGTGAACAGAGTTTGACAAAACCATAATTGTTAATTGTTAAGTAAACAAGTAGTAAGTTACTATAAGAAGTTAAGAATATCCTTAAAATTGTCTTTTTCATTAAACTACAATAACAGTCTGTATTGACAACCTATATTACGAATCTTTCACATTTAAGCTATGTCTCATAGTCTTGTAAGTACTTTGGAGGTTTTCGATTACGTTTTGGTCTATCACATTGCATTAAATCACTGCCGTTAGGAAGCTGTTCTGAATCACTGGCAATGTTGCGGTCAAACTGAACTGAACTATTAGTGTTGTCATTGTCACTTATAAACTCTCCCAGGAGAATCGGATAGTCGTCTTGGTTTGAATGTAAAACATGTGTATCAATAGTTTCAGCGGGTAGAGACAATTTGACTGGTATATCAACTGGAGCAGGTGGATGATAATCAATTGGTGCGCGAATGTCATTTTCATCGTCACTATCGTTTAATTCGATGTTTTGAGTTTGTAAAGAAGGCATGTCACCTGGGACTCGAAAACATTCAGAAGTTTTTATTTTATATGACGTAGCGCGTAGCTGGTTGCCCGAGAACTTTTTTATGAAACACCATTCCCCATCAACTGAGACTACTAAATAGCGGCTACGAGCCTTGGATTTGTCGCTATCAGAATACACATATACTAAGTCACCAACCGTAATATGAGACTGTTTAAGGGACATGTCACTTTTGGCTTTAGAGAGCTCACTCTTTGGGTGATTCTTTATTCTCTGTCTATGATGGTTAATGATTATGTCTCTATCGGACACTGGAAGCTGATCATGGGTGAATTGACTTCGTTGTGTCCACAATTCTCTGGCGGACAATCCCCCTTTACGGATACGCGAGTTTAAGCGCGCGATAGCAATTGCCAATTGAAGGTCTGAGACTGGTCCTCCTCCGGGTTCTTGGCGGAGAATCTCTTCTCCAAGTTCTCTAATGGCTTTTTCAGCAACAGGATTTTTGTTAATGTTTTTTACACGGCCAATCTCAATAGAAATACGAAGTTTTTTTTAGCAAGTCATCATCTCTTAAGCTCATAAAGCCCGGTGCTGGGTCGACTCTGATTACAGCATGAGGGCCGTCCAACGGATGTAGGTCTATAGTTAATAACGCGATGCCATCTCGGAGTGTGTCACGTTTTTCATCTTTTATGATGCACGCGGTAGTAAATGAGGTTACAGATTCACGAAGAACTAGTATCAGTTGTCGATTGCGTTTAATAACGTCCGCAGCAAAGGAAACGCCAACCATTTCGGGAGGATCTTCTGATGACTGTTTGATTAAGGTTTTCGGAAACTTTTGTAATGAGGCACAAATGTGACACGATTCGCTTACTCTACTTATTACTCTATTCATATCAAGTCCATAAAAGTGTCGTTTCATTACCAACTGAAGTTGATGATTGGTTGGGTGGTCTAATTTAATATGAAGTGCTGTTGCAAGACCATCGAGCACGGGTCGCGGAACCACAATAGACTCTCTAGACTGTAAAAGCGGATCATTACGGCGCACAATTAAAACGCCGTCTTTGGCAATGGAAACAACGTTCAGATATCTCTTTACATCTCTGATGTTGGTAAGTTTCTTTGATGGCCGAGTGCCTTGTTTAAGGTGGGCATGTGTGCGACGAAGATCTGGGCAATCTGACTGAATGTCGGTCCATGCAGATCTAGTAGTAAATGGTAGACGTGTCATATTATCAACGACATCTTGGACATGTATTGACCTTACAACTGAGTCTTCGGTTTGTATAATAAAACAACAGATCTGACATCGTGGTTCATTGCAGTCTGGTGCATTTCGACTAGAGAAATCTGACGGAACATTTGTAGAGCCTGCAAGATGTCTAACATTTACTAGATATCTACTGACAGTGGATAAGAATGACGTGACACGTGGACTGGCTGAGAACTCTCCGCGACACAGCTTTTCTATGGATTGAACACATGGCTGGCTGTCAGTTAGAACACATGCTTGGAGTTTTGATTGAATGATGAATGGACTAAAATGTTTTACTGCGGCTGCGATACACAATGCCTCTATCTCGCAAGGTAGCCAAGTCACCTGATGCTTTCTCAATTTGGCACTGAAAAACCCAGCTAGCTGAAACTTATCTTTCCGCGTTACATATAAAGTCGCCCCGATTCCATGTTTGGTGACAGAGCCATCAGTGATTATCCACAAATGGTCTGAAGGTCTTGGAAGAACAATAGATTTGAGAGTAGCCAGGGCCATTTGTGCATCGGAGAAATGTTTGTACAAGTTATCAGTCCAAACTACTTTGTCATTCGACTGCTGGCCAGCTATCGCGTTGTCTAATAGAGATAATAACTGCCAACATCTCTGTAAAACACGGCCAAGTACTTTGTAAGCGCCTATAAAGGACCTCAAACCACGTACAGTATCTGGAGGTGGACAATTTGATAACACCGCAATCCTGTGAGGGCTGGCAGTTTGACTTCCTTGTGACCAAATCCATCCAAGGATAGTTGTCGATTTTGGACAGATAACAGTCTTGGTGGGTGACAATCGTAGACTAGCTTGTTTTAATGCTCGAAGTACGCGTTTCCAATTTGTCAGCAGCTGTTCAGGTGAGTCAGCACCACAATATAAATCATCTGCTAGCTATGCTACGATACCGTCTTGAAGGCAATCACCAAGCACCCGACACATGAGTTCTTCAAGGGCGGTTTCTGATCCCGGCATTCCCATAGCACATCTTGAATAAACTCTTACTCCGCGAAACGGTGTTGCTACCCCACAATACTTCATTGAGGACTTCGCAAGCGGTATTTGGTAAAACGCGCTGGTAAGATCTGATACAATGATGAATTTCCATTGTGCGATGCTTCGTAGTGTGGAGTCCACATCGGGCATCAATGAAGGCTGAGGTTTGCTATACCGCCCAACATCCGCAAATGCAGTCACAAGTCGAAAACCGCCTTTAGGTTTCTTCACAAGGAATGATGGGTTAAGGTATTCTGCTGTATTACCGATATCCTCTGGTCGTTGAAACACTCCTTGACTTTCAAGCTCAACAAATTTCAGTTGTAATTCGACAAGCTTGTCTCTAGTATATTGAGGTACCCTGCCCTTTCTTTGGGGGGTGGGGGGGGGGGGGCATTGGGCCCATGTTGATATTTGCTTCGAAGGGGCCCATAGTGCCGTTATAACCCTTTATGGTTGTATCAAAAACTTCGTCAAACTCGCGCAAAGTGTTATTAGATTCTTTTCTCACATTATCAGTTAATACATTGTCTGGGTCGAGTAATACAGTGTCTGAATTCAACGTGAACTTGTCTGGTTTAATGACCTTTTGGGAGATTGGGATCTGCAAATCTATTTTCAAATCTGGCTGAACGGTGTAGCGCACCTGGCAAAAATGTTCATTTTTCTTGAGAACTTGAGGTTCTTGAGTGTCATTTATTAATCTTACTTTACCACCAATTACCTCGGTGATGTGTGGATGTGGCCAGTTTTGGGATAGTTTTGTATAATCTTTGCGTGGCTCTATGGCGAGAGTAGTTTCTGGGTCAATTTCATTATCAACATCAATTTCTATGTAGTTCCCAGGCCAAACCGTGAAAGAAGTTCCTGATCTTAAGACATAAGCCTGAGTACGCCGAACTCTATTACCTGTAGAATCGGACACAGTTGGGCCATTGTAAATATGCACAGATTCGTCGATGATGATTTGGTGTTTAGCAGGTCTAACAGATATGTCATTAGTCATCATAAATGGAATTCCAGCGAGAATGTCAACATCCATCTCGTTGACAACGAGTGCTTCGAGCTGCAGCTCCATGTTGTCTCTCGATAAGGTAAGACGCGTCTCTCCAACTATACTTAGTGGCGTTAACCCATCTGCTTGGAGCGCACTTTGGTCACTTTTCTTAATTATAGCTCCAATATATTCTGCTACAGAAGTTCTGATCATGCTTATTTCAGCTCCTGTGTCCAATGTTACTTGTAAAGGAAAATGTTTATAAAATACCTTCATCTGAGGTGACTTTTTTGTACTAACGCGACGAGAAGTAACGATAGGGTATTCATTGTCAGTTTTATCATTTTCTAAATCGTGGAGTTGGTTCATGGAGTTGTCATATTCATTTTCATTATCGTTTTCAACATTTCCATCAAAGCTTTGACGTACTCGAGTCATAAACATTCTGTCTTCCTCTGGTAGGAATTTGCATGAACTGAGAAAGTGTTGAACATTTGGACGCCCAGCTTGTTTGCACAAGGCACATATTTTGGATTGACGTCTTGAGTTGGAGTAACGTGTGGATCGTTGAGAGGTGTTGTAAGCAGTTCTTAATATTTTGGCATCTGCTGACGAATGTATCTCATCCAGGAGACTGTCCAATGCCTGGGATATTTCAGGTTTTAAAGAAGAGAGAGTTTGCGATCTTAGTTCGGTTCCGTACCTTTGTTTATCCAAATTCGGAAGATCGTTATGTATTAAGCGAAGCCATGTTAAGACTATGAAATTTTCAAGGGACGGAGACGGTTTCTGGTATCTCGCCATGGTGGCGTATGTTGTCGTCTGATTTTAGGAGGCTGTCTTCAATAACGCTGTTCAGCCTTTGGTAAAGATCCTCATGACGCTCTCCCTGTTCGATGCGTATGTTGTTGAAGTCTATGAAGTGAGCGCCAGTGGATTGGAACCCAAAATGTAATCTAACGGATCGCCATATACCGGATAGAGATGTTGAATTTTTGACAATAGTATTTCTAGAGATGATTGGGCAGTAGTTGGCAATCTGCCCAAGCATCAACTCTAGGTGAGTAACTTTCTGGTCTGCAGTTCGTGATGGGTGATCGATATTATTTTAATGGCAACAAGGATAAACTTTTGAACCTGTGCCTGCACGAATCTTTCTTTCTTTGGAATGGGATGGGATATTAGCCACAGGCTGTGATGTTGGGTATAAGCCCTAAAGATAAAGGGGGGAAGAGTGTAGTGAGTGTACATATAGGTCACTAACAGTCTTTTCTGTTAAGCAACGATGTACAAGGTAAGAACTTGGATGGTTGACCGATGTCACTTTAGCGATATTCATAATTATCGGAAGTGATCGAATTAGTATTTGTTTGTTTACCATACTTATAAAATTGAAGTTCGACCCCAAGAGAGGCAATGCCTTAGTTCATATTACTGTCTTTTATATGGAATTAGTGGTTGGATGTAAACGCCGGTATGTGTGATAATCTTAGTTTATGTTTTGTTTAAGTCGAACATATACATGTAAACGAGAGTTTAGTTTAAACTTATTAATTTTACTAGGCTACTATTGTGAAACTTGGTACCAGTTTACAACTTAGACAAATCAAGCCCGAAGTCTTCCTTGGTAGAACCAGTACTAAGCGTATGGGGAAAAAGCGTCTTACTCAAGGACACCACACATAGTCGTAGCGTAGGAACTCCAGCCCCACCCCCCATCGAACATGGATTCAGTGCTCTAATACTACTAACCCCCATCCACACACAAACAACAAACACACCAAGTGTTTAGTATGATAACCTTAGTTTTAAATTGCATATCAATAAATCAATGTATGGTCTGGTGGATAATTTAATAAATAATATTATACTAAGGGTGCGTGTACATGTAACCACAGCAGGGTTAATATCTTGGTTGGTACCTAAGCTAACAAATAAGGTGTTTATGCACAGCTTTTAATTATTTTGATATCCGATTTGTTGTCTCCAGAGAAGCAAAATAAAAAATCTTAACAACGCTTCTAAGAAATTGCAATATGTCACACTAAGTGGATAATGTGTCAGACTTTCAATCAAGGGGTCAAGAGTTTGAATCATTATATAGCCAACTGTGCTGGTGAGTAACTGACTACTGATTTAGTACATGTAATAATTTAGTTCATACTTATTTATTTTAGTTGATTGCGATGGAAGCTCAGAGCTTATATCATCCACTCTCGAGTCCGCTCCCTGGGTATTACCAATACTGAGTGTTGTTTTATGAGAGGCATCTGATCGAGCTGGGGATTAAACCTGCAACCTCAGGCATGAGCAACCAACACACTATCCATTTGACTTCTGCCCCACATTCTACCAATCTTTGAAAATGGTTTAATTGTATCCATTGTAATTTATGTTTTCAGTTCCTGTCATTATGTTTATTTTTTGCTGATGAGCACAACTATAATGGTAGTTAAACTGTTAAAATAAATTCTTATAAATAGAGTTTAAAAAGAATGACAGGATTGTCACTGAGAATACTTTACAACTGTTTAAAAGAAATAATGTGTTATTATTTAGGGTAACCATTGTAAGATAAAGAATATCCATTAAAAATGAAATGAATACACTTAAATACATTAAATGGTATATTTTAAAATCATATTTAAGTATATCATTTTAGATTCCATCAATAGCTGTGCCCGGTTAGCTCAGTCAGTAGCACGTGTGACTATCATTTCAGGGTCAAAGTTCAAATCACCATGCAGTCACCGTCTCAGTGATGATTGATATATATTGTCATTTGTTACTGATGCTGAAGTAGGAAAGTTGTCAGTTGCTTGCAGAGATGGGGTGTGCTTGAGTACTGGTTAACCTTCCAGGAACCAAGGAAACAATTGTTAGCTTCACTGATCGTCTGTTAGTCATCAGTGGCATAATAATGATGCTAAATATTTAAACAAACATTAATAACACATTAAATACATGTATTGCTTTGGACAAAAAAATAAATACATTACAATATCATAGAAAACTTTAGTATGTTAGCATACAAATAAGTTGATATTATATTTGTATTAGTACGGTCATGAAATATTCACTTTCTGTGTTTGTAGGTAGCGCCAACACAGTTTGCTGTAGATCCCTTTCCAGGAATTGCACCTGTAGGTAATATAGAATTGCATTTAAACAATACAATTACATATACCTTCCCACTTTGTACAATATGTCTTTCTTTAAAGGAAACAGTAACACTTTTTGTCGTTGTTTACAGAGCTGTGTCATCAGTTCTATTCAATTGCCCAGGATTCACTGAATTTGTTTGTGAATGACATTGTGTATTTATATTATTATAATCTATCAAATTTTTATGAGGCTGCAATAGCGTTTCAAATGTCTGATTGATTGGACTAATTTTATTAAAATTTAACTAATGTATAAACAATTTTTACAATTTCAATAATGTAATAGATCTATACAACTCGGCTAACATTAATTATGTTGATTGTAGGTAGTGCCAAATCAGCATGTTGCTGTCAGTCCTAGTCTTACACCAGATGGGATCACCCAGATAAAATAAAAAGTTGTATTTTAATAATCTCATTTCATACATTCAGTTATTTTTAGTAAATAAAACAATACAAGTACCAATGGAGAAAAAAATATGTTGACTAACTATTCTTTATTGAAATGCCTCAAAACAATTTAGATGTACTTCCAACTTTTATACATATGATACTGACAATTACCTCTGTAGCCTTTTGGATAATGAGTCCAAGATCAAGATAAATATGACAACAGTCTGTGGTGTTGCATTATGACAAATAATCAGACTCAGTTTAAAAAATTGATTTATAGTCTTGTTTTGTCGTCTAATCGTTATAAATTATTTATAGAATGAAAATCAGCCATAGTGTCTGCTGACTGCTCCAAATGATCTAAATCCCTTAAACGAATTTGATATAGCTTGATACAAATATTCACCTCATTGAGACAGCATGGGTTACTAGACTTGCAGTCACTAATGATTGATGAAAAGGTTTTAATTGAAAGTCAATGATCAAATGTCTGTTTAACAACACCAAAATTTATCAGCAATGTCACAATGTAGTCAAATACTTAACTTGACTATACAAAAGTAGTGGCTGATGTATCTTATTTGCACCTTAAGTATTTACTTGTGGTTTCAGGTAGCACCAACTCGGCAACTAGTTGAAGTTATTATCCAGGTATAATTTAGATATATATTTAGTAAATTAAGTTGATGTTTGTGTGCCAAGGTAAGTTTCAATCACCTGAGACCTGTATATGAAGAGTGTATGTGTGTCAAGGTAAGTTTCACTCACCTGACACTTGTGTATGAAGAGTGTATGTGTGTCAAGGTAAGTTTTACTCACCTGAGACCTGTGTATGAAGAGTGTATGTGTGTCAAGGTAAGTTTCACTCACCTGACACCTGCGTATGAAGAATGTATGTGTATCAAGGTAAGTTTCACTCACCTGAAACCTGTGTATGAAGAGTGTATGTGTGTCAAGGTAAGTTTCACTCACCTGACAACTGTGTGTATGTGTCAAGGTAAGTTTCACTCACCTGACACCTGTGTATGTGTGTCACAGTAAGTTTTACTCACCTGACACCTGTTTATGAAGAGTGTATGTATGTCAAGGTAAGTTTCACTCACCTGACACTTGTGTATGAAGAGTGTATATGTGTCAAGGTAAGTTTTACTCACCTGACACCTGTGTATGAAGAGTGTATGTGTGTCAAGGTAAGTTTCACTCACCTGAGACCTGTGTATGAAGAGTGTATGTGTATCAAGGTAAGTTTCACTCACCTGACACCTGTGTATGAAGAGTGTATGTGTGTCAAGGTAAGTTTTACTCACCTGAGACCTGTGTATGTAGAGTGTATGTGTGTCAAGGTAAGTTTCACTCACCTGACACCTGGGTATGAAGAATGTATGTGTATCAACGTAAGTTTCACTCACCTGAAACCTGTGTATGAAGAGTGTATGTGTGTCAAGGTAAGTTTCACTCACCTGACAACTGTGTGTATGTGTCAAGGTAAGTTTCACTCACCTGACACCTGTGTATGTGTGTCACAGTAAGTTTTACTCACCTGACACCTGTTTATGAAGAGTGTATGTATGTCAAGGTAAGTTTCACTCACCTGACACTTGTGTATGAAGAGTGTATATGTGTCAAGGTAAGTTTTACTCACATGACACCTGTGTATGAAGAGTGTATGTGTGTCAAGGTAAGTTTCACTCACCTGAGACCTGTGTATGATGAGTGTATGTGTGTCAAGGTAAGTTTCACTCACCTGACACCTGTGTATGAAGAGTGTATGTGTGTCAAGGTAAGTTTAACTCACCTGACACCTGTGCATGATGAGTGTATGTGTGTCAAGGTAAGTTTTACTCACCTGACACCTGTGTATGAAGAGTGTATGTGTGTCAAGGTATGTTTTACTCACCTGACACCTGTGTATAAAGAATGTATGTGTGTCAAGGTAAGTTTCAGTCACTTGATACCTGTGTATGAAGAGTGTATGTGTGTCAACGTTAACGGTGTTAGTGTGTCAAGGTAAGTTAAACTCATCTTGTACCTTTATATGAAAAGTGTATGTGTGACATAGAGCACAGTCATGCTGCTGACTTCTTCGCCATGCAAGCACTGAAGGTTCGATCTGAGATCAAGGCGTCTGCAGAGTGTAACTGTGGCAAGCCCGGCCAGATAGTCACAGATAAACTATCAACTCAGCCTAAAGAGGTTATCGTTGCTGCCGGTCCCATCAGGCTTCTGAAGCAAACTGTGCGACGTGCTACAAAGGGTACAACACCCAAAACCCCATCCACAATCCGTGACATTCCTGTTCCCCTCCCTGGTGAATTTTCAACCAATGTCATATATGACAACGAGTCACCAGAGAGCCGTATCCTCTTTTTTGCCACTGATGACGGTCTCCGCCTTCTAGAGAGCGCATATAGCTGGTTCATGGACGGTACCCATTCAACATCCCCCTCTCAGTTCCAGCAACTGTTCGTGATTCGTGTGCCCCTCAGTGACTCTTGTGCCTCAGCTGTCTACGCACTCTTGCCCTCTAAGCATCAGACTATATATGAAGAGATGCTGACTGCCCTACTAGATGTGTGTCTGCAGCAAGGTATTAGACCCAACCCAGATCGCATCCTGGCTGACTACGAGGTAGCGATACACAATGTCGTTAGAACTGTCTTCACCTACAACATTCATATACAGGGATGCTTCTTTCATCTAACCCAGGCTACCTGGAGAAAAATTCAGTCAGAGGGTTTGCAGTCTGACTACAACAATGATGATGAGGTTAGGACATTCTGCGCAAAGCTTGATGGTCTAGCTTTCCTGCCACCCAACGACGTGAAAGACGGCATGGCGGTACTTCGCGAACAAGCCCCTGATCAACTGCAGTGCCTGGTGGAGTATTTCGACTCAAACTACGTAAACGGCACATTTCGTGCAGTTATGTCAGCAAGCGGGCACATGAGGTTCCTGCGCTTAGCACCTAGATTCCCCCCCAGTACTTTGGAATGTACACAGTGCCACCATTGAAGGCCAGGACAGGACAAATAATCAGTGCGAGTCGTGGAATAATTCATTTAAACATCTGGTGGGACATAACAATCCTTCTCTTTGGTCTGTAGTGAAAAGCATTGGAAAAGATGCAACAATGGTGGCAGCTGAAATTCTTCGGTGTGACCTTAGTGAACCGACGATGAAACGTGTTAAGAAGGCCACAAAGGCACATCAGCAAAGGCTAAAATTACTATGTGTTCAGTATGTAAGTGGTGCCAAGTCCCTTGAGAAATTTCTGTCTGGCATTGGACATGTGCTAAGAATAAAATGAATTCGGTATATTAAATGCCATGTGATTTTATGGACTTGTGCTGATGTGAAAATGTGCTAAAAAAGAATAAAAACAGTGTTTGCAGTGCAGTATATGATTTATTTGATATAAAAAAAAATTAATTTTTTTATATATTATCTATAATTTGGAGTTCTGCACTATTAAATTGAATAATGCATATTTATGAATTAAAATGATTAAAGTTGCTCATTGTTTCATTTGTCTTTCATTTCGCTTATATTCCCTTTCCTACATACATAAGTTTTCAGCAGACAACTAAGAAAACATCTTGACACGTCCGGCTTTATAATTGAACTAGTTCCCCTACTCAACACCTTTGAATAACCTTTCATTACTGCCATGGGGATTTTGAGTACCTATCGTGGGGATTTTGAATACCCTGACATTTTAGCCATGGGGATTTTGAGTACTATGCCATTTTTGAACCATGGGGATTTTGAGGTACACTCGTGGCATGGTAAGTTAAACTCAACTGATACCTATTGATTTTGATTAAACGAGAGAACTGAGTGTACTCCAAATATTTTGATCATTGATATTAATGTATTTCTCTTTCAAGACTGATGGTTCTGGTTTACACGGCCAGATAGCTCCAGATGTGTTTGATCAGGTATAACAACAAAAGAAAGATAATGCATATACTAGTATTACTTAGATATTCAAATTGTAATTAATTGTTATTGAAGTATATTTTACTAAAAAATACTTTTATATTAGGTATTGGAAATTAAATATTTTCTGCACATCAAAATTTATATTTATTTGTGAAATTCTATACTAACTTTGGTGATATATTTTTTCACAAATACAAGCATGTGTCTGTGTGAACATAGTATTTTGTAGTTAATTGTAATGGTATGAACAGTTTCAGCATGCAATGTGTAGACACATGTAGTAGAGCTCTTGTACCTCTTGATGTATTTAATCAGGATGAATATATTCGTAATTTTGGTTTAATTAGGCGGCATGTGTATGGAGATGGCAATTGTCTTTTTAGAGCTGTTAGTTTCGGATTATTTGAACATGAAAGTAGTTATTCCGAGTTACTGCAAATTGCAGTGTCTTATATTAGGGAACATGAAGATGATTTCAATGATTTCTTTATCCAAGGATCAATGAGTGAAGATTTAAACAGGTTATCTTTAGATGGTGTATATGCTGGATTTGATTTTATAGTCGCTTTAAGTAGGCATTTCAGGCGTAATATTTTTGTTACACAAGGTGGTAATGATAATAATGTTGTTAATACTATCACTGTTGATGAACAAAACAGTTACATATCAGCAGCTCCTATTCATATTTTGTATACAACCAGAGTAGGAGGAGGTCATTATGATATTGCAATTGATGATGTCACTGGATCCACATTTCCTTACCAGAATGTAGCAAATGAATTACTTAATTGTGGTAATACTTCTGTTGTAGATGATTTAAAAAGTACTTCTTTCAACGAGAGTGTAATAACTTAAGATCCATCAGTAGCATTTGATAACATTGGTAGTAGCAGTAGCTTTACTGATCACGTTTACATAAACCCACCAGTAGGTAAAGATATTTGTGTTGTTGGAACTGTTTGTAATTATTGCAATATGTATTTCTCTTCAAAGAAAAGTTTGAAAAGACATAGTCGTAAATGCCGTTCTAGTCTGTTAGACAAAAAGGAAAAAAAACGTTTACTTCAATTCATTGCAGTGTACCATCTTGTTCTGAAAAGTATAGGACAGTAGATAAAATGACTGAACACCTTAAGACTATTCGTGGAACTGAAATGGCAATACAAACATTTAATTTTAAAACTGAACAGGAATTTATGTGTTGGAAATCCAATTATAGGAATGTACAAATAATGTATTTTTTAAGTGCTTAGCTACGAAAAAGGTCTTTGGTAAAGTATACAAGAACTTTATATGTAATCGTAGTAGTTCAAAACTTAGTGAAAATAGTAATAACGTTAAGATGGCTGTTTCAAGTAATAAACGTGCATGTAATAGAAAAGGCTCAGCGAAAATAGGTAAGATCTGCCCATCAAGAATGAATGTAATAGTGCAAAGTTCTGTTTTTTTTTCTGTGAAGTACATACAGACACATTTTCATGCAACTGGTTTAAATCAAACTCATTTCCTTCTTATCCCAGAATCTGTAAGGAATCAGACTAGGTCACGTTTATCCATAAGTGTCCCTGTACAAACTATTATAAGTAGCATTAGAGAAGATGCATCAGACCTTACTTATAGAAAAAAATGCTTCTTTTAAACCTCATCATTTCATTTCTCCCAAAGATGTCAGAAATATCAAACAAAGATGTATACAGATTTCTAATGACCGTGATTCTGATGATGCAACATCAGTGCATTTAAGAGTTCAAAGTCTGCAGTCACTCCCCAATAATCCTTTACTGTTATATAAGCAGCATATATCTTCTCGTTCCAATGTATAAGAGTGTATCTGTGCCGGGGTAAGATTCTCTCTCCTACCAATGTATGAGGAGTGAATGTGTGTCAAGATAAGATTCTCTCTCCTCGTACCTATGTATGAGAAGTGCATGTGTGTCAAGGTAAGTTTCTCTCTCCTCGTACCTATGTATGAGGAGTGTATGTGTGTCAAGGTAAGTTTCTCTCTCCTCGTACCTATGTATGAGGAGTGAATGTGTGTCAAGATAAGATTCTCTCTCCTCGTACCTATGTATGAGAAGTGTATGTGTGTCAAGGTAAGTTTCTCTCTCCTCGTACCTATGTATGAGGAGTGTATGTGTGTCAAGATAAGATTCTCTCTCCTCGTATCTATGTATGAGAAGTGAATGTGTGTCAAGGTAAGTTTCTCTCTCCTCGTACCTCTGTATGAGGAGTGAATGTGTGTCAAGATAAGATTCTCTCTCCTCGTACCTTATAGTACAATAAAGTACATCTGTCTTTAAGATGGAAGATGTTGGTTCAATCCCAACTAAGGATATCTGTTGGAGGCTTCATACTACATATTGTAAATCAGTTTTGAATTTATGAAATGAGGATAGTGAAAAATGCTTATATATGTAAGTAAGTTTGTGTTTATTTCAGGAATGGTAGCATAATTTTGAGTTTGATCCAGTGATGAAAAACAGGCTAGATTAATTTCTGAAGTCTGAAGTAGACTAGAGAATGTTTTTCATCTTTCGATGAAAACTCAAAATTGTACTTTCCATTCTTGTATAATTTACAATATATTTTCAAATCATTTAAGACGAAAGAATAATTATGATGATATTTTTTTATATTAAAAAAAAACAGAAGTATATAGCTACCAATTTTATGTCATTGTTTAAATAATGACTTTGTTCACAATCCTGTTGAATAAGCACAGTTGTGCACATCTTTATGGCTATCTAGGCTACAGTAAGCATCCCATGAAATGTAATGTCCTACAAGCTAAAAGCAAAGTAACATCATGGTGCCAATGAAATGCAAACTGGTACTTTTAGCACTACCCAAATTCAATTGATTTCCATAGAGAAATGAAATGCCTTTAAAGCATGTAGCTTCAGCACTCAACCCAAATTACTTTCGCTCAATGGTCATGAAATTCTTCCTTAATTTATTCACCCATCATTAATAATCAATTAATCTTCCTCATCAGATGTCCACTCTCTTCGCTAAATGACCATTAAATATGTTATTAATTCTATTTTTAGCCTGCTGTATGCGAACCTTTGACAGTGTCATGTATCAAAAGTTCAAACTAATTAGCATCTCCAAATCTTAAATAACTTAATGCTTGTACATATAGTATGCCATACACACCAGTATTATTTTGGGTTTAAGTTTTACATTATAGAAAAAATAGAATACAATAATTAATAATTGAAGTGACTGACAATAACACACTATATATATAGTTGACATACAGACTGAATGATTGTATGCAAGTATTTAAATATTCTTTATTTTTATTTCAATTTGCCTTACTGAATGGAAACTAAATAGGGTTTAAAAAGTTTATAAGTTAAAATTTGCTTAATGTTTGTCTTATTTGTATAAATAAGCCATATTTCATACCAAATATTTTAACCAAAGTCCACATCATTGCACAATTGAAAGCCTTTATATGAAAAAGTAATGGAAGTCTATCAATTTGTCCAAGGTCAGACTTGAACTGACATTTCACTCCTTGGAGGAGTTTATACGTACTTTCTTGTACTACAAAGACTTTCTTCCTGATAGACTTCCTGTGTAAAGTTAAGAAAGTATTACCTCTTTTCTGTATTAACAATTTCTACAATAAAAACCATATATGGCATAAAAACAACAATTAATATTGATACACAGAAGTTACAGAACAACATTTAATGTTTTAAACCACTCTTTAATAAGTATAAATACAAACAATCACTGTCATTTTTTTCTCGAAGAGTAAACGTTTGTTGAGACTGCAGTATACTGTTATAGATCTGTTTGTGGGCGGGGTGCATTTTAATGCGGTGTATTATTTTGATGTTTTTGCTTTTAAACTCTTATAATGGTAGTTTCATATACATTTGTTTATGTGTGTGGGGTTTGGTGTGTGTTTGTGTGTTTGTGTGTGTGTGTGTGTGTGTGGGGGGGGGGGGGGGGGGGGGTAACAATTTTTGTAATGAAGGTATTTAAGTTATAGATTTACATTGTTATACTTTAATATAAAAACCTAAAAATAACAAACTCCCACTGGTAAAACCAAATTTTAAGTCACATTATTATTATATTTACAGAACTCTGAGCGAAAAAAACCTACCAATCAATGTCTAAATGTTATTTCGCCTTCACAATGTAGAAAAATATAATATATATTCGTCAAGAGAATATTACTTCTCCTTCACAATGCAGAAAAATCTTTGAGGCTCCTTAGTGGTCCTTAGTTCCCCCTTTGAACTCATTAGTGGCTCCTTAGTGCCAATTTGAACTCCTTAGAGGCTACTTAGTGGTCCTTAGAGGCACTTCGAAGTCATTAGTAGCTCCTTAGTGTCCCTTTGAACTCATTAGTGGCTCCTTAGTGTCCCTTTGAACTCCTTAGAGGCTCCTTAGTGGACATTAGTGCCTCTTTGAACTCATTAGTGACTCCTTAGTGCCCCTTTGAACTTCTTAGTGGTCCTAAGTGGCACTTTGAACTCATTAGTGGTTCCTAAATGCTCCTTTGAACTCATAAGAGGCTTCGTTGTGGTCCTTAGAGGCACTTTGAACTCATAAGTTGCTTCTAAGTGTCCCTTTGAAACTTTAGAGGCTCCTTAGTGATCCTTAGTGCCCCTTAGAACTCATTAGTGGCTCCTTAGTGCCCCTTTGAACTCCTAAGAGGCACCTTAGTGGTCCTTAGTGGCACTTTGAACTCCTTAGATGCTTCTGAGTGGTCCTTAATGCCCTTGTGAACTCCTAAGAGGCTCCTTAGTGGCACTTTGAACTCCTCAGTGGCACTTTGAACTCCTAAGTAGCTCCTTAATGCCCCTTTGAACTCTTTAGAGGCTCCTTAGTGTCCTATTTTAACTCCTTAGTGTCCCCTTTGAACCCCTTAGTAGTCCTAAGTGCTCCCATTTTAACCCCTTAGTGGTCTTTAGTGGCACTTTGAACTCATTAGTGGCTCTTTAATGTCCCTTTTAACTCATTAGAGGCTCCTTAGTGCCCCTTTAAACTCATTAGTGGCTCCTTAGTGCCAATTTGAACTCCTTAGAGGCTACTTAATGGTCCTTAGTGGCACTTTGAACTCATTAATGGCTCCTTAGTGCCCCTTTAAACTCCTTAGAGGCTCCTTAGTGTCCCCTTTGAACCCCTCAGGAGTCGTTAGTGCCCCGTTTGTTTTAACCCCTTTGTGGTCCTTTGTGGCACTTTGAACTCATTAGTGGCTCCTAAGTGTCCCTTTGAACTCCTTAGAGGCTCCTTAGTGGTCCTTAGTGCCTCTTTGAACTCATTAGTGACTCCTTAGTGCCCCTTTGAACACCTTAGTGGTCCTTAATGGCACTTTGAACTCATTAGTGGCTCCTTAGTGCTCCTTTGGACTCATAAGAGGCTCCTTTGTGGTCCTTAGTGGCACTTTGAACTCATTAGTGGCTCCTAAGTGTCCCTTTGAACACCTTAGAGGCTCCTTAGTGCCCCTTTGAACTACTAAGAGGCTCCTTGGTTATCCTTAGTGACACTTCCAGCTCCTAAGAGGCTCCTTAGTGGCACTTTGAACTCCTAAGTGGCTCATCAATGCCCCTTTGAACTCCTTAGATGCTCCTTAGTTCCCCCTTTAAACTCCTTAGTGGTCCTTAGTGTCCTCCTTGAACCCCTTAGTAGTCCTAAGTGCCCCATTTTAACCCCTTAGTGGTCCTTAGTGGCACTTTGAACTCATTAGTGGCTCCTTAGTGGCACTTAGAACTCATTAGTGGCTCCTTAGTGTCCATTTGAACTCCTTAGAGGCTTCTTAGTGGTCCTTAGTGCCCCTTTGAACTCATAAGAGGCTACTTAGTGGTCCTTAGTGGCACTTTGAACTCATTAGTGGCTCCTTAATGCCCCTTTAAACTCCTTAGAGGCTCCTTAGTGGCACATTGAACTCCTTAGTGGCTCCTTAGTGCCCCTTTGAACTCCTTAGAGGTTCCTTAGTGCCCCCCCCCTTTGAACTCCTTAGTGGTCCTTAGTGTCCCCTTTGAACCCCTTAGTAGAGCTTAGTGTCCCATTTTAACCCCTTTGAGACTTCTTAGTGGTACTAAGGGGTCCTTAGTGGCCCCTTTGAATCCTTAAGTAGTCCTTAGTACCCTCATTTAACCTCTTAGTGACCCCTTTGCAGTACCTAGTGCCTTTTTGTTGTCCCTAATAGGAACCGTCCAATTAGCCCAGTCTATAGAGCACGAGACTTCTAGTCTTGGAGTTGCGGGTTTGACTCCTGGGGCTGGCCAACTAAAAATACTAACTATCGTTCATATGGGACTTTAAACCAAGGGCCCATGTGATGGTACTATACACCAAACATGCTAATAATAGAACCAGAAGAAACTTATGATGGATTTTTATCTGTATCCAGGTGATTAATGCCGAGTCATCATTTCAATCACTTAAATTGTGTCCATTGTAGCTAACTGACAATCTTAATCTTAATATGAAACCCCTTAGTAGTCCTTAGTGCTCCCTTTGAACCTCTTAGTGGTCCTTAGTGCCCCCTTTGAACTCCTGAGTGGTCCTTAGTGGCTCCTTAGTAGTCCTTAGTGGTACTTAGTGGTCCTTAGTGGCATTTAATAGGACCCTTCATAGTCGCAGTAGAGATATTGCGAATATGAAAATAATATTGATCATGCGCAATGACAGGGAACAGCCCAAACTCCGCGGACTGTAAATGGTTTATAAAGATAAATAAAGAAGAATAAAACGATATTTTATGATATTTCTTTGATATTAAAATCATATTAATTGAAAAATGACATGGTGTAATTTGACCTATATTTTTTATTCCATGCTAAAATGTCAATAATTAATTGCAGTATTAAGAAACAAATTGGGTCCTTTTAACTATTAATTATTTTGTTAATTGCTAATTATAGATACTAGATAATTGCAATTAAAAGTGAAGTATGTCCCATGTAATTGATTGATTACAATCAATTAACGTTTAACTATTAAGCTAATTGCCGATTATCCTTTAATTGTAAATAAAATATTACAGTGTGATTGGTCTATATCCTTTAATTAGTTTAACTAATAACTATTATGTTAATTGCCGATTATCCTTTAATTGCAATATATTACAGTGTGATTGATCTATTTAATCCTTTAATTGCAATTACAATTTACAATATTTTTTATGTATTTCCAGGCTGGCACAGGAGGCTTAACGCCAGGAATCGAGTGGCACCGTTATTTTACGTGACGGTGCAACTACTAAACCGTGAGGCAGCATACGTGGAAACCGAAGTGAAGTTGGTATCGGCCAACAAAATCACCAAGAAACAAAAGAAGAGGACTCGGCAAATGGAAGGGAGAATTTTCGGCGTGTGGGTGGAGTATAGTCGCGGTGGTATGTCAGCTGACAAGCTTCTGAGGAAATTGTCTAGCGTTTATAGCAATTGATTGGAGTGTTAATGAATGTAAATAAATAGTGTTATTGAATGTTTGAATGTGTAGACTTTTTCGTAAATACTTTTCTTTGAAATGTTCTCTGTTAACATCCTTTTTTATTAAATTTCTTTTTTGTGATAAAACTCTTTAATATTTTGCTCTATTAATATACGTTAATGTGCTTACAACTCTTTCGTAAATACTTTTCTTTGAAATGTGGTCTGTTAATATAGTTTTTTTTATGTTGTGGTTAAACTCTTAAATATTTTGCTCGAAACGACCGAAAAATACTTTAAATAGCCATTCAAACGCAGCCGGAATTAGTCAAAAACGGCGAAAAATCGTCAAAAAAACGTCATCAAAATGTAAACTTCAAGACCAGATTTAAGGCATTATTTTATTTTTTTCATATATTTTCTTGATATATATGTCAAGGACATTACATAATTAATGGGATTAGGGCAGTTTAACATCATAATCACTAGTATACGCGCCACATTTGCCTTTTCCCCATGGCCGGAAAAGTGACCGGATCGGCCGGAATTTGACCGGGTTTTAGTAGTACCCGAAAAAAAAACCGGTTACGAAATGACTTGGTTACGAAATGACCGGATCCCGCGACAAATAGTCCTGGAACTATTGAAGATAATGGAATTCTATCAATTTAAAATCATATCAAAATTATTTTTATTTAACGTCGGCATGATATATCAAAAAGTAAACACAAGCTACATATAAAGCTTTTTTGAACCGACACTATAACATATTAATCTCGAAGCTGGTGACGTCACATATCAGGGCCTACAAAAGAACGTAATTTCTGAACAATATCTTGATATATCTCGAAAATGGCAGAAGGTGATTGTCCTCCAACTAAAAAAATCAAATTATCGTATGTTATAGATAAGAAATTAAAAAAGACATTAAGTCAAGCGATTTTCTTTCTGGAAACGTCACCAATTTCAAGCTTAGCGCTGTTGACAATTAAAAACTGTGATGCGGCATTCAATACTTCCTTTTCGAACGCTACTTGCTATGTGCATGAAAGTGTTCGTGATATGCCTCCTCCACACGCAGTGTATGGTTTTACTAGTATATTTCAACATGGAGTGGAAGTTCTAAAAGCATTCATATCGGATGAAAACTTTTTGCCAGAAGGAAAGGGATCAAGACTTGCTATTGAAAGGCTGATGACGTGTCTTCAAGCTATAGAGAGTAAGTAATCAATGAAAATGTCCAAACTTGTGAATCCCAGTCTTCTTCAAGTATCGTCGCACTGTAAATGCTTAAGGCATATTTCCCTATAATTTAACAAGTCATCTCAACCCCCCACAAAAATGTACAATCTGTCGTACTGTGCTATAGATAAACTTAAAAAAGAATTCCAACATATTGTTATTGTATGGTGTTTCAGTTATATCGCAATGGTGTCTACTTGAGAAAGTATTTTATCTATCATGTCGAGTATCACTCGGTCGACCAGACCTAGAACTATCCTCTAAATGCTAAACGCCAAGCGAGGAAGCTTCTAGTACCTTTTTCAAGTCTTTAGTATATAAACCGACTGGGGATCTAACTCACAACCTTCCGCATGTGAGGTAGATGCTTTACCCTACTGCGGAGTTATACATTGACATGGTATGAGATACAGGGAAACACAGGTCTGGTATGGATTTAACTGTTAATTGGAAAGTAATAAGACCTTAGGTAAAATGTTGTTTACATTTTTTGTTGAATGTTATCATTTAATTTGTATAGTGTGTAGAGTCAACAACTATTATTATAATAGTGTGAATAAATCAGAATATGCCCACAGTTATTTCCAAATATTTTCTGTGTAATAAGCCTGTTTTTTTTAAAATAAAATCTGGTATCAGGACACCCTCCAGTGTCCGAATGGTCCGGCATTAGGTCCCCCGATGGTTCCCAGCACCTTTCAGTTATTGTCGTGTTTAAATCACAGATGTATAGACAAAAGTGCCGGGCACAAAATTTCACTTGCAACGCTGTAATAGTAAATATATGGAGAACTTGGGAGATTTTTAAACAATTATTGCCATCAATAACACTGAATACCAACATGTCGCCTGAAAATAGCCTTAAAGCACTTAATCAATATGTGTGAATATCCATTATCACCGGTTATTGAAACAATTAAGTTAACAACAATAAGTTTATTGGTATATCAGCAAATCTATGGATTAACTTTAATAGTTAATTGCTTGTTGCCATCTTAAATTAGTAATGCTTCAATTAATGTGTTTCTGCATAGTTTCAAACTAGTTTAATCAGCGTCGGCAATTACAATTATTTACATTAATTTGTATATATACTTCAATCAAAGAGGAGATAATAACCGGTCAGTAAAATTTTTATTCATATTCGTGATAAAGAGTTCTAGCCAAAATGTTATGGTGCTGATTTTTAGACACATCTGGATGTTTGCATATTTTTTTGCTATGGAAACACAAATGCTTTAACTCTTATATGTTTAAATGGAAATTATCTACCATTCCAATTATTGGAAATATATGAAATATTTACTAAATAACAAAAAAACAGCACTGACATTATTCATAACTCGATCAATCTCAAATTCTTTTTAGGAATACAAATCTATTTTTAAACATTTGGGAGAAACCGAAAGTCATGTGATTGACATTAGCATATCTATATTTTTAGAAAGAGCATTGATTGTTTATTGGCATAAGCAAGGAACTATAGAAGTATAGTTCCTTGGCATAAGGAACATCTAGAAAAGTTTCGTTCCTGTATTCAATGAAATATGGTAAATATATTTAAGACTAATTATAGTAATAGTTAAAAAGGCAGTTGTCTGTCTTGAATTGTTGTCCAAGATGGCGCCTTGAAAAATCTTTTAGTCACGTGACCATAGTTCAGCGCGTCTGTATACATGCACTTTAATTCCTTTGTGCTGATTAATAGCACTGAATATAAACTTGGAATTTATACGATATACAATTGTTTATCTATAGGTATAAATTGTTGCTGTCTGTTGTAATATTAATGTTTTCGTTGAAATAGGCGAATCTACTGTTTATAGTGAGTTTGAATGCTTATCAGGGGGTGGATCTATTTGATTGGTTGTTGTCAGGTTTGCATTAACATGATACACGGTTGTAGATTTGCATTACAGGAAAAAATTATGTTTGTTTTGAGAGCGGCTGCTAAAGCACCGCCCCCAAAAATTGTCCTTCAAAAGGGGTAAAAAAAAATTTTTTTTTCTTTTTTGTAATTTTGATTTGAAACTGTTTTTTTTCGAAAAAATCAAGAAAAACAAATAACTAATGTCGAAAAATACGTGATTTTGCTGCTATAGATTTGGACGTCAAAAAGGTCGAACATGGCCATGTTTAGGATGTCGCATATAAATGTATGTTATATTTACCACTGAAAAAAATGCATGTTCACATTGGAAATTACTTATAGTTTCATAATATACTAATTATACCACTGATTTAGAAAATAATTTAAAAAGTATATTCTCCGAAATGATAATCCTTTTTTTGTCCCCAAAAAATGGGCAATATAGATAAAGGTGCATTGTAGGGAGATTTTGTATTGTGGGGTGCACCCCATAATGACATCATCTAAAACAGGTGCAAATATACATTGCGTTTTTTTTTTAATTTTCCGACATGCATCCCAGAAGAACATGGACACGTTTGCCCATCTTTAGACAGATACGGACAAAAATCATTCGTTATTGTTTGGCGAAAACACAGTTAAGTAACCTGAGCCGTCGCCATTTTGAGAATTTTGAAGAGGATATTGGATAGCTGTTTACTGACCCAAGACATAGTCTCAAGCTCCCTTTTAGTGATCTGCTTTGTGTCCGGCATCTGCCAACAATACTGTCTTTCAACATTTTCTCCAGAACTGCTTTAACTTCATTATTGGTAGCAGTAACCATTCTTTTTTGTCCCCCTTGAAGAAGAGGCGGTATATTGTTTTGCTCATGTTGGTAAGTATACCATTTGGTAACCACTCAATAACAAGAGAACACTTGGACCTGCAGTGGTCAAACTTCTTAGGATGACTACCTTTGGTCAGTAGATTACCCCTTATTGTTTTTGGGGCCAGTAGGTCAAAGATCCAGGTCACAGTGACCTCAACACTGAAATCCGTTCCCACTTGATTCAAAGAGAACGCTTGTACCTGCAGTGGTCAAACTTCATAGGATGACTGCCTATGGTCAGTTGATGAACCCTATAGTTTTTTGGGTCAGTAGGTCAAGTGTCTAGGTCACAGTGACCTCAACACTAAAAAATTTTTGCATTTCAGTTTCATGCACTCAATAAGTATGTCCGTGCCAATTGTTTTACTTGTTGCAGCCCGTAACACTGTCCGTGACCTTTCATGTCTTAAAGTTTGATGCAGCCCATTAGTATGTCGCTGCATATTGTTTTACGGGTTGCAGCCCATAAGACTGTCCGAGACCTTTCATGTCTTAAAGTTTGATGCAGCCCATTAGTATGTCCATGCATATTGTTTTACGGGTTGCAGCCCATAACACTGTCCAAGACCTTTCATGTCTTAAAGTTTGATGCAGCCCATTAGTATGTCCATGCATATTGTTTTACAGGTTGCAGCCCGTAACACTGTCCGTGACCTTTCATGTCTTAAAGTTTGATGCAGCCCATTGGTATGTCCATGCCAGTAGTTTTATGGGTTGCAGCCCATAACACTGTCCGAGACCTTTCATGTCTTAAAGTTTGATCCAGCCCATTAGTATGTCCATGCATATTGTTTTACGGGTTGCAGCCCGTAACACTGTCCGAGACCTTTCATGTCTTAAAGTTTGATGAAGCCCATTAGTATGTCCATGCATATTGTTTTACGGGTTGCAGCCCATAACACTGTCCGTGACCTTTCATGTCTTAAAGTTTGATGCAGCCCCTTAGCATGTCCATGCATATTGTGTTACAGGTTGCAGCCCGTAACACTGTCCGTGACCTTTCATGTCTTAAAGTTTGATGCAGGTCATAAGTTTGTCCATGCATATTGTTTAACGGGTTGCAGCCCATAACACTGTCCGAGACCTTTCATGTCTTAAAGTTTGATGCAGCCCATTAGTATGTCCATGCATATTGTTTTATGGGTTGCAGCCCATAACACTGTCCGAGACCTTTCATGTCTTAAAGTTTGATGCAGGTCATAAGTATGTCCATGCATATTGTTTTACGAGTTGCAGCCCGTAACACTGTCCGTGACCTTTCATGTCTTAAAGTTTGATGCAGCCCATTAGTATGTCCATGCATATTGTTTTACGGGTTGCAGCCCGTAAAACTGTTCATGACATTTCATTTCTAAAAGTTTGATGCAGCCTATTAGTATGCCCATGCTTAATGTTTTGTGTGTTGAGCACATAACACTGTCCATGACATTTCAGTTTAATGCAGTCCATTAGTATGTCCATGCCAATTGTTTTATTGTTTGCAGAATATTAGTATACCGGTAATAGTGTTAATATTAGACACAAATGCTCATTACTAGTACAAGATCATTGTGAGGTCATACTAAGCCTTTGAAGTTCTAATACTGACATGAAGGTAGAAGATTTGTTTACAAACCATGAGGTACTGAGCTTTTTCGTGTTGTCCAAAATTTTCTCTGTTTTGATTTGAACAGCGACTGCCGAATGGTCACAATTTATTACTCATTAATGTTGCCTGCCACTTGAGAAATTTGTTTGTAATGGATAGTTAAGCAAAGAAACTTTAATTAAAACAAATATTTTAACGTGTCATAGTTTATTAATGAAATTAATTTTGCCTTTTATAATAAAGTTTGTGGGTTGAGTAACGATAAACTTTCTTGAACAAATGTTTTTATAGGCAGACTGCAGACAAATAGTTTGCATATGAAAGTTGTAAGGGAAGCATCCAATAAGTCTGTTTTGGACTTTTGTTTTATATATAGGGTGCAACCCATAAGTTAAAGTTTGTCCAAGTTTTTGCGGGGTGATCTGAGGTGCTACCCATACTTCTGTTTTGTACTGGTTTGACATTATGGGTTGAATTTTGCACCCTGTAATACTGACTGTGGGGTGCAGCCAATATTGTAGCTCTTGTAGGAACGTCCGTCCATCCTTTCGTCCGGTATTTCGTTTCCGGCCTGTAACTTTGTCATGCATAGATGGATTTTGTTGATACTTGCTACAAATGATAAACATACCATGACATCGTGTCGTGAGTAGGACCCACACCCGTACCTCATAGGTCAAGGTCACAATTTGAGTTTGTTTGACAACACTTGAGTTTGTGTGAGATTTCGTGTCCAGCCTGTAACTTTGTCATGCATAGATAGATTTTGTTGATACTTGCTACAAATGATCAACATAACATGATGATGTGTCGCGAGTAAGACCCACACCCGTACCTCACAGGTCAAGGTCATAATTTGAGGTTGTTTGACAACACTTTGAGTTTGTGTGAGTTTTCGTGTCCGGCCTGTTCCTTTGTCATGCAAAGATGAATTTTAATGATATTTGCTACAAATGATCAACATAACATCATGATGTGTTGTGAGTAAGACCCACACCCGTACCTCAAAGGTCAAGGTTTCAACTTAAGTTTGTTTGACAAGACCTTGAGTTTTTGTGAGATTTCGTATCTGATCTGTAACTTAGTCATGCATAGATGGGTTTTATAAATACTTGCTATAAATGATCAACATAACATGACGACGTGTTGCGAGTAAGACCCATACTCAAAGGTCAAGGTCACACTTTGAGTTTGTTTGACAACACTTTCAGTCTGTTTGAGATATGTGTCTGGCCTGAAACTTTGCCATGCATAGATGGATTTTGTTAATACTAGCTACAAATGATCAACATAATATGACAATGTGTTGCACATTACACACAGAATCCCACTTCAAAGGTCAAGGTCACAATTTAACTTGATGACACTTTCAGTCTGATTGAGATTTCGTTTTTGATCTGAAACTTTGTTACCAATGGATTAATTTCAAAAACTCTTGGCTCAATTCATCAGCATGACATAACAAAGTGTCACATGTAAGACCCACATGCTTACCTCAAAGGTCAAGATCACACTGAGTTTGTTTGACAACACTTTCAGTCTTTGTGAGATTTCTTGTCTGATCTGTAACTTTATCATCTATGGATATATTTTAAAAACACTTGGCTCAGTTGATCAACATGAAATAATTAAGTGTCGCATGAAAGACCCAGAACCTTTCCTCAAAGGTCAAGGTCACACTTACAATTTGTTTGATATTGCATGTCTGGTCTGTGACTTTGTCTTTAACATGGCTCAATTTATTAAGATGACATGAAGACGTGTCAAAAGTAAAACCTAGACACGGTCACACTTTGAGTATGTATGACAACACTTTGAATCTGTTTGAGATTTCAAGTCTGTCCTTTAACTTTATCATACATGGATGGAATTTAAAAACACTTGGCTCAATTTATCAACTGATCAACAACTGATCTGTAACTTACAGTTACAGATTTTTAAATAGCTTGACACAAGTAATCAGCATGTCATGATAATGTTTCACCTGCATTGAACTGTTGAAATACCCAGACCATTACATCAGATGTCAAGGTCAAGGTTACACGAAGGTGAAGCTCATGCTTTAATGTAAAAAAAACACGAAATTGCATGTCTAGTCTGAAACATTAGTCCATTACTCTTGGTATTCATGGATACATCACTACCTATTATATCATAATATTGTTATTTTTCACAGACCATTGGGGGGGCATGTGACACAAGTTTAACTGTGACATTTCTATTTTTTGGAAGGCGAGCAAAGCTCTGACTTCCTTAGCTGTCGTGCAGCCCTAGCAATCTGTTATAAAGGTAATGTATCGCAGGAATTGCCATATTCATCCGACCGATAAAGTAGTTCACAAGTTTCAAAGCGCATTTGCCGTAGAAGAGGACGTATTATACATCAAAAGTTTCAAAGTTTTTTGTGATCACCTGGTCTCCGTCGTCTGGCGTCCATCGTTAACTTTTAGCTTCTAACAACTTCTCTTCTGAAACCACTAGGCCAATTTTGATATAACTTAACAGAAATATTCCTTGGGTATCCCTGTACCAAGTTTGTTCAAGTGATCTTGATTCATCAAAAAACATGGCCACCAGGGGGCGGGGCAAGTTTAATTAGTAAAAACTTAAAAAATCTTCTTATCAGAAACTACTGGTTGGATTTTAAAAAAAATTCACAGAAATGTTCCTTGGGTAACCCTCTAACAAGTTTGTTCAAGCCATCTTGATTTGTGGGGTGGGGTTAGTTTACTATATAAGCTATAGTAAAAACTTAAAAAATCTTCTTGTCGGAAACCACCGGATCGATTTTAAAACAATTTCGCAGAAATGTTCCTTGGGTGACCCGTTACCAAGTTTGTTCAAGCCGTTAAGATTTGTTAAAAAACATGACCGCCACAGTGAGGTGCTAGTTTAGCAGCCAGGGGGTGGGGTTAGTTTTATGTCAAATTACTCCCCCTGTTTTATAGCATAAATGTCTGTATATAGCAATTATTATAAGAAGAGGTAATGAACTCTTTAAATAAACTTTTTTTTTTACTATTATTATACACGATTATACCAGATTTAAGTTTTAAAAGATAATTCATCATAAAAATATGAATGATACAATTATAATCAGTGATTGAAATATTATTCAAATATCATGAACCATTTTATAATAGGTGTTTTTCTGAATATAAAAGTCAAGAGTTTTTATGGTTCAGACAGGGATGGTTTACTGTTTCATAATAAAGCAATACCATATTTTTAGCTAGTTTCATAACAGCAAGAAGTCTGCTTGAGATTTTCAGTGTCAAAGTGTACTTGAAATCTTGGAGGAGGAGCTTAATTGTTTTTGGGGGAGAGTGCACTGCGACAAAGATTCTTTCGAGCAATATACTTTGGGAACGCTTTTGTTTGAAACTCATAGGAATATTTATTGTGCTGGAACTGCGGATTGTTTCATGCACAATATTTTAGTCTATTGCTTTAGTTTGAAACCGTTCACAAAAATAACAGACCTGTTAGTTTTGTGCTGGAACTGGATTTTTATCTTAGTTCGAAACCTTAGCATCTATAGTAAAAACTTCAACAGCCTTCTTGTCAGAATCAACTGACCTGATTTTGATGTAATTTCACTGACATTTACCATGGGTGAACCTCTACCAAGTTTGAACTCTTCTTTGAAATTCTTACTTGAGGAGTTGGACAAGTTAAGAGTTCAGATGACTCATTTGATCAATACTCTATCAAAAAGTCAAACGTCAGAATACGAAGGTTTGTTTGTCAAGCTTTCATATAGGTTGTTCATGTTGATAACTTTTATGTGGAGATGTGGAAAGGATTCCTGGACCACCACGTTACCAGTTTACAAAATTCCCTGTAAATGGCAATTTTCACCAGGGTCATCGAATATTGAGACAATTTTCACAGGGAAGACAGTGTGTACCATGTTGTTCAGCATTTTTTGCAAATGCAATATTAAAACCGTTTGATAGGTACTGTTGAAAAAGTATTGATATGGACTCTGTATTGTATGCAGGAGATTACTTATACAGATACACAAAAGAAATATCAAACACACCACATTCTTTTCTAAATCCCAATGAATTGCCTTCTTACTTAATATATCAGAAATCTAACTAAGTTTTCCAATTTCCCGAACCTACATTTTCAAATGACACAAGCAGCGAGCCTTCCCTCAGGCCTTTGAGTCCTTTGATTTGATTTTTTTTTCTTATTGTATCCAGCTGTGATAAACTGTGCATGCTGGTACAAGGTTATTTTATCTATAGATCCATTTTCATGAACTGGTACTGATATTATATTATTGCGGTCTGAGGTGAAAGTTAGTGCATAGACCTATATGTCATGTTGAATTAAGTAATATTAAGGCAACATGAGCCATCCATTCACTTTGTTGTTTTCAAAAAAATATGACTGTTGATAATGAAAATGAATAGTGTTGGTTAATTATTTTGATAATTTAATTTTAATGGATAAGCAATAATTATAATTTTACCAACTCTGATACCGCGGCATGGTCTAGTGGTAGAGCGTCCGCCTTGCATGCGGAAAACATGTTCAATCTCCGACCGGGTCATACCAAAGACTTTAAAAATGGTACTAGAAGCTTTCTTGCTTGACGCTCAGCATTTAGAGGAGAGTTCTAGGTCTGGTCGGCCTGGTGTCAGTAAAAGTGACTGGGTGGGGTATCATACCATGTGTCTGCGGCATGATACTCCAGTGTGATAGCGCTTAGAATACTGTCTCAAGTAGACACTGAAAAATTGTTGAAAGCGGCGCTAAACACCATACAACAACAACAACCACCTCTGAGTTTTAATTGTCTTCCATTTGGTACTTATTTCCTGAAAAAGCTGTTTTATAAGAACAGCATCGAAATAGTCGAGCGTCCTTACCTTGCAACAGCTATTGTTTTTTTTAAAATTTATTTTTTCATTTTCATGAAAATTTAATATTCTGTAAAAAACAATGTTTCATTTTCATGAAAGGGTATCCAGCTGCGATAAACTGTGCAAGCTGATACAAGATTATTTCAACTATAGATCCATTTCCATGAACTGGTACCGAAATATGGCCTCTGTTGTGAAGTTAGTGTCTATATTGTATATATACGAGGGGGGTTTTAAAAAGTTTGGGAAAATATTGATAACTTTTTAATTATTTCAGTTTTAATCATAAAATTCCATATTGATATAAATACATATAGCGACAACGTTTATTATAAATTTCATAAATTTATCTTAAAAACTGAAAATGTTACCATAATTTTAGTAATGTTTATCAAGCGTGACCGGATCAACGTCACAATACGCTTAATTACAGTGTAATTAACGCCATGTCATTCTCAAATTATGTTACTTCAAAGTTACATTAGAACAACCAGTTAATAATTGGTTAAACAAACAATCAGAAAACAACTTGAATAAATAATAAAGATTGTGCTGAGCAAGCTTGTAAATAGTAATTAGAGTTGGTTGTAGTTCCTATATAAGTATGGCATACTTCAACAACATACTTCACACATCATTAAAAATGACAAAATCTGCTTCTTCATCGAGCTTCTTTGAGGATGGGGATGCCAGTGTTTTCCAAACTGATGACATTTGTTTGGTTTTAGGATCAAACGTTGATACCCATTTCTAATCAACTGTCACTATTTTATTTAAATATATACCACATTAACCATATTTCTTTAGAAATCGTGTACTGCAACGCAGCACATATTCAAATATATCCATTATACTAGAAAATGCACTTCCCGTTGAAATTTAATTGCTAAATCTCTTAAAACTTATGTGTCTATCACAATCTAGAATCGTTTAAGCCCTAGAAATTATTCTAACGTTTTTTGACGTTGCGGGACGTCCCCTTTTTCCATGTCCGTTGGTTTATTAGTTGTACCATTTATAAATTGCATATTCCTGCAAAGTTTTTTTCACAATTAAATATGCTTTCATAATGTTAGTCCCAGTTTCTGATTTAGTTTTCTTTTGCAAAACACAAAATCTTTTTTTTACTGCAGCTGATCTTGTAAAGTGAAAACAGCTTAATAATATACAGTGCGTACCTTGAAGACGTATTGATGTCACAAATGACGTCATAATATTCAACTGACGTCACAATATAAAAGTGCTGTAACTGTAATTGGATGGGATGCAATTTTTACGAAAATCAGGCGCATAAAAAAGTAATGAACATGTAAAGTAGTAGCAATTTTCCAAAATACCTACCAAATAACGAAAAGTGATCCGGTGACAGTCGATGTACGTTACTGTAGTAACAATAAAAATGTTACTACTACAACTACAGTGCTTATTTCTAGTGAATTAATAAAGAATATATTTACCTTTGTTTGGATTAAATTTCAATTCTTACAATTGATAGATAAAGATTTTAAAAGTATTTTCCGCAAACTTTTTGAACACCCCTTGTATGTATAACACTGAACAACATGGAATGTAGAAGAATAAACTGTTATGTTGGTAGAAAACTAGATCCAATAACAAGAAATGGTATATTACCATATGGGTGCTTTTCAAAATAATGAGGCAAAATTGGGACATAGGTGTTGAAAATTCAAACCAAGTCTTCATGATTGTCACCTATTTTACATGAAAATCAATACTTCAAATTGCACAGAAGTAACTTTGGGGAAGTATCAGGATATACAAATCAGAAAATATTTCCACCTTTAATCCAAATATTGCGAACATTTCCAACAATATGGGTGATACATAAAAGTGTCTTATGACAGGAACATAGACTGAATCATATGCAATTTTCTAAATTTCATAATCAGTAATTGATATATGTGTGTAGTCATGTGTATAATTAATCAGTTGTTCAAAGAAAATATAAAAAAAGTCACTTTTTGTCCAAATTTGACATAAAAAATAAAACGTTACCTCACATAGTTTTTGCAGTATAAAAAACAAAAATAAAATTAGGATAAAATCTTCATTTGCCTCACAATATGCATGTTTATAGACCACCTACCAAATTTCAAGAATATATTGTAACTTGAATTACCAAAATTTTCATTTCAAAATTGATTTTTTTTTCAGAGATTGGATGTACAGGGGACACATATTGATAGACAATATTATATGCATTTATATTTACTTTTTAGGTCATAAAATAATTATTTGTGATCTACTTAAGACATTTCTGGGTATAGAATGTTCCTCAACTTAACTACAGTATCACACTTTTTCAGAACAATTACCTGAAAATTCAACAGTATGTAATCATGCAAAGGGAAAATAGTGGCTAAGAGAACATCTTACAGCAAACATGTACTACTTCATATAAAGTATGAAAATAAGAAAATATCACGAATGGTTATATAAAGTAATAGAATTCATACATACCTTGTAATGTTATGGAAAAGGCGCACAGGGGACAAATTATAGCGCAAATATTATTTTTGTAATTGATAATTTTTGTCTTGCCGCGACAAAGGAGAGACCAAATTAAGGTGTTGCTTTTCCGTCGACGGCAGTGGCGGCGACAGCGGCAGTGTCAAACATTTATATTTAGTTCCAACGTTAAGTTTTCGTGTTACAAGTGCTAGGACACTCATACTTGGATCATAGTTACAACTACCAGCCTGCATTACATTATACACTGCAGATGCTGAGTGTGACCTACATTTCATGGTCCATTGACATTGTTTGATGCTGAATTTTGCATATACATGTATATAAATAGAATGAAGGTAAATGTTCAATGTCCAAGTTCGTCTGACATGCAACTTACCACCATTACCTTTTCATAAAAAAAAAACATAGTTTGGGGTATAAAACTATCTTTTGGGGATGAAAAATATATAGTTGAATAATAAATCTAAAATAAAAACCCAAAATATGTGTCTATTTCATCAGTTTATTTTCAACTGTTTGTGTCACAAACTTGGTTACACCTTACTGAATAATAATAATAATAATAATAATAATAATAATATTAATAATAATAATAATAATAATATTTTATTTGGTAATATAGGCCTCTGGCCCAAAATACAAACAGTACAATTTTACAATAGAGTGACAAATAAACAAATAATAAATGTAGTTGTAGCATTACAATGGATATTATTAAAGTAACTTTAGAATATTAACTTCTAGTTTTCTAGTCATCTGATTTTGAAGATGACATAAGGGAATAGAATAAATTATGAGTGCTGTTTCTTAACCATATATCTTTAAAATAAGTAGCTCTCATGTTGTTATACAATGGACATTCGAAGAAAAAATGATATTCATCTTCAGTAACATATGTGTTTGTCCTTTAGCAGAAAAAGCAGTATCTTAAATGCCTTTCAGTTACTATATGTCTTCCCTTCTCTATCATTAGATCATGGCTAGAGCAATGGAAATTAGACATAGCTATTCTATATTTATATGGCAAGTCTAGAGTTAAATAGTGGTTGACGTTGAGTAAAGACTTATAGTATTTATAATGTAATGCTTTTGGTGAAGATTCAACATCATCATGCCAATTTTGTGAATAACAGTCAATTAAGCATTGCTTGAAAATATTAATAAACCCTATATCATTCCCTACGTCATGGGAGATCCGCATGTACCCAAAGCCAGAATTGAAAAGCATTTCTTTTATACACCCTGCCTAAGTTTTTCTACCAGATTCATGTAGATGTTTTAGCATAACATAACAATGTTTTGGATACCTGTGGTCTCTCATGCGTGTTAATTTTAACCAATATTTAATACAGTTTGTCATATAAATAGTACAAAGTGGTACTCTTCCACATTCACCGAGAGCAAAATAACAGGCAGTATTTTGAGACAAATAACAATACTGTTTGCAAAATTTAACTTGTACAGATTCTATTTTATCAACATAATTATAACCCCAAATTTCTGATGCATAGCATAAAATAGGCTTAACCATTGAGTCAAAAATTTTAAACATATCAATAGGATCAATATGACTGAATTGTCGTTGAAAGTTAAAAATACAGGCAGATGCTTTTAGACCCTGTAGAGAAAGTGTCTCTTGGTTTTTGGACCATACTAGCTTGGGTGTGAAAAATACACCTAGATATTTATAGAAAGGAACAACTTCGATAAGTTCGTTGTTGAAATGCCATTTTTCATTTTGTTTTAAAACACCACCATTTCTGAAAACAACAACTTTTGTTTTACTTAAATTTATATTCATATTAACTGAGGTGCAATGTTCTTCAATATAGTTGATCTGGTGTTGTAGGTTTATAACAGTATCAGAAAAACTAGAAACATCATCAGCAAACATAAGTGCAACTAAATCTTCAATATCATTAGAAACAAAAATACCTCTATCACATGTTTCATGTTGAAAAGTAAAAAGATCATTGATGAAAAGAGAAAAATATTTTAGGGCTACCAATACAGCCCTGTCTTGTTCGGATATTACTTCTAAAGAAGTTTGTGAGTCTGTCATGAACTTTAACACATAATTTAAGTTTTGCATACATATATCATTCCGCGGAATTCTTGTTTTTTAATTAAATAACTTTTTCTGGTAAACATTTTAACAACTAGATGAACTGTACTTACAGTAGAGCTTGAAACAATACTATCAATGTTTAAAAGAGAACATTAGACCCTACAAAAATATTTCTAAATAATGGAATAAAATTTGCCCATTGGTGGAATAAAGTTCTTAGTCCCAATACACAGGCACTATCAATTACCATTAAACACATTTGTCAACATAAAATTCAATAGTTCAATTCATGTTCACAGAATTTTAATCTAATTCCCCAGCCAGGAAGTAATTTTGGAGCAGTTAGCTTTTTTATTAGGGATGACTCCTGAATTATATTCAAGAAATTTCTCAACTCTTGGTTTCCACATGGTTTTAAATTCACCTGGCTTGGACATGGTTCTACTCTGTTTCGTCTGCCTGTACTTTGAATTTGATTTAGTTGGTCTGCTTACTTCTCTTGTAGGTACCTATGACATCAGCAATAGTGTCATTTTCTTCATCATTCCTAATTTTAAGTAGAGACCGTCTCTTCGGTGTGGCATTCTTTACCAGATGGTTTATTGTGGATGCCTATTCCATGGATTCTCTAGGAAGGGACTGTTTTGCATGTTGTGCTCTTTAACGAACTAACGCAGCTACGACTGTCTGCATTCATGCCTTATTATCTGAACGTTTTTCCTTTTGTTCTGTCAATTCCTGAACATTTGTTGTTTGTTCATTTTGCTTCTTTTTATGTCGTCTCTGCCTCTGCTTTAGTTTTTCCTTTTTTTTATTTGTAAATCAGTCAGGATCTAGTTGTCTTCGTTCCTTAACTTTTGAGCTATACTTGGCAAATTCAGCTCTTTTTCTGATTTTCTCTCTGTCATACGTTTCCTGCAACTTTTGATCATTTCTAAGTCTCTCGGCGCTTCGTAGACTTCACTGTGTTTATGTATTCAACAGTCTTATCTTCAATTTTTTCACTGCTTGACACAGTTTCTATGTGATCTCCTTGGAAAAGGAAGCTTAACTATCAGCTTTTCCACTGGGGTACTCATTTCCTGTACACAATTATAATATGGTATATTTGCTATACATATTAAAATTTTATCGTCCCCTGTGCACCCAATTGATGCATGGCTTTTATCGAAGTATTACATGAATAATTTGAATCTGTTTTTAGCTCTACAGGCCAAAGGCCGGAAGTGCATATGCGATGGCGCGATTGTTCGATCTAAATTTCAAGATGGCCACTGTTACTAAAAATAGTCCAAAAATTAAAAAATCTTCTTCTCATGAACGGCCGAACAGATTTTCAAAATGTTTATGTAGTAATGATGACCACCTATAGTTTTGTTAGATTTGTTCAAATGCCTCAATTTATCAAGGTGACATGATGACGTGTCATAAGTAAGACGTAGACCCATACCTCAAAGGTCAAGGTCACATTTTTAGTATGTATGACAACACTTTGAATCTGTTTGAGATTTCAAGTCTGTCCTTTAACTTTATCATACATAGATGGATTTCAAAAACACTTGGCTCAATTTATCAACAGTTGATCTGTAACTTTGTCTTACATTTGTGACCGAGCTAGGGTCCAGTCCGCTGTTTGTTGCTGTGGGGAATTAGCTCATATGCGAACCAAAACCCATAACTGCTTCCACGTCACAGATTATGTTGTTTATAACATTTAAGGTAGATGATCCAATTCAAGATCACCACAAAATAATTCAATGCCAGTTTGATGTTGATAATTTCGTTTTATTATATTTTTACTTTCCGCTTTAATAACAGTTTCAAGTTACATTATATTTCTCCAAGTATGGCACAATATTCTTTATTTTAACTAAAATAAGTTTTTCACCAACAAGCCTAACATAATCACTTCCTAACCCAACACAACTCTACAACGAACTCTCTACAAGGTTCCTCTTTCACGTCTCAGTTCCAACTCTTCTTCCCAACTCTAACTCTCTATTTCAAGTTCTCATTATATCTTAAGAGTTATTAAAACCAAGCCAACCAATCTGGATGGCATTTCATGAGAATATTTATATCTGGATGTTGTTACAAAATTTATAATCAATAAATAATCAAGCTAATACCTTAAAAGAGAACAATAAGCATTTTCTGTCATACAGGAAAAATGGCTGTTGATGGGTTTCACTAAAAGTTGTGAATAACTTTTGTTCAAATACTTTTTATCAAAATAATGCTTTTGTAAGCCAAAAAATAGTGACTTTGTGAAATATGAAAATGTCCAAATACTTATTTAGAAATATTATTTATGATATTAATAATATATTCAATATCAGGGAGAGACAACTTACAAAACTATATTGTCTTAAAATACACTGTCACATATTAAATGATTTTAAAATAGCTTGACACAAGTGATCAGCATGTCATGATGATGTTTCAGCAGCAGTTAACTGTTGAAATACCCAGACCATTACATCAGATGTCACGGTCAAGGTTACACAAAGGTCAAGGTCACACTTTAATGTAAAAAAACATGAAATTGCATGTCTAGTCTGAAACATCAGTCCATTACTCTTTATATCCATGGATACATCGCTACCTATTATAACGTTATTATATTGTTAAATTTTAACGACCATTTGGGGGGCATGCGACACTTACCAGTGACATTTCTTGTTTTTTTTGAAAATGGAAATGATTTTGCCTATATCTTCACAGAAGCATTGTTTGGTGAAGGAGGTTCAGATTTGTAAAAATGACTGGGTTCTGCTGTCTTAAGGGGTCAGGCATATTACCGTCAATTCCCTGTCCTATATACACACGCCCAGCATGAAGATACACGTATATCTTAGAGATATACGCGTCTAAAGTGTCTAATTGCATAACCTCTTTATTACAAACATTGGGTTTCTGAAGCCACATTTTTGTTTTTGTTTACATTCGCCATTTTCAACGAACCTCTTTCGGTTTTCCGATCAGTCATCGGATAACATCGTGAAGTCTCGTTCCCGATCTCGTTTTCGAGGTTTTGTTAGGGAAGTTTACAGAGTTCAATTTATACATTGCGCAATACTTTATTGCGGAACGTATTAAAGTTTTGGCCAATATTCAATTATTGTTAATTTGATAACTAACTTTCAAGTAAATAAAGGTTATACGTCAATACATAAGCATTATTTTGTGCACACTGCATACAGAAAAAGTCTGGATTAACAGCGTGTTCGTGTTACTTGCCAATATAATCCCTTTAAGTGGTCCGGAGGGGCCCCCCAAAAGGGTAAAAATTGGGAATTACAAAAATCGTTTTCTTAAGAATCGGTGTGTCAGATTTGTTCATATTTGGCATAAATTATCCCTATGTGTAGGGGTTTGATTGCAGATAAGAATTTAGTGGCTAAAATTTATAGGGACCCTGTAAGGGTACTCAGAATTATACATAGGGATACTATTGGAAAACAGAAAATTCTTTTTTTTTTCATCTTCTCTGAAGCCACTAGGCCAATTAAACTGAAACTTCACATGGATGTTTCTATTGCATAGGAGACTATACAGAAGATTTTTTTTTTATCTAAAATTCAAGATGGCCGCTGTGTTACTAAAAATAGTCCAAAACTTAAAAAATTTTCTTCTGATGAACGGCCCAACAGATTTTCAAAATATTTATGTAGTAATGATGACCAACTATAATTTTGTTAGATTTGTTCAAATGGTGTCCCTAGGGTTAAAAATGACCCCGCCCTGAGCGTTCACTTAGGGGACACATGTCAGAAATTTGACACCTAACAACTGAAAAGGTGCATAGTGGACATTTTTGGGTATCAAGACATGCATCTAAATTTTGGATAAAATAATGTATTAATTAATAAAACTATGTTATTTGTTCAATTTAGCTGACAGGTTAAAGGGATTAAAAGAACATTAGGATTTTAGAAAAAATAGTGCTGAAATGGAATGGTAGTGTTCCAAAAGTAAATTTAATATTTTATCTCTTTTTTTTTTAATGAATGGGGTTCTGTCACATGACATTAAAATTTGGTTAGAATAATGTATAATTTATTGTTCAAAGTATGTTTTGTAAAATGATAAAGGGTTAAGTTACATAAAAAAGAAAAAAATATAACCATACAATTTGGTTTCAAAAAAGTAAAACACATGAATATAAACCTTCATGTAAAATGTCACACTTTTTTGGGTGCACAGGGGGACACATATATTCTTATATAACTTTTTTACTGATTGTGCCATCAAGCTGAAACTCAACAAATTTGTTAACAAGATTGATTTGCCCATGAATTGCCCATAGACACTTTCTAAAAGTGGAAGGAATTAAAGTTAGGAGAGAAAAAAAGAAAAAAACTCATTATTTTGAAAAGCACTCATATGATTTGAAAGTTACAGTGCATAATTGACCACAAATGCCCCGCCACATGGATATATTAAGCACATTTTAAGCCAAACATTTTCTCTGAGAGTTCAAGGCCTAGACCTTAGATATGAAGGGGGATCAGAAAGTTTGTAGACTTTTGTCATAACTTATTTATATCAATTATACAATGCACAATAGTGTTATTGTATTTGAAATAAATGTATATATATGGGACACATTTTTAAAATTTTAGCTTGATACGTCAACTATTAAGAAAATAAGGCACTATTCAAAGCATAGCAGTTAGATATGTCGGGGCAAAATGATGACGTTGTATTCAACAAAAATCGACGTCAATATTTTAAACAGGTGCTTTTGTATCAAATTTACTGAGTCACTCCTTCTCAAAATACTCTACTCCATGACCAATAATTGAAAAATAATTACGTGGCTGTTTCTAGACACTTAAAAAACAGCATTTATGTGGCTTTTTTTCTCTTACGTGGCTAAAATTTTCTAAAATTTAGCCACACAAGTATACGATTGACGCAAAGAAGCCACTTAAATACCCATTAGTGAGAACGTCCGTCCGTCTGTCCTTCCTTCTGTCTGTCCGGGCAAACAAATGGGTAGTTAAATGTCTAGGGTTTAGGGTTAGTAATTTTTATGGACAGTTGAAAAGCTGTTGAAAAATAATTACGCGGCTGTTTCTAGACACTTAAAAAACAGCTATTATGTGGCTTTTTTTCTCTTACGTGGCTAAAATTTTCTAAAATTTAGCCACACAAGTATACGATTGAAGCAAAGAAGCCACTTAAATACCCATTCGTGGGAACTTTCGTCCTTCCGTCCGGTATTTCGTGTCTGGCCTGTAACTTTGTCATGCATAGATGGATTTTGTTGATACTTGCTACAAATGATCAACATAACATAACGATGTGTCGCGAGTAAGACCCACATCCGTACCTCAAAGGTCGAAGTCACAATTTCAGTTTGTTTGACAACACTTTCAGTTTGTGTGAGATTTCGTGTCCGGCCTGTAACTTTGTCATGAATAGATGGATTTTGTTGATACTTGCTACAAATGATCAACATAACATGACGATGTGTCGCGAGTAAGACCCACACCCGTACCTCAAAGGTCAAGGTCACAATTTGAGTTAGACAACACTTTGAGTTTGTGTGAGATTTCGTTTCCGGCCTGTAAATTGTCATGCATAGATGGATTTTGTTGATACTTGCTACAAATGATCAACATAGCATGACGATGTGTCGCAAGTAAGACCCACACCCGTACCTCAAAGGTCAAGCTCAGGTCACAATTTGAGTTTGTTTGACAACACTTTGTGTTCATGTGAGATTTTGTTTCTGGCCTGTAACTTTGTCATGCATAGATGAATTTAAATGATACTTGCTACAAATGATCAACATAACATCATGACATGTTGCTAGTAAGACCCACACCTGTACCTCAAAGGTCAAGGTCACAATTTGAGTTTGTTTGACAACACTTTGAGTTTGTGTGAGATTTTGTGTCCGGTCTGTGACTTTGTCACGTATAAATGGGGTTTTTGGAAGACGAGCGAAGCTCTGACTTCCTTAGCTGTCGTGCAGCGCCAGCAATCTGTTATACAAACTACATATGGCAGGAACGCCATATTCATCCGACCGATAAAGTAGTTCACAACTTTCAACACGTATTTACCGTAGCAAAGGGACGTATTATAGAACAAAAGTTTCAAGTTTTTTATTTATTGCAGATGTTTTTCTTTACAAAAGTTCAAAACTACGATACGGGAAGCATACTATTTGCATGGAAATGCGGAAGAATACACTTATCTCGCTGTGCTAAAAAAAATGCGGCAATTTTCATTGATAAAAAAATGTTTTACGCATTTACTACTATGCATAGTGACGTCATCTGGTGAGGGGGGGATATAATCTCTAACACCATTCGACATGTAATCATTAATGGGGTGAAATATTGACATGTTTTTGATATAATAACTCGTAGTTTGAGTAAATAGTGATTGTTAGTGAAATTTTATTCACATCTGATTGTCCTCTTTTAATTTTGATAGTAAAATAACGAAATTAGGTTCGGGGCTACATTTGTTGTTTATAGAAAAAATGCGCCAATCTGTCATCTTATGCAAGCAGTGTATTGGTGAACATATTTAACGGTTAATTAGGTCATCCGACCGTTATGTTTGTTGTGTTTCTGTGTTGTATGTTTTAGATTGATTAAATTTAGGTCACGCAACACCATTTATAATGCTATTTATTGATTATTTATATTGTTGATTGAAAGCTATATGAGAATTGAACATAACTCAAGTCAGTATACGCGTAAATCTATAAGTAGGTCATGTTTGTTTTGGTCTAGACAAAGAGTTATGGATATGTGTTGTATATTCTCGGACAATCAGGAACATTTTGTGCTGAATGTGTTTCGATAAATCCATAAATCATAACTATTGAACTGGAGATATTAAAATTGACTGGAGTTGTACATCACTACTCAATTCTTTCGATTTTGGAGAAACATCAGAATACCGTATATTCCCTAATTAACGCCCCTGGGGGCGTTACATTTTACAAGGTGGGGGCGTTTATAAAAGATAAAAAAAGCAAATTTAACAACAGTTAAAAATACAATAAAACCAATAAAACCATGCAAAAAAACCTTAAATCCAGTTTAAATCCCCGAAAAAATGGTTCAGAATTATTTTAGAGTGAATGAAATAATCGACATAGGATGAAAAAAAGCTGAAAATCTGTATGAAATTACTAGTCTGCAAACTGGAATATCCGAATTTATGGTCATTGTACTCTTCACTTTAAATCACTTGGATGCTTGCTCTTATCAACGTCACCAGGAACAATGAGCTTTCAGCGTACACAGACTAACCGCATTTTCTGGCGTTTTGGAATGTTTTAATCGGCAGACGTCAGTTTTACTAGTATTAAACAGCAAATATGGGGAAGAATTTGTTCAACCAAAAGTGGTTAAGTGGTCACCCAAGATATAAACAATAGGTAAAAGAGTCCAAAGGTAATAAACACTTCACTAATTGTTGACTGTGTAACAAAATAATCGATCAGGGAAAGATGGGCGAATACGCACTGAAATCGCATATACATTTTGTTTTTTAATTTTCCAGAAAATAGGTGGGGGGCATTTATTAGAGTGGGGGCGTTTATAAGGGAATATACGGTATGAAGGTTTGTTTGTGAAGCTTTCATATAGGTTGTTCATGTTGATAACTTTTATGTAGAGATGTGGAAAGGAATCCTGGACCACCATGTTACAAGTTTACGAAATGTCCTGAAATGGATATTTTAACCAGGGTCATCAAATATTCAGTCAATTTTCACAGGGGGAGACAGTGTGTACTATAGTGTTTGCATTTTTTCAAATGCATTATTAAAACCGTTTGATAGCTACTGTTGGAAAAATATTAATATGGAAGTATTGTATGCGGGAGATTATTTATACAGATACACAATAGAAATATTAAACACACCACATTCTTCTCTAAATCCCAATGAATTGCCTTTTAACACATCAGAAATCTAACTAAGTTTTCCAATTTTCCGAACCTACATTTTCGAATTAACACAAACAGTGAGCCTTCCCTCAGGCCCTTCAGGCCTTTGATTAAATACTTGCTACAAATGATCAACATTACATGACAACGTGTCACGAGTAAGACCCATACCCATACCTCAAAGGTCAAGGTCACACTTTGAGTTTGTTTGACAACACTTTCAGTCTGTTTGAGATTTCGTGTCTGGCCTGTAACTTTGTCATGCATAGATGGATTTGTTAATACTAGCTACAAATGACCAACATAACATGACAATGTGTTGCACGTTACACCCAGAAACCCACTTCAAAGGTCAAGGTCACAATTTAACTTTGGTTGATGACACTTTCAGTCTGATTGAGATTTTGTGTCTGGTCTGAAACTTTGTCACCAAAGGATAAATTTCAAAAACACTTGGCTCAATTCATCAGCATGACATTACAAAATGTCACGTATAAGACCCATATGCGTACCTCAAAGGTCAAGGTCATACTGTGAGTTTGTTTGACAGCACTTTCAGTCTGTGTGAGATTTCTTGTCCGATCTATAACTTTATCATCTATGGATATATTTTAAAAACACTTGGCTCAGTTAATAAACATGACATAATTAAGTGTCGCATGTAAGACCCAGAACCTTTCCTCAAAGGTCAAGGTCACACTTTCAATATGTTTGATATTGGGTGTCTGGTCTGTGACTTTGTCTTACTTTAAACTCAAAACTTTAGGCTCAATTTATCAAGATGACATGACGACCTGTCATAAGTAAAACCTAGACAGGATCACACTTTGAGTATGTATGACAACACTTTGAATCTGTTTAAGATTTCAAGTCTGTCCTTTAACTTTATCATACATGGATGGATTTCAAAAACACTTGGCTTAATTTATCAATTGATCAACAAATGATCTGTAACTTACATTTAGGGATTTTAAAATAGCTTGACACAAGTGATCAGCATGTCATGATAATGTTTCACCTGCATTAAACTGTTGAAATACCCAGACCATTACATCAGATGTCAAGGTCAAGGTTACACAAAGGTCAAGGTCATGCTTTAATGTAAAAAAAAATTTGAAATTGCATGTCTAGTCTGAAACATTAGTCCATTACTCTTGATATTCAAGGATCGCTTCCTATTATATCAAATATTTTTATTTTTCACAGACCATTTGGGGGGCATGTAACACTTAACAGTGCGTTTCTTGTTCATTTAAAAATAAATCAAGTTTTTGCAATGCTACATTTGTTTGAATACTGCCCCGATTACATAAATTGACGTTTCCATAGTTACTATAGAATATAAACTAATGATGAAAAATCATCATTTTTTTGCAAAATTACTGCAAATATATAGCAGCACAGGCTCCCTGAGAACTATTAGAATACAATGATAAAAAAAACCCAGTTATTGCAAAAGTCTACAAACTTTCTGATCCCCCCTCGTATTTTACATGTAGTATTGTATTGAGGTCCCCTAGAAGTTTTGTTTAAGTCAGGACACTGGGGTCAAATTTGGGGCCGTCACAGGGGTAAGTTTTACATAGAATTAAATTATATATAGGGAAAATGTTGTAGATACGATAGCACTTTCATTTTCTATTAAATCTTGACCATACTTGCACAGCAGTTATATAACCACAAGATCTTGGACAGGTTTTTGTTACAGCATGACTCGACCACAAATGCCCTCACCATTGGGCTTATAAGTACAACATTTTTAGTAAAACTTTAAAAAACATTTTCTCTGAAAGTTCAAGACCTAGACCTTAGATATATTACTTGTAGTATTGTATGGTGGTCTCCTAAAAGATTTGTTGAAGAGGGACTTACAAAAAACATTTCCTCTGAAATGTCGATCTGTCCATTTGTTGCCAGTATTTATAACATGGTTCCGTGTATATCGCGGTTTCATTACTATATCCCAGCAACCACATTATAACAGGACCCGAGTGTATAAGACTTAACATACAAGTCGTGCAATATGAGTTTGTAGGTAAAAATTCTATATTTGTTGATTTTGTCAGATATCAAAACACATTTAACAAAATCAAACAATGGAACATGTACATGAAAATCTAGATTTTATTTAGAAGCTCATATGTATATCCCGATGTACACTTACATCTTGTCACTGGCTGTATTAAGATCAACCTAAAGAAACATGTTATATTCTAAACAAAATTTTACAACCAAGAGGCATTTGTTTTAGCTGTTCAAATTTGTGTTATGAATGGAAAACTTCTCAAACTGTACTGGGTATGGAGCATATATATTTTACATCTAGTACTGCTGGTGGCTCCTGTAGTAAATTTGTTCGGCCGGGTCCTTTGGGTCACATTAAGGGTCTCCACAGGGTATAATATTTTACTCAGGTGAGTATCTTAGGTCCACTTGGGCCTCTTGTTTGAAAATATACAAGATTAAGTTTTCAACATATGACAATTACCAGTATAATGATTCATTCAGGAAGCATCCATCAGTTTTAATAATTTCTTATTTTACTTTAGAGAACGGAGGAAAACTAAGTGCAGCTGATATGAAAATTTTCGGCAAAAACAAAAGGGAAACTTACTTGACTGTACAGCTCGCACATCATCTCTTGAAAGAACTAGCAGTCAATCAATCATATATCATAGACAGTTATTCAAAGAACCAAACAGATATCTGTCCTTGCTGTTCTGAAACAATAACTGGAAGATATGACGACACCAGTATAGGTAATTTAATTTACTTAGTTTATGTTGTGTATAGAATTGATTTTGAAGCATTTGATATTGAACAAGGTTATGGAAGGTGAGCGTAGCGAATGCCTTCTATAGCGATTGTGGGGCCAAAAGTACGATTTTGTTCTATAACCTATGCTGTTGACCGCAATTTCATTTCCTCTGCCCGATAAAAAGTTTAAAAAAATGCAATTGCTATAGCAGAGGACGTAGAGACCCAAATTTGATTTTGTTATGATTTTTGGCTCAACTATTTGGAGAATAAAGAGATTTATTATATATCATAACGAATTCTCCAATCTGATTGGTTGAAAAAACTAAACAAAACTTGTCAAATAATTACCGAGTCTATAGTTCAAACAAAACATTATTTCCATTCTCTTGCTGATAGTTGTTTCTGAAAGCTCCGTTTGTGCTAGAAAAATACGCTAAAAAATTTAAACCATTTTCCACAACCGATATGTTTATATTATAATGTCAGGTTGTATATGTATTGGCATTGATGATGTTATTTGATCAAGAGCAGATCCAAATGTGGTAAAATACTGATAACATTGAAAACTTTTGCAAGAAAGCTAAAAATGGACACACTCTTATGAGATGTCCAGATGATTGACGGCGAGTGAAAAATATATTATAGAAAATCCTGCTTTATGTGTTAATAATGTGCGATAGTGAAACAATAGTTGAATTTGTTAGTAGAGAACAGACATACAAAGGCTATGAAAAAAAAACTTTTTTGAATATGCTTTTTACACCACAGTGAATACAAGTATATATGTACTAATAGGTCTACTTCATGATTTACTCTTTAGCTCACCTGAGCCAAAGGCTCACAGGTGAGCTTTTGTGATCGCCTGGTATCCGTCGTCTGTCGTCCGTCGTAAACTTTTAGCTTTTAACAACTTCTCCTAAGTTTTAATTTTTAGCTCAACTATTCGTAGAATATGGGGATTATTGTACTCACTCTGGTGTCAGGTTAAAATTGTTTTATCATGTGAGATATCTATACAACCACATATTGGATATGAATGAAACTTCAGGTGTTCATCATCATCAGTGGAACACAAAGAGACAAGAACCATAACTCTGGGTGGCATTTTGGCAGTTATGGCCCTTTTGGACATAATTATAGTTTTCTTTTCACCAATATAAATATAAAACATTGGAATATCTACAATTTCCTGTGTATTTGCTGTGATTCCAACTGAGAGAGCATAGAGTTAAGCCTAATTTGTAATTTTTCACCCAAATAACATTTTTAACTTGGAAGAAATTCCCAATCCATTTTGAAGAGTGAATTTGTCAATATATGGATACTTTATGTATTTCTTTGATATTCTAAAGCATCTTGTTGATCAATGTGTTTATAATGGAACTTGCTTGACTCTCATTTTCAGGTAACGAAAAAGTTTGGCATGGATCCATGGATATTTTGATGGGTCATTGTGTGGCTGTGAAAGTTGAAGAGGAGACTGAGGACACACCTCCAAGAGGCAATATATCCTCTTTTGAGATAAAAAATGAAAATGAGTTTAAAGGTAACAGGCACCAGATCATTGCAGAAACCATAGTTTTTGCCTTCTTACAGAAGAAGGTCCATCCTCATTATGAAAATTTTTTGATTCCAACAATTGGAATTTCAAAACAAGATGTTGTGGTGTATTTGTACGACCCAGATTTTGACATACTTCTTGAAAGTGGACCAATAGAATTGTTTCAGTTGGGATGTACAAAGTTATCATTTACAGCAATAATTTCTCTTTGGTTGGCTATCAATTATCAATACTTCTGCACAGGTATCACTCCTTCAATGAAAAGTTCATCAGCCAACTTCTTCAAAATAGTAAGCAAGGATGCACAAGAGATTTATAAGAACTGTCTTCAGTTTGGGTGTTGTCGTACTCGAGTAGCAGATGAAAAAAGTGTAAGATATCGAACAGATTGTATTGTGAAAGTTGAAAAACCATTAAAATGGTCTAATCCACCTGAAAAATAATGTGGTTCCTTGAGATATTTGGTTAATCATCTCAGAAAGTTTGATGATTTTTGGATCTTAAATTTTCTTAATGCTTTGAGAGACGGAATGAACTGAGCCGATATTTCTAAAGCTTCTAATTAAAAATTTAACTTAGTTAAGTAAAAAGTTGTCTTTATTAGTTCACCAAAGTCAAAGTCTCAAGTGAGCTATTCTGATCACTTTTCATCTGTTTGTCAGTCTGTCCATCCTGCAGTGAATATTTTCCTTTAACAATTTCTTTTTTTAACAGCTTGATACATTTGTTTCGAAGCATTCTTACATGAAACTCTCAAGTTTGTCCAAATAATGAGTGAACTTTTTACCTGCCTTACGGGTGTATCATTGTTTAAAAATAGTTTCCAGAACTTCAAAAGCTGAGGCTTTGATATTTTGCATGGAGTATCATTTTAGCTCTACTGGCCAAAGGCCAGAAGTGCTTATGCGATGGCGCGTTGTCTTTCGTCTGTCGTCTGTCGTCTGTCATCTGTTAGCAGCACTTTCTCTGAAACCACTAGGCCAATTAAACTGAAACTTCACATGCATGTTTCTGTTGCATAGGAGACTATACAGAAGATTTCTTTTTCAATCTGAAATTCAAGATGGCCACCGTTACTAAACAAAGTCCAAAACTTAAAAAATCTTCTTCTCATGAACGGCCTAGCAGATTTTCAAAATGTTTATGTAGTAATGATGACCAACTATAGTTTTGTTAGATTTGTTCAAATGGTGTCCCTAGGGTTCAATATAACCCTGCCCCGAGGGTTCAATTAGGGGACACATGTCATTATATATATATTTTTTTTTTTTTTAAAATGGAAATGATTTAGCCTATATCTTCACAGAAGCATTGTTTGGTGAAGGAGGTTCAGATTGTAAAAATTACTGGGTTCCACTGTCTTAAGGGGTCAGGAGGGGCCCCAAAAGGGTAAAAATTGGGAATTGCTAAAATCGTTTTCTTAAGAACCGGTACGTCACATTTGTTCATATTTGGCATAAATTATCCCTATGTGTAGGGGTTCGATTGCAGATAAGAATTAAGGGGCTAAAATTTATAGAAGCCCTGTAAGAGACTTAGAATTTTACATAGGGATACTATTGGAAAACAGAAAATTCTCTTTTTCTTTCATCTTTTCTGAAAGCACTAGGCCAATTAAATTGAATCTTCACATGCATGTTTCTGTTGCATAGGAGACTATACAGAAGATTTTTTTTTTCGATCTGAGATTCAAGATGGCCACCGTTACTAAAAATAGTCCAAAACTTAAAAAAATCTTCTTCTCATGAACGGCCCAGCAGATTTTCAAAATGTTTATGTAGTAATGATGACCAACTATAGTTTTGTTAGATTTGTTCAAATGGTGTCCCTAGGATTAAATATGACCCCGCCCCGAAGGTTGAATTAGGGGACACATGTCATTATGATATTTATTTATTTTCTTTTTTTAAAATGGAAATGATTTTGCCTATATCTTAACAGAAGCATTGTTAGGTGAAGGAGGTTCAGATTTTGTAAAAATGAATGGGTTCCACTGTCTTAAGGGGTCAGGAGGGGCCTCAAAAGGGTACAAATTGGGATTTACTAAAATCGTTTTCTAAGAACCGGCATGTCAGATTTGCACATATTTGGCATAAATTATCCCTATGTGTAGGGGTTTGATTGCAGATAAGAATTAAGGGGCTAAAATTTATAGAAGCCCTGTAAGGGGACTTAGAATTTTACATAGGGATACTATGGGAAAACAGAAAATTCTCTTTTTCTTTCATCTCTTCTGAAACCACTAGGCTGATTAAACTGAAACTTCACATGCATGTTTCTGTTGCATTGGAGACTGTACAGAAGATTTTTTTTTCGATCTGAAATTCAAGATGGCCGCAGTTACTAAAAATAGTTAAAACTTAAAAAATCTTCTTCTCATGAACGGCCCAGCATATTTTCAAAATGTTTATGTAGTAATGATGACCAACTATAGTTTTGTTAGATTTGTTCAAATCTTGTCCCTAGGGTTAAAAATGACCCCACCCCAATATTTCTATTGCATAGGAGAGTTTCAAAAAGTGCTATGGCCACTATGAGTCAGTAGAGCATCCTCATGCCCTCTTGGGCCTCTTGTTTATCAAGTTTGTTCAAGTTATGACCCAAGAGTCAAAATTCAGTCCACATCAGTTAAACAAAGAGAAATTTTTTTGAACAGCAAAGTTCATTCATATTTGGTACAAATGATCCCATTGAGTAGGGATTTCATGTTTGTTGAAATGAAGGGTTTATTTGGGTCAATAAGGTACTTTGATTTTACATAGAATACATCTCTTTATCATCTTTTATAGGAAATATTATAATCATCTTATGATCTGCAGTACTGCTTCCTTTAAAGGGAATTCGATATCTATAAGGGAATAACACTCTTTTAAAGAACTTTTAAGCTATATTCTTCTTATTTTGGGTAAATGATCCTAGAGACAGTTATGGTAAACATTGTTCACATTTTGTCATATATTTCTTCATAGGCTTAGTCCATTTAAAATCTGAAAGAACTGACAAATAAAATAAGGTGAGCAACTTGGGTCTCTTGTTAACATGTGCAATAGCAAGCCATATATACTATCAGTTTATTATATTAATCTGAAGTATGATTTTTTGTTTAATCATTGTCCATTATTAGCCATTTGCATAATTTATTTATACAGATCTCTTTGAATGGTAATATCTGTGCATCTTTTTTTAACTTGATTTTCAAAGAAAAGGTAGACTATTATGTTAATGTTGGCTTCTACATTTGCATTGTTGTTTTCTTGTGTTTTTGAAATAACGAATATATTCATCTGTCCACTACCGTTAATGCTTTCATAGTCATTTATGTTTTGCATTTATAAATACATATACTGAGCAAAAAAAGAAATGTCCCTCCCTATTTGAGTAACATTTCCCAGAAAGCCAAAAAGGTAATAGTTATAAATCATAACCAAATTTAAAGTTTATTTATTTGTGGATTGTTATTACCGTATTTCCTCACGTTTATCGCGCATCCGTGTATATCGCACATCCATGTTTTAAGATCAAGAACTAAGAAAAAAAATACAATTCTCCTATATATGTGTATAGAGTGCATCATAAGTGACACTTTCGCGGTAGTGACAATTTTGAAGTTTCTCAAGAGAATGCCGTTAATTTTTTTTAATCTACCTTTTATACACACTCAAAATACTTGACACTTCGCAACACTGTCTCTATACATACTCAGAGTTGTCAACACCTGCTCAGGCGTGCAATTAAGATGTCAACTAATATGCAGAAGCCACATGGCAGCACCCGCTTTCAATACTCCAAAATGACCGGTGACACTCGTACACAGTCATGTTTTTTTTAAAAAAAATCTTACAATATTTTTTTTTTAATCATAACGAAATATCGCATATTATATTGATTTTATTTTATAAACATAAACTACTACAAACTGCACAAACAAAAGATACTGGGTGTCGTTTAAAAATGATTGATTTTCAACCAAAGAACAGTCGTCTCTTTGATGTTCACTCCATCACACTTCGTCATCGCTAACATATTTTCGTTAAAAAATCAATAAATTATATACTGGTATATATCCAATACTAAAAGATTCATCAATTTGCGAAAACACAATTGCTTTGCATCCTTTGAAATTAAATACACACGGTAACAAGCGCGTCATGCCAATTCCATCAGATAAAACACTTTACGGTCAAGTAATCATGAAATGTCCACTCAAAGCCAGACTGGTTTACACTAAAGTAAACATTACGGAATCGAGAAAGTATGTAACAAATAAATGTGAACCAGTCCGTGTTTTTATTTTGTGATTGAATATGTCTATAAGCCGACACAATTTATTTTTGACCTTGTGCCAATGTGTGATGTCGTCACTCTGGCAGTTTCTTGCGTCATTTTACATACCGTTCTATTTCACTATGTGGAAAAGTATCGATGTAACGAACATGATTTTCTAAAAATAGCGTGAACACTTTTTTAATTGTCAATCGTATAACAGTACAGAGACTTAAAATCAGTGTTTCGATAAACAGAACAATTAGGGTTAGGAGAGTTGTGTAAGCAGGTCATGCGTCACCTGATTGTTTTATCACACATTTACAAGCAAAGGAACGATGCCATAGGCAATGTTTTTCACCGATAATTTGGGATTAAAACTTATAACAAAGAAATAAATTAAAGCTCCAGGTATGGCAATTTATAGACTCTAAATAACAGAGAGCAATCATTATTTTACTAAATCTTTTAAAATATACATGGGAAATTATCGGAAATAGAAAATTTACATAAAAAAAAAAAGAAAAGAAATCTTCTGTACTTATGTATATCGCGCACCTCTTCTCGAAGATCTTAAAAGTTGGAAAAAAAACGCGCGTAATACGTGAGTAGAAACGGTATTTCACTAAATATTTATAGCACAAGCATTTTCATAGTGATACCATGGGGAAGTTGGTGGGGGTCAAAATAAAAAATAAAAAATCAGACACTAGTTATTTAACGTTTAGGTCATCGAGTTTGAGTCAGAATTTGTCACTTGCATCAATGTTCATTAAAAGTGAGTGTTACCACTATTTACAGTTATGTAATCAATAATTTTATGGCTCCTCAATGTAACGTAATGCAATACTAATGCAAATTCCTCAATTCCCGCTGCAATGCCTGAGTCAAATTACAAAGATTATCATTTTGGTGGTTTGCTCTCGCTTTATGACCTATTTATTCTCATTTTTGATAAGGATTGGGGTAAACTACCGCCAATGTGTCAACATTGATCTGTGCCAAGTACTGGTATTGCCTAGTGAACCTGGTCTGCTAATTACCAGTGTAACATCATGCCCATATAAGTGTGGCAGCCCAGTGCCGTTGGGTCATTATTTGACAAATGTATGGGCGCCGTGCTGTGAATGATTGGGAGTTTCGGTTATATTTTTTGATTTGTAAAAATGGCTGGATTTCACTGTCATAAGGACTCAGGAGGGCACAGTGTTCCGTTTGGACCATCGTATTTTTTTTTATTCCCCAAACTACGATGCTTAAAACCACGATGATGAAAGTCAAACTACGATGATGAAAACGTGAAACTACGATGGTGAAAGTTGAAAATCAAAACCACGATGGTGAAAGTCGAAATCACGATGGTGAAAATACGAAACTATGATGATGAAAACATGAAATGGTGAAAACATGATGGAATTTCGCGTTTTCACCATCGTGGTTTCCACTTTCACCATGGTAGTTTCGACCTTCGACTTTCATCATCGTAGTTTTGATTTTCACCATCGTGGTTTCCACTTTCACCATGGTAGTTTCGACCTTCGACTTTCATCATCGTAGTTTCGACTTTCACCATCGTGGTTTCGACTTTCACCATCTTACTTTTGAAACCACGATGATGAAAGTCGAAATCATGATGGTGAAAGTCGAAACTACGATGATGAAAGTGGAAACCACGATGGTGAAAACGTGAAATTACATTGTATTTCTGTGTTTTCATCATCGTAGTTTCGTATTTTCACCATCGTGATTTCAACTTTCACCATCGTAGCTTCCACTTTCGTGGTATGGGGTTCAGAAATAAAAAACGCGATGGTCCAAATGGAACACCGTAGGAGGGACCCCAAAAGGGTAAAAATTGGGAATTACAAAAATCTTTTTCTTAAGAACTGGTATGTTAGATTTGTTCATATTTGGCATAAATTATCCCTATGTGTAGGCGTTTGGTTGCAGATAATAATTTAGGGACTAACATTTATAGGGGCCCTGTAAGGGGACTTAGAATTTTACATAGGGATACTATGGGAAAACAGAAAATTCTCTTTTTTTTCATCTATTCTGAAACCACAATGCCAATTAAACTGAAACTTCAAATGGATGTTTCTATTGCATTGGAGACTAAACAGCATATTTTTTTTTTCAATTTGAAATTCAAGATGGCCACCGTTACTAAAAATAGTCCAAACTTAAAAAATCTTCTTCTCATGAATGGCCCAAAAGATTTTCAAAATGTTTATGTAGTAATGATAACCAACTATAGTTTTGCTAGATTTGTTCAAATGGTGTCCTTAGGGTTAAAAATTACCCTGACCCGAGAGTTCAATTAGGGGACACATTTATTTTATTTTTTTTTAAATGGAAATAATGTTCCCTATATCTTCACTAAAGCATTGTTAGGTAAAGGAGGTTAAGATTTGTAAAAATGACTGGGTTCCTATGTCTAAAGAGGTCAGGAGGGGCCCCAAAAGGGTACAAATTGGGAATTAGTAAAATTGTTTTCTTATGAACCGGTATGTCAGATTTGTACATATTTGATATAAATTATCCCTAAGTGTAGGGGTTTGATTGCAGTTAAGAATTTAGGGGCTAAAATATATAGGGGCCCTGTTGGAAAACAGAAAATTCTCTCTTTTTTTTTCATGTATTCTGAAACCACTAGGCCACTTTATTCTTATCAAACTTACACAGGAAATATATAACCATAAGATCTCAGACAAGTTGTTGAACTGGCAAATCAAGCTACTAATGTCAGATGGTCCTTGAATTGTCAAAAACTACACTATTTGACCTTGTGTGCATTCTATTACCAGCATTTTTCATTTGATTCTCACCAAACTTACACAGTTGTTATATAACCATAATGACTTGATCAAGTTGTTGAACTGGTCAAATCGGGTAATTAATGTTTGAGTTACAGCCCTTGAATCATCAAAAATGGCACTATTTAACCTTGTGTGCATTCTAATACTGGTAGTTTTAACTTGATGTCCACCAAACTGACATAGTTATTATATCACCATAATATCTGGGATAAGTTCTTGAACTGATCCTCATTAAACTAGCACAGTTTAATTTCTATCTAACTATTATCTCTAGGACACATTTTTGAATTGGCCAAATTGGATAATTAGTGTTGGAGTTAAGACCCTTGAATTGTCAAAAATTGTGTTATTTGAGTTTGTGTGCATCTAGCAATTACATTTTTTATTAGCTTGCCGGTGTCATATTATATTTTCATCCGCCTAAAAATTCACCCACGGGTGAAAATATTATAGAATTTTGCTATAATAATTATATTCACACCCCCTATAATATTTTCACCCCCCCCCCCTAAACCCCCAAATTTTATTTTTTTCAAAATTGATCACAACTTCTTATTAGGATAAAAAAGCATTAAACTTCAATGTTGATATACATTTCGAAGAAAAGAGAGGCGGGTGAAAATATTATAGAATTTTGCTATAATATTATCACCCCACCTCCCCAGTCCCCTCTTAAAAAAACACTTTTATCCCAAGTTCATTATCTACACTATAATGACTATACTTATACAAACAAAAGTAATCATAATGAGACAGTGAGACAGTTACCTAATGTATTTTGTAAGAATAGAGGGGCGGGGGAAATTATTATAGCCATTATATTCCCCCCCCCCCTCACACACACACAATTTTTATATTTTAAAAATTATTATTTGATTCTCTTCAATTTAATGACAAACTGTACTGGAACAAACAAAAGCAATCAAATTGAGATAGTAACCAAATGTATTTTGTAAGAATAGAGGGGCGGGTGAAAATATTATAGCCATTATATTTTCACCCCACCCCCACAATTTTCATATTTTAAAAATTATAATTTGATTCATTATTTTAAATGATAGCTTTATTATCTTCACTTTAATGACAAACTATACTGGAACAAACAAAAGCAATCTAATTGAGACAGTTACCAAATGTATTTTGTAAGAATAGAGGGGCGGGTGAAAATATTATAGCCATTATATTCCCCCCCCCCCCATCCCAATTTTCATATTTTAAAAATTATAATTTGATTCTTTTCACTTTAATGGCAAACTATACTGGAACAAATAAAAGCAATCTAATTGAGATAGTAACCACATGTATTTTGGAAGAATAGAGGGGCGGGTGAAAATATTATAGCCATTATATTTTCACCCCCCACAATTTTCATATTTTAAAAAATTATAATTTGATTCTCTTCACTTAAATGACAAACTATACTGGAACAAACAAAAGCAATCTAATTGATATAGTAACCACATGTATTTTGGAAGAATAGAGGGGCAGGTGAAAATATTATAGCCATTATATTTTCACCCCCCACCCCCCACAATTTTCTTATTTTAAAAAATTATAATTTGATTCTCTTCACTTTAATGACAAACTATACTGGAACAAACAAAAGCAATCTAATTGAGATAGTAACCAAATGTATTTTATAATAGAGATGCAGGTGAAAATATTATAGCCATTATATTTTCACCCCCCCCCCCACCCCAATTTTCATATTTTAACAATTATAATCTGATTCTCTTCACTTTAATGACAAACTATACTGGAACAAACAAAAGCAATCTAATTGAGATAGTAACCAAATGTATTTTGTAATAGAGGAGTGGGTGAAAATATTATAGCCATTATATTTTCACCCCCCCCCCCCCCCCCCCCCCCCCACCCACCCCAATTTTCATATTTTAAAAAATATAATTTGATTCTCTTCACTTTAATGACAAACTATACTGGAACAAACAAAAGCAATCTAATTGAGATAGTAACCACAGTTATTTTGGAAGAATAGAGGGGCGAGTGAAAATATTATAGCCATATATTTTCAACCCCCACCCCCCAACAATTTTCATATTTTAAAAAATTATAATTTGATTCTTTTCACTTTAATGACAAACTATACTGGAACAAACAAAAGCAATCTAATTGAGATAGTAACAAAATGTATTTTGTAATAGAAGGGCGGGTGAAAATATTAATAGCCATTAAATTTTCACCCCCACACACCAATTTTCATATTTTAAAAATTATAATTTGATTCATTATTTTAAATGATAGCTTTATTATCTTCACTTTAATGACAAACTATACTGGAACAAACAAAAGCAATCTAATTCACCCCCCTCCCTGTTGTTTTTTTTTCTTTTAAGTTTGCTTCATCATTAATGCAAGTTTTATGCTTTCTTTATCATAATAAGTAGTTGTGTTCATTTTTTAAAAAATATAAAAAAATATAATTGGGAGGGGGGGGGGGGGTGGAAATATAATAGCCATAATATATTCACCCGGGTGAAAATATAATAGCTATAATAACCCCACCCTTTTGTTTTTTCTTTTAAGTTTGCTTCATCGTAAATGAAAGTTTTATGCTTTCTTTATTATAATAAGTAGTTGCGTTCATTTTTTAAAAAATAAAATTGGTGGGGGGGGGGGGGGGGGGGGGGGGGGGGGGGGGGAATATAATGGCCATATTATTTTCACCCACTCCCATCCCCTGTTATTTTTTTCTTTTAAGTTGTTTCATCATAAGTACAAATATAATGCTTTCTTTATCATAATAAGAAGTGTTCATTTTTAGCTCTACTGGCCAAAGGCCAGAAGTGCTTATGCAATGGCGCGTTGTCTGTCGTCCGTCGTCTGTCGTCCGTCATCTGTTAGAAGCACTTTCTCTGAAACCACTAGGCCAATTAAACTGAAACTTCACATGCATGTTTCTGTTGCATAGGAGACTATACAGAAGACTTTTTTTTTTCGATCTGAAATTCAAGATGGCCGCCGTTACTAAAAATAGTCCAAAACTTAAAAAATCTTCTTCTCATTAACGGCCCAACAGATTTTCAAAATGTTTATGTAGTAATGATGACCAACTATAGTATTGTTAGATTTGTTCAAATGGTGTCCCTTGGGTTAAATATGACCCCGCTCCAAAGGTTCAAGTAGGGGACACATGTCATTATAATATTTTGTTGTTTTTTTGTTGTTTTTTTTTAAATTGAAATGATTTTGCCTATATCTTCACAGAAGCACATTGTTTGGTGAAGGAGGTTCAGATTTGTAAAAATCAATGGGTTCCACTGTCTAAAGGGTCAGGAGGAGCCCCAAAAGGGTAAAAATTCAGAATTACTAAAATCGTTTTCTTGAGAACCGCTGTCAGATTTGTTCATATTTGGCATAAATTATCCCTATGTGTAGGCGTTTGATTGCAGATAAGAATTTAGGGGCTAACATTTATAGGGGCCCTGTAAGGGGACTTAGAATTTTACATAGGGATACTATTGGAAAACAGAAAATTCTCTTTTTCTTTCATTTATTCTGAAACCACTAGGCCAATTAAACTGAAACTTCACATGCATGTTTCTGTTGCATAGGAGACTATACAGAAGATTTTTTTTTTCGATCTGAAATTCAAGATGGCCGCCATTACTAAAAATAGTCCAATACTTAAAAAATCTTCTTCTCATGAAAGGCCCGACTATTTTCAAAATGTTTATGTAGTGATGATGACCAACTATAGTATTGTTAGATTTGTTCAAATGGTGTCCCTAGGATTAAATATGACCCCGCCCCGAGGGTTCATGAGTCAGTAGAGCGTCCTCAGGCCCTCTTGGGCCTCTTGTTTAACAACATATAAGGGGGTAGTTTGTGAAAATATAATGGCTATTATATTTTCACCCCCCCCCCCCCCCCCCCCCCCCCCTTTGTTGTTTTTTTGTTTGCTTCATCATAAAGGCAAGTATTATGCTTTCTTTATCATAATAAATATGTGGGTTCATTTTTACAAAAATATAATTGGGGGGTGGGGGGTGAAAATATAATGGCCATAATATTTTCACCCAGGTGAAAATATAATAGCTATAATATCTTCACCCCCCCTCTGTTGTTTTTTTTCTTTTAAGTTTGCTTCATCATTAATGCAAGTTTTATGCTTTCTTTATCATAATTAGTAGTTGTGTTCATTTTTTTAAAAATATAAAAAAATATATTTTGTGGGAGTGGGGGTGGGGGGGGGGGGGAATATAATGGCTATTATAGTTTCACCCACCTCCATCCCCTGTTATTTTTTTCTTTTAAGTTCGTTTCATCATAAGACCAACTGTAATGCTTTCTTTATCATAATAAGAAGTGTTCATTTTTAAAAAAATATATATGGGGGTGGTGGGTGAAGGCATACTGGCTATAATATTTTCACCCGCCCCTTTCTCATCAGATAAAATATTTCAATAAAGCAAATATATTTTTTTGTATGATAAAGCATATTAGTCATACTATTGAATGTAATTTTTTAGAACTGAAGTTGGGAAAAATGGGATGAGTGGGAGCGGGTGAAAATATAATGGCCATAATATTCCCCCCCCCCCCCCCCCCCCCCCCCCCCCCCCCCCCCCCCACCCCCCCCCCCCTGTTATTATTTTTTTTTTAAGTTTGCTTCATCATAAATGCAAGTTTTATGCTTTTTTATCATAATAAATAGTTGTGTTCATTTTTTAGAAGATAATTGGGAGAGTGAAAATATTATGGGGGGGTGAAAATATTATCTGACACCGGTACAAATGTCCAAGGAGAGCTAGCTATTGCCATGACCCCGTCGTCGTCTGTAGACACCGAGGTTAAATTTTGCGTTTAAGTTTAAGATATCTATGCAACCACTCATAGGATATGAATGAAACTTCACATTTGTGTTCACCATCATCACTGGAATAAACACAGACAAGAACCATAACTCGGGGTTGCATTTTTGCAGAGTAAGGACCCTTTTTGGACTTAATTTTTCAGGTTAATGTTTTTATCAGGTAAGATATCTATGCAACCACTCATTCGATATGAATGAAACTTCACATGTGTGTTCACCATCATCAATGGAACACACAGAGACAAAACCATAACTCGGGGTTGCATTTTGGCAGAGTTATGGTCCTTTTTGGACTTAATTTTTCAGGTTAAAGATTTTTATCAGGTAAGATTTCTATGCAACCACTCATTGGATATGAATAAAACTTCACATGTGTTTTCACCATCATTGGTGGAACACACAGAGACAAGACAAGAACCATAACTCGGGGTTGCATGTTGGCAAAGTTATGGTCCTTTTTTACTTAATTTGTTTGTGGACACCCAGGTTAAACTTTAGGTGTGTTTAAGTTATGGTGTTTGCCTTCAATCTCAATCTTTGCATGGGTGGTGAGTTTTATCCCATCAGCGAGCTTTGTTGTCATCTGACATTTCTTGTTTAATCTTCGACAGACTTAAACAGTTATTATTTAACCATAATATATTGAATGAGTTCTTGAACTGGATAATTAGATAAATATTGTCAGAGTCATGTCCCTTTAATTGTCAAAACTTGTGTATTTGATATTGTGTGCACTCTAGCACTCATAGTTAATATTAATTTTGATCTTAATTAAACTTATGTAACTGTAATATCTTGGACAAGTTTTTCAACTGGCCAAATTGGATAATTAAGGTTAGGTGTTATTGTCTTTGAATCAACAAAAATTTGTGTACACTCTAGCACCTGCAGAAATTGCCATCTTTGGCATTGTCTCTTCTGCCCAGGTGAATGATTTAGTGCCATTCTGGCCCTCTTGTTTTTAAATGCACTCCCATAGTGTGGTATTCCAGGCAAAGTACTATGAAAACATGCAGTCGTTCAGAGTGGATTTAAAGCAGTCCGTCCCATTTACAGGAGTGTCATACCATACCCAGTGCATATAAAAGACTTCACTGAATGTTTCTGTTAATCAGCTAATCAAACCTCCCTTAAAAATGAGGCTTCCTATTATATTAGTTTATTGATTGGTGAAAGTAAAGAATGAAGAAGAAATGTCTGAGCCCTTGCATAGTCAAATGTTGTCTTTGACATTGTCTCCTCTGCCACAGATGAGCAATTTATGGCCAATGTGGGTCTCTTGTTCAGCTTTGAACATGTTCATTATTGTCCCATGCAAAAAACAGTTGACATTAATTTGGGTCTGTCTGTTTCACTTTGGTTTCTGTGCAGTAACTTAAGAATGCCTTAATCAAATCTTTTTAAATTCTAATACAATGTTTATAATGACAAAACACAGGCTTAGTTCAATTTTTGGGGGGTTCGACTTGTTGTGTTGTAGAGTTAATTTGTGAAAAACCGTCATTTTCATTGGTCTGCCGCACTTTTTGGGGTTTCCGTGCAATAACTTAAAAATGCCTGAATGAAATCTTTTGAAAAAAGAGGGGGACATAAATTACCTGAATTTGTTTGTTATTATCACAATGTTTATGTTTAGCAATGGTGAGAACACATTTAGCAATCATGGTAAAATATCTATATAATATGTTTTAATTGTCTAATCATGTTTTGCTCGTGTCAGTTTAAGCATGGTGATTTTAGTTGGCAAACACCAGATGGTTGTTAAAATATTTTTGAATTTCATTTATGATTCACTCAATAACCAGGCAGACAAACAATGAGTACATTTCAAGTTCATGAAGACTAATATAGATCAGATGTATTATTGAGATGAATACACAAAATGTTACAATTTTTGACAATTAAATGGTCATTATTCTTTGATGTGGGATTAATCTTCTGAAGGTCATGATAATAATTTAAAGGTAATATAAAATTATAAAGAATTTTCATAATTTAAAAAAAATAATTTAATATGAAGAATTATTATATTCTGAATGATCATGCATTGCCACAAAGATATCATTTAACATGCCAAAATGATATATTAAAAAGAGATTGCCTAACTTAATTCCAAAATAATTCCTGTGAAACTGCTCTTGTTAATATGATGGAAAGATGGTTAAAAGAACTTGATAGGCAGAATGTTGTTGGTGTCATTTTGGTTGATTGTAGAAAAGCATTTGGGCTTGTTTGAAAATTTTGTCTTTCACTAGGCCTGTTATATGGAACTGCTTGTCAACAGACATAAAGACACAATGCTTGCATTATTTGCATGAAAAATATAAACTTCAACAGCATGACCTTTTGTAAATTATACTATTAGTCTTCAGTTATTTATGTAAAAATTTATTATTTTGCTCATACTTTCATATACTAGAATTCAAAGATAAATTTTTAAAAAAGATTACTCTGTATATACCTGTGCGTTTGGTAAATTTATGAATGCATGCCTTGAGTACATGCCTATCTATAATGTAATTTGTTCATTTCACATATTTCTTAATATTGTATTTGTAAATATTCAAATATTTGAGGGTTGCAAGGGAGATTAGTGAATGCTGTATTATACTAATTGTGTTACTCTCTTGAAATTAAGCGTTTGTTAATTTTTATTATTATTATTAGCTCTAGACTACTGGCCAAAGGTCAGCAGGGCTTATATTATGTCATGGTAAATTGTCTGTCGTTGTCCGTCCTTCTGTTAATCTTTTTTGTTGTAGACGCGAGAGCACCTTTATTTTTCATTGAATAATAACCAAACTTTCACAGCAGTTATAAAACCACAAGATCTTAGACGAGTTCTTGAACCAGCATGATTCGACCACAAATGGCCCTGCCACCAGGCTTATTATAGTTGTAAGCACATTTTAAGTAAAATTTTAAAAAACAGTTTATCTGAAAGTTCAAGGCCTGGACCTTAGATGTTTTACATGTGGCATTGCATGGAGGTCCCCTAAAAGATTTGTTGAAGTCAGGTCCCTGGGGTCAGATTTGGGGCCACCACAGGGGTCACTGTTTTACATAGAGCTATATAGGAAAAATGTTGTAGATGCGATGGCACCCTCATTTTTCCTTGATTCTTAACCAAACTTGAACAGCAGTTATATAGCTACAAGATCTTGAAAGAGTTCTTGAATCAGTGTAATTCGGCCACACTGCCTCTGCTACAGGGCTTATATGCACATTTAAGTAAAATTTTAAAAACATTTTCTCTGAGAGTTTTAGGCCTAGACCTAAGATAATTTACATGTAGCTTCTTTTGCAAGTAGAGCGATTCAGGTCCTCTTGGGCCTCTTGTTATTATTATTTTTATTATTGATATAATAATTTTTCTTATTATACATGAATTGTAATTATTGCTTATGTAGATAATCTTGTGTATTATATAAAAAAAGAATTTTTGAATGACACAATTTTTGCTTTTATTAATGAATTTTTTACTTTAATTGCATATTTGCAATATTTTGTTTACCATTTGGATTATTTGTATAACATTTATTGCTGCAAATGATGTTAATGAATTTTTTTCTTTAATTGCATATTTGCAATTGAATTTTACCACTTTGGTCGTTCTTTAGCTTGACTATTCGTAGAATAGGGGAGGCTATTGTACTCGCGTCTTCGTTGGTATTTCAGGTTAAAGTTTTTTATCAGGTAAGATATCTATGCAACCATTCATTTGATATGAATGAAACTTCACATGTGTGTTCAGCATCATCAATGGAACTTACTGACATAGGAACCATAACTCTGGGTTGCATTTTGGCAGAGTTATGGCCCTTTTTGGACTTAATTTTTCAGGTTTAAAGTTTTTATCATGCAACCATTCATTTGATATGAATGACATTTAAACTTTGAAATTTTGTTATAAGCAGGTTAAAATTTATAGGTCAAGGCCTTGATCTTAGACAAATAGGGTCAGTTCGTAGTCCTCTCTCAAATTTGTTCAAAACCATGACCCTGGGGGCAAAATTGGCCAGCCCTTAGGGGTAAAGAATTTGAATCTTATTTTTTTTATTAATTTTTTTTTCGAAAAAATTTATCTTTTTTTGTGTGTGTGTGTTGGGAGGGGGGTAAAATATTTTCCATTTTTATCTTGCCGGGACGAAGTCCAAGGAGAGCTATTGCAATGACCCCGGCGCCAGCGTCGTCGTCTGTAGACACCCAGGTTAAACTTTTGCGTTTAAGTTTAAGATATCTATGCAACCACCCATTGGTTGTGAAGGAAACTTCGCATGTGTGTTCACCATCATCAATGGAACACACACAGACAAAAAACATAACTCTGCATTGCATTTTGGCAGAGTTATGGCCTTTTTAATTAGTAAGAACTTGAAAAATCTTCTTGTCAAAAACTACTGGCTCAATTTTAAAATAATATCACAGAAATGTTCTTTGGAGGGCCCTTCACCAAGTTTGTTCAAACTGTAGTGATTCGTTAAAAAACATGGCCGCCAGGGGGCGGGGCAAGTTTAATTAGTGAAAACTTACAAAATCTATTTGTAAGAAAACTACTGGCTCGATGTTCCTTGGGTGACCCTCTACCAAGTTTGTTCAAGCCATCTTGATTTGTCAAAAAACATTTTGGCCAGGGTGTGGGGTTCGTTTACTATATAAGCTTTAGTAAAAACTTAAAAAATCTTCTTGTCAGAAACCACCGGCTCGTTTTCAAAACAATTTCGAAGAAATGTTCCTTGGGTTACCCTTTACCAAGTTTGTTCGAGCTGTTGTGATTTGTTAAAACATGACCGCCACAGTGAGGTGCTAGTTTACTATATAGGCAGCTATAGTAAAAACTTCGAAAGCCTTCTTGTCAGAATCTACTGACCTGATTTTGATGTAATTTCACTGACATTTACCATGGGTGAACCTCTACCAAGTTTGTTCCAGCCATTGCGATTCGTCGAAAAACATAGTAGCCAGGAGGGGCTGGTTTTCTTTATATGGATATAAAGTGAAAACTTTCTTTCGATATCTGATATCCAGATATCCGCACAAGGATGCTATTGTTATTGCACAACTCATCTACGCATCTGTTACATCTTCAAAACAAAGCAAAATTATAACTAATCGCCCATCACGTTTTTCTGGAATTTTTAGTGTACAGGTATTATATAATCTACTTAAGTTGGGTGACTCAATGTCACTCAGGTGAGTGATATAGGGCCAACTTGGCCCTCTTGTATTAAATTTAATCTTTTTTCTTTTTTTTTGTAAAGTTTAATCATTTTTTTTATTTTTTTTTCAGATTTATTTTCTTCATTTTCATGAAAGGGTATCCAGCTGTGATCAGCTGTGCATGCTGGTACAACTATACATCAATTTTCATGAACTGGTACCGATATATGTCATGCTGAATTAAATAATATTAAGGCAATACGAGCCATCCATTCACTTTGTTGTTTTCAAAAAAACATAACTGTTGATAATGAAAATGAATAATGTGGTGAATTATTTTGCTGATTTAATTTTAACAGATAAGCAATAATTAAGTTTTTACCACCCCTGAGCTTTAATTGTTGTCTATTTGGTACTTTTGTCCTGAAAAAGCTGTTGTTTGGAACAGCAACAAAATAGTCAAATGTGCTGTCCCTCCGACAGCTCTCGTTTTTTATTTCAACTAACTAACATAAGTTATGTATTAGTGAACCTGCCTAAGAGATACTTTAAAATAAATGTATATATACATCCTATTCAGCTGTTGATTTTATTTCACTCTATTCTTTTAAAACTATTATTATATACAGTCAAACTTGTCTTAAGCAGCCAGTCAAGGGAAGGAGTGAAAGTGGCCTTTAAAGACAGGTTGTTGCTGAATACATTCTAGTTTACATTGAAATCATATAATGGGAATTAGAAAATATTGTTGCTTAAGACAGATGGCTGCTTAATAAAGGTGGCCACTTACACAGGTTTGATTGTAGTCACACAGTTTTGTGTTTCCACATTGACTTGTCCTTTTTGCATTTTGCACATTTTCAAATGGTTGTTTGATTGAATATTTATAGCATCATTTTTATGCCATCAAGGGCTTACCGACGATCAGTTAACCTAATCACTGTTTCCTGGGATTCCATTTCCGCAAGTAACTGATAACCTCCCAACTTGGATCAGCGGTGAGAGACGAATGATAATGATACACAATGTTGTATATCAATCACTGAGACTGTTGCTTTGCGGGGATTCGAACCCACGACCACTGGATTGATAGTCAGAAACATAACCGCCTGAGCTTATTGGGCCATGCTATGTTCACATGGTCAAAATGGCTTATTCTGATTGGATATCAACTTTGTAGTTTTCCACAAAGATGTAGTTTGAATTTCAGCACATTTTAACATAAAATACTGAAATTATTCAAACTGGTAAGTTCAGGATTTTGAATGAATCAACAATATGAACATCTCCATTTAGATGTAATTCACCCTGGCAAATTTCATAAAGTTCCAACTAATTGTTAAAAAGAAACAGCACAGACAAGGATATGGCAATAGATGAAACCAAAGAGCCTTAACTCTGTAAAAAATCATCGAACCAAAACACAAAAATATTAAACACATCTCCACTTGGTAACGATGCATTCTGGCAAGTTTCATAAAATTCCAATCAATGGTTGTCGAGAAATAGCTGTGTAAGCAAAACATACAGACCAAAAACAAAATCTCAAGCAGACTTGAAGTATGACTTTGAAATAGGGGTCTAGATCTTACGAGAGATGCATCATAATGTAATGTTGATCAATTAAACAAAGTGTTTTTAGGTCACCTGAGACGGTCTCAAGTGACATTTTGCGATCGCCTTTTGTCCATCATCGTCTGTCCATAAACAATTCACATTGTTTACTTCTCAAAAACCTTTGGCTCAACTGTAATGAAGTTTTGTATGAAGATTTGGTACTTAAAGTTGAATATAAATTGTGAATTTCATGGTCCCCACCCATATGGGGCCTTGGGGGTGCTGCCTTAAAACAGCAAATTTCATGATAAAAATATTTATATGAAAAGTGCTGAGAAACAAATTGTAAGCATGATTATTGAGGCCTATGGGTCCTTCATAAAAGTTGTGAATTTCATGCCCCTGGGGTATCCATGTTGAGAAAATAACAAAAACTTATTTCTCATGACCGAAATTATTTTTAAACTTATTTGAATGATTTTCTATGTGATTTGTTGTTGCTCTCATGACGGTTAATATTCATGTTTTATTGATTGCCCCCGCCCACTGTGGCCTGTTGGACAGGGCCAAAACAGTCAAATACAAGATAAATTTAAAAAAATCTTCTTATTATAGGAAGCACTGGGAAGCAAATAGTCAGCATGATTATTGAGGCCTATGGATCCTTTATAAAAATGTAAATTGCATGCCCCTGTGTTTCTGAGCATTTGGCTCTGGGGGTGGGGCCTATTTACTAAATCTTAAGAGAAAATGACAAAAAACGTTATTTCTCATAACTGAATACTCATTTGAATGGTTTTTAATGTGATTTGCTGTTTCTGACATGACAGTCAAAATTTGTGTTTGAATTTATGCCCCTGACCCACAAGGACCTAGGGCATTGGCCCTGGTGGGGTCAAAACAGCAAAATTCACGGTAAACTTAAAAAAAAATCTTTTTAATATAGAAAGTGCTGGGAAACAAATGTAAGCAAAATTAATAAGGCCTACAGGTCCTTCTTAAAAAATGTGAATTTTATGCCCCTGGGTCTAACTTTATGGTCATGGGGTGAGGCCTACATTAATAAATCCTTATAGAGAAAATGACAAAAACTTTTATTTGAATGGTTTTTGGTGTGTTTTGTTGTTGCTGACATGAGTTTATATATTTGTTTAATTGAGTGCCCCCCACCACTTTGTGGCCTTGGGGATGGGGTCCAAAATAGTGAACTTCAAGGCAATTATTTTTTATTATTACAGGAAGAACTAGGAAGCAAATGGTGAGCATGATTATTGATGTCTATGGGTCCTTTATAAAAATGTGAATTGCATGCCCCTGGTTCTCAGCATTTGGCCCTGGGGATGGAGCCTACTTTACTTAATCTATATAAGAGAAAATGACAAAATAATTAATTTCTCATTACTGAATAGACTTATTTGAATGGTTTTTGTTGTGATTTGTTGTTGCTAAAATGATGGTTAAAATCCAAGTTTGAATATGTGGCCCTGACCCCTCTAATGACCTAAGGCAGACATATATATATATATATCTTCATTGGGATGGGGTTAGGGCAGTTAATTTGTGGTAAAATATAATTTTCTGATTATAAAAAACATGTTTGAACATTGTTTTCAAAGTGTAAACATTCATTAGAATTTATTTGACAAGTTTTAAATAGAATTTGAAACTAAAAATAATTTAGGTCCAAAAATATCTTGAATGTTTTGTTTTAGTAAATACAATATTTTCATGTTTATTTTATCCTTTTTTAAAACTCAACAATTGCAGAGTCTGAAATTAATGTGTCGTCCATATCATACATTGCATTATTTATTGTTTTTAGCTCTACTGGCCAAAGGCCAGAAGTGCTTATGCGATGGCGCGTTGTCTGTCGTCGATTGTCTGTCGTCTGTTAGCAGCACTTTCTCTGAAACCACCTGGCCAATTTAACTGAAACTTCACATGCATGTTTCTGTTGCATAGGAGACTATACAGAAGATTTTTTTTTTCGATCTGAAATACAAGATGGCCGCCGTTACTAAAAATAGTCCAAAACTTAAAAAATCTTCTTCTCATGAACGGCCCAACAGATTTTCAAAATGTTTATGTAGTAATGATGACCAACTATAGTATTGTTAGAATTGTTCAAATGGTGTCCCTAGGGTTCAATATGACCCCGCCCCGAGGGTTCAATTAGGGGACACGTCATTATAATATTTTTTTTTTTTTTTTTTAAATGGAAATGATTTTGCCTATATCTTCACAGCAGCATTGTTTGGTGAAGGAGGTTCAGATTTGTAAAAATGACTGGGTTCCATTGTCTTAAGGGGTCATAAGGGACCCCAAAAGGGTAAAAATTGGGAATTACTAAAATCATTTTCTTACCGGTATGTCAGATTTGTTCATATTTGGCATAAATTATCCCTATGTGTAGGGGTTTGATTGCAGATAAGAATTAAGGGGCTAAAATTTATAGGGGTCCTGTAAGGGGACTTAGAATTTTACATAGGAATACTATGGGAAAACAGAAAATTCTATTTTTCTTTCATCTATTCTGAAACCATTAGGCCAATTAAAATGAATCTTCACATGCATGTTTCTGTTGCAAAGGAGACTATACAGAAGATTTTTTTTTTTTTTTTATCTGAAATTCAAGATGGCCACCGTTACTAAAAATAGTCCAAAACTTAAAAAATCTCCTTCTCATGAACGGCCCAGCAGATTTTCAAAATGTTTATGTAATAATGATGACCACTTATAGTTTTGTTAGATTTGTTCAAATGGTGTCCCTATGGTTAAACATGACCCCGCCCCGAGGGTTCAATTAGGGGACACATGTCATTATAATATTTATTTGTTTTCTTTTTTTAAAATGGAAATGATTTTGCCTATATCTTAACAGAAGCATTGTTAGGTGAAGGAGGTTCAGATTTTGTAAAAATGAATGGGTTCCACTGTCTTAAGGGGTCAGGAGGGGCCTCAAAAGGGTACAGATTGGGATTTTCTAAAATCGTTTTCTTAAGAACCGGCATGTCAGATTTGCACATATTTGGCATAAATTATCCCTATGTGTAGGGGTTTGATTGCAGATAAGAATTAAGGGGCTAAAATTTATAGGGGCCCTATAAGGGGACTTAGAATTTTACATAGGGATACTATGGGAAAACAGAAAATTCTATTTTTCTTTCATCTATTCTGAAACCATTAGGCCAATTAAAATGAATCTTCACAAGCATATTTCTGTTGCATAGGAGACTATACAGAAGATTTTTTTTTTTATCTGAAATTCAAGATGGCCACTGTTACTAAAACTAGTCCAAAACTTAAAAAATCTTCTTCTCATGAACGGCCCAGCAGATTTTCAAAATGTTTATGAAGTAATGATGACCACCGATAGTTTTGTTAGATTTGTTAGAATGGTGTCCCTAGGGATAAACATGACCCCGCCCCGAGGGTTCAATTATGGGACACATGTCATTATAATATTTATTTGTTTTCTTTTTTTAAAATGGAAATGATTTTGCCTATATCTTAACAGAAGCATTGTTAGGTGAAGGAGGTTCAGATTTTGTAAAAATGAATGGGTTCCACTGTCTTAAGGGGTCAGGAGGGGCCCCAAAAGGGTACAGATTGGGATTTACTAAAATCGTTTTCTTAACAACCGGCATGTCAGATTTGCACATATTTGGCATTAATTATCCCTATGTGTAGGGGTTTGATTGCAGATAAGAATTAAGGGGCTGAAATTTATAGAAGCCCTGTTAGGGGACTTAGAATTTTACATAGGGATACTATGGGAAAATTCTCTTTTTCTTTCATCTCTTCTGAAACCACTAGGCCTATTAAATTGAAACTTCACATGCATGTTTCTGTTGCATAGGAGACTATACAGAAGATTTTTTGTTTTTTGATCTGAAATTCAAGATGGTCGCAGTTACTAAAACTAGTCCTCAACTTAAAAAATCTTCTTCTCATGAAAGGCCCAGCATATTTTCAAAATATTTATGAAGTAATGATGACCAACTATAGTTTTGTTAGATTTGTTCAAATCTTGTCCGTAGGGTTAAAAATGACCCCGCCCCGATATTTCTATTGCTTAGGAGAATTTCAAAAAGTGCTATGGCCACTATGAGTCAGTAGAGCGTCCTCAGGCCCTCTTGGGCCTCTTGTTTATGGATAGAGTACTGAGCAGGGGCTCCAAGAAAAATTAAATGGTAAACAGGCGCAGCCCAGGCAAGTAATTTTTGAAAAGGATTTTTCATTCCTGAACTGGGAAATGCAGGATTCTTAAGACTAAGGTTAAAATAGAATTTTTTAAAAATCTTTTTTTCAACAACCGGTCAGTCAAATTTGTTCATAATTGATATGGATTATACCAGTGAGTATGAGCTTAAAGTTTGTATGTAAAACATGGCATCAGGTCAATATGTTCTTATAACTGTTGTTTTATGATGTAAAGTTTCAGGAAAGTCGGTAACTATATAACATCAATATATTTTGTAAAATACGACATTAGATCGATATGTTCTGATAACTGTTGTTTTTTAATATAAAGGTTCATGAACGTGGTTGTAACCCTATCACCTCCATGTATTATGTAAAATAAGGCATAAAATCAATATGTTCTGATTACAGATGTTCTATAATATAAAGGTTCATGAAGGTCAGGTAACTGTGTAACATCAGTATATTATGTAAAATACGAAATTATATCGACATGTCCTATTACAGTTGTTCTATAATATAAAGGTTCATAAAGGTCTGGTAACCCTATAACCTCAATATATTATGTAAAATACGGCATTAGATCAATATGTTCTAATAACTGTTGTTCTATAATATACATGTTCATAAATGACTGGTAACCCTATTACCTCAATATATTATGTTAAATACGGCATTAGTTTCATATGTTCTGATAAATGTTGTTCTATAATATAAAGGTTCATGAAAGTCTGGTAACCCTATAACCTCAATATATTATGAAAAACAAGGCTGAAGGCCTATATATTCTGATTGATTCATAATATAAAGTTTCAAGAAGGTCGGGTAACACTATAACATCAATATATAATGTAAAATACGATATTAGGTCGATATGTTCTTGTAACATTTGTTCTATGATATAAAGGTTCATGAAGGTGGTGTAACCCTATAACTTCAATATATTATGTAAAGTACGACATTAGGTCGACAACAATTATTTCTATTATATGAAGGCTGACGAGGGTGGCGTAACCCTATATCATCCATATATCATGTAAAACACGACATTAGGTCGACAAGTTCTTTTAACAGTTGTTCTATAAGTTTCATGAATGTCGGGTAACCCTATTATCTCAATATATTTTGTAAAATATTGCATTATGTGGATTTGTTCTAGTAACAGTTGTTCTATAATATACAGGGTTCTTGAAGGTCGGACTACCCGACAACATCAATACAATACAGGTATATAGACTTTTTTGTTTTGTTTACTATATCTTTGAAAACATTTTAATTTGATATAAAAGTAATTTTAGTCAGACGAGTATGTTAAATGTTTTATTGATCTGGACATTAGTGACAATAAATATGGATGATTAATATAGTTATTGTGCTATAAATGGTTCTTTTATAGCACAATAACTAAATTGTTGATATTTTGTTAAAATATCTGATTATTAAAATTTACAGTTAATTTTTTGGTTTGCAATTTCTTCTAATAAAAAGGCCATCCAACCTAACAATATTACTCAACACATTTCTAATTTATACCAATTATAACTTTACTAAACCAATATATCCCTTTTGAATACTTCCAGAATGAGATATTATTCTAATTACCAGGGACAATCAGTATTATTCTTTTTAATATATCAGTACTAGAAGTCAACAGTATCTAATTATTTTAAAATGGCTGTTAAAGAACCAAAACAAAATATTTTAGATTTCGATAAACCTTGGTTTCTCAGAGTTAACTTTTAATTATACCAATTGTATAAAGCACAATGTGGGTAGTGGGGTTGGTATGGGGTATGGTGGATACAGAGTGCACAGCGGATAGTTGAGATGGTAATGTGAATCTAGAGCATAAAGCTGCTGGTAGTCTTGTTGGTATGGTGGGTATAGAGTGTACGGCTTGTAGTGTAGTTGGTATGGTGGCTGTAGAGTGTACGGCTGGTAGTGTAGTTGGTATGGTGGCTGTAGATAGTACAGCTGGTAGTATAGGGGGTATAATGTCTGTAGAGGGTACATCTGGTACTATAGTTGGTAGTGTGGGTGTAGTGGGTACATCTGGTAGTGTAGTTGGTATGGTGGATGTAGAGGGTACAGCTGGTAGCATAGTTGATATGATGGGTGTGGATCGTACAACTGTTACATAGTTGGTATGGTAGTTGTTGAGGGTACAGCTGGTAATGTAGTTGCTATGGTGGGTGTAGAGTGTACAGCTGGTAATGTAGTTGGTATGGTGGGTGGAGGGCATGGCTGGTAGTGTAGTTTGTATAGTGGGTGTTGATGGTACAACTGGTAGCATAGTTGCAATGGTGGGTGTAGAGTGTACAGCTGGTAATGTAGAAGGTATGGCTGGTAGTGTAGTTGGTATAGTGGGTGTGGATGGTACAACTGGTAGCATAGTTGGTATGGTGGGTGTTGAGGGTACAGCTGGTAGTGTAGTTGGTATAGTAGGTGAAAAGGGTATGACAGGTAACATAGTTGGTATGGTGGGTGTATAGGGTATAGCTGGTAGCATAGTTGTTATAGTGGGTGTAGAAGGTACAGCTGGTAGAGTAGTTGGTATGGTGGGTGTAGAGAGTATGGCTCGTAGCATAGTTGGTATAATGGGTGTGGATGGTACAACTGGTAGCAGAGTTGGTATGGTGGGTATTGAGGGTACAGCTGGTAGTGTAGTTGGTATGGTGGGTGAAGAGAGTACAGCTGGTATTGTAGATGGTATCGTGGGTGTAGACAGTACAGCTGGTAGTATAGTTGATATGGTGGGTGTAGAGGGTACAGCTGGTAGCGTTGTTGGTGTTGTAAGTGTAGAAAGTACAGCTGGTAGTGCGTGCAGTTGGTATTGTGGATGAAGAAGGTATTGCTGGTAGTGTAGTTGATATGGTGGAGTTAATGGTATTGCTTGTAGCGTAGATACAGTGGGTGTGGATGGTACAACTGGAAGCATAGTTGGTATGGTGGGTGTTGAGGGTACAAATTGAAGCATAGTTGGTATGGTGGATGTTTAGGATACAGTTGGTAAAGTAGTTGGTATGGTGGGTGTTGAGGGTAACGCTGGTAGTGTAGTTGGTATGGTGGGTGAAGAGAGTACAGCTAGTAGTGTAGATGGTATCATAGTTGTAGACAGTACAGCTGGTAGTATAGTTGAAATAGTAGGTGTAGACGGTACAGCTGGTAGTATTGTTGGTATAGTGGGTGAAGAGGTTACAGCAGGTAGTATAGTTGGTATCATGGGCGTAGAGTGTACAGCTTGTAGCGTTGTTGTTGTTGTGAGTGTCGATGGTACAACTGGTGATGTATTTGTTAATGTTGTTGGTATAGTGGGTGTAGAGTGTTTGACTGGTAACGTAGTTGCTATGGTGGTTGTAGAGGGTATGGCTGGTAGCATATTTTTTATAGTTGGTGTAGATGATACAACTGGTAATGTAGTTGGTATTGTGGGTGTTGAGGGTACATCTGGTAGTGTAGTTGGTATGGTGGGTGAAGAGGGTACATCTGGTTGTGTAGATGATATCGTGGGCATAAACAGTACAGCTGGTAGTATAGTAAGTATGGTGAGTATACAGGGTAGTCTGGTAGCATAGTTGGTATTGCGGGTGAAGAAGGTACAGCTGGTATTATAGTTGGTATTATGGGTGTAAAGGGAATAATGAGTGATTAAGATGGTTGAGATGGTATAGTGGATGTAGTTAGTACAGTGAGTAGTTATGTTGGTATGGTGGATGCAGAGTGGACATTAAGTAGTGGTGTTGGTATAATTAATGTAATGGTTGCAACAGACAGTGATGTTTATATTAAGGGGGTAGTGAGTAGTGAAATTAGTAAAGAATTATAGAGGATGAGAAGGAACAGTGAAGAGTTGAGATGGTTTGGTGGATGTACTGTCCATGAAACAGACGGTAGTGATGTTGGTATGGTAGCAGTGAGTAGTTGAAATGGTATGGTGAACGCAGTGGGTAAAGTGGGTAGTGATATTGATATAATGTGGATTGTGAGTAATGAAGTTGGTATGGTGGATGTTTAGGGCACAGTGGGGTAGTGCTGTTGGTATTGTTGATGTAAAAGGTTCAGTATGTAGTTGAGCCTGAATGGTGGGTGTAGAGGGTACAGTAAGTAATGGGGTTCTGGTTGGTATTATAGATAATGGTTGGTAGAGAGAATGCAGTACCTATATAATGGAGTAATGTAGAGGGAGCATTGGAGTTCATATAGTGAATGTAAATGTTACAGTGGATAATAGTATTGGATTGGTGGGTGTAATAGTTCAGTAGTTAATTAGCTCAGTATGATGGATGTACTGGATGCAATGGGTAGTGGGGTTGGTATGGTGGATGTTGAGAGTAAAGCGGATAGTTGAGTTGGTATGGTGATGGAGTCGATACATGTAATGAATATAAAGGATCAGTGGCTTATGGGTTTGGTTTGGCAGATGTTGAGGATGTAGTTGAAAATGGTGCCAGTATACTAGATGCAGAGTGTAGAGTTGATGATGTTGGTATGCTGGTTGTAAAGGGGACAGTGGATATAATGATGTTAGTTTGTTGGGTGTAAAGGGTACAGTACCATGGTGGTTGAGTTGGTACATGTATGAAGACTAAAAAGTGGTTAATTAATTTGGTATGATGGATTTTGAAGGTGCAGTTGGAATTGGAGTTAGTATTACGAATGTAGATATACCCACTTACCGCTTGTTTAAATTTAAACGATAACTTTTTCCAAATTTTTAACCAAATAAAACACAGGTATCTTTTTGTCTGATTGTCTAAAAATGAGGTTTTAACTAAAACAATCATGTAGTATCCATTTTGACCTCAACTGCCTATTGCACCCCAGGTATTCTTCAATAAATTTATCAGACTGAAAACAACAGTTTTATAATCATGTTTAATATTTACTGGTAAATTAATATCAAAATGTCACATTCTTAAACATGAGTTATTTACGATAATGCTGTGGTCCAGATAGTATCTGCATACTATATAAATTTGCTCAATATCAATTTCTAAATACGAATTTGGAAATATAATTAGATATTAACATATATTAACATAATCTAATACTTTCATAACTGAAATATTATGCTTAACAGTGTTAATGACATAGGTTAATTGACTGTTTACACGAGAACTATGAAAATTATTGTATTTATAGGCTAAATTATAAATAATACAGCTTAATATACTTTGTATATGTTTTTCTTTATTTCCAATACTTCTTATATGTTTGTGTTAACCTTTATTAGAATTAAAATTGGTTTTCTATTAATAACAACATAATTTTAAACAGTTTTATATTGAGTTACATTATTTTTTAAACTTAGAAATTAACTATTTATCTCATAAAACTTGGTGCAAAACTATTAAATTAACTACTTGAGTTACAGTATTGCACCAAATATCAATTAAGTTTTATTGAATTTTCAATGCAATATTATTGTAACTCAAACTTTTACAAATAAATCAAGTTATATAAAAGCTTTAATTGATAAAACTTGTTAATATTGTAATGCAGTTTTCATTTGAAAAAAATGATAGTAAAAATATTTAAAGAAGAAAATAAAAAACAGTTTTTTCCTCTTCCTGAACAATTTGCAAAAAACTAGTAACACTAGTTTTGCGCCAAGCCCTCGACTTAATAAATTGATGTTATAGGGTTGCCAGACATTCATGAACCTTTATATTATAGAACAACAGATATCAGAACATATCGACCTAATGTCGTATTTTACATAATATATTGATGTTATAGGGTTACCCGACCTTCATGAACTTTTATATTATAGAACAACTGTTATCGGGACATATCGACTCAATGTCGTATTTTACATAAAATATTGATGTTATAGGGTTGACCGACCTTAATGAACCTTTGTATTATAGAACAGGTGTTATTAGAACATATTGACCTAATGTCGTATTTTACATAATATATTAATGTTATAGGGTTACACCGACTTCATGAACCTTTATATTATAGAACAGGTGTTATCAGAACATATTGACCTAATGTTGTATTTCACATAATATATGTTACCCGACATTCATGAACCTCTATATTATAGAGCAACAGTTATCGGGACATATCGACTTTATGCTGTATTTTACATAATATATGGATGTTATAGGGTTACCTGACCTTCATGAACCTTTAGATTATAGAACAACAGTTATCGGGACATATCGACTTAATACTGCATTTACATAATATATTGATGCTATAGGGTTGACCTTCATGAACCTTTTTCACTATAGAACAACAGTTATCAGGACGTATCGACCTAGTGAAGTATTTTACATAATATATGGAGGTAATAGGGTTTCACCACCTTCATGAACCTTTATAAAATAGAACAACAGTTATCAGAAAATATCGACCTAATGCCTTTTTTTACATAATATATTAGTTGCGTGAAGTTGGCTATGAGATCGGCAATCGGAGATCAACATTCAATACAGATCCAGGTCTGAGATCGTAGATCAACATTCAAAATAAAAGTCGGAATTTGAATAACGACCCATGTCTGCAATCGTAGATCAACATTCAATGCAGATCCAGGTCTGAGATCGTAGATCAACATTCAATGCAGATCCAGGTCTGAGATCGTAGATCAATATTCAAAAATAAAGTCAAAATTTGAATAACGACCCAGATCTGCAATCGTAAATCAACATTCAATGCAGATCCAGGTCTGAGATCGTAGATCAACATTCAAAATAAAAGTTGGAATTTGAATAACGACCCAGGTCGGCAATCGTAGATCGACATTCAAAATAAAATTTAAAATATAGACAAAATTTGAATACAGACCCAGGTCTGAGATCGTAGATCAACATTCAAAATAACAGTTAAAAGACGGACAGAACTTGAATACAGACCCAGGTCTGAGATCGTAGATCAACATTCAAAATAAAAGTCGAAATTTGAATACCGATCCAGGTCTACAATCGTAGATCGACATTCAAAATAAAATTAAAAATACGGACAAAATTTGAATGCAGACCCAGGTCTGAGATCGTAGATCGACATTCAAAATAAAATTTAAAAGACGGACAAAACTTGAATACAGACCCAGGTCTGCAATCGTAGATCGACATTCAAAATAAAAGTTAAAAGACGGAGTTAACTTCAATGCAGATCCAGGTCTGACATCGTAGATCAACATTCAAAAATAAAATCGAAATTTGAATAACGACCCAGGTCGGCAATCGTAGATCGACATTCAAAATTCAAGTTAAAAGACGGACAAAATTTGAATGCAGACCCAGGTCTGAGATCGTAGATCGACATTCAAAATAAAATCTAAAATACGGACAAAACTTGAATACAGACCCAGATCTGAGATCGTAGATCAACATTCAAAATAAAATTTAAAAGACGGACAGAACTTGAATACAGACCCAGGTCTGAGATCGTAGATCAACATTCAAAATAAAAGTCGGAATTTGAATACCGACCCAGGTCTGCAATCGTAGATCAACATTCAAAATAAAAGTTAAAAGACGGACAGAACTTGAATACAGACCCAGGTCTGAGATCGTAGATCAACATTCAAAATAAAAGTCGGAATTTGAATACCGACCCAGGTCTGCAATCGTAGATCGACATTCAAAATAAAATTAAAAATACGGACAAAATTTGAATGCAGACCCAGGTTTGAGATCGTAGATCAACATTCAAAATAAAAGTTAAAAGACGGACAGAACTTTAATACAGACCCAGGTCTGAGATCGTAGATCAACATTCAAAATAAAAGTCGGAATTTGAATACCGACCCAGGTCTGCAATCGTAGATCAACATTCAAAATAAAAGTTAAAAGACGGACAGAACTTGAATACAGACCCAGGTCTGAGATCGTAGATCAACATTCAAAATAAAAGTCGGAATTTGAATACCGACCCAGGTCTGCAATGGTAGATCGACATTCAAAATAAAATTAAAAATACGGACAAAATTTGAATGCAGACCTAGGTCTGAGATCGTAGATCGACATTCAAAATATAATTTTAAAGATGGACAAAACTTGAATACAGACCCAGGTCTGCAATCGTAGATCGACATTCAAAATAAAAGAGAAAAGACGGAGTTAACTTGAATGCAGATCCAGGTCTGACATCGTAGATCAACATTCAAAAATAAAGTCGAAATTTGAATAACGACCCAGGTCGGCAATCGTAGATCGACATTCAAAATACAAGTTAAAAGACGGACAGAACTTGAATACAGACCCAGGTCTGAGATTGTAGATCAACATTCAAAATAAAAGTCGGAATTTGAATACCGACCCAGGTCTGCAATCGTAGATCGACATTCAAAATAAAATTAAAAATACAAACAGAAGAACAATATATATGAACAGAGTGCTATTTAATGTGTCTTCCTCGAAATTGAAGATCGGTGCAATATTCCGACAAAAGACGATGCATGCCCTTACTGTGAATATTAAGAATAGTAGATTACACTAGGATAATGCATACACCAGCGACCAAATTGTACAAACCACAAGTATACAATCATACAAACATGCATACAATCCCAGCTGTGCAGCAGAAAATTCACCACGTTTCATAAATAACAAAGTAACAAAATAACAAGGTGCATGCAAGGAAAGGGATTTATCAATTGATTAAATATTTAGCGTCATTTTATGCCACCGAGTGCTAACAGACGACCAGTTAACCTAACCACACCCATCCCCGCAAGTAACTGATAATGTTCTCACTTGAATCAGTGGTGAGAGACGAATGATAGTGACGGAGATCACGGAGATTGTGGCAGAGCGGGGATTCGAACTCACGACCCCTAGAGTGATAGTCATGAGTTAATCGAGCCCAAGCAATGAAAAGGATTAATGAAGGATGATGTAGTATTACAATATGTTGGATTCCCAGCTATGGGCGGTGGTTGTATACGCCGCATCGGTAAAACTGGACCTTATTTCATCAATATTCTATTGAACAATAAATTACCATATTTATTTGCCGAAACAAACAGTTCTTATGAGTATTTGATAGAAAGTGCGTGCGCTAAGCTTGTTTAAATATACACAACTTAAAGAAGCTTTCTCTCATGCAATTTATCATGTTTTATTTATTTTACCAATACATAAACTTAGCTATTAGTCCATTGTTAATATCGCAAACAAAAACAAGTAAAATCAATATCAATATCTATCAAACTGACCTGTATCAATTTATTGAAAAGGTTGGTAATGTGTTCAATTGCTTATTCCATATAATTTATGTGTGTTTTTTTTTTTGTTGTTGATTTTTTTAGGGGGATAGGTAGCTAGCATAAGGTCCCCGTAATGGGTCTGCAAGGGTCGAGGCCATCCTGTTACATACTACACAGTAATAGCATGTATGGAAGCTTAACACAATGTGTATGCTACAAACATATAATGCCATATTGTAGTATAACTCGTTTAATATAAAACTGTAGGACAAGAGAGAAATCTTATCAAGTTACACTTAATAAGCAAGTATTATAACATGACAATCTTAACGAAACGAAATAGAATAGTTAAACTATATTTCAAGATTTTATGTTTTAATACATATAAGTGCTAGTGCACCAAATGTTAGGAAATATTCAAGGAGGTAATTAAAAGTTGTCAGTGACTTTATGTTTATGTTGCAAATTAACCGGAATATGACTAATGTGCATTCACAGTATACTTCTCTAATAGTGTCCACACACAGCACCACCGCACAACTGTCGATATGACATTATTAGTGAATATTTAAATACTATGAAATAAAATGATTATGTGACTTATTTCATGTTTTCACTTGCGTCAACTGAATGTTAGTGATAATGTAACGTATGGGTGCTGTTTTACTATTTAACCATAATATGTAATATTATTTATTCATTTTAAAAGGTGATATCATCTGTTCGAAGAAGCGATTTCACCTATTTGATAGGAATGTAAACAATGATTACTCTCAAGGATGTAAATATATAATATGTATAAATATATATCGAGAATAACACGGAAATATTAAATATATTGTGTAAATTTATTGTGTAATAATTTGTTACATAATCATTTGATCAAATATTTTATTTTGGCGCCTGAACCATTTTTATCATATATTCACTGCTGAACTATCATTTTTGCTGGGACCGTTTTGTTTTTTCTTGCTCGTTAAATCGAATAAGTGATATCACCTATTCGAATAAGTTATATCACCTATTCGTTTCGAATAAGTGATATCACTTATTCGTTTCGAAAAGGATTGTTTATTTAAACAAACTCTTACTCATAGTGATCATTTAAACCAAATACGAACACATTTTGTGAATTTCACAAGTTTAACCATTTCTGGGCTCTTGCTGGTCCCTTATTTATAGTGAATCCACTTTAAAGGACCTAGTCTAAACAGTTATGACTAAACAATGCCACATACCTAGATGGTTAAAGTAACACATTTTTTTCTGTAATAGTATTAATATATCAAAATGTAAGTTCCGATATCATGAGCGGATCCGAGTGTTTTCATTAAAAAAAAATTGGGGGGAGGAGGTGGGGGCGTACATTGAGCGCAAAGAAAATAAAATTTAGATCTGAATATGTGAAAGAATGTCTTTCAAATATTAGGAGTGGCGGCGCCATCGGGCGCGCCTCCTTTGAATTCGCCTTAATAATATCTACCCCTTTATTGAATCATAGTTAATTCATTAATACCAAATGATATGAACGGTTCTTGAGTAGAAAGTATTTAAATTAAATATCCCTATAGTAAACTGACAGTCAATGTTGGGTCTGGGTGACGGTTTGAATAAACTTCATGAGCATGTACACGAGAAATAGTATCTTTCAAGGGGTTTTAGATGCGGATGGAAAGTTCCGTACTTCTGAATAACTGTTTCGGCAGAATTTCGTTTTCATCAGAACAGTCAGCACTCGGAATGGAATTTTCAATCCGTACCTCAAACCCATGAGAGATATTCATAGGACAATACAATTATAATAGTGAATTATAACAGTTGCAGAAGTTGTACTTTCGGAGATGATTTTTGAAATGTTCATAGAAAAGAAACGCCCCTAGCGAGGGGATTAATTTTACCCTATGTCATAATCATAATTAACATAAAAGAGCTTCATGTAAAATGATCGAAGCAGTTTCAAAGAAGAAGCTACGGTTAACAACGGACGACGACAGACGATGGACTAAGAAGATCTAAATAGTTCACAAGAATTAACTCATCCGCCATGTCCTTTGGCTGTTAGATGTTATGTACTTTGTTTAAAATAAAACAAGTCAGTAGAGCGCAATATGGCGCAGGATATCATCAAAATCGATTACATCTTGTAGATGATACTTTATTTTACAATATACACGGTCCATTCTTCACTATGTTCTACGAAGACCTGTTTATCTCAGTTTATCAAATCTTACTTCCTAATTTAACCAAACTGTTTTTTTTATTAATAGGCTGTTAATTGGTTGACGCTATGAAACGACCTTTCTTATTACAAAAACAAGCACCGACGATGACGAAGACTACGAAAAATATGTGGACCAGTATATTTTAATTTACAGGTTATCATTGTCTTGCCGGTGGTAGCCTCTTCCATGTAAATAAGTATAGATAAACTTGGTATAACATGTTCTCTTACTTTTGTTTTATTTGAATGTGCCAAAGGTACTTTCGTTGTTAATTTCCTAACACAATTTAATACAACATATTAAATTGTGTTATAATAAACAACAAAAATCTAACAGCTGGTGGAAATTAACCCTCTCCGGTCATAGGCTCGTCTTGCTATTTTCTCGTCAAACTGCCAATATTAATAAACGACAAGTCCATTTTTGTATAGGTTTGATACCATTACTCGAAGTATATTTACTTAGTCTAGACAAGGATTCCTCGGTATTATTTTTGAAAAATGTAAATATTTAGTATATAGATTCTAGTTTAAATAATATTAGACCGATCCATTATAATGATGATTTGCTACCGATTAAATGAGTCACAGCCGTTAATAAATGTTATGAAAGCAAATGCGTAGCAGCCGGGGCAGGATGCTCCCCCCCCCCCCTCCTCTCTCTCTCTCTCTCTCTCTCTCTCTCTCTCTCTCTCTCTGTGATTGGTGAGATGAACGGGGTCAGTATGTACGTTGCCTCGACATATATTTTAATCTAAAACGGATGTAAATGTAAGATACATAAAACAATGAACATGCACACTAAGTATTCCTGGCGACAGCTAATCATAGTAAACCAATGTGTATGAATGAATTTCAGACACCTATTCATTAACTGGAATATTTTTACAGTGTATTTGGTATATCCATCAAATGAGATGTTAATCAAAGTTGTGTGCAAGTTTTACTGAAGCTTTAATGCGGTGTTTTGTTATCCATATTCAGTGCACGAGAGGTACCTGATTTCTAAGAACTAAACAGTTACACTTGCTAGTACAAAGATATCGGTCATTGTGCATAAGGAACTACAAGGTGTTTATTTGGTCATAATCTGGTAATTACTGTGTTTTTTATAAACACTATCAGCTGATGATCTCGTTGATTGTATTTGAGAATGGGCTGGGTTTTTTAAGCACAATTCAGGTACAATAATCAGTGTGACAGATATACCCAACACCTCTACAATAATCAAGTGTTAACCCATTATGATTTTTTCTCCAAATTAGATATAATATAAAAATGTGAATAAGTGCTGAATTCACTTCTGGTGACGGGAAATCAAAACTTATTTAATATATACTTTTATTTTCTCTCAGCAAAATCTGATAGAAATGTTATAGTATCGTACTCGTACAAGCTGTGTTATGTTTACATGGTATCATGTTACAGCAACCCCAGGCAGTTAACTCGTCCGTACTATTTATTTGATACTGATTATAATTTATTTGATAAATAAATTATATGCGCTTATGCGCGCTCCCTTAAAATACCAGCATAAGGTTAACTCATTTATATGTCAGACAGCCAGGTGCCAAAAGCTGTGAGCTGAAAAGATAATGATAATGGTATGATAATTATAACGATAATGATAATGGTGTGATAATGATATGATAATGATGATGCGTTGATATTAATAATGGTATGACAGTGATAAATGTATGATAATGATAATGCTATGATAGTCATAATGAAAATGCTAGGATAATTATAACGATACTGATAATGGTATGATAATGATATGATAATGATAATGCTATGATAAATATAATGGTGTTATAATTACATGTTAATGATAATGCTATGATAATGATAATGCTATGATAAAGATAATGGTATGATAATGATATGATAATGATATTATAATGATATGATAATGATATGATAATAATACTGATACTGATAATGCTATGATAAAGATAATTTTTTGATAATGATAATAGTGCAATAATTATATGATAATGATAATGCTATGATAATAATAACGATAATAATTATGGTATCATAATGATATGATAACGATAATGCTATGATAATTATAATGCTATGATAAAGATCATGGTGTTATAATGACATGATAATGATAATGCTATGATAATGATAATGCTATGATAAAGATAATGCTATGATAAAGATAATGGTATGATAATGATATGATAATAATACTGATAATGCTATTATAAAGATACTGGTATTATAATGATATGATAATGATAATGCTTTGATAAAAGTGTAATAATGATATGATAATGGTAATGCTAGGATAATGATAATGATAATCCTATGATAATTATTACGATAATGATGATGGTATGGTAATGATAAGATAACGATAATGCTATGATAAAGATAATGGTATGATAATGATATGATTATAATAATGTTATGATAATGATAATGATATGATAAAGATAATGCTATGATAATGCTATGGTAAATATAATGCTATGATAAATATAATGCTATGATAATGATAATGCTATAATAATGATAATGCTATGATAACGATAATGCTATGATAATTCTATGATAATGCTATAATAATGCTATGATAATGATAATACTATAATAAGATAATGATAAAGATAATGGTGTTATAATGATACGACATCGATAGTGGTATGATAGTGATAAAGGTATGATAATGATAATGGTACGATAATGATACAACAAACTAACGAACAAAACAAACACTACCGAACCGATAAAACGGGTTAAAATAAAAGAGTTACATGTTTTTTTGTCAATATGTTTGTTGTTTTCTTACCTGAATAGTAGGTCTGGAATCTTCTTGATGGAAATAAATTTGCGCTATACATTACTAAGTGGAATGTGATGCCTTTCATTTGCAAAATTAAATCGATGGGCTGCATCTTACTTATATTTTATATGACCATGTGGTTATGCTGATAATTCATTATTGTGATGATTATGTTGCTTATGTTTCTGCTTCAGTGGATGCTTCTGATAATGTTACGGCTGTTTATAGTGATGATGATTTGAAGGAGGAAGTTGACATCGATGTTCATGATAGTGAGGACTATTTATTATATCATACTTTTTATTGAAAGGAGCAATTTGCTCAAAGGAATTTCACTTTCAAAAATAACAATTAAGAAATATGAAATTGAATAGGAATATATATCAAAAGGCAACCTCTTTCCTAGTGTTTGTCTTCATTTGATACCGATACAAATAATTGTTTGCAAACATTAAAATTATTGTTTATCATTCTGACTTCGGACAGTGACTAATATGTGATTAATATTGTATAACTTTAGTGTGCTCCATATCCATGTGTGTTATGAAATGATATACGTGGTATGATAAGATAACATGAAGCAGGAATTAAAAGTAGCAACTCTGCGCTTTTACTGACTTTATTGTTGTCTGATATTAAAATGAGTGCACGCCTATTTAAATTATATTATTACACAAGGAAACACAAAATTTCTGTTTATGTTTTACAGAACAAACGATAATAATATGTGCATCTTTATTTAATACATTCATATATAATTATACTAAACTTTCAAATGTTCATAATAAGATAATACGTGTTCATATTGTAATTGCTCCTTAATACAAGTTGTGTTATTCAAATGGAAGGTTACTATATTTTTCGTCCATATGATATTACTTTAATTTAAGCTATGGTAATATCCAAAATAGTTATATTCTTTCAAATAATCCACTAGTTTTTATGCACAGCCTTTAGTTTTAGGCAAATTTAATTATTTGAAGAGGTCATTGTCATCTAAAATGCTACAATTGGACCAAGTGTATTGGCTCTGGGCCAAAAAGTTTAAAAGAAACAGACTATTTGGTCATACGTAACAGTTTAGGCCAAGTTAATTATTTAATATAGTCAGTTGTCGGGTAAAAAAGTCGAGTGTCGCGGATGAAAAGTCGAATAATATAGTCAAATGACGAGTAGGAAAGAAGAGTACCGAGTAAGAAAGTCGAGTGTATCAAGTCAGAAAGTCGAGCGTCAAGTAAGAATAGTCGAGATATAGAGTCAAGTGCCGAGTTAGAAAGTGGACTGCCAAGTAAGTAAGTCGAGTGTCCCGTAAGCAAGTGGAACTTTGAGTTGAAAGTCGAGTAATATAGTCAGATGTCGAGTAAGACAGTCGAGTGTCGAGTAAGAAATTCGAGTGTCAAGTAAGGGTGTCGAGTTGAAAAGTCGAGTAATATAATCAAATATCGAGTAAGAAAGTCGAGTGTCGAGTAAGAAAAGTCGTGTATTAATAGTCAAATGTTGAATAGGAAAGTGGAATGTCAAGTAAGAAAGTCGAGTGTCGAGTATAAAAAGTAAAGTGTCGAGTATGAACGTCAAGTAAGAAAAAATCGAGTTTTATAGTCAATTGTCGAGTAAGAAAGTCGAGTGTTGCGTTGAGTAATATATCGCACCAGGATTCTCTCATGATAGATTTTTTTCGTCCGGCACTCGACTTTCTTAATAGTCCTGCTCAAGAACGCCACCCATAGCCGTTGCGGGGTAACGAACTTACGACACTCCGAACATGGGTTCGATGATCTGCCACTGGCCACGTACTCCATATATCAGCAGTATGGGAACACTTTTTATGTGTTGTATCTTGGTGCGACAGTTATGTTTCATATCATATATGACGCACAAGTCGGGTTTAGAAAAGGAAAATAATATATATATAATTTTTTATGATGCGGTGTTTATTTTACAGAATATTGTAGAAAGAAATGTTGATTGATATCCGGAAAGCAATATTTTTTAACAGTAACATGGAACAAAAAAGTTTAAAAAAAATAATTGACTAAACTAATACACCTGGCTAATGGTATAAATTCCTTTTATAACTAAATACCAGTCATGGGGCTGTGTGACAAAATTGACCGTCACAAATAATCGTATTTGATGATTTTTAGCCAATCCCTGTTGACACGTTTTTCATTTTTTAACGCACTGGGTGGTTAAATTACCCTTAATATAAGTTAGCCTCTAATTCGTGGAATCCTGAAATGGTACAGTCTTCGAGCACAACCATGGCCGCATCAGCAGTAACCAAGGAAACTATTGTCGTGTGGGGTATCGAACTCGCAACGCCTGAACCCATGGATTCTAAAAAATATGTCATTTAAATATATAATACAGTTAAATATATGCAACTTAGTCGTGTGTGTGCTAATTAGAAAATTTTAATGATGTATGCTTAAAACTACCAGTATTTCAGAAAATTCAATATTTACAAATTAGAAAAAAAAGTATGATGCAGACCATTGATATTGAGAGTGCTTTTAACAGATTAGAAGAGATCAGAATTATTATTCAGATACAAAAACAACTACTTAATAGATTACTCTCATCCCCCACCCCAAAACACACACACGAGCGCGCGCGCACACACACACGCACACAGACACGCACACAAACACGCACGCACGCATACCACGGACACGCACGAACATACGCACGCACGCACACGCAAATAGATATTAAAAACAAAAAACATCAACAATTTAATCATTCAGAATTAACCTTGATGTAACACACAACTTTGATTTGGATTTTTTTGTTCGTTTCGGTTTGTTTCGTTCGTTTATTCATTCATTCATTCATTCATTCATTTGTTCGTCCGTTTGTTCATTTGATCATTCGTTCATTCGTTCATTCGTTCATTATCATCATCATCATTACCATCCCTTCTATTTTATTTATTTTTTTATTATTACTACGATTGTAATCTATTATTATTATTAATATAATTATTATTATTATTATTTTACCAAACATTAACCAGACACGTGTTGATGCTCACAGCTAGCATTTGTGTTTTTGTGGCGCCTTGCTGTCTGTTGTTAACCTTATGCTGGTATTTAAGGGAACTGGTTATACATATGCAGTCGACGGGGAATAGCTCTGTGCAGGATAAGACAAGTAAGTGTTTTGTTTTAATATATGTTGATCTAATAACTAAACTACACACACAGTAAATGTATGTATTTAAAAATGTGGGAAGTCATTTTTTTTTAATTTGGTCATTTGGTAGAGCGATCGACATGGGTGATTATGTCAATAGTTTGTATCGGTTAACAAAACAGCACAAAATCCTGGAAAGTATTATTTTTCAAAGTATTATTTTAACTAATTAATGCTACAAGTTGTAAATCCGCGTCTTATACAAGTGCAACAAAGACCGGCCAACTTCTCAACTTTCATATATCGATTGCTTAATGTTACATAAAATGAAAAAGGCGACTGTTTTCAATAAGCAAAGTTTAAAAGCTATACATAAAACCATGGCGATATCTTTTACAAACGCATATACTAGGAAATCAATTAATGATAAATTAAATAAAATATTTCAATGAAAATATCTCTAAAATACCTTCTGTCATGGTATTTGTACGTCAGTACCGATATTATTGATATTTTAAATTTTAATTGAAATTATGTGTATAAATACTACTGATTTAGAATAACACATCTCGGAGGAGGTGGTTTTTGATCCGTGCTAATTTATTCAGATATAAATAAATAAATTTATTAAGAATATCGTATTCCAGAAAAAGTCCCTTTTTAATCGTTGTTAATTTATGGGGAAAAAACATGGCATTAAGAATGGCGCATATTAGAATCTAAATGCCATTTTAATATTTGATAAAACATGTTTAATTTCGTGTATTAATATAAGTATAACGTTTTTCAAAAAAGTGCCCATTTTATTAATAGTGACAATAATGTTACCACTGTTACAAGTAACAATGTTTTGTTTTGTTTTCCCCCCATTTGTTGATTTTTTTTCGTCAGTGTTTCTCTCTCTCTCTTTCTCTCTCTTTCTCTCTCTCTCTCTCTCTCTCTCTCTTTATTTTTCGATCCGGTAAACGTAAACAATACACAGTCGCATTGGAGTTATCTGTTAATTTAACATTGTTATAACTTCTGGTTCAATAAATTTGCATAGGTTATATATGTGTTACCATGCTGGCACCATAAGAACAAGATATGGTTTATTTGACATTGGTTTAAGAATTTTAAAGTTACCAGTCAACATTTTAAGTTTGAATTAAAGTTAAAAAAAAGTAAAACTTAAATAAATAGGATGGGATGGGATGGATGGAGGGGCTGCGAACGGACGTACGAACGAACGAACGGGCGGGCGGGCGGACGAATGGGCGGGTGGTCGTACGGGCGTCGACCGGTCGTGCGTACAGACGGACGAACAAATAAACGATAATGAATGAACGAACGAAAGAACGGACGATAGAACGAACGAACGAACGAACGAACGAACGAACGAATAATGAATGAATAGAGCAGAGACTTATTCGATTTCTGCATAGAAAACGAATAAAATAGATAAATAAATACGTTGAAATAAATAAATGAATTAATGAAGCATGGATGGATGAATAATTGAATGAATTAATGAACTAATGAATGAATAAACGAACGAACTTAACGAATGAACGAACGAACGAACGAACGAACGAACGAAGAACGAATAGAGCAGAGACTTAATTCGGTTTCTGCATACAGCCGTCACGAACATCTATATTTTAGAACAACTGTTATCGAAGCATATCGACATAATGCCGTATTTTACATAATATATTGATGTTATAAGGACATACAACCTCCATGAACCTCTATATTATAGAACAACTATTATCGGAGCATATCGACCTAATGCCGTATTTTACATAATATATAGATGTTATAAGGACATACAGCTGTCATGAACATCTTTATTATAGAACACATGTTATCGGAGCATATTGACCTAATGTTGTTGTTTTTTTACATAATATATTGATGTTATAAGGACAAAGAGCCGTCACGAACCTCTATATTATAAAACAACTGTTATCGGAGCATATCGAACTAATGCCGTATTTTACATAATATATTTATGTTATAAAGACATACAGTCGTCATGAACCTCTATATTATAGAACAACTGTTATCGGAGCATATCGACGTAATGCCGTATTTTACATAATATATTGATGTTACAAGGACATACAGCCGTCATGAACGTCTATATTATAGAACAACAGGTAACGGAGCATATCGACCTAATGCCGCATTTTACATAATATATTGATATTATAAGTACATACAACCTCCATGAACCTCTATATTATAGAACAACTGTTATCGGATCAAATCGACCTAATGCCGTATTTTACATAATATATTGATGTTATAAGGACATACAGCCTCCATGAATCTCTATATTAAAGAACAATTGTTATCAGAGCATAATCGACCTAATGCCGTATTTTACATAATATATTGATGTTATTGGGACAAACAGCCTCCATGAACCTCTATATTATAGAACAATTGTTATCGGAGCATATCGACCTAATGCCTTGTTTTACATAATATATTGATGTTATAAGGACATACAGCCGTTATGACAATCTATATTATAGAACAACTGTTATCGGAGCATATCGACCTGATGCCGTATTTTACATAATATATTGATTTTATCAGGACATACAGCCGTCACGAACCTCTATATTTTAGAACAACTGTTTTCCGAACTTATCGACCTCATGCCGTATTTTACATAATATAATGATGCTATAAGATCTTACAGCTGTCACGAACCTTTATACTATAGAATAACTGTTAAGGGAGCATATCGACCTAATGCCGTAGTTTACATAATATATTGACGTTATAAGGACATATAGCCGTCACGAACCTCTATATTATAGAAAAACAGTTACCGGAGCATATCGACATCATGCCGTATTTTACATAATACAGCCGTCATGAACCTCTATGTTATAGAACATCTGTTATCAGAACATATCGACCTAATGCCGTATTTTACATAATATATTGACGTTATCAGGACAAACTGCCGTCATGAACCTCTATATTACAGAACAACTGTTAACGGAGCATGTCGACCTAATGCCGTAATTTACATATTATATTGTTGTTATAAGGACATACAGCCGTCATAAATCTCTATATTATAGAACAACTGTTAACGGGAGCATATCGACGTTATGCCGTATTTTACATAATATATTCTTGTTATAACTACATACAACCGTTATGAACCTCTATATTATAGAACAATTGTTATCGGAGCATATCGACATAATGCCGTATTTTACTGAATATATTGATATAATAATGACATATAGCCGTCATGAACATCTGTATTATAGAACAACTGTTACCAGAGCATATCGACTTAATGCCGTGTTTTACTTAATATATTGATGTTATAAGGACATACAGCTGTCATGAACCGGAGCATATCGACCTGAGACCGTATTTTGTATAATATATTGATAAAATAAGAACATAAAGCCGTCACGAACCTCTATATTATACAACAAGTGTTATCGGAGCATATCGACATAATGCCGTATTTTACTGAATACTTTGATGTAATAAGGACATACAGCCGTCATGAACCTCTATATTATAGAAAAACTGTTAACGGAGCGTATCGACCTAAAGCCGTATTTTACATAATAAATTGATGTTATAAGGACATATAGCCGTCATGAACCTCTATATTATAAAAAAATATCGACTTAATGCCGTATTTTACGATATATTTATGTTATAAGGACATACAGCAGTCACGAACCGCTATACTATAGAACAACTGTTAACAGAGCATATCGACCTAAAGCTCTATTTTACATAATATAATGATGCTATAAGATCTTACAGCTGTCACGAACCTTTATACTATAGAATAACTGTTAAGGGAGCATATCGACCTAATGCCGTAGTTTACATAATATATTGACGTTATAAGGACATATAGCCGTCACGAACCTCTATATTATAGAAAAACAGTTACCGGAGCATATCGACATCATGCCGTATTTTACATAATACAGCCGTCATGAACCTCTATGTTATAGAACATCTGTTATCAGAACATATCGACCTAATGCCGTATTTTACATAATATATTGACGTTATCAGGACAAACTGCCGTCATGAACCTCTATATTACAGAACAACTGTTAACGGAGCATGTCGACCTAATGCCGTATTTTACATATTATATTGTTGTTATAAGGACATACAGCCGTCATAAATCTCTATATTATAGAACAACTGTTAACGGGAGCATATCGACGTTATGCCGTATTTTACATAATATATTCTTGTTATAACTACATACAACCGTTATGAACCTCTATATTATAGAACAATTGTTATCGGAGCATATCAACATAATGCCGTATTTTACTGAATATATTGATATAATAATGACATATAGCCGTCATGAACATCTGTATTATAGAACAACTGTTACCAGAGCATATCGACTTAATGCCGTGTTTTACTTAATATATTGATGTTATAAGGACATACAGCTGTCATTAATCGGAGCATATCGACCTGAGACCGTATTTTGTATAATATATTGATAAAATAAGAACATAAAGCCGTCATGAACCTCTATATTATACAACAAGTGTTATCGGAGCATATCGACATAATGCCGTATTTTACTGAATACTTTGATGTAATAAGGACATACAGACGTCATGAACCTCTATATTATAGAAAAACTGTTAACGGAGCGTATCGACCTAAAGCCGTATTTTACATAATAAATTGATGTTATAAGGACATATAGCCGTCATGAACCTCTATATTATAAAAAAATATCGACTTAATGCCTTATTTTACGATATATTTTTGTTATAAGGACATACAGCAGTCACGAACCTCTATACTATAGAACAACTGTTAACAGAGCATATCGACCTAAAGCTCTATTTTACATAATATGTTGATGCTGTAAGGACATACAGCCGTCACGAACCCATATATATTATACAACAACTGTTTACGGAGCATATCGACCTAATGCCGTATTTTACATAATATATTGATGCTGTAAGGACATACAGCCGTCATAAACTTCTATATTATAGACCAACTGTTAACGGAGCATATCGACCTAATGCCGTGTTTTACATAATATATTGATGTTATTAGAACATACAGCCGTCGAGAATATCTATATTATGGAACAAATGTAAACGGAGTATCTCGACATAATGCCGCATTTTACATAATTTATTGATGTTATCAGTACATACAGCCGTCATCAACTTTTATATCATAGAAAAACTGGTAATGGAGCATATCGACGTAATGCCGCATTTTATATAATATATTGATGTTATAAGTACATACAGCCGTAATAAACCTATATATTATAGAACAACTGTTAACGGAGCTTATCGACCAAATGCCGCATTTTACATAATATATTGATGTTATAAGTACTTACAGCCGTCATGAAACTATATATTATAGAACAATAACGGAGCATATCGACCTAATGCCGCATTTTACATAATATATTGATGTTATAAGGACATACAGCCGTCATTAACCTCTATATTATAGAACAACTGTTAACGGAGCATATCGAACTAATGCCGTATTTTACATAATATATTGATGTTATAAGTACATAGAGCCGTCACGAACCTCTATATTATAGAACAACTGTTATCGGAGCATATCGACCTAATGCCGCATTTTACATAATATATTGATGTAATAAAGACATACAGCCGTCATCAACCTCTATATTATAGAACAACTGTTAACGGAGCATATCGACCTAATGCTGCATTTTACATAATATATTGATGTTATAAGAACATACAGCCGGCATGAACCTCTATATTATAGAACAACTGTTATCGGAGCATATCGACCTAATGCCGAATTTTACATAATATATGGATGTAATAAAGACATACAGCCGTCATCAACCTCTATATTTAGAACAACTGGTAACGGAGCATATCGACTTAATGACGCATTTTACATAATATATTGATGTTTTAAGTACATACAGCCGTTATGAACCTCTATATTATAGAACAAATGTTATCGGAGCATATCGACCTAATGCCGCATTTTACATAATTTATTGATGTTATAAGGACATACAGCCGTCATGAATCTCTATATTATAGAACAATTGTTGTCAGAGCATATCGACATAATGCCGTATTTTACATAATATGTTGATGTTAAAAGGACATACAGCCTCCATGAACCTGTAAATTATATAACAATTGTTATCGGAGCATATCGACATATTGCCGTATTTTACATAATATATTGATGTTATCAGGACATACAGCTGTCATAAACCTCTATATTAGAGAACTAATGTTATCGGAGCATATCGACCTAATGCCGTATTTTATATAATATATTGATGTTATGAGGACATACAGCCGTCACGACTCTCTATATTATAGAACAACTGTTATCTGAGGATATCGACCGAAAGCCGTATTTAACATAATATATTGATGTTATCAGGACATACAGCCGTCATGAACCTCTATATTATAGAACAACTGATATCGGATAAATCGACTTAATGCCGTATTTTACATAATATATTGATGTTATTCGGACATACAGCCGTCATGAACTTATATATTATAGAACAACTGTTATAGGAGCATATCGACATAATACCGTTTTTTACGTAATATATTGATGTTATGAGGACATACAGCAGTCACGAACCTCTATATTATAGAACAACTGTTAACGGAGCAAATCGACCAAATGCCATATTTCACAAAATATGTTGATGTTATAAGAACATACAGACGTCACAAACCTCTATATTATAGAACAGCAGATATCGGAGCATATCGACCTAATGCCGTATTTTACATAACATATTGATGTTATAAGGACATACATCCGTCATGAACCTAAATATTATAGAACAACTGTTATCGGAGCATATCGCCCTAATGCCGTAATATACATGTCATATTGATTTGATCAGGACAAACAGCCGTCATGAACCTCTATATTACAGAACAAAAGTTACCGGAGCATATCGACCTAATGCCGTATTTTACATAGTGTACTGATGTTATAAAGACATACAGCCGTCACAAACCTCTATATTATAAAACACCTATTAACGAAGCATATCGACCTGATGCCGTATTTTAAATAATATATTGACGTTATAAGGACATACAGTCGTGACGAACCTATATATTATAGAACAACTGTTAATGGAGCATATCGACTTAATACTGTACTTTACATAATATGTTGATGTTATAAGGACATGCAGCCGTCATGAACAACTGTTATTGGAGCATATCGACTTAATACTGTACTTTACATAATATGTTGATGTTATAAGGACATGCAGCCGTCATGAACCTCAATATCTGTGAACAACTGTTAACAGAGCATATCGACCTAAGACCGTATTTTACATAATATATTGATGTTATCAGTGCATACAGCCGCCAAGAACCTCTATATTATAGAACAACTGTTAACGGAGCTTATCGACTTAATGCCGCATTTTACATAATATATTGATGTTATAAGTACATAGAGCCGTCATGAACCTCTATATTATAGAACAACTGTTATCGGAGCATATCGACGTAATGCCGTAATTTACATAATGTATTGATGTCATAAGTACTTTCAGCCGTCATGAACCTCTATATTATAGAACAACTGTTATTGGAGCATATCGACTGAATGCCGTATTTTACATAATATATTGATGTTATAAGTACATACAGCCGTCATGAACCTATATATTATAAAACAACTGTTATCAAAGCATATCGACCTAATGGCGCATTTGACATAATATATTGATTTTAAAGCACATATAGCCGTCATGAACCTCTATATTATAGAACAACTGTTATTGGAGCATATCGACCTAATGCCGTATTTTACATAGTATATTGATGCTATAAGTACATACAGCCGTCATGAACCTCAATATTAGTGAAAAACTTTTAACGGAGCATATCGACCTAATGCCGTATTTTATATAATATATTGATGTTATCAGTACATACAGCCATCATGGACCTCAATATTAGTGAACAACTGTTAGCGGAGCATATCGACTTAATGCCGTATTTTACATAATATATTGATGTTATAAGTACATACAGCCGTCATGAACCTCAATATCAGTGAACGACTGTTAACAGAGCATATCGACCTAAGGCCGTATTTTACATAATATATTGATGCTATAAGTACATACAGCCGTCATCAACCTATATATTATAGAACAACTGTTATCGGAGTGTATCGACCTAATGCCGTATTTTATATAATATATTGATGTTATAAGTACATTGAGACGTCATGAACGTCAATATAATAGAACAACAGTCAACGGAGCATATCGACCTAATGCAGCATTTTACATAATATATTGATGTTATAAGGACTAACAACCGTCACGAACATTTATATTATAGAACAACTGTTATCGGAGCATATCGACCTAATACTGCATTTTACATAATATATTGATGTAATAAGGACATACAGCCGACAAGAACCTCAATATTATAGAACATCTATTATCGGAGCATATCGACCAAATGCCGTATTTTACATTATATATTGATGTTATATGGACATGCAGCCGTCATGAACCTTTATATTATAGAACAACTGTTATCGGAGCATATCGACCTAATGCCGTATTTTACATAATGTATTGAAATTATATTGATGTAGTAAGGACATAAAGCCGTCATGAACCTCTATATTATAGAACAACTGTTATCGGAGCATATCGACATAATGCCGTATTTTACTGAATATATTGATGTTATAAGGATATACAGCCGTCACGAACCTCTGTATTATAGAAAAACTGTTAACGGAGCATATCGACCTAATACCGTGTTTTACATAATATATTGATGTAATAAGTACATACAGCCGTCATGAACGTCTAATTATAGAACAACTGTTATCGTAGCATATAGACCTAATGCCGTACTTTACATAATATATTGATGTAATAAGGACTAATATTTGTGCTGGCATGGACACTTATATTGGTTTTGATACAGATACTTATAGTAGTTCTGGTACATATACTGGTATGGAAACTTATATTGGTTCTGACATGGATACTTATAATGGTTTTGGTATGGATACTAATATTGGTTCTGACATGGATATTAATATAGGTTCTGATATAGATACTAATAATGGTTCTGGCATGGCTACACATATTGCTTCTGGTATGGCTACTAATACTGGTTATGGTATGGAAACTACTATTGGTTCTGGCATGGATACTTATATTGGTTCTGATATGGATATTAATATTGGTTCTGCTACGGATACTTATATTGGTCTTGGCATGGACACTTATATTGGTTCTGCTACATAAACTTATATTGGTTCTGGTACGGATATTTATATTGGTTTTGATGTGGATACTAATATTGGTTCTTTCATGGATACTTATATTGGTGATTATTGAGATAGCTAGTGATGCACTAGTTGACAACATATTTGCAAAAAATTGAGACAGCTAGTGATTCACTGGTTGACAACATAGTGACAGATTATTGAGATAGCTAGTTATGTACTGGTTGACAACAAACTGCAGATTATTGAGAAAGCTAGTGATGCACCGGTTGACAACATAGTGGCAGATTAATGAGATAGCTAGTGATGTACCGGTTGACAGCATATTGCAGATTATTGAGATAGCTAGTGATGTACCAGATGACAGCATACTGTGGATTATTAAGATAACTAGTGCTGCACCAGTTGACAGCATACTGCAGATTATTGAGATAGCTAGTTATGTACTGGTTGACAACAAACTGCAGATTATTGAGAAAGCTAGTGATGCACCGGTTGACAACATAGTGGCAGATTAATGAGATAGCTAGTGATGTACCGGTTGACAGCATATTGCAGAATTTTGAGATAGCTAGTGATGTAACAGATGACAGCATACTGTGGATTATTGAGATAACTAGTGCTGCACCAGTTGACAGCATACTGCAGATTATTGAGATAGCTAGTGATGAACCGGTTGACAACATACTGCAGATTATTGAGATAGCTAGTAATGCACTGGTTGAAAACATACTGCAGATTATTGAGATATCTAGTGCTGCACTAGTTGACAACATATTGGCAAATTATTGAGATAGCTAGTGATGCACTGGTTGACAACATAGTGACAGATAATTGAGATAGCTAGTGAGGCACTTATTGACAACATACTGGCAGATTATTGAGATAGCTAGTGATGCACCAGTTGATAACAAACTGTGGATTATTCAGACAGCTAGTGATGCACTGGTTGACAACATAGTGACAGATTATTGAGATAGCTTGTAATGCACTGATTAACAACAAAATGCAGATTATTGAGATAGCTAGTCATGCACTGGTTGACAACATAGTGACATATTATTGAGATAGCTAGTAATGCACTGGTTGACAACATACTTCAGATTATTGAGATAGCTATTTATTCACTAATTGACAGCATACTGTGGATAATTGAGATAGCTAGTGCTGTACTTGTTGACAACATAGTGACAGATTATTGAGATAACTAGTGATGCACCGTTTGAAAATGTAGTAGTAGATTATTGTGACAGCTAGTGCTTCACTTTTTAACAGCATACTGCAGATTATGAGAAAGCTAGTAAAACACTGATTGACAACATAATGCATATTATTGAGATATATTATTTAGATAGCTAGTTATGCACTGGTTGACAACAAACTGCAGATGATTGAGAAAGCAAGTGATGCACCGGTTGACAACATAGTTACAGATTATTGAGATAGCGTGTAATGCACTGATTGACAACAAACTGCAGATATTTGAGATAGCTAGTGATGCACTGTTTGACAATGTAGTGGTAGATTATTGTGACAGCTAGTGCTGCAATTGTTAACAGCATACTGCAGATTATGAGAAAGTTAGTAATGCACTGATTGACAACATAATGCATATATTTGAGATAGCTTGTAATGCACTGGTTGACAACAAACTGCAGATTATTGAGAAAGCTAGTGATGCACCGGTTGATAACATAGTCAGATTATTGAGATAGCTTGTAATGCACTGATTGACAACAAACTGCAGATTATTGAGATAGCTAGTGATGCACTTGTTGACAACATAGTTCAGATTATTGAGATAGCTAGTGATGCACTTGTTGACAACATAGTTCAGATTATTGAGATAGCTAGTAATGCACCGGTTGACAACATACTTCAGATTATTGAAATAGCTAGTTATTCACTAGTTGACAGCATACTGTGGATAATTAAGATAGCTAGTGATGCACTGTTTGACAATGTAGTGGTAGATTATTGTGACAGCTAGTGCTGCACTGGTAAACAGCATACTGCAGATTATGAGAAAGCTAGCAATGCACTGATTGACAACATAATGTAGATTATTGAGATAGCTAGTGATGCACTGATTGACAACATACGGCAGATTATTAAGATAGCTAGTGCTGCACTTGTTAACAACAAAGTGGTAGATTATTGAGATAGCTAGTAATGCACTGGTTGACAGCATACTGTGGATTACTGAGATAGCTAGTGCTGCACTTGTTGACAGACAACATACTGCAGATTATTGAGATAGCTAGTGCTGCACTTGTTGACAACAAAGTGGCAGATTATTGAGATAGTTAGTAATGCACTGGTTGACAACATATTGGCAGATTATTCAGATAGCGAGTGCTGTACTTGTTGACAACAAAGTGGCAGATTATTGAGATAGCTAGTAATGCACTGGTTGACAGCATACTGTGGATTATTGAGATAGCTAGTGCTGCACTTGTTGACAACATACTGCAGATTATTGAGATAGCTAGTGATGCACTAGTTGACAACATATTGGCAAATTATTGAGATAGCTAGTGATGCACTGTTTGACAAAAAAATGCAGATTATTGTAAAAGCTGGTGTTAAACCGGTTGACAACATAGTGGCAGATTATTGAGATAGCTAGTGATGTGCCGGTTGACAGCATATTACAGATTATTGATATAGCTAGTGATGTACCAGTTGACAGCAAACTGTGGATTATTCAGATAACTAGTGATGCACCAGTTGACGGCATACTGCAGATTATTGAGATAGCTAGTGATGTACCGGTTGACAACATAGTGGCAGATTATTAAGATAGCTAGTGATGAACCGGTTGACAGCATACTGCAGATTATTGAGATAGCTAGTGATGCACTTGTTGACAACATAATGCATATTATTGAGATAGCTAGTAATGCACTGGTTGACAACATAGTGACAGATTATTGAGATAGCTAGTGATGTACCGTTTGACAGCATATTACTGATTATTGAGATAGCTAGTGATGCACTAGCTGACAACATATTGGCAAATTATTGGGATAGCTAGTGATGCACTGGTTGACAACATAGTGACAGGTTATTGAGGTAGCTAGTTATGCACTGGTTGACAGCATACTGTGGAATATTGAGATAACTAGTGATGCACCGGTTGACAGCATACTGCAGATTATTGAGATAGCTAGTGATGTACCAGTTGACAACATAGTGGCAGATTATTAAGATAGCTAGTGATGCACCGGTTGACAGCATACTGCAGATTATTGAGATAGCTAGTGATGCACTTGTTGACAACATACTGCAGATTATTGAGATAGCTAGTGCTGCACCAGTTGACAACATACTGTAGATTATTGAGATAGTTAGTAATGCGCTGGTTGGCAACATACTGCAGATTATTAAAAAAGCTAGTGCTGTACTTGTTGACAACAAAGTGGCAGATTATTGAGATAGTTAGTAGTGCACTGGTTGACAGCATACTGTGGTTTATTCAGATAGCTAGTGCTGCACTTGTTGACAACATACTGCAGATTATTGAGATAGCAAGTGATGCACTAATTGACAACATATTGGCAAATTATTGAGATAGCTAGTGATGCACTGGTTGACAACATAGTGACAGATTATTGAGATAGCTAGTTATTCACTAGTTGACAGCATACTGTGGATTATTGAGAAAGCTAGTGATGCACCGGTTGACAACATAGTGGCAGATTATTGAGATAGCTAGTGATGTACCGGTTGACAATGTAGTGGAAGATCATTGTGACAGCTAGTGCTGCACCCGTTAACAACATACTGCAAATTATGAGAAAGCTAGTAATGCACTGATTGACAACATACTGCAGATTATTGAGATAGCTAGTGATCTCTGGTTTACAACATACTGTGGATTATTGAGATAGCTAGTGATGCACTTGTTGACAACCTACTGCAGATAATTGAGATAGCTAGTGATGCACTAGTTGACAGACAACATACTGCAGATTATTGAGATAGCTAGTGATGCACTTGTTGACAACATACTGCAGATTATTGAGATAGCTAGTAATGCACTGGTTGAAAACATACTGCAGATTATTGAGATAGCTAGTGCTGCACTTGTTGACAACAAAGTGGCAGATTATTGAGATAGTAATGCGCTGGTTGACAACATACTGCAGATTATTAACAAAGCTAGTGCTGCACTTGTTGACAACAAAGTGGGAGATTATTGAGATAGTTAGTAGTGTACTGGTTGACAGCATACTGTGGATTATTGAGATAGCTTGTGCTGCACTTGTTGACAACATACTGCAGATTATTGAGATAGCAAGTGATGCACTAATTGACAACATATTGGCAAATTATTGAGGTAGCTGGTGATGCACTGGTTGACACCATAGTGACAGATTATTGAGATAGCTAGTTATGAACTGGTTGACAACAAACTGCAAATTATTGAGATAGCTAATGATGCACCGGTTGACAACATAGTGACAGATTATTGAGATAGCTAGTGATGTACCGGTTGACAGCATATTGCAGATTATTGAGATATCTAGTGATGTACCAGTTGACAGCATACTGTTGATTATTGAGATAACTAGTGTTGCACCAGTTGACAGCATACTGCAGATTATTGAGATAGGTAGTGATGTACATGTTGACAACATAGTGGCAGATTATTAAGATAGCTAGTAATACACTGGTTGACATCATACTGCAGATAATTGAGATAGCTAATGCTGCACTTGTTGACAACAAAGCGGCAGATTATTGAGATAGCTAGTAATTCACTGGTTGACAGCATACTGTGGATTATTATGATAACTAGTGCTGCACTTGTTGACAACATACTGCAGGTTATTGAGATAGCTAATGATGCACTGGTTGACAACATAGATGCAAATTATTGAGATAGCTAGTGATGCATTGGTTGACTACATAGTGATAGATTATTGAGATAGCTAGTTATGCACTGGTTGACAACATACTGCAGATTATTGAGATAGCTAGTGATGCACAATTTGACAACATAGTTGCAGATTATTGAGATAGCTAGTGATGTACCCGTTGACAGCATACTGCAAATTATTGAGATAGCTAGTAATGTACCAGTTGACAGCATACTTTGGATTATTGAGATAGCTAGTGATGTACCAGTTGACAGCATACTGTGGATTATTGAGATAGCTAGTGATGCACCAGTTGACAGCATACTGCAGATTTTTGAGATAGCTAGTGATGCACAGGTTGACATAATAGTGGCAGTTTATTAAGATAGCTAGTGATGTACCGGTTGGCAGCATACTGCAGATGATTGAGATAGCTAGTGATGCACTGGTTGACAACATAGTTATGATAGTGTCATATTATTGATATAGCTAGTGATAAACTAGTTGACTATATAGTGGCAAATTATTGAGATAGCTAGTGATGCACTGGTTGACAACATAGTGACAGATTATTGAGATAGCTAGTAATACACTGGTTGACAACATACTGCAGATTATTGAGATAGCTAGTGCTGCACTGGTTGACAATGTAGTGGCAGATTATTGAGATAGCTAGTGATGCACTGGTTGACAACGTAGTGACAGATTATTGAGATAGCTATTAATGCACTGGATGACAACATACTACAGATTATTGAGATAGCTAATAATGCACTGGTTGACAACAGACTGTGGATTATTGAGATAGCTTGTGATGCACTGGTTGACAGCATAGTGACAGATTATTGAGATAGCTAGTAATGCACTGGATGACAACATACTACAGGTTTTTGAGATAGCTAATAATGCACTGGTTGACAGCATACTGTGGATTATTGAGATAACTAGTGATGTACCGGTTGACAACATACTGTGGATTATTGAGATAGCTAGTGATGTACCAGTTGACAGCATACTGTGGATTATTGAGATAGCTAGTGATGCACTGGTTGACAGGACACTGCAGATTATTGAGATAGCTAGTGATGCACCGGTTGACAACATAGTGGCAGATTATTTAGATAGCTAGTGATGCACCGGTTGACAGCATACTGCAGATTATTGAGATAGCTATTGATGTACTAGTTGACAGCATACTGCAGATTATTGCAATAGCTAGTGATGCACCGGTTGATAACATAGTTGCAGACTTACCAACAGTGAAACCACACACAGATTTATATATATTTTTTATCTCTTCTAGCCTAACGCCAGAAAGGCTAATATAAATGTATGGTGCCTTTTTATGTTGGCTGTTAGCATCTATCCGTTATAATGTACACATGGTTTGTTGTGTTTGGGTATATCTCTGTAGTGTAAGATAGCACACTTTTCTGTATGAAAAGAACTCCATGTTCAAGTCCTGGTGGAGATATTTACACTCTTTCCAAGTTGTACTAAGTAAAAAATCCATTTTATTGATCTATTTAATATAAATGTAATTTATGAAGTAAATACAATGTACATCTTTCTTTATCAACCAGCATTTAAAGACTGTACACTCATATACCACAATGTCTTTGTTAACAATTGCAGAGACATATCAATTAAGTCATCGACAATACAAACAAACCTGTGTTAGTGGTCCCCTTTATTAGCTCACCTGAGCCAAAGGCTCACAGTTGAACTTTTGGGATCGCCTGGTGTCCGTCATCTTTCGTCCTTTGTTAACTTTTAGCTTCTAACAACTTCTCCTCTGAAACCACTGGGCCAAATTTGATATAACTTTACAGAAATGTTCTTTGGGTGACCTTCTACCAATTTTGTTGAAGACATCTTGATTCATCAAAAAACAGGGCCGCCAGGGGGTGGGGCAAGTTTAATTTGTAAAATTTTAAAAAATCTTCTTCTCAAAAACTTCTGGCTCGATTTTAAAATAATTTCACAGAAATGTTCCGAGGGTGACCTTTTACCAAGTTTGTTCAAGCCATCTTGATTCGTCCAAAAAAATGGCGGACAGGGGGTGGGGTTAATTTACTATATAAGCTATAGTAAAAACTTAAAAATTCTTCTTGTCAGAAACTACTGGCTCGATTTTAAAATAATTTCACAAAAATATTCATTGGGTGACCCTCTACCAAGTTTGTTTAAGCCATCTTGATTCGTTGAAAAACATGGCCGCCACGGGGTGGAGTTAGTTTACTATATAAGCTATAGTAAAAACTTAAAAAATCTTCTTCTCAAAAACTTCTGGCTCGATTTTAAAATAATTTCACAGAAATGTTCCTTGGGTGACCTTTCACCAAGTTTGTTCAAGCCATCTTGATTCGTCAAAAATCATGGCGGCCAGGGGGGGGGGGGGGGGGGGGGGGGGGGGGGGGGGGGGGTGGGGCGGGGGTTGTTAGTTTACTATATAAGCTATAGTAAAAACTTAAAAAATCTTCTTGTCAGAAACTACTGGTTCGATTTTAGAATCATTTAAAAAAATCATGGCCCCCAGGGGGCGGGGCTAGCCCCTTTTAGGACGATCAAGTAAAAAAAATATAAAAAGCCGTTCGTGAACGTGCTTTGATATGCACTAGGGGCGGGGCAAGTTTAACTACTGGCTCGATTTTAAAATTATTTCACAGAAATGATCATTGGTTGATCCTCTACCAGGTTTATTCAAGCCATCTTAATTCGTCTAAAAAATATAACCGCCAGGGGGCGGGTCAAATTTAATTAGTTTTAACTTAACAAGTGTTCTTGTCAGAAACTACTTGCTCGATTTTAAACTAATTTCACCAAAATGTTCCTTTGAGGACCCTTCACCAAGTTTGTTCAAATTTAGTGATTCGTCAAAAAACATGGCAGCCAGTGGGGCGGGGTTAGTTTACTTTATAAGCTATAGTAAAAACTTTAAAAAATCTTCTTGTCAGAAACCACCGGATCGAAACAATTTTAAAACAATTTCGCAGAAATGTTCTTTGGGTGATCATTTACCAAGTTTGTTCAAGCCGTTGTGATTTGTTAAAAAACATGACCGCCACAGTGAGTTGCTATTTTACTATATAGGCAGCTATAGTAAAAACTTTATAAGCCTTCTTGTCAGAATCTACTGACCTGATTTCGATGTAATTTCATTGACATCTGCCATTGGTGAACCCTTACCAAGTTTGAACTCTTCTACGAATCTGTTACATCTTCAAAACAAATCAAAATTCTGACTACTTGCCCATCTCGTCTTTCTTGAATTTTGAGTGTACATGTATTATATAATCTCCTTAAGTTGGGTGACTCAAGGTCAGTCAGGTGAGCGATATAGGGCCATCTTGGCCCTCTTGTTAAGCAACAACTTTTTGTCAACAGTCATATTTTCTCATCCATTTTTAGCTTGACTATTTGAAGAAAAAAGAGAACTATTCTACCCACCTGCCCTAAAAGAAACACGTTGAGTTAATGTTGTATTTACCTCTTCTATGGAGGTTGTAGTGAATTAACATGTTTCCATCAGGATAGCATTGTCATTCTACCCGAAATGAGACATGTTTACGTTTTGTGGTAGTTACGTATTATATGAAAGGTGTAGTGAATTAACATATTTCCACCGTTGTAGTGAGTTAACATGTTTCCACTAAGATTATATTTCCATTCAGCCCGAGATGAGACACGTTGACCTAATGGTGTAATTACGTACTATATGCACTAGAAATACGTATTGTGATACGTATCATTCTAAAAATGAACTATCGCGATACCCTTTGTAGATAGAAAAAATGCCAATGCACAGCCCTACCATGCAGGACACATTTTAATTCACTGCAATCACATCCATCTAATACGTAAATACAGTATTAGGTCAACATGTCTCATAGCCAGAATGAAAATATCCTGCAGGGAATATCTGAATTCACAACAACCTTCATATGATACGTCAATACAATATTAGGTCAAAGTGTCTAATTTAAGGCAGTATGACAATGTTATTGCTCTAGAAAATGTATCTCATTTCAGGTGGTATTGCAATTTTGAATTACTGGAAACATGCTAACTGACCACAATCTCCATATACTACATAAATACAGCATTAGGTAAAAGCGTCTTTCGGGCAAAATGACAATGTTATCCTGTATAATATTTTCTTTTCACTACAACATACATATTATGCGTAAAAACGCAGCCTTATGTCAACGTATCTTTTTCCGGGCAGAATGGCAATGTTATCATGCAGGAAACATTTTATTTAACTACAACCTTCATAAAGTAAATACATCATTATGTCAACATGTCACATTTCTGGCAGAATGACAATGCTCTCCTCATGAAACATGTTAATTCACTACAAGGTCCATATAATACGTAACTACAACATTAGGTCAACATGTTTCACTTTGGGCAGAATGACAATGTTATCATGATGGAAACGTGTTAATTCACTACAACCTTCATATAATACGTAAATACAAAATAAGGTCAACATGTCTCATTTCGGGCAGAATGACAATATTATCCTGGTGGAAACATGTAAATTCAATACGACTTACATATAATACGTAAATACAACATTAGGTCAACATGTCTCATTTCGGACAAAATGACAATATTATCCTGGTGGAAACATGTAAATTCACTACGACTTACATATAATACGAAAATACAATATTAGGTCAACATGTCTCATTTCGGACCGAATGACAATATTACCCTTGTGGAAACATGTAAATTCACTACGACTTACATATAATACGAAAATACAATATTAGGTCAACATGTTTCATTTCGGACAGAATGACAATGTGATCATGGTGGAAACATGTTAGTTCACTACAACCTTCATATAATGCGTATATACAACATCAGGTCAATATTTGTCAATCCGAGCAGAATGACAATATCATCCTGGTGAAAACATGTTAATTCACTACAACTTTCATATAATACATAAATACAACTTTTTGTCAACACGTCTTATTTCGGACAGAATGACAATGTTATCCTGGTGGAAATGTTATAAGGACATACAGCCGTCATCAACCTCTATATTATAGATCAACTGTTATCGGAGTATATCGACCTAATGCCGTATTTTACATAATTTATTGATGTTATAAGGACATACAGCCGTCATGAACCTCTATATTATAGAACAACTTTTAACGGAGCATATCTACCTAATGCCGTATTTTACATAATATATTGATGTTATCAGGACAAATTTCTATTTGATAGAACCACTGTTAACGGAGCATATCGACCTATTGTTTAGCCGTCATGAACCTCTATGTTATAGAACAACTGTTATCGGTGCATATCGACCTAATGCCGTATTTTACATAATATATTGATGAAATAAAGACATACAGCCGTCACGAACCTCTATATTATAGAACAACTGTTATCGGAGCATATCACCTAATGCTGCATTTTACATAATATATTGATGTTATAAGTACATACATCCGTCATGAACCTATATATTATAGAACAACTGTTAACGGAGCTATTAGACTGAATGCCGCATTTTACATAAAATATTGATGTTATAAGGACATACAGCCGTCATGAACCTCTATATTATAGAACAACTGTTTGCGGAACTTATCGACCTAATGCTGTATTTTACATAACATATTGATGTTATAAGGACATACATCCGTAATGAACCTCTATATTATAGAACAACTGTTATTGGAGCATATCGACATTATGCCGCATTTTACATAATATATTGATGTTATAAGTACATACAACCGTCATGAAAGTCTATATTATAGTACAACTGTTATCAAAGCATATCGACGTAATGCCACATTTTACATAATATATTTATGTTATAAGTACATACAACCGTCATGGACCTCTATATTATAGAACAACTGTTATCAAAGTTATCGACCTTATGCCTTATTTTACATAATATATTGATGTAATAGGGAAATACAGCCGTCATGAACCTCTTTATTATAGAACAACTGTTACCAAAGCTATCGACCTCATGCCTTATTTTACATAATATATTGATGTAATAAGGACATACAGCCGTCATGAACCTCTTTATTATAGAACAACTGTTAACAGATGATATCGACCTAATGCCGTATTTTACATAATATATTGATATGTTATAAGGACATACAGCCGTCACGAACATCTATATTATAGAACAACTGTTATCGGACCGTATCGACTTAATGCCGTATTTGCTGCATTTTACATAATATATTTATGTTATCAGTACATACAGCCGTCATGAACCTTTATATTATAGAACAACTGTTATTGGAGCATATCGACTTAATGCCGCATTTTACATAATATATTGATGTTATAAGTACATACAGCCGTCATGAACCTATATATTATAAAACAATGTTAACGGAGCTTATCGACCTAATGCCTTATTTTACATAATAAATTGATGTTATAAGTACATACAACCGTCATGAAAGTCTATATTATAGTACAACTGTTATCAAAGCATATCGACGTAATGCCACATTTTACATAATATATTTATGTGATAAGTACATACAACCGTCATGGACCTCTATATTATAGAACAACTGTTATCAAAGTTATCGACCTAATGCCTTATTTTACATAATATATTGATGTAATAGGGACATACAGCCGTCATGAACCTCTTTATTATAGAACAACTGTTATCAAAGCTATCGACCTTATGCCTTATTTTACATAATATATTGATGTAATAAGGACATACAGCCGTCATGAACCTCTTTATTATAGAACAACTGTTAACGGATGATATCGACCTAATGCCGTATTTTACATAATATATTGATATGTTATCAGGACATACAGCCGTCACGAACATCTATATTATAGAACAACTGTTATCGGAGCATATCGACCTAATGCTGCATTTTACATAATATATTGATGTAATAAGGACAATACAGCCGACATGAACCTCTATATTATAGAACAAACATCGGAGCATATCGACCTAATGCCGTATTTAACATAATATATTGATGTTATAAGGACATACAGCCGTCATGAACCTCTATGTTTTAGAACAACTGTTATCGGAGCATATCGACCTAATGCCGTATTTTACATAATATATTGGTGTTATAAGTACATACAGCCGTCATGAACCTCTATATTATAGAACAACTGTTATCGGAGTTTATCAACCTAATGCTGCATTTTACATAATATATTGATGTAATAAGGACATACAGCCGTCATAAACCTCTATATTATAAAACAACTGTTACCGGAGCATATCGACCTAATGCTGCATTTTACATAATATATTGATGTTATAAGGACATACAGCCGTCATGAACGTCGATATTATAGAACAACTGTTATCGGAGCGTATCGACTTAATGCCGTATTTGCTGCATTTTACATAATATATTTATGTTATCAGTACATACAGCCGTCATGAACCTTTATATTATAGAACAACTGTTATCGGAGCATATCGACTTAATGCCGCATTTTACATAATATATTGATGTTATAAGTACATAAAGCCGTCATGAACCTATATATTATATACAACTGTTAACGGAGCTTATCGACCTAATGCCTTATTTTACATAATAAATTGATGTTATAAGTACATACAGCTGTCATGAACCTCTATATTATAGAAAAACTGTTTTCGAAGCATATCGACCTAATGCCTTATTTTACATAATATATTGATGTAATAAGGACATACAGCCGTCACGAACATCTATATTATAGAACAACTGTTATCGGAGCATATCGACCTAATGCCGTGTTTTACATGATATGTTGATGTAATAAGGACATACAGCCATCACGAATCTTTAGATAATAGAACAACTGTTATCGGAGCATATCGACCTAATGCCGTGTTTTACATGATATATTGATGTAATAAGGACAGACAGCCGTCATGAACCTCTATATTATAGAACAACTGTTATCGGAGCATATCGACCTAATGCCGTGTTTTACATGATATATTGATGTAATAAGGACAGACAGCCGTCATGAACCTCTATATTATAGAACAACTGTTATCGGAGCATATCGATCTAATGCCGTATTTTACATAATATATTGATGTAATATGGACGTACAGCCGTCATGAACCTCTATATTATAGCACTACTGTTAACGGAGCATATCGACCTAATGCCGCATTTTACATAATATATTGATGCAATAAGGACATACAGCCGTCATGAACCTCTATATTATAGAACAATTGTTAACGGAGCATATCGACTTAATGCCGTATTTCACATAATATATTGATGTTATAAGTACATACAACCGTCATGGACCTCAATATTATAGAACAACTGTTAACGGAGAATATAAACCGAATGCCGCATTTTACATAATATATTGATGTTATCAGGACATACAGTCGTCATGAACCTCTATATTATAGCACTACTGTTAACGGAGCATATTGACCTAATGCCGCATTTTACATAATATATTGATGCAATAAGGACATACAGCCGTCATGAACCTCTATATTATAGAACAATTGTTAACGGAGCATATCGACCTAATGCCGTATTTCACATAATATATTGATGTTATAAGTACATACAACCGTCATGGACCTCAATATTATAGAACAACTGTTAACGGAGAATATAAACCGAATGCCGCATTTTACATAATATATTGATGTTATCAGGACATACAGTCGTTATGAACCTCTATATTATAGAACAACTGTTATCGGATCATATCGACCTAATTCTGCAATTTACATAATATATTGATGTTATCAGGACAAACCCGTCGTTATGAACCTCTTTATTATAGAACAACTGTTATCGGAGTATATCGACCTAATGCCGCATTTTACATGGTTCTGGTACAAATCTGGTACGATGCTAATATTGGTTCTGGTGTGGTAACTAATATTGGTTCTTGTACGGATACCGATACTGGTTCTGGTACGGATACTAATATTGGTTCTGGTACGGATAGTTATACTGGTTTTGGTACAGATACATTTGCAAATAATGTTTCTGGTTTGGATACTAATATTGGTTGTGGTACAGATACTTATATTGGTTCTGGTATGGATACCAATATTGGTTCTGGTACGGTTACTAATACTGGTTTTGGTACGGATACTAATATTTGTGCTGGCATGGATACTTATATGGGTTCTGGTACGTATTCTAATATTTGTGCTGGCATGGATACTTGCATTGGTTCTGATACAGATACTTATAGTAGTTCTGGTACAGATACTTATATTGGTTTTGGTATGGAAACGTATATTGGTTCTGGTATGGATACTTATATTTGTTCTGGTATGGATACTAATATTGATTTTGACATGAATACTAATATAGGTTCTGGCATGGATACACATATTGGTTCTGGTATGGATACTAATATTGGTTATGGTTTGGATACTACTATTGGTTCTGGCATGAATACTTATATTAGTTGTGATACGGATACTAATATTGGTTCTGGTACGGATACTTATATTGGTGCTGGCCTGGACACTTATATTGGTTCTGCTACATAAACTTATAGTGGTTCTGGTACGGATATTCATATTGGTTTTGATATGGATTCTAACATTGGTTCTGGCATGGATACACATATTGGTTCTGGTATGGATACATATATATTGGTTCTTGTATGGATACTTATATTGGTTCTGTTGCAGATACTTATATTGGTTCTTGTACGGATACTAATATTGGTTCTTGTACAGATACTTATATTGGTTATGGTACGGATACTAACATTGGTTCTTGCATGGATACTTATATTGGTTCTGGTATGGATACTTATATATTGGTTCTGGTATAGATATTAATATTGGTTCTGTTGCAGATACTTATATTGGTTCTGGTACGGATACTAATATTGGTTCTGGTACGGATACTTATATTGGTTCTTGTACGGATACTTATATTGGTGCTGGCATGGACACTTATATTGGTTCTGCTACATAAACTTATAGTGGTTCTGGTACGGATATTCATATTGGTTTTGATATGGATACTAACATTGGTTCTTGCATGGATACTTATATTGGTTCTTGTATGGATACTTATATATTGGTTCTGGTATGGATACTAATATTGGTTATGTTGCAGATACTTATATTGGTTCTGGTACGGATACTTATATTGGTTCTTGCATGGATACTAATATTGGTTCTTGCACGGATACTTAAATTGGTTCTGGTATGGATACTAACATTGGTTCTGGTATGGATACTAACATTGGTTCTGGTACGGATACTCATACTGGTTCCGACATAGATACTAATATTGGTTCTGGTACGGATACTAATATTTGTTCTGGCATGGATACTTATATTGGTTCTGGTACGGATACTAATATTGGTTCTTGCATGGATACTAATATTGGTTCTTGCACGGATACTTAAATTGGTTCTGGTATGGATACTAACATTGGTTCTGGTATGGATACTAACATTGGTTCTGGTACGGATACTCATACTGGTTCCGACATAGATACTAATATTGGTTCTGGTACGGATACTAATATTGGTTCTGGCATGGATATTAATATTGGTTCTGATTTGGATATTCGAACTGTTTCTGGTACGGGTACTAATATTTATTGGGCAGGGATACTAATATTTGTCCTGGTACATATACTGAAACTGATAATGGTACAAATGCTAATATTGGCTCAGATACTTGTTCTGGTACGGTTATTAACATTGGTTCTAGTACAGATTCTGACACTTATTTTGTTAAAGATACTTATAATGATTCTGGTTAACCACTACTGGTCCTGGTACGGATATTATATTAATGCTTATGATAATGCTAATAGACACAGGATATACTTTGTTAATCTTGAATTGGGACTGAAAAATGTTTTTAAAACAAAACAGATCTGCAAATTCTCACACCAGAAAGCATCAACATGAAGTATAATTGGCATTGTGGTTTCAGAGTAAGTAGAGAAAACGGACATTGACAGACTGACAAGCATCATATGTCATCATATAGACTAAAACTGACTTGAGTAGAGATAAAGAACACAGTATCATATTCTATTTACATTTTATTAATTCTTCATAGATATAACAACTGGTAAAATAATTTGAAATGTATACTGTAAACTGTAGAATAAGTACAAAAGTTTAAATTTGTAAGAAATAATATTCCTTACCAAAACTTTCTAAAATTGACAAGAATGTATATATCACAAACAAAACAATGAGCCTCAACATTACAAAGGATGATTCAATATAAACATTACTTCAGACACTTAAAGCGAATTCATCTGGATTTTTCAAGCTTTTAAAATTGGCTTTAAACATTTTCCCCCCAATAATCATGCCTATAATACCCACTGACCCTGTATTACCAAAAAGATATCTATTGAAACATGCCAATAACTATAACTTATATAGTAAACTAACCCCACCTCCTGGCCACCAAGGTTTTTTGACAAATCAAGATGGCTTGAACAAACTTGGTAGAGGGTCACCCAAGGATCATGAGCCACAGTGATCTTATTCTTGCCATCACAAATGTGGTTCCCTGGAACCAATAATATTATTCTTCAAATGAAACTAATATTTAAGTAAACATACAAATGAGAAAACTGGAATGTCTATTACTATAACTTACACTTTCTATCCATATTTCTGAGGTAATTACTGAGGTAAAATGAACAACTGAATCATTTTATTTTTGGTAATATATAGAACACTAAACAATTAGCTCTAATACATGCCCCTTACAATTCAAGTTGAACGAATTTAAAACATACTAGCCAAAGGAATACTATAAACCAAATGTATACTAACCCAAATGTCATTTATGTTTAAAAAATCACTAAGAAAATGTAAAGTTTGATGATTGAATTTCATTCTAAATTTATACCATAAAATTCAGATATAAATAATTTTCTCTTTGTAATTTGTCTTTGGCGGAATATTCTAACATCAAAATCTTCAGCAAATTGTCTTATCATGTTCAGAATGATCAGTTCTACATTTCTTACAGAGTTTAGCTTGTACTTTGTTTATTGTGAACTGATTCACACATTTGTCTATGTATTGGATGTAAACAGCAAGGTTCTGTTACAAATATCAAATTAAATTCATTTTTAAAAATATTTTCTTCTCCAATACAAGCTAAACATTTTTCAAAGATGAACCTTTGGTTGAATTTCCTTGATTGGTTGGAATTGTGAATTATTCTAGCAATTGTTCGTTGAAACTTTAACAAATAAAAAGTTAAAAATGACAACAAAATGGTATAAAAAATTCTCTTTAAATGAACACACAAATGACAATAGAAAATGGTAATTAATTTAAAAAAAAGAGAGTAAAATATTCAATACTTATTTATAAAATATATAAGTCTGCCCTTGCTGGGGACGGTAAGGGCACATAAATCCCATAGTTGAGATTCTTAATTTAAAATATTGTAATAGTCAAATGCCAGTACTGGTATCAATATACCATCAACACTTTTTTTTAATCTTAACAACAATTTATAATGTCAGATTCAACTGCATGCCCCATACACACTGAACAATATTAAACTTAAAACTAGATATCGAGGGCTTGGCGCAAAACTATTGTAACTAGATTTTTGCAAATTGTTCAGGAGGAGGAAAAAAATGTTTTTTATTTCCTTCTTTAGACATTTTTGCTAATTTTTCAAAATTCAAATGAAAACTGCATTACTTGCAATATTAACAAGTGTTATCAATTAAAGCTTTAATACAACTTGATTTATTTGTAAAAGTTTGAGTTACAATAGTGTTGCGTTGAAAATTCAATAAAACTGAATTTATATTTGGTGCAAAACTATTGTAACTCAAGTTACAATAGTTTTGCACCAAGTTTTATGAGATAAATAATTAATTTCTAAGTTTAAAAATATTGTAACTCAAAATGAAACTGTTTAAAATTATGTTGTTATTAATCCAAAACTAATTTTAATTCTATTAAAGATAACACAAACATATAAGAAGTATTCAAAATAATGAAAAACATAAAAAAAGTATATTAAGCTGTATGATTTATGTTTTAGCCTATAAATACAATAATTTTTATAGTTTTCGTGTTAACAATCAATTAACTGATGTCATTAACATTATAAAGCATAATATTTCAGTTATACCAGTAAATATCAAAGAAGATTATAAAACTGTTATTTTCAGTCTTATAAATTTATTGACGATTTTTTACCTGGGGTGCAATAGGCAGTTGAGATCAAATTGCATACTACATGATTGTTTTGGTTAAAATTCATTTTAAGACAAATAGACAAAAAGATACCTGTGTTTTATTTGGTTAAAAATTTGGAAAAAGTGGTTTAAATTAAAACAAGCGGTAGGTGGGTACTGAGCCCTATGGGCCCACTATACCAACATCACCAACAACTGTACCATCTACATTCGTCATACTAACTCCAATTCAAACTGCACCTTCAGAATCCATCGTACCAAATTAATTAAACACGTTTTAGTCTTTATACATGTATCAACTCCACCAACATGGTACTGTACCCTTTACACGTACCAAACTAACATCATTATACTCACTGTACCCTATACAACCACCATACCAACATCATCAACTCTACACTCTACATCTAGTATACTAGCACCATTTTCAACAACATCTTCAACATCTGCAAAACCAAATCCATAAGACACTGATCCTTTATATTCATTACATGTATTGACTCCATCACCATACCAACTCAACAATCCACAGTGACTGTACCTTCAACATCTACCATACCAACCCCAATACCCATTGCATCCAATACATCCATCATACTGACTTAATTAACTACTGAGCCATTACACCCACCAATCCAGTACCATTATCCACTGTATCATCTACATTCACTATATGAACTCCAATGCTCCCTCTACATTACTCCATTATATAGGTACTGTATTCTCTCCACCAACCATTATCTATAATACCAACCAGAACCCCATTACTTACTGTACGCTCTGCATCCACCATTCAGACTCAACTACATACTTTACGTTCTACATCAGCAATACCAAGAGCACTACCCACAGTGCCCTAAACATCCACCCCACCAACTACTTTACTCACAATCCACATTTTATCAACATCACTACCCACTTTACCCCCTGTGTTCACCATACAAACATCAATACCATCTGTTTCATGGACACTACATCCACCATACCATTTCAACTCTTCACTGTTCTTTCTTCATCCTCTATAATGCTTTACTAATTCCACTACTCAATACCCCCTTAATATCAATATCATTACCCATTGCAACCATTACATTCATTATACCAACACCACTACTCAATGTTCACTCTGCATCCACCATACCAATATAACTACTCACTGTGCTTACTACACAACTATACCATATCAACCATCATAATCACTCATTGTTCCCTTTAACTATACTACTAGCCTTAATATCAATACCCACCATACCAACTATGCTACCAGCTGTACCCTTTATACTAGCTGTACCCTTTTTACTCACATTAACAACTGCACTACCAGCTCTACCCTCCATACTCACAATAACAACTACCCTACAAACTGTACCCTTTATACTCCCATTAACAAATACACTACCAGATGTACCCTCCACACCAAGAATACAAACTACACTACCAGCTATACCCTCCATACTCATAATATCATCTACACAACCAGACGTACCCTTCACCAACAATACCAACTACATTACCAGTTGTACCATCTACACCCACTATAAAACTATGCTATCAGCCATACCCTCTACATCCACCATAGCAACTACGATACCAGCTAAACACTCGACACCAACTATACCAACAACATTACCAGCTGTACCCTCTACATTCACAATATCAACTACGCTACAGCATATCGACCTAATGCCGTGTTTTATATAATATTTTGATGTAATAACATACAGCCGTCATAAACCCTCTATATTATAGAGCAACTGTTATCGGAGCATATCGACCCAATGCCGTATTTTCCATAATATATTGATGTTATAAGGACATAAAACCTCCATGAACCTCTATATTATAGAACAACTTTTAACGGAGCATATCAACCTAATGCCGTATTTTACTGAATATATTGATGTAATCAGGACATATAGCCTTCATGAACCCTCTGTGTTATAGAACATCTGTTAAAGGAGAATATCGCCATAATGCCGTATTTAAAATAATATATTGATGATATAAGGGCATACAGCCGTCACGAAGCTCTATGTTACAGAATAAATATTATCGGAGCATATCGACATAATGCCGTATTTTACTGAAATATTGATGTAATAAGGACATACAGCCGTCATGAACCTCTATATTATAGAACAATTGTTAACGAAGCATATCGACCTAATGCCGTATTTTACATAATATATTGATGTTATAGAGACATATAGCCTCTATGAACCTCTATATTATAGAACAATTGTTATCGGAGCATATCGACCTGATGCCATATTTTACCTGATATATTGATGTTATTAGGACATACAGCCGTTACGAACCTCTATATTATAGAATAACTGTTTTCGGAGCTTATTAACCTCATGCCGTATTTTACATAATATATTGATGTTATAAGGACTTACAGCCGTGACGAACCTCTATACTATAGAACAACTGTTATCGGAACATAACGACCTAATGCTGTATTTTACATAATATATTGATGTTATAAGGGCATACAACTTCCATGACCTTTATAATATTGAACAACTGTTATCGGAGCATGTAGACTAAATGTCATATTTTACATAATATATAGATGTTATGAGGACATACAGACTCCACGAACCTTTATATTATAGAACAACTGTTATCGGAGCATATCGACCCAATGCCGTATTTTACGTAATATATTCATGTTATAGGGACAAACAACCGTCACGAACCTCTATATTATAGAACAATTGTTATCGGAGCATATCGACCTAATTACGTGTTTTGCATAATATATTGTTGTTATAAGGACATAGAGCAGTCATAAACCTCTATATTATAGAACAACTGTTAACGGAGCGTATCGATGTAATGCCGTATTTTACATAATATATATATGTTATCAGTACATACAGCCGTCATGCACCTCTATATTATAGAACAACCGTTATCTGAGCATATCGACCTAATGCAGTTTTTTACATAATATATTGATGTAATAAGGACCTAAAGCTGTCATGAAACTCTATAATATAGAAAAACTGTTATCAGAGCATATCGACCTAAGGCTGTGTTTTACATAATATATTGATGTTGTGAGGACATACAGCCACCATTTTATAACAATTGTTATCGGAGTATACCGATCTGATGCCATATTTTACATAATATATTGTTGTTATCAGGACATACAACCGTCACGAACCTCTATATTATAAAATAATTATTATCGGAGCATATCGACCTAATGCCGTGTTTTACAAAATATATTTATGTTATAAGAAGAAGCAGTCGTCACGAACCTCTATATTATAGAACAACTGTTATCGGAGCAGATGGACCTAATGCCGTATTTTACATAACATATTTATGTTATAAGGACATACAGCCGTCACGAACGTCTATATTATAGAACAACTGTTACCGGATTTTTTCGACCAAATGCCGTATTTTACATAATATATTGATGTTATAAGGACATACAACCGTCACGAACGTCTATATTATAAAACAACAGTTATCGGAGCATATCGACCTAATGCCGTATTTTACATAATATATTGATGTTATAAGGACATACAAACGTCATGAAGCTCTATATTATAGAACAACTATTATCGGAACATATCGAACTAATGCCGTATTTTTCATAATATATTGATGTAATATGGACATACAGCCGTCATGAATCTCTATATTAAAAAACAACTGTTATCGGAGCATAACGACCTAATGCCGCATTTTACATAATATATTGATGTTATAAGGACATATAGCCGTCATGAATGTCGATATTATAGAACAACTGTTAACAGAGTATATCGACCTGATGCCGTATTTTACATAATATATTGATGTTATCATGACATACAGCCATCATGAACCAATATATTGTAGAACAACTGTTATCGAAGCATATCGACCTAATGCCGTATTTTACTTAATATATTCATGTTATAATTACATACAGCCGTCACGAATCTCTATATTATAGAACAAATGCTATTGGAGCATATCGACCTCATGTCGTAATTTACATAATATATTGATGTTATAAGGACATACAGCCGTCATGAATCTCTATATTATAGAACAACTGTTAACAAAGTATATCGACTTAATGCCGTATTTTACATACTATATTGATATTATAAGGACATACAGCCGTCATGAACCTCTATATTATAGAACAACTGTTAACCTAGCATATCGACCTAATGCCTTCTTTTACATAATATATTGATGTTTTTAGGACATACAGCCGTCATGAACCTCTATATTATAGAACAAAACAAATCGACCTAATGCCTTATTTTACATTACATGGTGATGTTATAAGGACATAGAGCCGTCATGAACCTCTATATTATATAACAACTGTTAACGGAGCGTATCGACCTAAAACAGAATTTTTCATAATATATTGATGTTATAAGGACATACAGCCGTCACGAACCTCTATGTTATAGAACAAATGTTATCAGAGCATATCGACCGTATGCCGTATTTTACATAATATATTGATATTATAAGGACATACAGCCGTCATGGATATCTATATTATAAAACAACTGTTATTTGAGCATATCGACCTAATGCAGTTTTTTACATAATAATTTGATGTTATCAGGACATATAGCCGCCATGAACATCAGTATTATAGAACAACTGTTCTCGGAGCATATCGACCTTATGCCATATTTTACATAATATATTGATGTTATAAGGACATACAGCCGTCATGAACATCTATATTATAGAACAAATGTCACCAAAGCATATCGACCTGATGCTGTATTTTACATAATATATTGATGTTATAAGGACATACAGCCGTCATGAACCTCTATATTATAGAAAAACTGTTAACGGAGCATATCGACCTAATGCCATATTTAACTTAATATATTGATATTATAAGGACATACAGCCGTCATGAACCTCTATATTAACAACTGTTAACGGAGCATATCGACCTGATGATGTATTTTACATAATATATTGATGTTATGAGGACATACAGCCGTCATGAACCTCTATATAATAGAATAAATGTTACCAAAGCATATCGACCTGATGCCCTATTTTACTTAATATATTGATGTTATAAGGACATACAGCAGTCATGAACCTCTATATTATAGAACAACTGTTAACGGAGCATATCGACCTGATGCTGTATTTTATATAATATATTGATGTTATAAGGACATACAGTCGTCATAAACATCTATATTATAGAACAACTGTTAACGGAGCATATCGACCTAAAGCCGTATTTTACATAATATATTGATGTTATAAGGACATACAGCCGTCATGAACATCTATATTATAGATCAACTGTTATCGGAGCATATCGAACTCATGCCGTATTTTACATAATATAATGATGTTATAAGGACATACAGACGTCACAAACCTCTATATTATAGAACAATTGTTAACGGAGCATATCGACCTAAAGCCGTATGTTACATAATATAATGGTGTTATAAGGACTTACAGCCGTCACGAACATCTATATTATAGAACAACTGTTATAGGAGCATATCGATCAAATGCCGTATTTTACATAATATAATGATGTTATAAGTACATACAGCCGTCATGAACCTCTATTTAATAGAACAACTGTTATCGAAGGAATACAGCCATCACGAACATCTATATTATAGAACAATTATTAACAGAGCATATCGACCTAAAGCCGTTTTTTACATAATATATTGATGTTATAAGGACATACAGCCGTCATGAACCTCTATATTATAGAACAACTGTTATTGGAGCATATCGACCTACTACCGTATTTTACATAATATATTGATATTATAAGGACATACAGCCGTCATGAACATCTAAATTATAGAACAAATGTTATCGAAGCATATCGACCGAATGCTGTATTTTACATAATATATTGATGTTATAAGGACATACAGCCGTCACTACCCTTTATATTAAAGAACAACTATTATCGGAGCATATCGACCTAATGCCGTAATTTACATAATATATTGATGTAATAAGGACATATAGCCGTCACGGACCTCTATACTATAGAACAACTGTTATCGGAGCATATAGACCTAATGCCGTATTTTACATAATATATTGATGTAATAAGGACATACACCCGTCATGAACCTCTATATTATAGAACAACTGTTAACAGAGTATATCGACCTGATGCCGTATTTTACATAATATATTGATGATATCAGGACATACAGCCATCATGAACCAATATATTGTAGAACAACTGTTATCGAAGCATATCGACCTAATGCCGTATTTTACTTAATAAATTGTTGTAATAAAGACATACAGCCGTCACGAACCTCTATATTATATAACAAATATAAACACGGCATATCGCCTTAATGCTGCATTTACATAATATATTCATGTTATAAAGACATACAACCGTCAAGAACTTTTATATTATAGAACAACTGTTATCGGAGCATATCGACCTAATGCTGCATTTACATGATATATTGATGTAATAAGGAAATACAGGCGTCATTGTCCTCTATATTATAAAACAACTGTTATCGGAGAATATCGACCTAATGCCGTATTTTACATAATATATTGATGTTATAAGGACATATACAGCCGTCATGAACCTCTATATTATAGAACAACTGTTAACGGAGCTTATGGACCTAATGCCGTATTTTATATAAAATATTGATGTTATAAGGACATACAGCCGTCATGAACCTCTATATTATAGAACAACTGTTATCGGAGCATATCCACTTAATGCTGCATTATACATAATATATTGATGTTATAAGAACATACAGCTGTCATGAACCTATATATCATAGAACAAATGTTATAGGAGCATATCGAACTAATGCTGCATTTTTCATAATATATTGATGTAATATGGACATACAGCCGTCATGAACCTCTATATTAAAAAACAACTGTTATTGGAGCATAACGACCTAATGCCGCATTTTACATAATATATTGATGTTATAAGGACATACAGCCGTCATGAATGTCGATATTATAGAACAACTGTTATCGGAGCATATCGACCTAATGCCGTATTTTACATAATATATTGATGTTATCAGGACATACAGCTGTTATGAACCTCTATATTATAAAACAACTGTTAACGGAGCATATCGACTGAATGCCGCATTTTACATAATATATTGATGTTATAAGTACATACAGACGTCATGAACCTATATATTATAGAACAACTGTTAACGGAGCTTATGGGCCTAATGCCGTATTTTACTTAAGAAATTGATGTAATAAGGACATACAGCCGTCACAAACCTCTATACTATAGAACAACTGTCAACGGAGCATATCGCCCTAATGCCGCGTTTTACATAAGACATTGATGTTATAAGTACATACAGCCGTCATGAACCTCTATATTATAGAACAACTGTTATCGGAGCATATCGCCCTAATGCCGCATTCTACATAATACATTGATGTTGTATGGACATACAAACGTCACGAACATTTATATCATAGAACAACTGTTATCGGAGCATATCGACTTAATGCTGCATTTTACATAATATATTGATGTAATAAGGACATACAGCCGTCATGAACCTCTATATTATCAAAAAACTGTTATCGGAGCATATCGACCTAATGCCGCATTTTACATAATATATTGATGTTGTAAGTGCATACAGCCGTCATGAACCTCTTTATTACATAACAACTGTTATCGGAGCATATCGACTTAATGCCGCATTTTACATAATATATTGATGTTATAAGTACATACAGCCGTCATGAACCTCTATATTACAGAACAACTGTTATCGGAGTATATCGACCTAATGCCGCATTTTACATAATACATTGATGTTATAAGTACATACAGCCGTCATGAATATTTTTTTTATAGAACAACTGTTATCGGAACATATCGACCTAATGACGCATTTTACATAATACATTAATGTTATAAGGACATATACAGCCGTCATGAACCTCTATATTATAGAACAACTGTTATCGGAGTATATCGACCTAATGCCGCAGTTTACATAATATACTGATGATAAAAGGACATACAGCAATCATGAACCTTTATATTATAGAACAACTGTTAACGGAGCTTATGGACCTAATGCCGTATTTTATATAAAATATTGATGTTATAAGGACATACAGCCGTCATGAACCTCTATATTATAGAACAACTGTTATCGGAGCATATCCACTTAATGCTGCATTATACATAATATATTGATGTTATAAGAACATACAGCTGTCATGAACCTATATATCATAGAACAAATGTTATCGGAGCATATCGACTTAATGCCGCATTTTACATAATATATTGATGTTATAAGTACATACAGCCGTCATGAACCTATATATTATAGAACAACTGTTAACGGAGCTTATGGACCTAATGCCGTATTTTACTTAAGAAATTGATGTAATAAGGACATACAGCCGTCACAAACCTCTATACTATAGAACAACTGTCAACGGAGCATATTGCCCTAATGCCGCGTTTTACATAATATATTGATGTTATAAGTACATACAGCCGTCATGAACCTCTATATTACAGAACAACTGTTATCGGAGCATATTGCCCTAATGCCGCATTCTACATAATACATTGATGTTATAAGGACATACAAACGTCACGAACATTTATAATATAGAACAACTGTTATCGGAGCATATCGACTTAATGCTGAATTTTACATAATATATTGATGTAATAAGGACATACAGCCGTCATGAACCTCTATATTATCAAAAAAATGTTATCGGAGGATATCGCCCTAATGCCGCGTTTTACATAATACATTGATGTTATAAGTACTTACAGCCGCCATGAACCTCTATATTACAGAACAACTGTTATCGGAGTATATCGACCTAATGCCGCATTTTACATAATACATTGATGTTATAAGTACATACAGCCGTCATGAATATTTTTTTTATAGAACAACTGTTATCGGAACATATCGACCTAATGACGCATTTTACATAATACATTAATGTTATAAGGACATATACAGCCGTCATGAACCTCTATATTATAGAACAACTGTTATCGGAGTATATCGACCTAATGCCGCAGTTTACATAATATACTGATGATAAAAGGACATACAGCAATCATGAACCTTTATATTATAGAACAACTGTTAACGGAGCATATCGACCAAATGCCGTATTTTACATAATATATTGATGTTATAAGGACATACAGCCGTCACGAACCTCTATATTATAGAACAACTGTTATCGGAGCATATCGACCTATTGCCGTATTTTACATAACTTATTGATGTTATAAGGTCATACAGCCGTCACGAACCTTTATTTTATAGAACAACTGTTAACGGAGCATATCGCCATAATGCCGTATATTACATAATATATTGATGTTAAGGACATACAACCGTCACGAACCTCTATTATTATAGAACATTTGTTATCTGAGCATATCGCCATAATGCTGTATTTTACATAAAATATTGATGTTATAAGGACGTACAGCCGTCATGAACCCTCTATGGTATAGAACAACTGTTATCGGAGCATATCGGCCTAATGCTGCATTTTACATAACATATTGATGTAATACGGACATACAGGCGACATGAACCTCTAAATTATAGAACAGTATCGGAAAATATCGACCTAATTCCGTATTTTACATAATATATTGATGTTATAAGGATATACAGCCGTCATGAACCTCTATATTATAGAACAACTGTTATCTGAGCATATCGACCTAATGCCGTATTTTACATAATATATTGCTGTAATAAGTACATACAGCCGTCATGAACCTCTATATTATAGAACAACTGTTATCGGAGTATATCAACTAATGCTGCATTTTACATAATATATTGATGTAATAAGGACATACAGCCGACATGAACGTCTATATTATAGAACAACTGTTAACGGAGCATATCGACGTAATGCCGCATTTTACATAATATATTGGTGTTATCAGTACATACAGCCGTCATGAACATCTATATTATAGAACAACTGTTATCAGAGCATATCGACCTAATGCAACATTTTAAATAATATATTGATATTATTAGTACATACAGCCGTCATGAACCTCTTTATTATAGAACAACTGTTAACGGAACTTATCGACCTAATGCCGCATTTTACATAATAAATTGATGTTATAAGTACATACAGCTGTCATGAACCTCTATATCATAGAACAACTGTTTTCGAAGCATATCGACCTAATGCCTTATTTTACATAATATATTGATGTAATCAGTACATATAGCCGTGATGGACCACTATATTATAGAACAAATTTTATCGGAGCACATTGACATAATGCCGTATTTTACTGAATATATTGATGTTATAAGGACATACAGCAGTCACGAACCTCTATATTATAGAACAACTGTTATCGGAGCATATCGACCTAATGACGTGTTTTGCAATAATATATTGATGTTATAAGGACATACAGCCGTCATGAAACTCTATATTATAGAACAACTGTTATCGGAGCATATCGACCTGATACCGTATTTTACATAATATATTGATGTTATAAGGGGATACAGTCGTCACGAACCTCTATATTATAGAACAACTGTTTTCGGAGCATATCGACCTTATGTCGTATTTTCATAATATAATGATGTTAAAAAGACATACAGCCGTCAGGAACCTCTACGTTATAGAACATCTGTTATCGGAGCATATCGCCCTAATGCCGTATTTTACATAACATATTGATGAAAATTAATAAGGACATACAACCTCAATGAATCTTTATATCATAGAACAACTGTTATCGGAGCATATCGACCTAATGCCGTATTTTACGTAATATATTCATGTTATAGGGAGAAACAGCCGTCACGAACCTCTATATTATAGAACATCTGTTTTCGGAGCATATCGACATAATGTCGTGTTTTGCATAATATATTGATGTTATCAGGACATACAGCCGTCATGAAACTCTATATTATAGAACAACTGTTATCGGAGCATATCGACCTGATACCGTATTTTACATAATATATTGATGTTATAAGGACATACAGCCGTCACGAACCCCTATATTATAGAACAACTGTTTTCGGAGCATATCGATCTAATGCCGTATTTTCATAATATAATGAAGTTATAAAGATATACAGCCGTCAGGAACCTCTATGTTATAGAACAACTGTTATAGGAGCATATCGCCCTAATGACGTATTTTACATAATATATTGATGAAATAAGGACATACAACCGTCACGAACGTCTATATTATAGAAAAATTGTTAATGGAGCATATCGACCTGATGCCGTATTTTACATAACATATTGATGTTATAAGTACATACAGCCGTCATGAACCTATATATTATAAAACAACTGTTAACGGAGCATATGGACCTAATACCGTATTTTACTGAAGAAATTGATGTAATAAGGACAAACAGCCGTAACGAACCTCTATATTATAGAACAACTGTCAACGGAGCATATCGCCCTAATGCCGCATTTACATAATATATTGATGTTATAAGGACATAAATCCGTCATGAACCTCTATATTATAGAACAACTGTTATCGGAGCATATCGACTAAATGCTGTATTTTTCATAACATATTTATGTAATAAGGATATACAGCCGTCATGAACCTCTATATTATAAAACAACTGTTATCGAAGCATATCGACCTAATGCCGTATTTTACATAATATATTGATGTTTTAAGGACATACAACCGTCATGAACCTTTATATTATAGAACAACTGTTATCGGAGCATATTGCCCTAATGCCGCATTTTACATAATACATTGATGTTATAAGTACATACAGCCGTCACAAACCTATATATTATAGAACAACTGTAAACGGAGAGTATCGACCTAATGCCGCGTTTTACATAATATATTGATGTCGTAAGTACATACAGCCGTCATGAATCTCTGTATTATAGAACAACTGTTAACGGAGCATATCGACCTAATGCTGTGTTTTACATAATATATTGATGTAATAAGGACATATAGCCGTCATAAACCCTCTGTGTTATAGAAAGTCTGTTAACGGAGCATATCGACATAATGCCGTATTTTAAATAATATATATTGATGTTATAAGGACATACACCCGTCACGAAGCTCTATGTTATAGAATAAATATTATCGGAGCATATCAACATAATACCGTATTTTACTAAAATATTGATGTAATAAGGACATACAGCCGTCATGAACCTCTATATTATAGAACAATTGTTAACGGAGCATATCGACCTAATGCCGTATTTTACAATATATATTGATGTTATAAAGACATACACCCTCCATGAACCTCTATATTATAGAACAACTGTTGTCGGAGCATATCGACCTGAAGCCGTATTTTACATAATATATTGATGTTATCAGGACATACAACCTCCATGAACCGCTATATTAAAGAACAATTGTTATCAGAGCATAATCGACCTAATGCCGTATTTTACATAATATATTGATGTTATAGGGACATATAGCCTCCATGAACCTCTATATTATAGAACAATTGTTATTGGAGCATATCCATATAATACCGTGTTAAACATAATATATTGATGTTATAAGGACTTAAAGCCGTGACGAACCTATATACTATAGAATAACTGTTAACGGAGCATATCGACCTAATGCCGTATTTTACATAATATATTGATGTTATAAGGACATACAGCCGTCACGAACATCTTTATTATAGAACAACTGTTATCCGAGCATATCGACCAAATGCCGTATTTTACATAATATATTGATGTTATTAGGACATGCAACGTCCATGAACCTCTATATTATATAACAACTGTAATTGGAGCATATCGACCTAATGCCGTATTTTACATAATATATTGGTGTTATCAGGATTTACAGCCTCCATGAACCTTTATATTATAGAACAACTGTTATCGGAGCATATCGACCTAATGCCGTATTTTAAATAATATATTGATGTTATAAGGACATATAGTCTCCATGAACCTCTATATTATAGAACAATTGTTATCGGAGTATATCGACCTAATGATGCATTTTACATAATATATTGATATAATAAGGACATACAGCCGACATGAACCTCTATATTATAGCACAACATCAGAGCATATCGACCTAATGCCGTATTTTACATAATATATTGATGTTATAAGGACATACAGCCGTCACGAACCTCTATATTATAGAACAGCATCAGAGCAAATCGACCTAATGCCGTATTTTACATAATATATTGATGTAATAAGGACATAAAGCCGACATAAACCTCTATATTATAGAACAACTATTAACAGAGCATATCGACGTAATGCCGCATTTTACATAATATATTGATGTTATAAGTACCATACAGCCGTCATGGACCTCTATATTATAGAACAACTGTTATCAGAGCATATCGACCTAATGCCACATTTTACATAATATATTGATGTTATAAGTTAATACAGCCGTCATGAACCTCTATATTTAACGGAACTTATCGACCTAATGCCGCATTTTACATAATAAATTGATGTTATAAGTACATACAGCTGTCATGAACCTCTATATTATAGAACAACTGTTTTAGAAGCATATCGACCTAATGCTTTATTTACATAATATATTGATGTAATAAGTACATATAGCCGTTATGAACCTCTATATTATAGAACAAATGTTATCGGAGCATATTGACCTAATGCCGTATTTTGCATAATATATTGATGTTATTAAGACATAGCTGTCTTGAACCTCTATATTATAGAACAACTGTTCTCGGAGCATATCGACCTGATGCCGTATTTTACATAATATATTGATGTAATAATGACATATAGCCGTCATCAAACTCTGTATCATAGAACAACTGTTCTCGGAGCATATCGACCTGATGCCGTATTTTACATAATATATTGATGTTACAAGGACATACAGCCGTCATGAACCTTTGTTATAAAACAACTGGTATCGGAGCATATCGACCTAATGCCGTATCGACATAATATATAAATTTTATTAGGATATACAGCCGTCATGTACCTCTATATTATAGAACAACTGTTTACGGACCATATCTACGAAATGCCGCATTTTTCATTAGATATAAATGTTATAAGGACAAACATCCGTCATCAGCTTCTATATTATAGAACAACTGTTATCAGAGCATATTGATCTAAAGCTGCATTTTACATAATAATTATTTTGATGTAATAGGACATACAGCCGTAATAAACCTTTATATTATAGAACAACCGTTATCGGAGCACATCGACCTAATGTTCTATTTTGCATAATATACTGATATTATAAGGACAAACATCCGTCATGACTCTCTTTATTATAGAACAACTGTTATTGGAGTATATCGACCTAATGCCGCAATTTACATAATATATTGATGTTATATGGACATACAGCCGTCATGAAATTCAATATTAGTGAACAACTGTTAACGGAGCATATCGACCTAATGCAACATTTTACATAATATATTGATGTTATAAGGACATACAGCTGTCATGAACCTATATATTACAAAACAAATGTTATCGGAGCATAACGACATAATGTCGTATTTTACATAATATATTGATGTTAAAAGGACATACAGCCGTTATGAATCTCTATATTATAGAACAACTGTTATCGGAGCATATCGACCTAATGCCGTATTTTACATAGTATATTGATGTAATAAAGACATACAGCCGTTCCGAACCTCTATATTATAGAACAACTGATAACGGAGTATATTCACCTAATGCTGCATTTTACATAATATATTGATGTTATAAGGACATAAATCCGTCATGAACCTCTATATTATAGAACAACTGATAACGGAGCATATCCACCTAATGCCGCATTTTACATAACATTATGATGTTTCAAGGACATACAGCAGTCATGAACCTTTATATTCTAGAACAACTGTTATCGGGGCATATCGACAGAATGCCGTATTTTACATAATATATTGATGTTATAAGGACATACAGCAGTCATGCACCTCTATATTCTAGAACAACTGTTATCGGAGCATATCGACCTAATGCCTCATTTTACATAATATATTGATGTAATAAGGACATACAGCCGTCATGGACCTCTTTATTATAAAACAACTGTTATCGGAGCATATCGACATAATACCGTATTTTACATAATATATTGATGTTATAAGTACATACAGCCGTCACGAACCTTTATATTATAGAACAACTGTTTTCGGAGCATATCGACCTGATGATGTATTTTACATAATATAATTATATTTTAAGGACATACAGCCGTCACAAACCTTTATATTATAAAACATCTGTTATCGGAGCATATCGACCTTATGCCGTATTTTACATAATATATTGATGTTATAAGCACATACAGCCGTCATGAGCCTCTATATTATAGGACAACTGTTAAGGGAGCATATCGACCTGATGACGTATTTTACATAATATATTGATGTTATAAGGACATACAGCCGTCACAAACCTCTATATTATAGTACATCTGTTATCGGATCATATCGACCTAATGCCGTATTTTACATAATATATTGATGTGATAAGGACATACAGCCGCCATGAACCTGTATATTATAATACAACTATTAACGGAGCATATCGACCTAATGCCGTATTTTACATAATATTGATGTAATAAGGACATACAGCCGTCATGAACCTCTATATTATAGAACAAATGTTATCGGAACATATCGACCTAAAGCCGTATTTTACATAATATATTGATGTAATCAGGACATACAGCCGTCATGAACCTCTATATTAAAGAACAATATCGACCTAATGCCGTATTTTACGTAATATATTGATGAAATAAGGAGATACAGACGTCATGAACATCTATATTTAGAACAACTGTTAACGGAGCATATCGACCTAATGCCGTATTTTACATAATATATTAATGTAATAAGGACATACAGTCGTCATGAACCTCTATATTATAAAATAACTGTTATTGGAGCATATCGACATATTGCCTCAATTTACATAATATATTGATGTTATAAGGACATACAGCCGTCATTAACATCTATATTATAGAACAGCTGTTAACGGAGCATATTGACTTAATGCCGTATTTTACATAATATAATGATGTTATAAGGACAAACAGCCGTCATGAACCTCTATATTGTAGAACAACTGTAATCGGAGCATATCGACTTAATGCCGTATTTTACACAATATATTGATGTTATAAGGACATACAGCATTCATGAACCTTTATATTATAGAACAACTGTTAACGGAGGCCACATTGTACATAATATACTGATGTTATAAGGACTTACAGCCGTCATGAAATTCAATAATAGTAAACAACTGTTAACGGAGCATATCGACATAATGCCGCATTTTACATAATAAACTGATGTAATCAGGACATACAGCCATCCTGAACCTCAATATTATAGAACAACTGTTAACGGACATTATTGACCTCAATCCGTATTGTACATAAAATATTGATGTTATTTAGACATGCAGCCTTCATGGACATCTATTATAGAACAACTGTTAACGGACAATATCGAACTAAATCCGTATTGTACATAATATATTGATGTTATTAAGACATACAGCCGTCATAAACATCTATTATAGAACAACTGTTATCGGAGCATATCGACCTTATGCCGTATTTTACATAATATATTGATGTAATAAAGACATACAGCCATCACGAATCTCTATATTATAGAATAACTGTCAACAGAGGATATCGGCCTAAAGTCGTATTTTACATAATATATTGATGTTATAAGGACATATAGCCGTCACGAACCTCTATATTATAGAACAACTGTTAACGGAGCATATCGACCTAAAGCAGTATTTTACATAATATATTGATGTTATGAGGACTTACAGCCATCATGAACATCTATATTATAGAACACCTGTTAACGGAGCATATTGACCTAATGCCGTATTTTACATAATATAATGATGTTATAAAGACAAACAGCCGTCATGAACCTCCATATTATACAACAACTGTTATGAAAGGATATCGATCTAATGCCGTATTTTACAGAATATAATGATGAAATAATGAAATACAGCTGTCATGAACCTCTATATTATAGATAAACTGTTATCGGAGCATATCGACCTAATGCCGTATTTTACATAATAAAATGATGTTATCAGAACATACAGCCGTCACAAACCTCTATACTATAAAACAACAGTTAACGGAGCATATCGACCTAATGCAGTATTTTACATAATATATTCATGGAATAAGGACATACAGCCGTCATGAACATCTATATTATAGAACAACTATTAACGGAACAAATCGACCTAATGCCGTAATGTACATAAATTATTGATGTTATAAGGACATGCAGCCATCACGACCATCTATATCATAGAATAAATGTTAACGGAGCATATCGACCTAAAGCCGTATTTTACATAATATATTAATGTGATGAGGATATACAGCCGTCATGAACGTCTATATTATAGATCAAGTGTTAACGCTGCATATCGGCCTAATGCCGTATTTTACATAATATATTAATGTGATTAGGACATACAGACATCATGAACTTCTATATTATAGAACAACTCTTAACGGAACATATCGACCTAATGTCGTATTTTACATTATATATTGATGTTATAATGACATACAGCCGTCACGAATCTCAATATTATAGAACAACTGTTAACAGAACATAGCGACCTGATGTCGTTTTGTACATAATATATTGATGTTATAAGGACATACAACTGTCATGAACATCTATATTATAAAACAACAGTTATCGGAGTACATCGACCTAATGCCGTATTATACATAACATATTAATGTTATAAGGACATACAGCCGTCATAAATCGCTATATTAAAGAACAACTGTTAACGGAGCATTCCGACCTAATGCCTTATTTTACATAATATATTGATGTTATAAGTACATAGAGTCGTCATGAATCTCTATATTATAGAACAACTGTTATCGTAGTATATCGACCTAATGCCGTATTTTACTTAATTAATTGATGTTATAAGGACATACAGCCGTAATGAACCTTTATATTATAGAACAACTTTTAACGGAGCATATCTACCTAATGCCGTATTTTACATAATATATTGATGTTATCAGGACAAATTTTTATTTGATAGAACCACTGTTTAAAGAGCATATCGACCTAAAGCCGCATTTAACATAATATATAGATGTTATCAGTATATATAGCCGTCATGAACCTCTTTATTATAGAACAACTGTTATCGGAGCATATCACCTAATGCTGCATTTTACATAATATATTGATGTTATAAGTACATACATCCGTCATAACCTATATATTATAGAACAACTGTTAACGGAACTTTTAGACCTAATGCCGCTTTTAACATAAAATATTGATGTTATAAGGAAATAAAGCCGTCATGAACATCTATATTATAGAACAAATGTTTACGGAGCTTATCGACCTAATGCTGTATTTTACATAACATATTGATGTTATAAGTGCATACATCCGTCATGAACCTCTATATTATAGAAAAACTGTTAACGGAGCATATAGACATAATGCCGCATTTTACATAATATGTTGATGTTATAAGGACATAGAGTCGTCATGAACGTCTATATTATAGTACAATTGTTATCAAAGCATATCGACGTAATGCCGCATATTATATAATATATTGATGTTATAAGTACAAACAACCGTCATGGACCTCTATATCATAGAACAACTGTTATCAACGCTCTTGACCTAATGCCTTATTTTACATAATATATTGATGTAATCAGGAAATACAGTCGTCATGAACCTCTATATTATACAACAACTGTTAACGGAGCATATCGAACTAATGCTGCATTTTACATAATATATTGATGTTATAAGTACATACAACTGTCATGGACCTCTACATTATAGAACAACTGTTATCAAAGCATATCGAATTAATGCTTCATTATACATAATATATTGATGTAATAAGGATATACAGCCGTCATGAACCTCTATATTATATAACAACTGTTAACGGAGCATATCGTCCAAATGCCGTATCTTACATAATTTATTGATGTTATCAGGACATACAGCACATTGACGTAATGACGCATTTTACATAATATAATGATGATATAAGTACATACAGCCTTCATGAACCTCTATATTATAGAACAACTGTTATCGAAGCATATCGACCTAATGCCGTATTTTACATAATATATTGATGTTATAAGGACATACAGCCGTCATAAACCTTTATATTATAGAACAACTGTTAACGGAGCATATCGATCTAAAGCCGTATTTTACATAATATATTGATGTTATAAGGACATACAGCATTCATGAACCTCTATATTATAGAACATCTGTTATCGAAGCATATCAACCTAATGCCGCATTTTACATATTATGTTGATGTTATAAGGACATACAGCAGCCATGAATCTCTATATTATAGAACAACTGTTATCGAAGCATATCGACCAAATGTCGTATTTTACATAATATATTGATGTTATAAGGACATACAGCCGTCATGAACCTCTTTATTATAGAACAACTGTTATCGGAGCATATCGACCTAAAGCCGTTTTTTACATAATATATTGATGTAATAAGGACATACAGCCGTCACGAACGTCTGTATTATAGAACAACTGTTAACGGAGCATATCGACCTAATGCCGTATTTTACATAATATATTGATGTTATAATTACATACAGCCGTCATGGACCTCTATATTATAGAACAACTGTTTTCAAAGCATATCGACCTAATGCCGTATTTTACATAATATATTGATGAAATAAGGACATACAGGTGTCATAAACCTCTTTATTATTGAACCATTGTTAACCTAGCATATCGACCTAGTGCCGTATTTTACTGTATATATTGATGTAAAAAGGTCATTAAGCTGTCATAGACCTGTTTATTATAGAACAGCTGTTAACGGGGCATATCGACCTAATGCCGTATTTTACATAATATATTGATGTAAAAAGGACATAAAGCCGTCATGAATCTATATATAATAGAACAACTGTTATCGGAGCATATCGACATAATACCATATTTTACTTAATTTATTGATGTAATAAAGATATATAGCCGTCACGAACCTCTATATTATAGAACAACTATTAACGGAGCATATCAACCTAATGCCGTATTTTACATAATATATTGATATTTTACGGACATACAGCCGTCATGAACCTCTATATTATAGAACAACTGTTATCAAAGCATATCGACCTAATGACGTATTTTACATAATATATCGATGAAATAAGGACAGACAGCCGTCATAAACCTCTATATTATAGAACAATTGTTAACCCAGCATATCGACCTAGTGCAGTATTTTACATAATATATTGATGTAAAAAGGTCACTAACCCGTCATAAACCTCTTTATTATAGAACAACTGTTAACGGAGCATATCGACCTAATGCCGTATTTTACAATACATTGATGTAAAAAGGACATAAACCCGTCATGAACCTCTATATTATAGAACAACTGTTATCGGAGCATATCGACCTAATGCCGTATATTACATAATGTATTGATGTTACAAGGACATACAGCCGTCATAAACCTCTATATTATAGAGCAACTGTTATCGGAGCATATCGACCTAATGCCGTATTTTACATAATATATTGATGTAAAAAGGACATAAAGCCGTCATGAATCTATATATAATAGAACAACTGTTATCGGAGCATATCGACCTAATACCATATTTTACATAATATATTGATGTAATAAAGACATATAGCCGTCACGAACGTCTATATTATAGAACAACTGTTAACGGAGCATATCAACCTAATGCCGTATTTTACATAATATATTGATATTTTACGGACATACAGCCGTCATGAACCTCTATATTATAGAACAACTGTTATCAAAGCATATCGACCTAATGACGTATTTTACATAATGTATCGATGAAATAAGGACAGACAGCCGTCATAAACCTCTATATTATAGAACAATTGTTAACCCAGCATATCGACCTAGTGCAGTATTTTACATAATATATTGATTTAAAAAGGTCACTAACCCGTCATAAACCTCTTTATTATAGAACAACTGTTAACGGAGCATATCGACCTAATGCCGTATTTTACATAATACATTGATTTAAAAAGGACATAAAGCCGTCATGAACCTCTATATTACAGAACAACTGTTATCGGAGCATATCGACCTAATGCCGTATTTTACATAATATATTGATGTTACAAGGACATTTAGCCGTCATGAACCTCTTTATTATAGAACAACTGTTATCGGAGCATATCGACCTAATGCCGCATTTTACATAATATATTGATGTAAAAAGGACATAAAGCCGTCATGAACTACTATATTATAGAACAACTGTTAACGGAGCATATCGACCTGATGCTGTATATTACATAATATATTGATGTAAAAAGGACATAAAGCCGTCATGAACCTCTATATTATAGAACAACTGTTAACGGAGCATACCGATCTAATGCCGTTTTTTACATAATGTATTGATGTAAAAAGTACATAAAGCCGTCATGAACCTCTCTATTATAGAACAACTGTTATCGGAGCATATTGACCTGGTGCCGTATTTTACTGAATATATTGATGTAATATGAACTAAGGCATTACCTCTCTTTGGCCCGAACTTCAATTCTATAAATATAGTCAACAAACAAATACTAGATAAACTTTATAGTACATGTATTATAAGCTTAGAATAATGTTGCAGTTGTTTCCATTATATATTTAATATGTATTATGTTTATCATATATAAATCACTTATTATATGATTGAAACTTTATTCAAGGAACTATATCTCTAATTCCTTGGTTTGCAAAACAAAATCAAACGTTATTATCATCATAAATGGTAGTGCGACATATTATTTGGATATCCTTTCCGATGTACATATCTCTAGGAGCCTTCTAAAGTTTTTTTTTATTTTGCGTCTCCCGAGTTATGTACATCAGAAAGGATATCCAAATAATAAAGAAGCTGTCCATTCACGCCTTATTTAATCAAGCTACATAAATTGATGCTGATCACAAAATATCTTTTGACGTTGGATTTTCTTCAGTTATAAATGTTTCTTGCATAATATAAATGTCACAGTGTGCACCTAATCTGTTAGGAGAGAAACATATGTCAACGGTCTGGTTAGCTAAGTCGGTAGAGCACTTGACCTGTAAGTGACAGGTCCCGAGTTCGAGTCTGCAATGGCTGCATATTTTTCTTGCCTTATTACATAAACATAATACATGTCTATACTATAGTTTACACTGTGCAGATATCCAGTTTGTATTTTTACTGGCGTTTCAAAACAATTTCAAAACAGACCTAGAATACAAAGGAACCAATCTCAGTACAGCCACTGTCCTTTTGTAAGTAGCCTTAAATTTCTCACAAAATGTTTTGAGACTACCGGAGCGAGGATTGATCCGACAACTTCGGCAGTGAGAAGTAAATGGCTATTTGACCACAACACTATGGACAACTCTGCCACAGAAGGAACCATTTGTATAATTCTAAACACCACACATTCATACTGTACTCAAGCATAAATAGAGTTCTTGCAGTTTAAATGTTAAAATATGACTTAACCAAATGTATATTTCTGGACAAATGTTGGAACTGTTGGACACAGGACTAGACTAAAATTTAAGAGGAGTCACTGGACATGACAGTAATTTGAACCTCCATCTTCCATGTACCAAGAAAAAACAACAGCATTGTGCATTACTGCATACATAAACCAACACATTTACTTAAGTTCCCAAATTAGCAGCTGAGGCATCCAAATATATATGAAATATACAATCTGAACATAGGTTCCCTTCAGTTCTTGTCCAGACACTTTTACAATCTGGTTATAATACTAAACAAGACAAACAAAATAGACAAAAAAATATAGACCATGTATGATTATAAACTGCAGTCCAAGGAAAATATACTTTTCGAATGTAAGGCAGTCAGAAAGAGTAAGCATAAGTTAGTAGCATTTGTCCATGCAGCAGCAAACATTAAAAAAATATATACATTTTTAAAAGAGAATAATTTCATTAAAAAAAACAACAGACATTACTTTTTTCACCATATCTAAACCATCTCTTTTCATAGTGTCGCAACTGCTGGGATTCGAACCCAGAATTTCTACAAAAGTGTAGTTGTGTTTGCCAGTTACACCACAGAAGCATATCATGTTGTACTAAGATAATGGACTTAAATATTTACCAAATCAAATTATGTAAATTAATAAAAATTAATATTTAAAATAGCCCAAATTTCTATTTATAAAATGCACTCTTGTAACACAGCACTACATGTTTGTTTTTCTAATACTATATACATGTAGTATACTATCAAATTTTGTGAAATTAAAAATCAGATAGACTCCTCCTTTTTTATGGGTGAAAACGCTTCAACAATCTGGAAGCTAGTCTTTAACAGAAATATACAGGTATTGATTTCAAGTCAGGTTGAAACATCGAAAGCATCAGCTGTGTTTTATGGTATTTTTTACATAAATATATGTACTTTATAAAATGGTTAAATTTGGATATCTCTGTCCCAAATAAATGCCCCCCTTTGTAAAATGAATTGCACCTTGGGATTTATTCATGTTATACGTTAAGTCTATAATGTGTCTGACTGTCAATTCAAGGGTTGTGAGATCCAATTGATGGTACTTGCGCATAAAATTTTAATATGTCAAATAAGGGCAATAATTTGCATTTTATTTATGCAAGAGTAATCTAACTTATTCATTGTAGTATGTTTTATGACTGGGAAATCTTGCGTTAAGTTTAAATCAATTACATTGAGTGGTTGATGAAGTATGGACAAGATGGTACTTGCAAGCAAAACTAACCAAAATTTCTATGTCAAACAAGGGCAATAATTTTGCATTATATTAATCCAAGAGTTATCTAACTTAGTTATCATAGTATGACTGGGAAGTGTTGTGTTAAGTTTCAAGTCAATACATGCAATGGTTATTCAAATTGGGACTTGCACACAAAACTTCAACCAAGGTGGGAAGCTGACATCCGGGTGAGCAGAATAGCTCTTTTTATTCTCCGAAAAGTCGAGCTAAAAACAATTTGAAAATTGTTTACAGTAACAAAAACAACTCCGTCAGAATTTACAATGTATTTACCAAAACTCTAATGAAAACAAAGCAAAAGGCCAACTAACAATAAATGTATGTTATAAGTACTGTTCTCTGATTGAAATAATTACATCATGACATGAACAGGGAGGTTTCTGTCTTATATTTATATAATTATATTAATACATACATTGTTGGAAACCGTAATTTATAATGTGTTTTTAAGCAAGAGGCTCATGGGCCTTAACAGTCATCTGATTATCCAAAAAACATTCACCTAAATTTATTCAGTCGTAAGAAATTACTTTTTGTCAATTTCTCTTATATATATATTTAGTAAAGTAGGCCTCACACCAAGGGCAAAACCGTGTGACCCAGGGACATGCAATTCACAATTTTTATAAATGACACATATATGTCCATAATCATGCTAACTTTTTGTTTCCCAGTGCTTCTCCTATAATGAGAAAAAGATTTTCAAAGTTTACCTCACTATAACCGTTTTCACAATTTTGATCACCCGTGCGTACCAAAGCTGCATACAATATATCATTACTATTACGGTTATGGTTTTGAGAAAAACTCAAGTCTGTTATCAAAATTAAGATTCTGGGTAGTGATAATGCCCTGCCTAAATGTAGTGATAACGGCTGATTTGATGGCAGCATAACCAGTATAAGCTGGTTAGCCCCACTAGCTCAGACGGCTAATCACAAAACTTCTAGCATTGAGGTTGTGGGTTAGATACTCGGGGCTGGCCAATTAAAAACAGTCGTTCCGATGGGTATTTAAATCAAGGATCCATGTGGTGGTGCTATACACTAAGCACACTGAGGAACCAGAAGAAACATACAGTTGATTTCAATCTGTAACCTGCACTATCCCCCCTGAAACCTAAAAAGATCAACACTCTTCTCGGGTAATCGCCAATATGGGATGTTTATGTCCGTAAAAGTAGGTAAGCTTCTTTCGCGCTAAACACCACGACAACTACAGATATTAAAAAAAGTGTTGATGTTTACAAGGACTTGTATAGAAGGATAGGAAACTTGCATCTCCTGACTAAATATTGATAAAGTAATACACGAAAGATTACTAATTTGGAATGAACGTTCACAATATCTCAACAAGTTGCCTTTCCATCTCTATATAATTCCTTGATGTTTATGTCCATAAATTTTAGTTGGCAACTTTCGCAGCGCACACTATGACAAATACAGATATCTAAACATATGGTAGATGTTTATTTCTGTAAAATGTTGGGTTAGTGACTTTTGTGCCACACACCATGACAACTACAGATATACAAAAAATTGGTTGCGGTTTATGTTCTCTCAACAAACAGTGAGTTTTGGTCCGACTGTAGCTTCAATTTCACATGCTGTGGCCCACGGGTGATGGTGGTTTCATCAACCTACCAGTTCATCTACTTTAGTTTTGTGTTAAAACAGGTAGTGGTTTCGTCAACCTTAATTTAGTATAGTGTTATGTGGCACGCCAAATATACAGCAAGAACACTGACAATTGTGGATAGGTGAGAACCAGTTATGGTCTGTTGACTAACTAGGGCTATACTTATGTAATTGGAAAGTATTAATGGGTAATAAAATATTTAGCATTAGTTTATTTTAATTAAAACAATTTTAGGCAAAACACTAATCAATATCATATATATCACCAACATTGCCGATGAAGCAATCAACCACGTGGATGCTGTTTGTAAATATTGCCAATTGTGCAGGAAATTGAATACCATACCCGATGTAGTGAATGTACATTGGTCACTTACAACAGTCTTGCTGTTAAGCTAGCTTTTACAGCGATGTAATTAAAGTGCACTGACTGTATTGGACGTTGAGCAACGATGTACAGTGTTAGGGGAGCGTTAGTACTTGGATGGGTGACCGATATTACTTTAATGGCAACGAGGATAAACTTTCAAACCTGTGCCTGCACGAATCTCTCTTTCTTTGGAATGGGATTGGATATGGCAATGAACTGCTGAAAGCCACAGGCTGTGCTGTTGGGTAAAAGCCATAAAGGTAAAGATGGGAAGAGTGTAGTGAGTGTACATATAGGTCACTAACAACAGTCTTTTCTGTGAAACTAGCTTTTACAGCGACATGGTTAAGCAACGGTGTACAAGATAAGTACTTGGATGGTTGACCGATGTCACTTTAGCGATATTCATAATTCTCGGAAGTGATCGAATTCAGGTCATGATCGAAAAACCATACAACTGTAAACATCAAACAATTGTTCATTTATTTTCTACTCTCGCAAGATGGATATGGTTATTTTGAGAGCCATTTTCAGGACAAAAATGATACGATACTAAGCAACAATTATCTATATACGTATATTTACCTTTGATAAAACCAGCGAACTTTTGAAAACGCAAAAAATATATAAACAACAATCGGAATATTTTTCATTTTACCCGCAATTACTTTGCCGAAACTTAGCGAAACATATTTACTGCAGAGCAACTTTGTCGTCTGGTTTGGTATTTTAATTATCCACAAACACTAAGAATTTTAAAAAAACTTAAACTATTTTAATATCATTGTTAAAGTAATTCTTGTAAAACAAGATTTTGTTAGTTTTATTTTATTTGGAATAATAGTCATGAGGCAAGGTCGTCGAGTTTTTTTTTCAAAATGCACCACTTCTCACTGAGTTCTTGATGTCGCTCGAGTGATACCGTAACGGGTTCGTAAACGAACTCGTCCTTCCGGTGATTTGGGTTTCGACCCCTAATAAGGATATACAGCCGTCATAAACCTCAATATTATAGAACAAATGTTAAAAGAGTATATCGACCTGATGCCGTATTTTACATAATATATTGATGTTATGAGGACATACAACCGTTATGAACCTCTATATTATAGAATAACTGTTAACGGAGCATATTGTCCTAATGCCGTATTTTACATAATACATTGATGTAATAAGGACATACAACCGTAATGAACCTCTATATTATAGAACAACAGTTAACAGAGTATATCTACCTGATGACGTATTTTTTACATAATATATTGATGTTATGAGGACATACAGCCGTCATGAACCTCTATATTATAGAACAAGTGTTAACGGAGCATATCGACATGATGCTGTATTTTACATAATATATTGATGTTATAAGGACATACAGGCGTCATGAACCTCTATATTATAGAACAACTGTTATCGGAGCATATCGACCTAATGCTGTATTTTACATAATATATTGATGTTATAAGGACATACAGACGTCACAAACCTCTATATTATAGAACAACTGTTAACGGAGCATATCGACCTAAAGCCGTATTTTACATAATATAATAATGTTATAAGAAGGACTTACAGCCGTCACGAACATCTATAATATAGAACAACTGTTAACGGAGTATATCGATCAAATGCCGTATTTTACATAATATATTGATGTTATAAGGACATACAATCGTCACGAACTTTTATATTATAGAACAACTGTTATCGAAGCATATCGACCTAATGCTGTATTTTACATAATATATTGATGTTATAAGGACATTCAGCCGTCACGACACTCTATATTATAGAACAATTGTTATCGGAGCATATCGAACTCTTGTCGTATTTTACATAATATAATGATGTTATAAGGACATACAGCCGTCGCAAACCGTTATATTATAGAAAAATTGTTAACGGAGCTATCGACCTAAAGCCGTATCTTACATAATATAATGATGTTATAAGGACTTACATCCGTCACGAACATATATATTATAGAACAACTGTTAACGAAGCATATCGACCAAATGCCGTATTTTACATAATATAATGATGTTATAAGTACATACAGTCGTCATGAACCTCTATATTATAGAACAACTGTTATCGAAGGACATACAGCCATCACGAATATCTATATTATAGAACAACTATTTACGGAGCATATGGACCTAAAGCCGTATTTTACATAATATATTGATGTTATAAGGACATACAGCAGTCATTAACCTCTATATTATAGAACAACAGTTATCGGAGCATATCGACCTAATGCCGTATTCTACATATTATATTGATGTTATAAGGACATATAGCCGTCACGAACGTCTGTGTTATAGAACAACTGTTATCGGAGCATATAGACCTAATGCCGTATTTTACATAATAAATTGATATTATGAGGACATACAGCCGTCATGAACCTCTATACTTTACAACAACTGGTAACAGAGTATATCGAGCTGATGCCGTATTTTACATAATATATTGATGTTATAAGGACATACAACCGTCACGAAATTTTATATTATAGAACAACTGTTATCGGAGCATATCGACCTAATGCTGCATTTTACATAATATATTGATGTAATAAAGACATACACCTGTCATGAACCTCTATATTATACAACAACTGGTAACAGAGTATATCGACCTGATGCCGTATTTTACATAATATATTGATGTTATCAGGACATACAGCCGTCATGAACCTCTTTATTATAGAACAACTGGTAACAGAGTATATCGACCTGATGTCGTATTTTACATAATATATTGATGTTATCAGGACATACAGCCGTCATGAACCTCTATATTATACAACAACTGGTAACAGAGTATATCGACCTGATGTCGTATTTTTATATAATATATTGATGTTATCAAGACATAAAAGCTGTCATGAACCTCTATATTATAGAACAACTGTTATCGAAGCATATCGACCTAATGCTGTATTTTACTTAATAAATTGATGTAATAAGAACATACAGCCGTCACGAACCTCTATATTATATAACAACTGTAAACGGAGCATATCGACCTAAAGCCGTATTTTACATAATATAATAATGTTATAAGAAGGACTTACAGCCGTCACGAACATCTATAATATAGAACAACTGTTAACGGAGTATATCGATCAAATGCCGTATTTTACATAATATATTGATGTTATAAGGACATACAATCGTCACGAACTTTTATATTATAGAACAACTGTTATCGAAGCATATCGACCTAATGCTGTATTTTACATAATATATTGATGTTATAAGGACATTCAGCCGTCACGACACTCTATATTATAGAACAATTGTTATCGGAGCATATCGAACTCTTGTCGTATTTTACATAATATAATGATGTTATAAGGACATACAGCCGTCGCAAACCGTTATATTATAGAAAAATTGTTAACGGAGCTATCGACCTAAAGCCGTATCTTACATAATATAATGATGTTATAAGGACTTACATCCGTCACGAACATATATATTATAGAACAACTGTTAACGAAGCATATCGACCAAATGCCGTATTTTACATAATATAATGATGTTATAAGTACATACAGTCGTCATGAACCTCTATATTATAGAACAACTGTTATCGAAGGACATACAGCCATCACGAATATCTATATTATAGAACAACTATTTACGGAGCATATGGACCTAAAGCCGTATTTTACATAATATATTGATGTTATAAGGACATACAGCAGTCATTAACCTCTATATTATAGAACAACAGTTATCGGAGCATATCGACCTAATGCCGTATTCTACATATTATATTGATGTTATAAGGACATATAGCCGTCACGAACGTCTGTGTTATAGAACAACTGTTATCGGAGCATATAGACCTAATGCCGTATTTTACATAATAAATTGATATTATGAGGACATACAGCCGTCATGAACCTCTATACTTTACAACAACTGGTAACAGAGTATATCGAGCTGATGCCGTATTTTACATAATATATTGATGTTATAAGGACATACAACCGTCACGAAATTTTATATTATAGAACAACTGTTATCGGAGCATATCGACCTAATGCTGCATTTTACATAATATATTGATGTAATAAAGACATACACCTGTCATGAACCTCTATATTATACAACAACTGGTAACAGAGTATATCGACCTGATGCCGTATTTTACATAATATATTGATGTTATCAGGACATACAGCCGTCATGAACCTCTTTATTATAGAACAACTGGTAACAGAGTATATCGACCTGATGTCGTATTTTACATAATATATTGATGTTATCAGGACATACAGCCGTCATGAACCTCTATATTATACAACAACTGGTAACAGAGTATATCGACCTGATGTCGTATTTTTATATAATATATTGATGTTATCAAGACATAAAAGCTGTCATGAACCTCTATATTATAGAACAACTGTTATCGAAGCATATCGACCTAATGCTGTATTTTACTTAATAAATTGATGTAATAAGAACATACAGCCGTCACGAACCTCTATATTATATAACAACTGTAAACGGAGCATATCGCCTTAATGCCGCATTTACATAATATATTGATGTTATAAGGACATACAACCGTCACGAACTTTTATATTATAGAACAACTGTTATCGGAGCATATCGACCTAATGCTGCATTTTACATAATATATTGATGTAATAAGGACATACAGCCGTCATGAACCTCTATATTATAAAACAACTGTTATCGGAGAATATCGACCTAATGCCGTATTTTACATAATATATTGATGTTATAAGGACATACAGCCGTCATGAAACTCTGTATTATACAACTACTGTTATCAGAGGATATCGACCTAATGCTGTATTTTACATAAAATATTGATGTTATCAGGACATAGTGCCGTCATGAACCTCTATGCTATAGAACAACAGTTATCTGAGCAAATTGACTTAATGCCGCATTTTACATAATATATTGATGTTATAAGGACATACAGCCGTCATGAATGTGGATTTTATAGAACAACTGTTATCGGAGCATATCGACCTCATGCCGTATTTTACATGATATATTGATGTTATCAGGACATACAACTGTTATGAACCTCTATATTATAGAACAACTGTTAACGGAGCATATTGACCTAATGCCGTGTTTTGCATAATATATTGATGTTATCAGGACATACAGCCGTCATGAACCTCTATATTATATATCAACTGTTATCGGAGCATATCGACCTAATGCCGTATTTTACATAATATACTGATGTTATAAGGACATACAACCGTCATAAACCTCTATATTATAGAACAACTGATAACAGAGCATAACGACCAAATGCTGCATTTTACAAAATATATTGATGTTATAAGTACATACAGCCGTCATGAACCTCTATATTATAGAACAACTGTTATCGGAGCATATCGACCTAATGCCCGCATTTTACATAATACATTGATGTTATAAGTACATACAGCCGTCACAAACCTATATATATTAGAACAACTGTTAACGGAGCATGTCGACCTAATGCCGCATTTTACATAATATATTGATGTTGTATGTACAAACAGCCGTCATGAACCTATATATTGTAGACAAACTGTTATAGAATCATATCGACTTAATGCCGTATTTTACTGAATATATTGATGTAATAAGGACAAACAGCCGTCATGAATCTCTGTATTATAGAACAACTGTTAACGGAGCATATCGACCTAATGCTGTGTTTTAAATAATATATTGATGTTATCAGGACATATAGCCGTCATAAATCCTCTGTGTTATAGAAAATCTATTAACGGAGCATATCGACATAATGCCGTATTTTAAATAATATATTGATGTTATAAGGACATACAGCCGTCACGAAGCTCTATGTTATAGAATAAATAGTATCGGAGCATATCAACATAATGACGTATTTTACTAAAATATTGATGTAATAAGGACATACAGCCGTCATGAACCTCTATATTATAGAACAATCGTAACGGAGCATATCGACCTAATGCCGTATTTTACAATATATATATTGATGTTATAAAGACATACAACCTCCATGAACCGCTATATTATAGAACAACTGTTATCGGAGCATATCGACCTGAGGCCGTGTTTTACATAATATATTGATGTTATCAGGACATACAACCTCCATGAACCTCTATATTAAAAACAATTGTTATCGGAGCATAATCGACCTAATGCCGTATTTTACATAATATATTGATGTTATAGGGAAATATAGTCTCCATAAAACTCTATATTATAGAACAACTGTTTTCGGAGCATATCAACCTGATCCCGTATTTTACATAACATATTGATGTTATAAGGACTTACAGCCGTGACAAAACTCTATACTATAGAATAACTGTTAACGGAGCATATCGACCTAATGCCGTATTTTACATAATATATTGATGTTATAAGGACATACAGCCGTCAGGAACATCTTTATTATAGAACAACTGTTATCGGAGCATATCGACCTAATGCCGTATTTTACATAATATATTGATGTTATAGAGAGAAACAGCCGTCATGAACCTCTATATTATAGAACAACTGTTATCGGAGCATATCGACCTAATGCCGTGTTTTGCATAATATATTGATGTTATAAGGACATACAGCCGTCATGAAACTCTATATTATAGAACAACTGTTATCGGAGCATATTGACCTAATACCGTATTTTACATAAAATATTGATGTTATAAGGACATACAGCCGTCACAAATCCCTATATTATAAAATAAATGTTTTCGGAGCATATCGACCTAATGCCGTATTTTCATAATATAATAATGTTATAAAGACATACAGCCGTCAGGAACCTCTATATTATAGAACAACTTTTATCGGAGCATATCGACCAAATGCCGTATTTTACATAATATATTGATGTTATAAGTACATGCAACCTCCATGAACCTCTATATTATAGAACAACTGTAACTGGAGCATATCGACCTAATGCCGTATTTTACATAATATATTGGTGTTATAAGGATTTACAGCCTCCATGAACCTCTATATTATAGAACAACTGTTATCAGAGCATATCGACCTAATGCCGTATTTTCAATAATATATTGATGTTATAAGGACATATAGTCTCCATGAACCTCTATATTATAGAACAATTGTTATCGGAGCATAGCGACCTAATGCCGTGTTTTATATAATATTTTGATGTAATCACATACGGCTGTCATGAACCCTTTATATTATAGAGCAACTGTTATCGGAGCATATCGTCCCAATGCCGTATTTTACATGATATATTGATGTTATCAGGACATACAACTGTTATGAACCTCTATATTATAGAACAACTGTTAACGGAGCATATCGACCTAATGCCGTGTTTTGCATAATATATTGATGTTATCAGGACATACAACCGTCATAAACCTCTATATTATAGAACAACTGATAACAGAGCATAACGACCAAATGCTGCATTTTACAAAATATATTGATGTTATAAGTACATACAGCCGTCATGAACCTCTATATTATAGAACAACTGTTATCGGAGCATATCGACCTAATGCCCGCATTTTACATAATACATTGTTGTTATAAGCACATACAGCCGTCACAAACCTATATATATTAGAACAACTGTTAACGGAGCATGTCGACCTTATGCCGCATTTTACATAATATATTGATGTTGTATGTACATACAGCCGTCATGAACCTATATATTGTAGACCAACTGTTATAGAATCATATCGACTTAATGCCGTATTTTACTGAATATATTGATGTAATAAGGACAAACAGCCGTCATGAATCTCTGTATTATAGAACAACTGTTAACGGAGCATATCGACCTAATACTGTGTTTTAAATAATATATTGATTTTATAAGGACATATAGCCGTCATAAATCCTCTGTGTTATAGAAAATCTATTAACGGAGCATATCGACATAATGCCGTATTTTATTAATATATTGATGTTATAAGGACATACAGCCGTCACGAAGCTCTATGTTATAGAATAAATAATATCGGAGCATATCAACATAATGACGTATTTTACTAAAATATTGATGTAATAAGGACATACAGCCGTCATGAACCTCTATATTATAGAACAATCGTAACGGAGCATATCGACCTAATGCCGTATTTTACAATATATATATTGATGTTATAAAGACATACAATCTCCATGAACCGCTATATTATAGAACAACTGTTATCGGAGCAAATCGACCTGATGCCGTGTTTTACATAATATATTGATGTTATCAGGACATACAACCTCCATGAACCTCTATATTAAAGAACAATTGTTATCAGAGCTTAATCGACCTAATGCCGTATTTTACATAATATATTGATGTTATAGGGAAATATAGTCTCCATGAAACTCTATATTATAGAACAACTGTTTTCGGAGCATATCAACCTGATGCCGTATTTTACATAACATATTGATGTTATAAGGACTTACAGCCGTGACAAAACTCTATACTATAGAATAACTGTTAACGGAGCATATCGACCTAATGCCGTATTTTACATAATATATTGATGTTATAAGGACATACAGCCGTCACGAACCTCTATATTATATAACTACTGTTATCGGAGCTTATCGACCTAATGCCGTATTTTACATAATATATTGATGTTATCACGACATACAGCCGTCACGAACATCAATAATTATTATAGGACAAGAAGTTACAGGAGCATATCGAAATAATGCCGTATTTTACATAATATATTGATGTTACCAGGACATACAGCCGTCACGAACTTCTATATTATAGAACATATGTTATCAGAACAATCGACCTAATGCCGTATTTTACATAAAATATTGATGTTATAAGTACCATACAGCCGTCATGAACCTCTATACTATAGAACAACTGTTAACGGAGCATATCGACATAATGCCGTATTTTACATCAAATATTGATGTTATAAGGACATACAGCCGTCATGAACCTCTTTATTATAGAACAACTGTTAACGGAGCATATCGACCTAATGCCGTATTTTACATAATATATTGTTGTTATAAGGACATAGAGCAGTCATAAACCTCTATATTATATATCAACTTTTATCGGAGCATATCGACCAAATGCCGTATTTTACATAATATATTGATGTTATAAGTACATGCAACCTCCATGAACCTCTATATTATAGAACAACTGTAATTGGAGCATATCGATCTAATGCCGTATTTTACATAATATATTGGTGTTATAAGGATTTACAGCCTCCATGAACCTCTATATTATAGAACAACTGTTATCAGAGCATATCGACCTAATGCCGTATTTTAAATAATATATTGATGTTATAAGGACATATAGTCTCCATGAACCTCTATATTATAGAACAATTGTTATCGGAGCATATCGACCTAATGCCGTGTTTTATATAATATTTTGATGTAATCACATACGGCCGTCATGAACCCTCTATATTATAGAGCAACTGTTATCGGAGCATATCGTCCCAATGCCGTATTTTCCATAATATATTGATGTTATAAGGACATAAAACCTCCATGAACCTTTATATTATAGAACAACTTTTAACGGAGCATATCAACCTAATGCCGTATTTTACTGAATATATTGATGTAATCAGGACATATAGCCTTCATGAACCCTCTGTGTTATAGAACATCTGTTAAAGGAGCATATCGCCATAATGCCGTATTTAAAATAATATATTGATGTTATAAGGACATACAGACTTCACGAAGCTCTATGTTACAGAATAAATATTATCGGAGCATATCGACATAATGCCGTATTTTACTGAAATATTGATGTAATAAGGACATACAGCCGTCATGAACCTCTATATTATAGAACAATTGTTAACGGAGCATATCGACCTAATGCCGTATTTTACATAATATATTGATGTTATAGAGACATATAGCCTCTATGAACCTCTATATTATAGAACAATTGTTATCGGAGCATATCGACCTGATGCCGTATTTTACCTGATATATTGATGTTATAAGGACATACAGCCGTTACGAACCTCTATATTATAGAACAACTGTTTTCGGAGCTTATTAACCTAATGCCGTATTTTACATAATATATTGATGTTATAAGGACTTACAGCCGTGACGAACCTCTATACTATAGAATAACTGTTAACGGAGCATATCGACCTAATGCCGTATTTTACATAATATATTGATGTTATAAGCACATACAGCCGTCACGAACATCTTTATTTTAGAACAACTGTTATCGGAACATATCGACCTAATGCTGTATTTTACATAATATATTGATGTTATAAGGGCATACAACTTCCATGAACCTTTATATTATTAAACAACTGTTATCGGAGCATGTAGACTTAATGTCATATTTTACATAATATATAGATGTTATGAGGACATACAGACTCCATGAACATTTATATTATAGAACAACTGTTATCGGAGCATATCGACCCAATGCCGTATTTTACGTAATATATTCATGTTATAGGGACAAACAACCGTCACGAACCTCTATATTATAGAACAATTGTTATCGGAGCATATCGACCTAATGACGTGTTTTGCATAATATATTGATGTTATAAGGACATGCAGCCGTCATGAAACTCTATAGTATAGAACAACTGTTATCGGAGCATATCGACCTGATGCCGTATTTTACATAATATATTGATGTTATAAGGACATACAGCCGTCACGAACCTCTATATTATAGAAAAACTGTTTTCGGAGCATATCGACCTAATGCCGTATTTTCATAATATAATGATGTTATAAAGACATACAGCCGTCAGGAACCTCTATGTTATAGAACAACTGTTATAGGAGCATGTCGCCCTAATTCCGTATTTTACATAATATATTGATGAAATAAGGACATACAACCGTCACGAACGTCTATATTTTAGAAAAATTGTTAATGGAGCATATCGACCTGATGCCGTATTTTACATAATATACTGATGTAATCAGGACATATAGCCTTCATGAACCCACTGTGTTATAGAACATCTGTTAAAGGAGCATATCGCCATAATGCCGTATTTTACATAATATATTGATGTTATAAGGACATACAGCCATCACGAATCTCTATTATTATAGAACAACTGTTATCGAAGCATATCGACCTAATGCCGTATTTTACATAATATATTGATGCAATCAGGACGTACAGCTGTCATAAACCTCTATATTATAGACAACTGTTAACGGAGCGTATCAACCTAATGACGCATTGTACATAATATATTGATGTTATAAGGACATACAGCCGTCATGAACCTCTATATTATATATCAACTGTTTTCGTAGTATATTGACCTAATGCCACATTTTACATAATATATTGATGTTATAAGGACATACAGCCGTCATGAACCTCTATATTATAGAACAAATGTTCTCGGAGTATATTGACATAATGCCGCATTTTCATAATATATTGATGTTATAAGGACATACACACCCATGAACCTCTGTATTATAGAACAACAGTTCTCGAAGTATATTCACATAATGCGACATTTTACATAATATATTGATGTTATAAGGACATACAGCCATCATGAACCTCTATATTATAGAACTACTGTTATTGGAGCATATCGACCTAATGCCGCATTTTACATAATAATTATATTCATGCAATAAGGACATACAGCCGTCATGAACCTCTATATTATAGAACAACTGTTATCGAAGTATATCGATTGAATGCCTTATTTTACATAATATGTTGGTTTTATAAGTAAATACAACCGTCATGAACCTCCATATGATTGAACAACTGCTATCGAAGTATATCAATCTCATGCCTTATTTTACATAATATATTGATGTAATAAGGACATAAAGCGGTCATGAACCTCTATATTATAGAACAACTGTTATCGGAGCATATCGACATAATGCCGTATTTTTCTGAATATATTGATGTAATAAAGACATACAGCCGTCATAAATCTCTGTATTAGAGAACAACTGTTAACAGTGCATATCGACCTAATGCCGTGTTTTACATAATATATTGATGTAATAAGGACATACAGCCGTCACGAACGTCTATATTATAGAACAACTGTTATCGGAGCATATCGACCTAATGACGTATTTTACATAATGTATTTATGTTATAAGGACATACAGCCGTCACGAACGTCTTTATTATAAAGCAACTATTTACGGAGCATATCGAACTAATGCCTTATTTTACATAATAATATATATTGATGTTGTAAGGATATACCACCGTTATTAACCTCTATATTATAGAACAACTGTTATTGGAACATATCGACATAAAACAGTATTTTACATAATATATTGATGTTATAAAGACATACAGCCGTCACCAATCTCTATATTATAGAACAACTGTTAACGGAGCATATCGACATAATGCCGTATTTTACATAATATGTTATAAGGACATACATCCGTCATGAACCACTATATTATAGAACAACTGATAACGGAGCATATCGACCTAATACCATGTTTTACATAATATATTGATATTATCAGTACATACAGCCGCCATGAACCTCTATATTATAGAACAACTGTTATCGAAGTTTATCGATCTAATGCTTTATTTTACATAACATATTGGTTTTTTAAGTACATACAGCCGTCATGAACCTCTATATTATAGAACAACTGTTATCGAAGTATATCGATCTAATGCCTTATTTTACATAATATATTGATGTAATAAGGACATAAACCGGTCATGAATCTCTATATTATAGAACAACTGTTATCGGAGCATATCGACATAATGTCGTATTTTTCTGAATATATTGATGTAATAAGGACATACAGCCGTCATGAATCTCTGTATTAGAGAACAACTGTTAACGGAGCATATCGACATAATGCCGTGTTTTACATAATATATTGATGTAAAAAGGACATACAGCCGTCACGAACGTCTATATTATAGAACAACTGTTATCGGAGCATATCGACCTAATGCCGTATTTTACATAATGTATTGATGTTATAATGACATACAGCCGTCACGAACGTCTATATTATAGAACAACTGTTTACGAAGCATATCGAAATAATGCCGTTTTTACATAATAATATATATTGATATTGTAAGGACATACAACCGTTATGAACCTCTATATTATAGAACAACTGTTATCGGAACATATCGACATAAAAGAGTATTTTACATAATATATTGATGTTATAAAGACATACAGCCGTCACGAATCTCTATATTATAGAACAAATGTTATCGGAGTATATTGACGTAATGCCGTATTTTTCGTAATATATTGATGTTATCAGGACATACAGTCATCATGAACATCTATATTATAGAACAATTGTTATCGGAGCATATCGATCTACTGCCATATTTTAAATAATATATTGATGTTATAAGGACATACAGCCGTCACGAACCTCTATGTTATAGAACAACTGTTAACGGAGCATATCGATCTAATGCCGTGTTTTACATAATATATTGATGTTATAAGTACATACAGCCATCATGAACCTCTATATTATAGAACAACGGTTACCGGAGCTTATCGACGTAATGCCGCATTTTACATAATATATTAATGTTATCAGTAAATACAGCCGTCATGAACCTATATACTATAGAATAACTGTTTACGGAGCATATCGACCTAATGCCGCATTTTACATAATATATCGATGTTATAAGTACATACAGCCGTCATTAACCTCTATATTATAGAACACTTGTTATCGGAGCATATCGACCTAATGCCTTATTTTACATAATATATTGATGTAATAAGGACATACAGCCGTCATGAACCTCTGTATTATAGAACAACTGTTAACGGAGCATATCGACCTAATGCCGTGTTATACATAATATATTTATGTAATAAGGACATACAGCCGTCATGAACCTCTATATTATAGAACAACTGTTATCGGAGCATATCGACCTAATGCCGTATTTTACATAATATATTGATGTTATAAGGATATACAGCCGTCACGAACCTCTATATTATAGAACAACTTTTATCGGAGCATATCGATCTAATGCCGTATTTTACATAATATATTGATGTTATAAGGATATACAGCCGTCACGAACCTCTATATTATAGAACAACTGTTATCGGAGCATATCGACCTAATGCCGCATTTTACATAATATATTGATGTTATCAGGATATATAGCCGTTATGAACCTCTATATTATAGAACAACTGTTAACGGAGCATATCTACCAAATGCTGCATTTTACATAATATTGATGTTATAAGTACAGACAGCCGTCACGAACCTCTATATTATTGAACGACTGTTATAAGAGCATATCGACCTAATGCCTTATTTTACGTAGTATATTAATGTTAAGAGGACATACAGCCGTCATGAACCTCTATATTATAGAACAACTGTTATCGAAGCATATCGACCTAATGCCGTATTTTACATAATATATTGATGTTATAAGGACACACAGCCGTTACAAACATATATATTATAGAACAATTGTTATCGAAGCATATCGACCTAATGCCGTATTTTACATAATATATTGATGTTATGAGTACATACAGCCATGATGAACCTCTATATTATACAATAAAGGTTATCGGAGAATATCGACCTAATGCCGTATTTTACATAATATATTGATGTCATAAGGACATACAGCCGTCACGAACCTCTATATTATAGAACAACTTTTAACAGAGTATATCGACCTAATGCCTTATTTTACATTATATATTGCTGTTATGAGGACATACAGCCGTCACGAACATCTATATTATAGAACATCAGTTATCGGATCATATTGACCTAACGCCTTATTTTACATAATATATTGATGTTATAAGGACATACAGCCATCACGAATCTCTATATTATAGAACAACTGTTAACAGAGTATATCGACCTAATGGTTATTTTACATAATATATTGATGTTATGAAGACATGTTCCATACATACAGCCGTCATGAACCTCTATATTATAGAACAACTGTTATCGAAGTATATCGATCTAATGCCTTATTTCACATAATATATTGTTTGTATAAGTACATACAGCCGTCATGAACCTCTATATTATAGAACAACTGTTATCGAAGTATATCGACCTAATGGTTATTTTACATAATATATTGATGTTATGAAGACATGTTCCATACATACAGCCGTCATGAACCTCTATATTATAGAACAACTGTTATCGAAGTATATCGATCTAATGCCTTATTTCACATAATATATTGTTTGTATAAGTACATACAGCCGTCATGAACCTCTATATTATAGAACTACTGTTATTGGAGCATATCGACCTAATGCCGCATTTTACATAATAATTATATTCATGCAATAAGGACATACAGCCGTCATGAACCTCTATATTATAGAACACCTGTTATCGAAGTATATCGATTGAATGCCTTATTTTACATAATATGTTGGTTTTATAAGTAAATACAACCGTCATGAACCTCCATATGATTGAACAACTGCTATCGAAGTATATCAATCTCATGCCTTATTTTACATAATATATTGATGTAATAAGGACATAAAGCGGTCATGAACCTCTATATTATAGAACAACTGTTATCGGAGCATATCGACATAATGCCGTATTTTTCTGAATATATTGATGTAATAAAGACATACAGCCGTCATAAATCTCTGTATTAGAGAACAACTGTTAACAGTGCATATCGACCTAATGCCGTGTTTTACATAATATATTGATGTAATAAGGACATACAGCCGTCACGAACGTCTATATTATAGAACAACTGTTATCGGAGCATATCGACCTAATGACGTATTTTACATAATGTATTTATGTTATAAGGACATACAGCCGTCACGAACGTCTTTATTATAAAGCAACTATTTACGGAGCATATCGAACTAATGCCTTATTTTACATAATAATATATATTGATGTTGTAAGGATATACCACCGTTATTAACCTCTATATTATAGAACAACTGTTATTGGAACATATCGACATAAAACAGTATTTTACATAATATATTGATGTTATAAAGACATACAGCCGTCACCAATCTCTATATTATAGAACAACTGTTAACGGAGCATATCGACATAATGCCGTATTTTACATAATATGTTATAAGGACATACATCCGTCATGAACCACTATATTATAGAACAACTGATAACGGAGCATATCGACCTAATACCATGTTTTACATAATATATTGATATTATCAGTACATACAGCCGCCATGAACCTCTATATTATAGAACAACTGTTATCGAAGTTTATCGATCTAATGCTTTATTTTACATAACATATTGGTTTTTTAAGTACATACAGCCGTCATGAACCTCTATATTATAGAACAACTGTTATCGAAGTATATCGATCTAATGCCTTATTTTACATAATATATTGATGTAATAAGGACATAAACCGGTCATGAATCTCTATATTATAGAACAACTGTTATCGGAGCATATCGACATAATGTCGTATTTTTCTGAATATATTGATGTAATAAGGACATACAGCCGTCATGAATCTCTGTATTAGAGAACAACTGTTAACGGAGCATATCGACATAATGCCGTGTTTTACATAATATATTGATGTAAAAAGGACATACAGCCGTCACGAACGTCTATATTATAGAACAACTGTTATCGGAGCATATCGACCTAATGCCGTATTTTACATAATATATTGATGTTATAATGACATACAGCCGTCACGAACGTCTATATTATAGAACAACTGTTTACGAAGCATATCGAAATAATGCCGTTTTTACATAATAATATATATTGATATTGTAAGGACATACAACCGTTATGAACCTCTATATTATAGAACAACTGTTATCGGAACATATCGACATAAAAGAGTATTTTACATAATATATTGATGTTATAAAGACATACAGCCGTCACGAATCTCTATATTATAGAACAAATGTTATCGGAGTATATTGACGTAATGCCGTATTTTTCGTAATATATTGATGTTATCAGGACATACAGTCATCATGAACATCTATATTATAGAACAATTGTTATCGGAGCATATCGATCTACTGCCATATTTTAAATAATATATTGATGTTATAAGGACATACAGCCGTCACGAACCTCTATGTTATAGAACAACTGTTAACGGATCATATCGATCTAATGCCGTGTTTTACATAATATATTGATGTTATAAGTACATACAGCCATCATGAACCTCTATATTATAGAACAACGGTTACCGGAGCTTATCGACGTAATGCCGCATTTTACATAATATATTAATGTTATCAGTAAATACAGCCGTCATGAACCTATATACTATAGAATAACTGTTTACGGAGCATATCGACCTAATGCCGCATTTTACATAATATATTGATGTTATAAGTACATACAGCCGTCATTAACCTCTATATTATAGAACACTTGTTATCGGAGCATATCGACCTAATGCCTTATTTTACATAATATATTGATGTAATAAGGACATACAGCCGTCATGAACCTCTGTATTATAGAACAACTGTTAACGGAGCATATCGACCTAATGCCGTGTTATACATAATATATTTATGTAATAAGGACATACAGCCGTCATGAACCTCTATATTATAGAACAACTGTTATCGGAGCATATCGACCTAATGCCGTATTTTACATAATATATTGATGTTATAAGGATATACAGCCGTCACGAACCTCTATATTATAGAACAACTTTTATCGGAGCATATCGATCTAATGCCGTATTTTACATAATATATTGATGTTATAAGGATATACAGCCGTCACGAACCTCTATATTATAGAACAACTGTTATCGGAGCATATCGACCTAATGCCGCATTTTACATAATATATTGATGTTATCAGGATATATAGCCGTTATGAACCTCTATATTATAGAACAACTGTTAACGGAGCATATCTACCAAATGCTGCATTTTACATAATATTGATGTTATAAGTACAGACAGCCGTCACGAACCTCTATATTATTGAACGACTGTTATCGGAGCATATCGACCTAATGCCTTATTTTACGTAGTATATTAATGTTAAGAGGACATACAGCCGTCATGAACCTCTATATTATAGAACAACTGTTATCGAAGCATATCGACCTAATGCCGTATTTTACATAATATATTGATGTTATAAGGACACACAGCCGTTACAAACATATATATTATAGAACAATTGTTATCGAAGCATATCGACCTAATGCCGTATTTTACATAATATATTGATGTTATGAGTACATACAGCCATGATGAACCTCTATATTATACAATAAAGGTTATCGGAGAATATCGACCTAATGCCGTATTTTACATAATATATTGATGTCATAAGGACATACAGCCGTCACGAACCTCTATATTATAGAACAACTTTTAACAGAGTATATCGACCTAATGCCTTATTTTACATTATATATTGCTGTTATGAGGACATACAGCCGTCACGAACATCTATATTATAGAACATCAGTTATCGGATCATATTGACCTAACGCCTTATTTTACATAATATATTGATGTTATAAGGACATACAGCCATCACGAATCTCTATATTATAGAACAACTGTTAACAGAGTATATCGACCTAATGGTTATTTTACATAATATATTGATGTTATGAAGACATGTTCCATACATACAGCCGTCATGAACCTCTATATTATAGAACAACTGTTATCGAAGTATATCGATCTAATGCCTTATTTCACATAATATATTGTTTGTATAAGTACATACAGCCGTCATGAACCTCTATATTATAGAACAACTGTTATCGAAGTATATCGACCTAATGGTTATTTTACATAATATATTGATGTTATGAAGACATGTTCCATACATACAGCCGTCATGAACCTCTATATTATAGAACAACTGTTATCGAAGTATATCGATCTAATGCCTTATTTCACATAATATATTGTTTGTATAAGTACATACAGCCGTCATGAACCTCTATATTATAGAACAACTGTTATCGAAGTATATCAATCTAATGCCTTATTTCACATAATATATTGTTTGTATAAGTACATAAAGCGGTCATGAACCTCTATATTATAGAACAACTGTTCTCGGAGCATATCGACCTAATGCTGCATTCTATATAATACATTGATGTAATAAGGACATACAGCCGTCATGAATCTTTGTATTAGAGAACAGCAGTTATCGGAGTATATCGACCAAATGCCGTATTTTACATAATATATTGATGTTATAAGGACATACAGCCGTTATGAACCTCTATATTATAGAACAACTGATAACGGAGCATATCGACCTAATGCGGCATTTTACATAATATATTGATGTTAAGAGGACATACAGCCGTCATGAACCTCTATATTATAGAACAACTGTTATCGAAGTATATCGACCTAATGCCGTATTTTACATAATATATTGATGTTTTAAGGACATACAGCCGTCACGAACCTATATATTATAGAACAATTGTTATAGAAGCATATCGACCTAATGCCATATTTTACATAATATATTGATGTTATAAGTACATACAGCCATGATGAACCCTTTATAGTATACAATAAAGGTTATCGGAGCATATCGACCTAATGCCGTATTTTACATAATATATTGATGTTATAAGGACATACAGCCGTCCCGAAACTCTATATTATAGAACAGCAGTTATCGGAGCATATTGACCTAATGCCGTATTTAACATAATATATTGATGTAATAAGGACGTACAGCAGTCATGAACCTCTTTATTATATAACAACTGTTAAAGGAGGATATCGACCTAATGCCCTATTATACATAATATATTGATGTTATAAGGACATACAACCCCCATGAAACTCTATATTATAGAAGAACTGTTATCGGAGCTTATCGACGTAATGCCGTATTTTACATACTATATTGATGTTATAAGGATTCTCCATGAACCTCTTTATTATAAAACAATTGTTATTAGAGCATATCAACCTAATGCCGTATTTTAGATAATATATTGATGTAATAAGGACTTACAGCCGTCATGAACCCTCTATGTTATAGTACAACTGTTATCGGATGATATCGACCAAATGCTGTATTTTACATAATATATTAATGTTATAAGGACATACAGCCGTCATGAACCTCTATATTAAAAAACAACTGTTATCGGAGCATATCGACCTAATGCTGTATTTTTCATAATATATTGATGTTATAAGGACATACAGCCGTCATGAACATCTATATTATAGAACAACTGTTATCGGAGCACATCGACCAAATGGACAATGTTACATAATATATTGATGTTATAAGGACACACAGCCGTTATGAACCTCGATATTATAGAACAACTGATAACGGAGCATATCGACCTAATGCCGCATTTTACATAATATATTGATGTTTTATGGACATACAGCCTCCATGAACCTCTATATTATAAAAAATGTTATCGGAGCATATCGACCTAATGCAACATTTTACATAATATATTGATGTTATAAGGACGTACAGCCGTCACGATCCTCTATGTTATAGAAAAACTGTTATCGGAGCATATCGACCTAATGCCGTATTTTACATAATATATTGATGTTTTAAGGACATACAGCCGTCATGAACCTCTATATTATAGAATAATTGTTATCGGAGCATATCTACATAATGCCGTATTTTATTGAATCTAATGATGTAATAAGGACATACAGCCGTCAAGAACCTCTGTATTATAGTACAACTGTTAACGGAGCATATCGACCTAATGCCGTGTTTTACATAATATATTGATGTAATTAGGACATACAGCCGTCACGAACCTCTATATTATAGAACAACTGATATCAGAGCATATCGACCTAATGCCGTATTTTACATAATATATTGATGTTATAAGTACATACAGCCATGATGAACCTCTATATTATACAATAAAGGTTATCGGAGAATATCGACCTAATGCCGCAATTTACATAATATATTGATGTTATCACGACATACAGCCGTCATGAACCTCTATATTATAGAACAAGTGTTATCGGAGCATATCGACTTAATGCCGTATTTTACATAACTTATTGATGTTATAAGGACATACAGCCGTCATGAACCTCTATATTATAGAACAACTGTTAACGGAGCATATCAACCTAATGCCGTATTTTACATAATATATTGATGTTATAAGGACATATAGCCGTCACGAACCTTTATATTATAGAACAACTGTTAACGGAACATATCGCCCTAATGCCGTATATTACATAATAAATTGATGTTATAAAGACATACAATCGTCATGAACCTCTATATTATAGAACATTTGTTATCTTAGCATATCGCCATAATGCCGTATTTTACATAATATATTGATGTTATTAGGACATACAGCCGTCATGAACCCTCTATGTTATAGTACAACTGTTATCGGATGATATTGACCTAATGCTGTATTTTACATAATATATTAATGTTATAAGGACATACAGCCGTCACGAACCTCTATATTATAGAACAACATCGGAGCATATCGACCTAATGCTGCATTTTACATAATATATTGATGTAATAAGGACAAACAGCCGACATGAAACTCTATATTTTAGAACAACATCGGAGCATATCGACATAATGCCGTATTTTACATAATATATTGATGTTATAAGGATATACAGCCATCATGAACCTCTATATTATAGAACAACTGTTATCGGAGCATATCAACCTAATGCTGCATTCTATATAATATATTGATGTAATAAGTACATACAGCCGTCATGAACATTTATATTATAAAACAACTGTTATCGGGGTAATATCGACCTAATGCCGCAATTTACATAATATATTGATGTCATAAGGACATACAGCCGTCATGAACCTTTATATTATAGAACAACTGTGATCGGAGCATATTGACCTAATGTCGTATTTTACATAATATATTGATGTTATAATGACATACAGCCGTTATGAACCTCTATATTATAGAACAATTGTTATCGGAGCATATCGACTTAATGCCGTATTTTACATAACTTATTGATGTTATAAGGACATACAGCCGTCATGAACCTCTATATTATAGAACAACTGTTAACGGAGCATATCAACCTAATGCCGTATTTTACATAATATATTGATGTTATAAGGACATATAGCCGTCACGAACCTTTATATTACAGAACAACTGTTAACGGAGCATATCGCCCTAATGCCGTATATTACATAAAAAATTGATGTTATAAAGACATACAATCAACACGAACCTCTATATTATAGAACATTTGTTATCTGAGCATATCGCCATAATGCCGTTTTTTACATAATATATTGATGTTATTAAGACATACAGCCGTCATGAACCCTCTATGTTATAGTACAACTGTTATCGGATGATATAGACCTAATGCTGTATTTTACATAATATATTAATGTTATAAGGACATACAGCCGTCACGAACCTCTATATTTTAGAACAACATCGGAGCATATCGACATAATGCCGTATTTTACATAATATATTGATGTAATAAGGACATACAGCCGACATGAAACTCTATATTTTAGAACAACATCGGAGCATATCGACATAATGCCGTATTTTACATAATATATTGATGTTATAAGGATATACAGCCGTCATGAACCTCTATATTATAGAACAACTGTTATCGGAGCATATCAACCTAATGCTGCATTCTATATAATAAATTGATGTAATAAGTACATACAGCCGTCATGAACCTTTATATTATAAAACAACTGTTATCGGGGTATATCGACCAAATGCCGCAATTTACATAATATGTTGATGTTATAAGGACATACAGCCGTCATGAACCTTTATATTATAGAACAACTGTGATCGGAGCATATCGACGTAATGTCGTATTTTACATAATATATTGATGTTATAAGGACATACAGCCGTTATGAACCTTTATATTACAGAACATCTGTTTCCGGAGGATATCGACTTGATGCCGCATTTTACATAATATATTGATGTTATTAGCACATACAGCCGTCATGAACCTCTATATTATAAAACAACTGTTATCGGAGCATACCGACCTAATGCTGTATTTTACATAATATATTGATGTTATAAGGAGATACAGCCGTCATGAACATCTATATTATAGAACAACTGTTATCGGAGCATATCGACCTAATGGACTATGTTACATAATATATTGATGTTATCAGGACACACAGCCGTTATGAACCTCGATATTATAGAACAACTGATAACGGAGCATATCGACGTAATGCCGCATTTTACATAATATATTGATGTTATAAGGACATACAGCCTCCATGAACCTCTATATTATAGAAAATGTTATATGAGCATATCGACCTAATGCCACATTTTACATAATATATTGATGTTATAAGGACGTTCAGCCGTCACGAACCTGTATGTTATAGAAAAACTGTTATTTGAGCATATCGACCTAATGCCGTATTTTACATAATATATTGATGTTTTATGGACATACAGCCGTCATGAACCTCTATATTATAGAACAATTGTTATCGGAGCATATCGACATAATGCCGTATTTTATTGAATATAATGATGTAATAAGGACATACAGCCATCATGAACCTCTGTATTATAGAACAACTGTTAACGGAGCATATCGACCTAATTCCGTGTTTCACATAATATATTGATGTAATTAGGACATACAGCCGTCACGAACCTCTATATTACAGAACAACTGATATCGAAGCATATCGAGCTAATGCCGAATTTTACATAATATATTGATGTTATCAGGAAATACAACCTCCATGAACCTCTATATTATAGAACAACTGTTATTGGAGCGTATCGACCAAATGCCGTATTTTACATAATATATTGATGTTATAAGGATATACAGCCATCATGAACCTCTATATTATAGAACAACTGTTATCGGAGCATATCGACCTAATGCTGCATTCTATATAATATATTGATGTTATAAGGATATACAGCCGTCATGAACCTCTATATTATAGAACAACTGTTATCGGAGCATATCGACCTAATGCTGCATTCTATATAATAAATTGATGTAATAAGTACATACAGCCGTCATGAACCTTTATATTATAAAACAACTGTTATCGAGGTATATCGACCTAATGCCGCAATTTACATAATATATTGATGTTATAAGGACATACAGCCGTCATGAACCTTTATATTATAGAACAACTGTGATCGGAGCATATCGACCTAATGTCGTATTTTACATAATATATTGATGTTATAAGGACATACAGCCGTTATGAACCTCTATATTATAGAATATCTGTTTTCGGAGGATATCGACTTGATGCCGCATTTTACATAATATATTGATGTTATTAGCACATACAGCCGTCATGAACCTCTATATTATAAAACAACTGTTATCGGAGCATATCGACCTAATGCTGTATTTTACATAATATATTGATGTTATAAGGACATACAGCCGTCATGAACATCTATATTATAGAACAACTGTTATCGGAGCATATCGACCAAATGGACTATGTTACATAATATATTGATGTTATAAGGACACACAGCCGTTATGAACCTCGATATTATAGAACAACTGATAACGGAGCATATCGACCTAATGCTGCATTTTACATAATATATTGATGTTATAGGGACATACAGCCTCCATGAACCTTTATATTACAGAAAATGTTATCGGAGCATATCGACCTAATGCCACATTTTACATAATATATTGATATTATAAGGACGTTCAGCCGTCACGAACCTGTATGTTATAGAAGAACTGTTATCGGAGCCTATCGACCTAATGCCGTATTTTACATAATATATTGATGTTTTATGGACATACAGCCGTCACGAACCTCTATATTATAGAACAACTGATATCGAAGCATATCGAGCTAATGCCGAATTTTACATAATATATTGATGTTATAAGGAAATACAACCTCCATGAACCTCTATATTATAGAACAACTGTTATCGGAGCAAATCGACCTAACGCCATATTTTACATAATATATTGATGTTTTAAGGACATACAGCCTTCTTGAACCTGTATATTAAAGAACAAATGTTATCAGAGCATAATCGACCTAATGCCGTATTTAACATAATATATTGATGTTATAGGGACATACAGCCTCCATGAACCTCTATATTATAGAACAATTGCTATCGGAGCATATCGACCTAATGCCGTATTTTACATAATATATTGATGTTAGAAGGACATACAGCGGTCATGAAACTCTATATTATAGAACAATTGTTATCGGAGCATATCGACCTGATACCGTATTTTACATAATATATTGATTTTATAAGGACATACAGCCGTCACGAACCTCTACATTATAGAACTACTGTTTTCGGAGCATATCGACCTGATGCCGTATTTTACATAATATACTGATGTTATAAGGACTTACAGCTGTCACGAACCTCTATACTATAGAATAACTGTTAACGGAGCATATCGACCAAATGCCGTATTTTACATTATATATTGTTGTTATAAGGACATACAGCCGTCACGAACTTTTATATTATAAAAAAACAATTACCGGAGCATATCGACATAATGCCGTATTTTACATAATATATTGATGTGACCAGGACATACAGCCGTCACGAACCGCTATGTTATAGAACATCTGATATCAGAACATATCGCCCTAATGCCATATTTTACTTAATATATTGATGTTATAAGGACATACAGCCGTCATTAACCTCTATATTATAGAACAACTGTTATCGGAGCATATCGACCTAATCCCGTATTTTACATAAACTATTGATGTTATAAGGACATACAGCCGTCATGAACCTCTATATTACAGAACAACTGTTAACGGAGCATATCGACCTGATGCCGAATTTTACATAATATTATGTTGTTATAAGGACAAACAGCCGTCATGAACCTCTGTATTATAGAAAAACTGTTAGCGGAGCATATCGACCTAATGCCGTGTTTTACATAATATATTGATGTTATCAGGACATACAGTTGTCATGAACCGGAGCATATCGACCTAATCTAATATTTTACATAATATACTGATAAAATAAGAACATAAAGCCGTCATGAACCTCTATATTATAGAACAACTGCAATCGGAGCATATCGACATAATGCTGTATTTTACTGAATACTTTGATGTATTAAGGACATACAGCCGTCATGAACCTCTATATTATAGAACAACTGTTAACGGAGCGTATCGACCTAAAGCCGTATTTTACATAATATATTGATGTTATCAGGACATACAGCGGTCAAGAACCTTTATATTATAGAACAATATCAACTTAATGCCGTATTTTACATGATATTTTTATGTTATAAGGACATACAGCCGTCATGAACCTCTATACTATAGAACAATTGTTAACGGAGCATATCGACCTAATGCCGTGTTTTACATAATATATTGATGTTATAAGGAGATATAGTTGTCATGAACCGGAGCATATCGACCTAATCTAGTATTTTACATAATATATTGATAAAATAAGAACATAAAGCCGTCATGAACCTCTATATTATAGAACAACTGCTATCGGAGCATATCGACATAATGCTGTATTTTACTGAATACTTTGATGTATTAAAGATATACAGCCGTCATGAACCACTGTATTATAGAAAAACTGTTAAAGGAGCGTATCGACCTAAAGCCGTATTTTACATAATATATTGAAGTTATCAGGACATACAGCCGTCATGAACCTCTATATTTTAGAACAATATCGTCTTAATGCCGTTTTTTACATAATATATTGATGTTATAAGGACATACAGCCGTCATAAACATCTAAATTATAGAACAACTGTTAACGGGAGCATATCGACGTTATGCCTTATTTTACATAATATATTCATGTTATAAGAACACACAACCGTTATGAACCTCTATATTATAGAACAATTGTTATCGGAGCATATCGACATAATGCCGTATTTTACTGAATACATGTATATTGATATAATAAGGACATATAGCTGTCATAAACCTCTGTATTATAGAACAACTGTTAACGGAGCATATTGACCGAATGCCGTGTTTTACATAATATATTGATGTTATAAGGACATACAGCTGTCATGAACCGGAACATATCGACCTAATCCCGTATTTTACATAATATATTGATAAAACAAGAATATAAAGCCGTGATGAACCTCTATATTATAGAACAACTGTTATCGGAGCATATCGACATAATGCCGTATTTTACTGAATACTTTGATGTAATGAGGACATACAGCTGTCATGAACCTCTATATTATAGAAAAAATGTTAACGGAGCGTATCGACCTAAAGCCGTATTTTACATAATATATTGATGTTATTAGGACATACAGCCTTCATGATCCTCTATATTATAGAACAATATCGACTTAATGTCGTATTTTACATGATATATTTATGTTATAAAGACATACAGCCGTCAAGAACCTCTATATTATAGGACAACTGTTAACGGAGCATATCGACCTAATGCCGTATTTTACATATTATATTGATGTTATAAGGACATACAGCCGTCACGAACGTCTATGTTATAGAACAACTGTTATCGGAGCATATCGACCTAATGCCGTATTTTACATAACATATTGATGTTATAAGGACATACAGCCGTCACGAACGTCTATATTATAGAACAACTGATAACGGAGCATATCGAACTAATGCCGTTTTTACATAATAATATATATTGATGTTGTAATGACATACATCCGTTATGAACCTCTATATTATAGAACAACTGTTATCGGAACATATTGACATAAAACAGTATTTTACATAATATATTGATGTTATAAAGACATACAGCCGTCACCAATCTCTATATTATAGAAAAAATGTTATCGGAGTATATTGACATATTGCCGCATTTCACATAATATATTGATGTTATAAGGACATACAGTCATCATGAACATCTATATTATAGAATAATTGTTATCGGAGCATATCGACCTAATGCCGTATTTTACATAATATATTGATGTTATGAGGAAATACAGCCGTCATGAACTTCTATATTATAGAACAATTGTTATCGGAGCATATCGACATAATGCTGTATTTTATTGAATATAATCAAGAAATAAGGACATACAGCCGTTATTAACCTCAGTATTATAGAACAACTGTTAACGGAGCATATCGACTTAATGCCGTGTTTTACATAATATATTGATGTTATAAGGACATACAGCCGTCATGAACATCTTTATTATAGAACAAATGTTATCGGAGCAAATCGACCTAATGCCGTATTTTACATAATATATTGATGTTATAAGTACATACAGCCGTCATTAAACTCTATATTATAGAACAACTGTTATCGGAGCATATTGACCTAATGCTGCATTTTACATAATATATTGATGTTATAAGTACATACAGCCGTCATGAACCTCTATATTATAGAACAACGGTTATCGGAGTATACCGACGTAATGACGCATTTTACATAATATATTGATGTTATAAGTACATACAGCCGTCATGAACCTATATACTATAGAATAACTGTTAACGGAGCATATTGACCTAATGCCGCATTTTACATAATATATTGTAAGTAGATACAGCCGTCATTAACCTCTATATTATAGAACACTTGTTATCGGAGCATATCGACCTAATGCCTTATTTTACATAATATATTGATGTAATACGGACAAAAAGCTGTCATGAACCTCTATATAATAGAACAATTGTTATCGGAGCGTATGACCATCATGCCGTATTTTACATAATATATTGATGTTATAAGGACATACAGCTGTCATGAACCTCTATATTATAGAACAATTGTTATCGGAGCATATGGACCTAATGCCGTATTTTACATAATATATTGATGTTATAAGCACATACAGCCTTCATGAACCTCTATATTATAGAACAATTGTTATCGGAGTATATCGACAGAATGCCGTATTTTATTAAATTTAATGATGTAATAAGGACATACAGCCGTCATGAACCTCTGTATAATAGAACAACTGTTAACGGAGCATATCGACCTAATGCCGTATTTTACATAATATATTAATGTTATCAGGACATACAGCCATCACGAACATCTATATTATAGAACAACTATTAACGGAGTATTATCGACCTAATGCCGTATTTTACATAATTTATTGATGTGATAAGGACATACAGCCGTCATGAACCTCTTTATTATAGAATAAATGTTATCGGAGCATATCGACCTTATGCTGTATTTTACATAATATATTGATGTTATAAGGACATACAGCCGTCACGAACCTCTATATTATAGAACAACTGTTATCGAAGCATGTCAACCTAATGCCGTATTTTACATAATATTTTATTGTTATAAGGACATACAGCCGTCATGAACCTCTATATTATAGAACAACTATTATCGGAGCATATCGACCTAATGCCGTATTTTACATAATATATTGATGTTATAAGGACATACAGCCGTTATGAACCTCTATATTATAGAACAACTGATAACGGAGCATATCGACCTAATGCCGCATTTTACATAATATATTGATGTTATAAGTACATACAGCCGACACGAACTTTTATATTATAGAACAACTGTTATCGGAGCATATCGAGCTAATGCCGTATTTTACATAATATATTGATGTTATAAGTACATACAGCCGTAATGAACCTCTATATTATAGAACAACTGTTATCGGAGCATATCGACTGAATGCCGCATTTTACATAATATATTGATGTTATAAGTACATACAGCCGTCACGAACCTCTATATTATAGAACAACTGATAACGGAGCATATCGACCTAATGCCGCATTTTACATAATATATTGATGTTATAAGTACATACAGCCGACACGAACTTCTATATTATAGAACAACTGTTATCGGAGCATATTGACCTAATGTCGTATTTTACATAATATATTGATGTTATAAGGACATACAGCCGTCACGAATCTCTATATTATAGAACAACTGTTAACAAAGTATATCAACCTAATGCCTTAGTTTACATAATATATTGATGTTATGAGGACATACAGCCGTCATGAACCTGTATGTTATAGAACAACTATTATCGTAGCATATCGACTGAATGGCGTGTTTTACATAAGATATTAATGTTATAAGCACATACAGCCGTCATGAACCTCTATATTATAGAACATCTGTTATCGGAGCTTATCGACCTAATGCCGCATTTTACATAATATATTGATGTTATAAGGACATACAGCCGTCACGCATCTCTATATTATAGAACCACTGTTATCGGAGCATATCGACCTAATGCCGCATTTTACATAATATATTAATGTTATAAGGACATACAGCCGTCGTGAACTTATATATTATAGAACAACTGTTATCGGAGCATATCGACCTAATGCCTTATTTTACATAATATATTGGTTTTATCAGTAGAAACAGCCGTCACGAACCTCTATATTATAGAACAACTGTTAACGGAGCATATCGATCAAATGCCGTATTTTACATAATGTATTGATGTTATAAGGACATACAGCCGTCAGGAACCTCTATATTATAGAACAACAGTTATCAGAGCATATCGACCTAATGCCGCATTTTACATAATATATTGATGTTATAAGGACATACAGCCGTCAGGAACCTCTATATTATAGAACAACTGTTATCAGAGCATATCGACCTAATGCCGCATTTTACATAATATATTGATGTTATAAGGACATACAGCCGTCAGGAACCTCTATATTATAGAACAATTGTTATCGAAGCATATCGATCTAATGCCTTATTTTACATAATATATTGATATAATAAAGACATAAAGCCGTCATGAACATCTATATTATAGAACAACTGTTATCGGAGCATATTGACATAATGCCGTATTTTACTGAATATATTGATGTAATAAGGACATACAGCCATCATGAATCTCTGTATTATAAAACAACTGTTATCGTAGCATATCGACCTAATGCCGTATTTTACATAATATATTGATGTAATAAAGACGTTCAGCTGTCATGAACGTCTATATTATAGAACAACTGTTAACGGAGAATATCGACCTAATGCCGTATTTTACATAATATATTGATGTTATAACGATATACAACCTCCATGAACCTCTATATTATAGAACAATTGTTATCGGAGCATATCGACCTAATGCCGTATTTTACATAATATATTGATGTTATAATGACATACAGCCGTCATGAACCCTCTATATTATAGAACAACTGTTATCGGAACATATCGACCTAATGCCGTATTTTACCTAATATATTGATGTTATTAGGACATACAACCGCCACGAACCTCTATATTATAGAACAGCAGTAATCGGAGCATATCGACCTAATGCCGTATTTTACATAATATATTGATGTTATAAGGACATACAGCCGTCACGAACCTTTATATTATAGAACAACTGTTAACGGAGCATATCGACCAAACATAATATATTGAAGTTAAAAGGACATACAGCCGTCACGAACCTCTTTATTATAGAACTGTTATCAGAGCATATCGACCTAATGCCGTATTTTACATAACTTATTGATGTTATAAGGACATACAGCCGTCACGAACCTCTATATTATAGACCAACTTTTAACGGAGCATATCAACCTAATGCCGTATTTAACATAATATACTGATGTTATAAGGACATACAACCGTCACGAACCTTTATATTATAGAACAACTGTTAATGGAGCATATCGCCCTAATGCCATATATTACATAATATATTGATGTTATAAGGACATACAGCCTCCATGAATTTCTATATTATAGAACAACTGTTAACGGAGCATATCAACCGAATGCCGCATTTTACATAATATATTGATGTTAAAAGGACATACAGTCGTTATGAACCTCTTTATTATAGAACAACTGTTATCGGAGTATATCGACCTAATGCCGTATTTTACATGGTTCTGGTACGGATACTTATATTTGTTCTGGTACGAGTACTTATATTGGTTCTGGTGTGGTAACTAATACTGGTTCTTGTACGGATACCGATACTGGTTCTGGTACGGATACTAATATCGGTTCTGGTACAGATAGTTATACTGGTTCTGGTACAGATACATTTACAAATAATGTTTCTGGTTTGGATACTGATATTGGTTCTGGTACAGATACTTATATTGGTTCTGGTATGGATACCAATATTGGTTCTGGTACGGTTACTAATATTGGTTTTGGTATGGAAACTTATATTGGTTCTGGTATGGATACTTATATTGGTTCTGGTATGGATACTAATAATGGTTTTGACATGGATACTAATATAGGTTCTGATATAGATACTTATATTGGTTCTGGTATGGATACTTATATTGGTTATGATACGGATACTTATATTGGTGCTAGCATGGACACTTATATTGGTTCTGCTACATAAACTTATAGTGGTTCTGGTACAGATACTTATATTGGTGCTAGCATGGACACTTATATTGGTTCTGCTACATAAACTTATAGTGGTTCTGGTACAGATATTTATATTGGTTTTGATATGGATAGTAATATTGGTTGTTGCATGGATACTTATATTGGTTCTGGTATGGATACTTATACATTGGTTCTAGTATGGATACTAATATTGGTTCTGGTATGGATACTTATATATTGGTTCTGATATGGATACTAATATTGGTACTGGTATGGATATTAATATTAGTTCTGGCATGGATACTAATATTGGTTCTTGCATGGATACTTATGTTGGTTTTTGTATGGATACTAATACTGGTTCTGGTATGGATACTAATATTGGTTCTGTTGCAGATACTTATATTGGTTCTGGTACGGATACTAATATTGGTTCTTGCATGGATACTAATATTGGTTCTTGCACGGATACTAATATTGGTTATTGCACGGATGCTTAAATTGGTTCTGGTTTGAATACTATCATTGGTTCTGGTACCGATACTAATATTGGTTCTTGCATGGATACTAATATTGGTTCTTGCACGATAGATACATTTACAAATAATGTTTCTGGTATGGATACTAACATTGGTTCTGGTACGGATACTAATACTGGTTTCGACATAGATACTAATATTGGTTCTGGTACGGATATTAATATTCGTTCTGGCATGGATATTAACATTGGTTCTGGTTTGGATACTGAAACTGTTTCTGGTACGGATACTAATATTGATTGGGCAGGGATACTAATATTTGTCCTGGTACATATACTGAAACTGATTTTGGAACATAAACTAATGTTGGCTCAGATACTTGTTCTGGTACGGTTACTAACATTGGTTCTAGTACAGATTCTGACACTTATTTTGTTACAGATACTAATAATGATTCTGGTTAACCAATACTGGTCCTGGTACAGATATTACATTAATGCTTATGATAATGCTAATAGACACAGGATATATTTTGTTAATCTTGAATTTGGACTGAAAAATGTTTTTAAAACAAAACAGATCTGCAAATTCTCACACCAGAAAGCATCAACATGAAGTATATTTGGCATTGTGGTTTCAGAGTAAGTAGAGAAAACGGACATTGACAGACTGACAAGCATCATGTGTCATCATATAGACTAAAACTGACTTGAGTAAAGACAAAGAACACAGTATCATATTCTATTTACATTTAATTAATTCTTCATAGATATAACAACTGGTAAAATGATTTGAAATGTATACTGTAAAATGTAGAATAAGTACAAAAGTTTAAATTTGTAAGAAATAATATTCCTTACCAAAACTTTCTAAAATTGACAAGAATGTATATATCACAAACAAAACAATGAGTCTCAACATTACAAAGGATGATTCAATATAAACATTACTTCAGAAACTTAAAGCGAATTCATCTGGATTTTTCAAGCTTTTAAAATTGGCTTTAAACATTTCCCCCCAATATATCATGCCTATAATACCCACTGACCCAGTATTACCAAAAGGATATCTATTGAAACATGCCAAATTAATATAATGAAAAGGGATTTCCTATCTTGGGAGAAAAATATGGCACCTCAATGAATCAAAATTATCAACATCAAATGGCATTGATTTATTTTGTGGTGATCTTGAACATCACAAATATGATGAGTATGAAGTGACGATTATGAAGTGTAAGAGTATAAAGAACCGGTATCCGTTTGACAGGGTATTGAAACACTGGTGACACAAGTCCAAGAAAAATCAATATATTCACAAAATATACTAATAGTGATAAAAAGGTATAAAACACCAATATGTACATGTGGTAAGTATTAAGCAACAGTATATAGCTGATGCTTGGTATGTTATCTTCTCTGTTTACATCTTGCTGGGCTAATTCTATTTATTCAATTATACACACACACACTAGTTAAATTCTAAAATTTCCTGGATCCATGAAACGAAAAGTGGGCTGGGGGGGGGGGGGTATATAGTTGTCTGCCCATGAACAGCATCAAACCTAAAGTTATATGTATTTTGTTGTTTCAGACTGCAGGTAGACACCAATTTAGCTACCTATTCAATCAACAAACCAGGACTTCATTCTGCAAGAGGATGACTGACTGTATGGGATTGAACGTATTATTTTGGGCATGTTTATTATTTTAAAAATAAATAAATAACATCACAAGGGAATAAGTGGCATCACTTGTTAATGAGTTGTGCATATCCAGATCAGAATGAAAGAAATCCTCCTAATACTGCTGTATTCTTCAGACAACGGATAGAATGAAAAACTCTCCAACAACAAAAATATATCGCTCACCTGAGTGACCTTGAGTCACCCAACTTAAGTAGATTATATAATACATGTACAATTAAAATTCAAGAAAAACGAGATGGGCAAGAATTTTGATTTGTTTTGAAGATGTAACAGATGCATAGATTAGTTCAAACTTGGTAGAGGTTCACCCATGGTAAATATCAGTGAAATTACATCGAAATCAGGTCAGTAGATTCTGACAAGAATAGTAAACTAGCACCTAACTGTGGCGGTCATGTTTTTTAACAAATTACAACAGCTTGAACAAACTCGATAAAGGGTCACCAAATGAACATTTCTGCGAAATTTTTTAAAATCGATCCGGTGGTTTCTGACAAGAAGATTTTTTAAGTTTACTATTATAGCTTATATAGTAAACTAACCCCACCTCCTGGCCACCATGTTTTTTGACAAATCAAGATGGCTTGAACAAACTTGGTAGAGGGTCATCCAAAGATCATGAGCCACAGTGATCCTATTTTTGCCATCACAAATATTGTTCCCTGGAACCAATAATATCATTCTTCAAGGAAAAAAATGAAACTAATATTTAAGTTAACATACAAATGAGAAAACTGGAATGTCTATTACTATTACTTACACTTTCTATCAATAATTTTGAGGTAATTTCCGAGGTAAAATGAGCAACTGAATCATTTTATTTACGGTAATATATACTACACTAAACAATTAGCTCTAATGGATGCCCCTTACAATTCAAGTTGAACGAATTTAAAACATACTAGCCAAAGGAATACTATAAACCAAATGTATACTAACCCAAATGTCATTTATGTTTAAAAAATCACTAAGAAAATGTAAAGTTTGATGATTGAATTTCATTCTAAATTTATACCATAAAATTCAGATATAAATAATTTTCTCTTTGTAATTTGTCTTTGACGGAATATTCTAACATCAAAATCTTCAGCAAATTGTCTTATTATGTTCAGAATGATCAGTTCTACATTTCTTACAGAGTTTAGCCTGTCCTTTGTTTATTGTGAACTGATTCACACATTGTCTATGTATTGGATGTTAACAGCAAGGTGCTGTTACAAATATCAAATTAAATTCATTTTTAAAAATCTTTTCTTCTCCCAAACAGTCTGTCTCGAATTCCAGAACCATTGTAAGTTTATTTAAATGTTGTCTACTCAACTTATATAATGTTACTATTCAAGGAGGAAAATAGACATATAAAGTTTATTACCAACTTAATCAATTGACACAAATTATTGAAACTTTAATAAATAAAAAGTTAAAAATGACAACAAAATGGTACAAAAAATCCTCTTTAAATGAACAAACAAATAACAATAGAAAATGGTAATTAATTTAAAAAAAAGAGAGTAAAATATTCAATACTTATTTATAAAATGTACAAGTCTGCCCTTGCTAGGGACGGGTAGGGCACAGAAATCCCGTAGTTGAGATTCTTAATTTAAAATATTGTAATAAGTCAAATGCAAGTACTAGTATCAATATACCATCAACACATTTTTTAATCTTAACAAAAATTTATAATGATTCAACTGCATGCCCCATACACACTGAACAATATTAAACTTAAAACTAGATATTGCTTTCAATGCAAACATATTCCCAAGTCTACCTATTTTGAAAATCTATGGAAGAATGATTGACCTCCTACAAGTTATATAAAGACAATTTAAACTCGGTGGTCAGTGATTGAAGGACAAATCAGTCGGAAATGAAATGTTTCAAATGTAGACTTTCAGAAAATGTCCATTTTGACAGTGTCATTAACTATCTGTTCTGTATCATTTCCGAAGAGACATTGAAGAAAAGCCCTCAAATCCAGACTACCTGTTGGGGCCCAGATAGATTTGTGAGAAATAATTTAAAAAGAATGCAGGGAGCATGCATCCCCACATATTGCTGCATCATCGTTAAAAGTAGCCTTTTTAGATTCCTTAAGGAAGCGGTGTTTAAAAACAGATGCTATATATAGAGAAAGGTTTCTAAAATACATAGATACATAAAGAGACAATTCTGAACAATTGTTTGTTGTTTCTGCTCTGAATTATGCTCAATATATATGCATCCAATATCATATGCAAAACGCATGTCTCTGGCTAAGGTTTACTTTTGACCTCACATAAGTAGATAAACAGCTGCTACATCAGTAGGTACAAACTCCCAGAGTTCACCATAATGATCAGTTCTACATTTCTTACAGAGTTTAGCTTGTACTTTGTTTATTGTGAACTGATTCACACATTGTCTATGTATTGGATGTTAACAGCAAGGTGCTGTTACAAATATCAAATTAAATTCATTTTTAAAAATCTTTTCTTCTCCCATACAAGCTAAACATTTTTGAAAGATGAACCTTTGGTTGAATTTCCTTGATTGGTTGGAATTGTGAATTATTCTAGCAATTGTTCGTTGAAACTTTAACAAATAAAAAGTTAAAAATGACAACAAAATGGTATAAAAAATCCTCTTTAAATGAACACACAAATGACAATAGAAAATGGTAATTAATTTAAAAAAAAAAAGAGAGTAAAATATTCAATACTTATTTATAAAATGTACAAGTCTGCCCTTGCTGGGGACGGTAAGGGCACATAAATCCCATAGTTGAGATTCTTAATTTAAAATATTGTAATAAGTCAAATGCCAGTACTGGTATCAATATACCATCAACACTTTTTTTTAATCTTAACAATTTATAATGTCAGATTCAACTGCATGCCCCATACACACTGAACAATATTAAACTTAAAACAAGATATTGCTTTCAATGAAACCAAATTCCCAAGTCTACCTAAAAATCATAATTCCCAATCCCACCTTCCACCTAAACTGTTGCATTCATTTTATCTCCACCTTTCATGTGTTGTTGATTGCTTATCATTTCAAGTTTATGGGTATTAAAATGTAATGGAATCAAAGCTGAGACAAAAAAACTGGTGGCATGGCGGAAAAAAACGGGTTCAGTAGGTATGTATTTTAAAACAATAACTGATGACGTAGGTATCAGCTGTATATATTATTTAAAATATCAATATTGTCATGTTTGCCACATTGTTACATCACATAACAGTTCTTGTGTTAATGATTTGATGAAATATTTGATAAAACAAGAAAGTAAATGGTAAATCTGTTTTAAATAGTTCTACCTCCAAATGCACATATCCTTTTAATATAAGGTGATATTAAACAAACAGCATTTCAACAAATACATTTTTATGATAATTTCAAACTCTGATATTATGCGACTAGAAGACATATTTATTACTTATTAAAAGTGTTTCTCACATTGACTTGAAAGAGTATGTTTTAAAAAAGAATACATCTCATACAGTGACTAAAAATTGACATTTAAATAAAAGAGTTTGTGACCTATGGTGAGTATATGTAATAATCAATGCTGTCAGTAATAATTAATGCAAAGGATAACTCACATTTATTTTTTTTTGACGAGGTCGGTAAAAAATTAAGATCGATCGGGCCACCATAAACGTATCTTTTTTTTTGGCCCCGACTTCTTCAAAGTCTCAGAAAACAAGCTGGGGGTATCCATGTCACAAAGACACATTTCTCACATTTATAGCTGTATATTCTGATATGCTTTCTAAGATGTTGACAAGACTTTTAAATAAAAAAATATATATACATATATAACTACCTAACAAATACCGGCAAGATCCTTTATTACAGCCACAAATTGGTCACAAATCACCAAACCTGAATGCAAAAAAGATATGCACAACTATATTTCATACAGATCCTTGTTAGTAAGATTCAATGAAAACCATGCGGAGGTTTAAGACAAAATTTATGATTCTAAAAATGCAAAAGGCCTTTAACTCCATAAAAAACAATCGAACTGGAATGTAAAATGGCTATTCACAACTTGACCCCTACCCAATCCTTCACAGTGAATTTTTGCTATCAGTTCATACATGTCAGAAAAATTCTGCGGAACCGATAAGATTGTGTGACCTACAGGTGGACAGCTCCAGGCCTTGTACATTCAGACAAGATATTTAAAATTTTGAAAAAAGGTAAAGCCCTGGGTTACGATTTAAACAAATTTGAGAGAGTTCATGTAACAATGCTTTACACCAAAATTGGTGAAAATCTGTGTAGAAGTTTCAAAGAAGAAATAGTTGACACACAGACAGATTGACGGACGACGGGAAATGTGATGACTATCGTTCAAAGAAGACTTTGTCTCAGAAGAGCTAAAATATACCAGTTACAAAAAAAATATCATCAAATATACTGAATTCATTTTAATATATATATAAAAAGGTGTAACAATGATTGGTGACTGGTACCAGTTCTATCCAACCGCTTGTTTTACTCAATATATATCTAAATGTGTAAAATGAACAAAACGTTTTTTTACAGATAACTTTCTGAACAAGAGGGCCTGAGTATGCTCTACTCAATCATAGCATTTTTTAAAAAAAATTTTCGCTAAAAACCCTCTTTGGAGTCGTCTTAACAACTTATGGATTAATACCCCCACCACACACATACTGAACAAAAAGTAAAAGTCCCAATATATCCCAGCCCCTTAATATCCTGAATCTTCAATCCTTGCTGATGTAAGGATAATCTTTATCAAATATGAACTAGTTTGACTGAAAGGTTATTTAGAGGAAGCTTTATGAAAATTCAAAATTCTAACCTTATTGCCCCATCTGCATCTTACGGAAATTTAACCCTCTTTATTAAACAAAGTCAAATTTATTGTTACTAGAAAATGCTTTAGATCTCAAATTGAAAATATATTTACCCAAATGGATGAAAAAATGAGAATTTTCCATTTCCCAATAGTATTTCTTTGTAAAACTCAAATTCCCCTTACAGGGCCCTATAAATACAAACCCCTTGATTTGTACAATCTTTAGACACATACTCATTGGGATAATCTGTATAAAATATGAACAAATTTGACTGACGGGTTGTTGAGAATAAGATTTTTTTACCTATTTTAACCCTTTTTTGATCCACCCTGGCCACTTGAGGAAAGTCAATTCTCCTTATTAAGCCAAATCTTATTTTCTATGACTAGATTATGCTTCAGAACTCAAACTGAATAATAATTTTGCCCAAATGGATGAAAAATAAAGAGAATTTTCCGTTTTCTAATAGTATACCTATATAGAACTCAAAGTCTCCTTACAGGGCCCTATAAATACAAGACCCTTTATTTGTTCAAACTTTAAACCCATACTCATTCAAATATAAACAAGTTTGACTGACTGGTTGTTAAGAAGATTTTTGAAATTTTTCTATTTCAACCCTTTTTTGATCCACACTGGTCTCTTATGGAAAGTTAATTCTCTTTATGGAACCAAATCTTATTTCTTATGATTTGATGATACGTCAGAACTCACATTGAAAAATAATTTTGCTTAAACGGATGAAAAAATGAGAATTTTCCGTTTTCTTATAGTATCCCTATGTAAAATTTTAAGTCCCTTTACAGGGCTTCTATAAATATTAGCCACTTAATTTTTATCTTCATTCAAACGCCTACACATAGGAATAATTTATGCCAAATATGAAAAAATCTTACTTAACCGGATTTTATGAAACGATTCTTGTAACTCCAAGTTTTTACCCCTTTGGGGCCCTTCCTGACCCTTTAAGACAGTGGAACCCTGTCATTTTTTCAAATAAAGGCAAAATCAATTCCTTTTTATAAACAAGAGGCCCAAGAGGGCCTGAGGACGCTCTACTGACTCATAGTGGCCATAGCACTTTTTGAAATTCTACTATGCAATAGAACATCGGGGCGGGGTCATTTTTAACTCTAGGGACACCATTTGAACAAATCTAACAAAACTATAGTTGGTCATCATTATTACATAAACATTTAAAAAATATGTTGTACCGTTCATGAGAAGAAGATTTTTTAAGTTTTTGACTATTTTTAGTAACGGTGGCCATCTTGAATTTTAGATAGAAAAAAATAAATCTTTTGTATAGTCTCCTATGCAATAGAAACATTCATGTGAAGTTTCAGTTTAATTGGCCTAGTGGTTTCAGAATAAATGAAAAAAAAAAGAGAATTTTCTGTTTTCCCACAGTATCCCTATGTAGTCCCCTTACAGGGCTCCTATATATTTTAGCCCCTAAATTCTTATCTGAAATCAAACCCCTACACTTTGGGATAATTTATATCAAATATGTACAAAACTGACATACTGGTTCTTAAGAAAACAACTTGACTAATTCCCAATTTTTACCCTTTTTGGGCCCCTCCTGACCCCTTAAGACATAGGAACCCAGTCAGTTTTACAAATCTTAACCTCCTTTACATAACAATGCTTTAGTGAAGATATAGGCAAAATTATTTCCATTTAAAAAAAAAATAAAATAAAATAATATATTGACATGTGTCCCTTAATTGAACTCTCGGGAGAAGGTCATTTTTAACCCTAGGGACACCATTTTAACAAATCAAACAGAGCTATAGTTGGTCAACATTTTGAAAATCTGTTGGGCTGTTCATGAGAAGAAGATTTTTTAAGTTTTGGACTATTTTTAGTAACGGCGGCCATCTTGAATTTCAGATAAAAAAAAAATCTTCTGTATAGTCTCCTATACAATAGAAACACCCATGTGAAGTTTCAGTTTAATTGGCCTAGTGGTTTCAGAGAAAGTGCTGCTGACAGACGACATATGACAGACGACGGACGACAGACAACGCGTCATTGCATAAGAACTTTTGGCCAGTAAAGCTAAAAACGAATTTAGTAATTCCCAATTTTTACCCTTTTGGGGCCCCTCCTGACCCCTTAAGACAGTGGAACCCAGTCATATTTACAAATCTGAACCTCCTTCACGAAACAATTCTTCTGTGAAGATATAGGCAAAATCATTTCCATTTAAAAAAAAAAAAAAAAAAATATTATAATGACATGTGTCCCCTAACTGAACCCTCGGGGCGGGGTCATATTTAACCCTAGGGACACCATTTGAACAAATCTGTCAAAACTATAGTTGGTCATCATTACTACATAAACATTTTGAAAATCTGTTGGGCTGTTCATGAGGAGAAGTTTTTGACTATTTTTAGTAACGGCGGCCATCATGAATTTCAGATCGAAAAAAAAATCTTTTGTATAGTCTCCTATGCAATAGAAACACCCATGTGAAGTTTCAGTTTAATTGGCCTAGTAGTTTCAGAGAAAGTGCTGCTAACAGACGACAGCCGTCAGACGACAGACAACGCGCCATCGCATAAGCACTTCTGGCCTTTGACCAGTAGATGCTAAAAATAAATTAATGCTTATTATGATGACACGTGTCCCCAAATTGAACCCTTGGGGCAAGGTCATTTTTAACCTCAGAGACACCATTTGAACATATCTAACAGAATTACAGTTGGTTATCATTACTACATAAATATTTTTTAAATTTTTTGGGCAGTTCATAAGAAGATTTTTTTAAGTTTTTGATTTTTTTTTGTAACAACGGCTATCTTGAATTTCAGATAAAAAAAAAAAGAAATCTTCTGTATAGTCTCCTATGCAATAGAAACATCCATGTGAAGTGTGAGTTTAATAAGCCCAGTGGTTTAAGAGAAAGTACTGCTAACGGATGACAGACGACGGAAAACGCATAAGCCCTTCTCGCCGTTGGCCAGTAGAGCTTAAAATGAACAAGTTGAAAAACAAATTATAATTAACCAAATTCATTTTTACAATTTGGATACATAAAAAGGTGTAACAATGGTTGGTGACTGGTACCAGTTCTACCAAACCACTTGTTTTACTCCAGATATATCTAAATGTGTAAAATGAAATGATAATGTTTACAGAAAAATGGCTTTGTGGGATTGTCCCAAGCCTACAAATGTAGCCATGGACTTACATATAAATCTATGTAGAGGTTTGTAGGTTGTCAGACAGACAAGAAATAAGGTATGCTATGTAAGAAGGGATTGTTGTACAGAAGTATGGCTTTGTGGGATTGTTCCAAGCCTACAAGTGTAGCCATTGACTTACATAAATCTATGTAGAGGTTTGTATGTTGTCAGACAGACAAGAATTAAGGCATACTATGTAAAAATGGACTGTTGCACAGAAAACTGGCTTTGTGGGATTGTCCCAAGCCTACAAATGTAGCCATGGACTTACATATAAATCTATGTAGAGGTTTGTATGTTGTCTGACAGACAAGAAACAAGGCATACTATGTAAGAAGGGATTGTTGTACAGAAAACTGGCTTTGTGGGCTTGTCCTAAGCCTACAAATGTTGCCATGGACTTGCATAAATCTATGTCAAGGTTTGTATGTTTTCAGACAGACAATAATTAAGGCATACAATGTGAAAATGGATTATTGCACAGAAAACTGACTTTGTGGGATTGTTCTAAGCCTACACATGTAGCCATGGACTTACATATAAATATATATATAGGTTTGTATGTTGTCAGACAGACAAGAAATAAGGCATACTATGAAAGAAGGGATTGTTGTTGCTGTTTCAGGCTTCTGGTCAACACCAGTATAGCTACCTGATAAATCTGCACAACCAGGAGTTCATTCTGCAAGGTGGTGACCCGAACTGGCTATGTGGGATAGACCATATTATTTATGTTATGTATATTATTGTAAAAGAAATATATAACATCACAAGACATTTTGTTGCATCACTAGTTAGGTACTGTCTAGGTATGACAAATGTCGTGGAGTTGTGCATATCTAGGTCAGTATGAAAAAAATCCTCCGAGAACCCCTGTTCCTGACATAGATTATTTTGTTCTTCAGACAAGGGAAAAAATGAAAAAGTCACAAACAACAAAACTGCACGGCTAAAACACCAGTGTCGTAGTTGCAGATGAGTGATGACCAAACATGAGACAGCTTCCCAAACCAAGAGAACTGGAAAAGTACTAGTACTTTCACTTACTAGATGAATTTTCTATGGACAGGCATTGGTATACCAGACACTAACTATTGACTACGAAGATGGCAACAATGCTAAACATACCACAGGACCATTGGACATTATCAGTGAATCAAAAGATGTAAGCACTGAATGTGTAAATGTTACAGTTACTCAAAGTAGTTTCTGGACCAAGTAAGACTCAAACCTATGATTTCAGTATTTATAGGTAAGTGATCTTGATATGGCGCCTCGAGACCACAAAATACCTCAAATGTGTGTTACCAGTACCATTTAGCGGTTTTATCAATCACTTATGTTGTTTCTGGGTAATAAACTTGAAACCATAATTTTCAGGTTAAAGTTTTTATTATCAGGTAAGATATCTATGCAACCACTCATTGAATATGAATGAAACTTCGCGTGTGTGTTCACCATCATCGAGGTTGCATTTTGGGAGTTATGGCCCTTTTCGACATAATTTTTCATCTGTAGACACCCAGGTTAAACTTTTGCGTTTAGCTGCATTTAAGTTTTGGTGTTTGCCTATAATCTCAATCTTTGCATGGCTGGTGAGTTTTATACCATCGGCGAGCTTTGTTGTCTTCTGACAACTCTTGATTTACAGATGAATGATATTGGAATTTAAAATACTTCCTTTTCAATTAACAGTTTGTTCAGTAAGGTTGTAATGGGAATATTTATCTATATAGGGTTAAGACGAACCCCCAAAGAGTGGTTATATTGTGAAATTTCAACAAGAGTTGTCAGAAGACAACAAAGCTCGCCGATGGCATAAAACTCACCAACCATGCAAAGATTGAGATTAAGGGCAAACACCAAAACTAAATGCAAAAGTTTAACCTGGTGTCTACATACGAAAGTTTAAGTCGAAAAGGGCAATATACAACCCCCGAGTAATGGTTCTTGTCTCTGTGTTTTTTATCTATTATGGTGAACACACATGCGAAGTTTCATTTATATCCAATGAGTGGTTGCATAGATAGCTTAAACTTAAACGCAACTAAATGCGAAAGTTTAACCGGGGTGTCTACATACGAAAAAATTAGTCCAAAAGGGCCATAACTGCAACCAAGAGTTATGGTTCTTGTCTCTGTGTGTTTCAATGATGATGGTGAACACACATGCGAAGTTTCATTCATATCCAATGACAGGTTGCATAGATATCTTATGTGATAAAAAACTTTAACCTTAAAAATTAAGTTAAAAAAGGCCATAACTGTGCTAAAATGCAACCCAGATTTATGTTTTTTGTCTCTGTGTGTTTCAATGATAATGGTGAACACACATGCAAAGTTTCATTCATATCCAATGAGTGGTTGCATAGATATCTTACTTGAAAAAAAACCTTTAATATGAAAAATTAAGTTGAAAAAGGGCCATAACTGTGCAAAATGCAACCCAGAGTTATTGTTCTTGTCTGTGTGTGTTCCATTGATGATGGTGAACACACATTTGAAGGTTTATTCACATCCAATGAGTGGTTGCAAAGATATCTTTAACTTAAACGCAACAAACCTCAAAATTTAACCTGTGTGTCTAAGTTCAAAAAGGGCCATAACTGTGCCAAAAAGCAATCCAGAGTTATGGTTCTTGTCTCTGTGTGTTCCATTGATGATGGTGAACACACACATGCGTGAAGTCTCATTCACATCCAATAAGTGGTTGCATAGATATCTTAAACTTAAACGCAACTTATTGCAAGTTTAACCTGGGTGTCTAAGTCCAAAAAAGGGCCATAACTGTGCCAAAATACAATCCAGAGTTATGGTTCTTATCTCTATGTGTTCCATTGAAGATGGTTAACACACATGCAAAGTTTCATTGACATCCAATGAGTGGTTGCATAGATAACTGAAACTTAGAACGCAAAAGTTTAACCTGGGTGTCTACAGACGACGCCGATGACGCCGTGGTCATGACAATAGCTCTCCTTGGACTTTGTCCCGGCGAGCTAAAACGTACTATGGTCGCAATAAGCAATTAGAGTGTCCTTAGGGGCCCTCTTTGGGCCTTTTGTGACACATTGATTTACATTCAATGTCTACTTTGAGGGCTTTTGTCATTTAAATTAGTTATTTCTTATTTGTTATAGAGACCAGTCAGTCAGCAGAAGACCTCATGTGGAATTCAATCCGAGTTAAAAGGTATGTAACAAAATTATGACTTCTCTTCAATAATTACATTTGCTTGTTCCTTAGGAACAAAATGGATTCTTTGATGGTTTTAATATTTAAAGTATGTTCAATGTAAAATGGTGATAAAAAACGTTTTAGAAATGTGATTTTGAGAGCAAAGTTTAATGTTTTCACTAAAGGGTTTTCATGTGTGGTTCTTTTGTTGAAGAATAATGTTTCCAGTGCAAAACCCATTTTTAGCTCGACTAATCAGAGAATAAAGAGAGCTATATAACTCACCTAGGCGTCGGCTCCACACCTTAGTGCAAAGATTTTCACAAAATTGCAAAGTTGATTTTAACTGACATTATTTTTGTAATGATAATATGTTAATTCCATAGTAATCTTAGACCAATTAAGAGAAATTACAACAATTTAAGTAATTTAGATGGTTACAGTGTTAGTAAATCTACTGATATTTTCTACTATTATGAGACTAGTAAAAAAGTTAGAATAAAATCAGAGAAAGATCAACGGAACAAGTGGCCCAAAGTTTGGGATTCTAAGGAAGGCTCACTTTGTTTATTTGAATAAAAAAAAGAAGGATAACAAAGGAGGAAAGAACCAATACAAAAGGTTATAAGACAGAATGATATTGAATATGTAATTGTCCAAAAAGACACAATTCTTTACCGAATTACACCGATAATTATAATGCTGGGCCTATGAGTTTCTTGATTAAAATTAACCCTCCACTTACAGTGTCAAAAAGTATATTTCTTTATCACAAGAAATACAGTAAAAATTACAGATTCCCACAATGGTGGAAGTCTGAATCTGCATATGACAGAATCATCGCTTGTTTGTTCAGCACCATTTACTATGTACTTGAAGAAAGGATGTCTGGCTAATGCAGTATCCCTATGACAGGGCATTCGAACACTGGTGAAACAAGTCCAGGAACTCAATATATATTTTATGATGAAAATATATAATTCTATTTAATCAAATATACACACATCCTAGCTAAATCATAAAATTCACTTGATACACTGATCGCCAAATGGGTGTTTAAATAGTTGTCCGCCCAAGAACAACATCATTCCTTAAGTGATAAGTATTGTGTTGTTATTTCTGACTGCAGGTAAACACCAATGTAGCTTCCTACTTGATCAATAAACCAGGAGTTCATTCTACAAGGGAAAGACTGGTTGTGTGGGATTGAACATAATATTTAAGCCATAAATAAATAACATCACAATTTGTGGCATCACTGGTCAGATACCGTCTGTTATGACCTATGTTGCGGAGTTGTGCATATCCAGGTCAAAATGAAAGAAATCCTCCCAGTATCCATTTTCCTGATTTATTATGCTCTTAAAACAATGGATAGAATGAAAAAGTTACCAACAACAAAACTATGCTACTAAAGTACCAGTGGTGAGTGGGCATATACGAGTGATGGCCAAACTTGAAACATCTGTATAATAGAGAAAAAAGTATTTGTTTCACATAACCATTTGACTTTGTAAAAGAATGTGTAAGTGTTACAGTTAAATATTTGGACTGAGCAAGACTTGAATTTCAGTGATTATAGGTAAGTGATATTGATACGGCGCCATGAGACCACGAAAGATCTCCAATGTTAGTAGCAGTTATGGTTGATGAAGTTACAAAATTCAACTACTCATATGGGTGTACTTCACGGATATGATCATGAAAAAAATCAGATGTAATGCCCACAATACATAGTATTCTTTTAAGTATGTTTTTACCAAGAAATTTCAATTGTAAATGAATCAAAACAAACAAATCTTATATAAATTGAGCCACTATACATAGCAAAAACGTGACAACATAAAAAACTCGACACATTTTACATGACAACATTACGATAATCACGTATATAATTTATGTCATATGGTACAATGTATGTGTTGTACTGATGTGCCAATTAGGCAGGTAGAAGACATGACAATGTGCAAAACTCGACAAATATTTATTTGTCGTGTCTGCTCCGCCAACAGAAATCCTTTTTCTTGATAGTGTGGTAAAACGGGCCAATAATTTTTTTTTCTCCACCGACATGATATCTTATAAATAAATATGAAATACATTAAGTTTTTCACAGAATTGGTATTGTTTTCTTAACTCAAGATTTCATAATAGCGTGTTTTCGACCCACAACAGAACATTGCTGAAAACAGCCACCATAACATACAAGGTGTCAACATAGCTGGAAACAATACAGCACATCTTATCCCAGAAAATGCAAGAAACACCAGATTCATGCACTGGTGGGAATCTGCACCAGGTCATGTTCACCCAGCTTCATTCTCATGGTTCTTAGACACGCTGTCTGATGATGCCAGTGTCACTGCGAGTTCTACGTGTTTCAGTGATTTGTAAAATAGTAAAGTAGACATAGATGATAAAGTGTGATAAAACGATTACATTCATAGTGTCTACAAAGACAAAATATTATACTTCTTTATCACAGGACATACAGGAGCATTACATCTGGATCTGCATCTGACAGAATCATCACTTGATTGTTCAGAACTTGGAGGGCGAATGTCTCACTACAGCAGTGCCATTTGACAGGACATTCAAAAGCCTGTGATATAAATCCAAGAAATATCAAGATATTCACGACAAGGATGAAGCCATGAGAAAATTAATAGCACATTCTAACACTAACAATGTACAAGTTTGTTATGGTAGGAAAGGAACTGCCAATTGTACTATTACGTTGAGCTCAGGTGAGCTAAAAATAGCGGCCAAATTATGGAAGGAAAATGCTGACCAGTCAGAAAACGCTGACAAAGTCAATAATATTCTTAGCCATATGCTAGTATGATGCACATCTATGGGTCTCTAAATATATAAATCTATATATACTTGTGGTGGAAATGGTCCCCAATTCTTACTTGACGATCAGCCATACATTCAAGAAGATTTGACCGGTTAATGATATTGAACACAATGAACATATATAAAACATTGGTACATGACGAAGTACAAATCATATTCAAGTTAAATTTCTTTTTTATGAGAGAATATGTATACATTCCAATGAATACAAAATCATTTTCTAATGAATGCTTGTATAAAAATTATAATATTTGATATTTATTTCATAGAATCGAGTGTCGATCCGGCTAACGAGGAGTACACTAGAAAGAAAGGCAACAGAAAACATGCTTGTTTTCACATTAAAAGATAGTCCAAAGCATTTACTATTAAACAACTGGAGACACGGGGTATTGAGTTTTGAGTAAATATCCTCACAATCAGAGGATGGTTAAGCTTAAGTGATATCGGCTAAGAACAAAAAAGTATTTGTGGCAGAAGCTGGCATAAATACTAAACAGGATACATGACAGGATCGTCTTTGTCATTGGACTGGAGATACAGTTGATCCCTTGAAGATGTTATCAGACAGTTTCAACAGTATGATGATATCATCAAACAATTTCGTAATAATGGTTGGGAATATTCTTATAAATAACACATTACTTATATTTAATTCGGATTTACCAATGAAAGAGTTGTACACAACCGAGAAGGGCCATATTAAGGACTCGATTTGTTTAAATCAACAAGTTTGCTGAGAGTTTAGAAATGAACAACGTTTATGTAGAAAATTTATTCACTCTTTCAATTAAAATTAAAAAATAAAAGAACAGGGAGGCAGACAAAATTACAAAGATCACATGAATTGTTGATTGGGTTGAACTAATAAAGAAGTTTTGATACAGTACCATAGCACTTCACAGTGTAAACTGGACCACCAAAAGTAGTTGTATAATAACACACCTCCTAGTAAATATGTCAACAATGGAGTTATTCATAGTAACTGTAAACAAATAAACCAATGCTGAAAGAAATGGGATTCCAAGGAAGAATCACGAAGAATCGATTCAAACTAGCAATATACTCTCTTTAAATTGATATGGTTTTAAATATTATTTTATGAAATGTATCTATTTTATTAATCTATTTTGTTTTATTTAATAATTTGAAATTCATTTATTTATTTATTTACATATTATTTATTTATATTTTTGGGATTCAAGATTTTTTTTCTGGGAACCAGCCTGGAGATTTTGTTTGGAGAAGCATTTTCAGTTGAAAAGTTTCACCACTTTACCCCCTCATACCATATGGTTACCTGATGCACGTGTACTGGGAACTAAATCTATATTTTTTTGGAAGGAAACGGGCATCAATTCTAATTTGATAATTGACCATTATATATATTTAAAAAGATATTACTTTTTTATCTTAAGCGCACTGAACATATAACTCTTTTAAAGAATGCGTGCGTGGTGTAGGGTGAAAAATTAAAGTCTGATAACAAGTATCATAAACTACCATCCAGAAATAACAATACTAGCCAACTGTTGAGGAAGAACGAAGTGATTCCATTACCCATCAACAGCCAAGATATTATACTATTTCATTAGCTATGTTTATTTCATTTTATTTATTCAAATATTTGATAATAATAAATAAAATATCATTTGATAACTTAAATAACGTAACCATTCATCCAGTTTGCTGTTGAAGATTTACAGAGTCCTGCTCTACAGTATCTTAGTCAAGGTTGAAATGCCAATTATACCAGTCACAGAACTATTGCTGAGTTTATCGCAGTTATGGTCTAAGACATAGAGGAGACAATGATGACCAGCAAGGTAAATGCCAGTCCAGCTTTTCAATCATGACAAATGAAGCCACAGATGTTAGTATTAGAACACACCTCGCTTATGTTGTTAAGTATGTTGACCAGGAAGATGGTTCCATCAACATATACTTTGTGAAAGATGTGGAAATCGGCAACTGAAGAGCTGAGACCATCTTCAATGAGACAATGAAGGTGATAAAGACCAACTTGACCCCACACAGATTTGCTGCCTTTTGAAGTGATGGTTGCAGTGTCATGATTGGTAAGGAATCTGGTGTTTCAACATGACTGAAGGAAGTAAAACCAGATCTGCTGACGATCCACTGTCAGAACCACAGATTAGCTCTAGCAGCAACAGCCAGTTTTGAAAACATTCCATTATTCAAAGAAGCAGATGAAACATTAAACAGCATTTTCAAGTACTACAAAGGTTCAAAAAATATATTATCAATAATGCATGATATACCTGTACTCTTGAATCTGAATGACTATACATTTACAAAAGGTTAAAACACAATTTTGCTCAACAAACACTTTTCTAGGAAATAGTAACTGGTACTTTTTATTTGAAAAAATAATATTCAATATTATTAATATTATTAATACATGATATTTAAGTAGCCCTATTGAAGATGATTCATACGTTTACCAAAACATACATGTATCATACATGTTATTAGTGCTGAAAATGGTGCTCAACACAACACGCAATAAAGTAATGATCTTTTTTTCTATTCGTTTGTACGCGCCAAAAAATGCCCTTTTTCAATCCTGGGGGAAACACTATGTAACGTGTATAATGAGCTGAATATAGAGTCTTGGGATCGAAAGTGCATCACTGATAAGCCATATATTGAAGAAGATTTGGCCTATCTTTTTTTATCTTGAACGTAATTACACTGAACATAATTACATTTCATATTTTTCAACTAATTAGTGGTGGAGAGGGTTGAAGACCAGGGTTTATTAAGTAAAATAAGTATTAACAAGAAATGTCACTGGTAAGTGTCGCATGCCCCCCAAATGGTCTGTGAAAATAACAATAAAATTTATGTTATAATAGGTAGTAATATATCAATGAATATCAAGAGTAATGTATTGACGTGTTGGACTAGATATGCAATTTCATGTTTTTATTAACATTAAGGCATGGCCTTGACCTTTGTGTAACCTTGACCTCTGATGTAACGGTCTGGGTATTTCTACAGGTAAATGCAGGTGACATACCATCATGACATGCTGATCACTTGTCAGATTTTTTAAAATCCCTCCATGTAAGACAAAGTTACAGAGCAGATATGAAATATCAAACAAATTGAAAGTGGGACCATAAGGTAAGGTTATGGGTCTTAACGTGACACATCGTCATGTAATGTTGATCAATTGATACATTAAGCCAAGTGTTTTCCATGTATGATAAAGTTACAGGATAGATTTGAAATCTCGAACAGGCTCAAAGTGTTGTCATATAAACTTAAAGTGTGACTTTGACCTGAGGTATGGGTCTAGGTTTTACATGTGATCAATTGAACCAAGTTCAAGACAAAATTACATACCAGACATGCAATATGGAATAAACTGCAAGTGTGACCTTGACCTTTGAGGAAAGGTTCTGGGTCTTGCATGCAACACTTAATTATGTCATGTTGATTAATTGAGCCAAGTGTTTTTGAAAGTTATCCATAGGTGACAAAGTTACAGACCAGACACAAAATCTCAAACAAACCGAAAGTATTGTCCAAGTTAAATTGTGACTTGACCTTTCAAGTGGGAGTCTGAGTGTTAAGTGCGACACGTTATGTTATATTGATCATTTGTACCAAGTATTTATAAAATCCATCTATGCCTGACAAAATTACAGGCTGGACACGAAATCTCGCAAAGATTAAAAGTGTTGTCAAAAAAGTGTGACCTTTGAGGTACGGGTTTGGGTTTTACTCGCGATACGTCATGTTATATTGATCATTCGTAGGAAGTATTTATAAAATACATTTATGCATGACAAAGTTACAGACCGGACACGAAATCTAACACAGACCGGACACGAAATCTAACACAGACTCAAAGTGTTGTCAAACAAACTTAATGCGTTACCTTGACCTTTGAGATACGGGTGTGATCATACTCGTGACACGTCGTCATGTTATATTGATCACTTGTAGCAAGTATTTATAAAATCCATCTTTGCATGACAAAGTAACAGACCGGACTCAAAATCTAACACAGGCTCAAAATGTTGTCAAACAAACTTGAAGTGTGACCTTGACATTTCAGGTAAGGGTGTTCGTCTTACTCATGACACGTCGTCATGTTATGTTGATCATTTGTAGCAAGTATCTATAAAATCCATCTTTGCATGACCGGACACGAAATCTCACACAGACTCAGTGTTGTCAAACAAACTCAAAGTGAGACTCAAAGTGTTGTCAAACAAACTTAAAGTGTGACCTTGACCTTTGAAGTACTGATGTGGGTCTAACTCGCGACATGTTGTCATGTTATGTTGATCATTTGTAGCAAATATTTTCAAAATCCATGTATGCATGACAAAGTTACAGACCAGACACGAAATCTCACACAGACTCAAAGTGTTGTAAAACAAACAAAGTTACAGGCAGGATATGTTTTGTATTGGAAAAATCTGGGGATTATTGGTATATCAATTACCCATATGTATATTATATACATGTATATATTTCTTTTCTGAGGCGAGAGAAAGCTAGTAGACATTGGTAGATCTTGGCACGACACCATAAAGAGAACAATGCTTTTCACTAGAATATGTTGAAAGAGGTCCAAGAAATATATCAAATTTCACTTTTTTTGTTTGACTTAATAATGCAAGATGTACACCACCAAGAAAGATCATGTAAAGAACTATAATGTTCAAAAGAACTATAATGTTCAATTTCATCCTTCAAACACCCACACGTTTGCTTACACTACAGCTGATGGTGAAAAAGACAATATTTGTGAAGATGACATTCCTTCTGAACATATAGCTTGTCTTCAACTGTTGCAGCAACCATTGTTTGTACCAGAAAAGTTTAATGAAATAAGAAAATGCACCGTATTTATGTGTCTGCTTTGTGTCAGACTCTTCTATAAAACATAAATCATTAGAAGAAGACAATGGCCCTGTGTTTGAAGTAAATGCCGACAAAACACATGACAATGGGTCTACGGGTTTTAAGATTCGCCAAATAGAAAAAGAGAATATGATGGAGAAAGTAATATCATGATTTACAGACATGATGTTTGCAAAACAAGACTCTTTTATCACAGCATATATGAGATGATCTAAGGATGTATATACAGAATCCTTGCATCTTCATCTGACAGATCAACATCTCAGTGCCATCATTATTAGCACTTGCTTGGTGAAGATCTCTGGAAATCAAATATTTTTATTAATCACATCTTTATTACCACACAGGTCTCCATCATGACGACTAAATATTATGCATATATTACTACGATGTATAATATTAAATTCAATACGATGTCACATTATATAATCACGTGTACCACTTAGGACGCATTATATTTTACACATAGGTAGACATCTCATATTGTTACCACTCAGAGGTATCTCTATCTTGACGACAACTTATAATACATATATCACATAGAATGTATAATATTAAATTCAATACGATGTCACATTATATAATCACGTGTACCACTTAGGACGCATTATATTTTTCACATAGGTAGACATCTCATATTGTTACCACACAGGGGTATGCCATGACTTCTTCTCTACATATATATTTATCTATATTGTTGAATCGCCCATAAACCACCTACAAGTATACAAACACACTCTTACAAAAATGAATATTTAGTACAAACTTTCAAGATAGCAACACTTCAGCATTTCAGAAATATAACTTAAACAAATTAACTACTCACAGTATCTCTCCTTTTTGATTCTTTGAATACTATATATCTGCCAATTTCTCTCTATCTGGCCGTATCACCGACTGACCACTTACACACTCTCACTGTTCATGTCTAATTTGTATGTGCTTTGCTTATTTCACGGGTGAATAGACAAGCTAACAAAGGAATATAAAACCCAATAATACAGGTGCGTATGAAGCAAAGGGTAAAAAAAAGGGGTTAAAATCATAAAAATCTGTATTGTGACAATTTCTTCCGGTACAAAACTCCTAAATGAAGTTCTAGCAACCTGTTAAGAAAAGAAAACGTGTAAAATGTGCAGACCACAGGTTCCATATAGGATCAATATTTTGATTAAACTGTATGATGTACTAGCTTATTTGACAAAAAGATGAATTTCATCATTGCCAACCTACTCAGGATAACAGGGAGGACGTAGCAAGCAAAGGAAACAAAAACACTGATCATAAGTGTCACGGACTAAAATAGAAATAAAAAAAATCTTGCTAACTATGGGGTAAGAAAGAATTGAATCCGTTATCTGTTAACAATTGAAGCAGTGTTTGAGTGATATCCAAGAACTCAGTGGCATACATATATGTATAGAGACCAATATTTGTAAACAACCACAACAACGAAATTCCCTATATACACAGGTATAAGGATTCTCTACTCTGTCAAAATAAGAGCACTGTAAAGTATATCAATCCTTCATAACTAAACATTATGTACTTAGTTTCTCACAGTTCCCATTCCCGTGACCACCAGCATTCTTGAAGGTACCCAAACTGATAGAGGTCTTCCCCTTTCTGAGATCCTTGTGTGAAATTTGATGACGGCAGAGAGACAGTTCTGCTGACGGTATTGTTAAAGTGGCCAACTTGTCAAAATTGTTACCAAAGGATCCTTAACATAGAGGTACCTCATCCCAATCTATAAGGTGACACCCCTCTTTACCAAGACCAGTTCTATTAAGGATGCAGAAAACTTGTTTGTATTTAAGGGGATCTTCTTGATCTAAACAGAAGACTGCGATATTGTAGCTTTCACTTTTTCCTAATAATAATGCAGCACATTTCTGAACTCCTCCATATATTCAGATATAATGTTCTAGTAAACTATAGAGAAGGGAATACGTGGCATCACTGGTTAGATACTTTCTGATATGACGTATGTTAATGATTTGTGCATATCCAGATTAGAATGAAAGAAATCCTCCTAATACTGCTGTGTTCTTCAGACAACGGATAGAATGAAAAACTCGCCAACAACAAAAATATGCTGCTTAAGCACAAGTTGTGAGTTTGCATATTCGAGTGACGGCCAAACTTGAGACAGCTGCTAAAAACTAGAGAAAACTCAGAAAGTTTCAAATATGGGGTTGGTGGAAGACGAAGGAAATGCGAAACATAAAACAGAACCATCCGACTTTGTCAGTGAATCAAAGAATATGTAGGTGTTACAGTTATTCAGAAAAAAGTCCAGACCGAGCAAGACTTAAACTTGATTCCACATACATTTGACAAACCAGAAATGATAAGTCGTCTCCATGACAATGCAATATAACTGAGGATTTGATTGTATTTTAGAGGAATGAAAATATAATTTTACTGGATTTTATTCAATGGAAACTCTTTTAGTTTGGAAGTTCTGTACTGATTTGGTGAAAAATCTTTAATTGAAATTTTGGGATGAACTATTATTGTTTATTTAAGTAAAATAGTTATCCGCAGGTATGCCTAATGTGGTAAATGAACAGATCTGTCTATCTGAATATTTGTAAATGACATAGTCATGCCAATGTTACTTTAGCTGCTACATCATACCGGCATGTGGAATTTGGATGGGATTCGAAGGAAGACTCACTTTGTTTGTTTCAATAAAAAGAAGAAAGATGACAAAGGAAACAAGCAAATATAACAAGAGGCATATGGTTGTAAATGGTCACCTGATTATCCTTGATGACATATGATGAACTATATGAATCTATCCATTTTTTGTCCTTTAGGATGCAGCAAAAATCCAAACATAGATTTGGAATGTCACATATGCATCTGCATCAACAAATCACATCATTTTTCTTATATAGATCTAGTAATGTTGTGTTTCCTATACTAAGAAGTTTACCTTAACTTTAACTGTTTTGGCCCAGGCCCATGTTTACAGAGGAGGTTTGGGGTGTACTCAATAAAACATAAGCATTAACTGTCGTATTGGCAACAACAAATCACACCAAAAAACATTCAAATGGGTCTATTCATTCATCAGAAATGATGTTTTTTTGTTATTTTCTCTTCTATAGATTTAATAAAGTAGAACATATCCCCCGGGCCAAATTGTGAGATCCAAGGACATTCTATTCATAATTTTGATAAAGGACTAACAGTTGTCAATAATCATGCTCACCAGTTGTTTCCCAGTGCTTCCAATAGTTAGACGATTTTTTAAGTTTACCTTGAATTTGACTGTTTATTTCCACCCTCAAAGTCCCAGTGAGGTGGGGACCATGCAATTCACAATTTTGATTCACCCTTAGGTACCAAACATTTCATTACGATTGAGCGTAAACTTTTGAGAAGTCAAAAATTTTGTTTAACCAGACATTTCAATTAATTTTACATGTTTTATTGCTACTTAGTATGTTAATCGATTTTATCGAAGGTAGTTTTTGTATAGCCATATGTTCCAACCTTAAAATGTATAATCTACTTTGCATTCCCGCTATTTCAATTTGATGGCGTTTGGTATGATGTGCACACATTGACAAACAAATTATATTGTTGGTAATGTCGATAATTGGTGCGTATGTGTGCAATGTTTAAAGTTTCTAACATAAATAAGTGTGATATAATGATGCCAAATCGAAAAGTACTGACTGTTATAGTTTACTCAAAATACTGATGTCGAGGGATGCTACAGCCCACAGAACTGTAATAAAACTGTGTGCTGCAGGGAAACACCACGGGACAGATTATTTGTAAAACGGATATGTCAGAAAGACACAGGAATGTGTCTAAAAATGTTATCTGTAAGTGGCATCAACATTTCCGACAAGATGAATGTTGGAAAGCTTAAGGAAGACAAGCAAAAATCCATTGCGTGATCAGCCAGCGAGCAATATTTTAATCATTGAAGAAAATCATCCATGCAAAAAATTATTTCTGAAAATTTATGAATGTCACTATTACATGTGACGGCTCCAAATTGACTTGTTCAAAAACTTGTTTATGCTGTACAAGTTTGATTAAGATTCAATGAAAAATGGAAGTGCAACCGTGAATTCATGAAAAAAAACACAATATTTTCCTGTGTAGTTCTCTGTTAAACTGTAACCGCTGCTGCAGTCAAAATTAATATTGATATTAGTATATATTATATAATAATTTGGTTTATTCTATTGCAGAAATCTAGGTGACTGTGGATTTTGTTGTTAATCAACACATCCTACAGAAGACAGCACATCTGCAACTCATTGCAAGACGCACTGGGTTAGAAATAAAATACAAACAATCAACCGGTCCCAGTAAACACACACATTCAGCTGGGACGAGAAGCAGCCAAGGGTGTGTCTCTGTTTACCTACCAAATTAGCATAGTCAGTAAGACAGGATGCATGATGAAGATACACAGGCCAGGAATGCTTAAGCAAGACATGCATTCATCACTCTTAAACCAATTTGGAACAGCAGTTCCATCTCAAAACCAAGCTCAAGACATTTAGAATCAAATTTAAAGACATTGGTTCTACGCTGATGGAAAACCTAGAGAAAAGAAGTTTAAACGGTCATGACATGCCAAGCTGCTGAAATGCATGTCACGAAGGATGGCATTAAACTGGGTCAAATGGGAAACTGTGTAGGCGTCACAATGTCGCAGACAGGATGAAGAGGATTGATATTCCACAGAAACTGTGCCGCAATAGTTAAATCATCTTTGTATATGATGGTTGGTTGTATGGTGTTTAGCGTCGCTTTCAACAATTTTTCAGTCATATCGCGACGGTCTTTGTATATGAAAAATACATTCCAATAAAACCAAAAAATAAAATACAAACAATCAACCGGTCCCAGTAAACACACACATTCAGCTGGGACGAGAAGCAGCCAAGGGTGTGTCTCTGTTTACCTACCAAATTAGCATAGTCAGTAAGACAGGATGCATGATGAAGATACACAGGCCAGGAATGCTTAAGCAAGACATGCATTCATCACTCTTAAACCAATTTGGAACAGCAGTTCCATCTCAAAACCAAGCTCAAGACATTTAGAATCAAATTTAAAGACATTGGTTCTACGCTGATGGAAAACCTAGAGAAAAGAAGTTTAAACGGTCATGACATGCCAAGCTGCTGAAATGCATGTCACGAAGGATGGCATTAAACTGGGTCAAATGGGAAACTGTGTAGGCGTCACAATGTCGCAGACAGGATGAAGAGGATTGATATTCCACAGAAACTGTGCCGCAATAGTTAAATCATCTTTGTATATGAAAAATACATTCCAATAAAACCAAAGTTTACAAGATTACATAAGTATAATTTATATTATTTAATATTAAATTTCAGAATCATGTCGCGCAAGCTAACGAATGGAATGTGTGTTCCAATCTGGAATGCACAGCAGAAGGGAAGGTATTAGAGAAAACTTAGTTATTTCCTTAAAAAAAAAATCAGTTTTTATTTTGACAAAGAATAAAATAAATCGCCATGTTTTGACGAATCAATTTGGCTTGAACAAACTTGGTAGAGGGTCACCCAAGGAACATTTCTGTGAAATTATGTTAAAATCGAGCCAGTTTTTTCTGACAAGAAGATTTTTAAAATTTTTACTAATTAAACTTGCCCTGTCCCCTGGCGACCATATTTTTGATGAATCAAGATGGCTTGAACAAACTTGGTAGAGGGTCACCCAAGGAACATTTATGTAAAGTAATATCAAAATTGGCAAAGTGGTTTCAGAGGAGAAGTTGTTAGAAGCTAAAAGTTAACGACGGACGGCAGACGGCGGATGACAGACGACGGACACCAAGTGATCACAAAAGCTCAACTGTGAGCCTTCAGCTCAGGTTAGCTAAAAAAGATTTGTGGCAGAAGCTGATAACGAAGCCTGCATAAATACTAAACACACGACAGGATCGTCTTTGTCATTGGACTGGAGATACAGGTGATCACTTGAACATGTTATCAGACAGTTACAACAGTACGATGATATCATCAAACGATTTCGGAATAATGGTTTGGAAAATTCTTATGAAAAACACAAAGGTTATTTGTGATTAATTCGGATTTACCAATGAAACCGTTGTACACAACCAAGAAGGGCCATAAAAAAGACTCGATTTGTTTACATCAACAAGTTTGCTGAGAGTTAAGCAGGAGAAATGAACATTTATGAAGAAAATTTAACCATTCTTTCAATTAAAAATAAAAAAAATAAAAGAACAGGGAGGCAGACAAAATTACAAAGATCACATGAATTGTTGATTGGTTTGAACTAATAAAGAAGTTTTGATACAGTACCATAGCACTTCACAGTATAAACTGGACCACCAAAAGTGTGGTTGTCTAATAACACACACCTCCTAGTAAATATGTCAACAATGGCGTTATTCTTAGATAGTAACTGTAAACAAATAAACCAATGCTGAAAGAAATGGGATTGCTGAGAAAACAATCATAAATGTATTAAAATTCATTTTTGAAAATTTGTATATACCAAAAGGTGTCACAATCATTGGTGACTGATTCAAGTTCAATGTTTAATGAACAATATTATTATATTCAGTAACATTGAATTCATTTGGCAATTTTGGATATATCATAAGATATAACAATGGTTGGTGACTGGTTCCAATTCTACCCTACCATGTTTAACATAAGATATATCCAAATATGTAAAATGAACAACTTTCTGAAGAAAAGAAAGGGCTAAGAAAATTTCCTAAATATACTGATATTCATTTTGACAATAAGATAAATCAGTTGATTGGTCACTGGTTCCAATTCTATCTACCAAGTTTTACTCAAACATATGAACAAAACAGTGTTACAAAATGAATAAATGCATTTTACGACATACCAATGACAGGACCAACATTGGCAAAGATTGCTTATCTGATTTCTAAACTGTGGTGGGATCAACAACACAAACCTGGTAATAGTTGATTCAAGGATAATGCAGTTCTGAACAAAATTAAGACATTTTTAATACATGCAAAAGAAAAAAAATTGATATAACGTACCTACCAATGATCCCCCTACAGTGATGTTGGGGTTGGGCGGCTGACATACCCGGGGAATTATTAAACAGCAAAAACACTGATACGTGGGAATCTAACATAATTAAATATTTCTATAAATTTCTGTTTTTGTCTTGTTAATACTAATACATTCCTAATTTCACAGCTAATTATAGATAGTCCACTATTAAGTCTAAACAGACACTGTACATTACATTCAATCCCATTTCAGATACAAGTTCAGTCTTCATGATCAGTACATGATCAGTTATATAAAAAGTAAGTGTAGTTGTAAGTGTAGTTGTCCAAATTGTCCAAACTTCCAAACTGTTTATCCATTTGGTATATAAATAATATTGTGACCGAACAGTTACAGTTTGCTACTTATTTGAAAAACACATAGTTATCGATCCATTTTCACATACAAGCTTGGAAGAATCCAATTTCTAACTGAACCATTGTCTTGGAACTAAAATTTGGTTCAAGTCGTGTTTTAGTTTCACGAGTCCAGTTCAAGTCAACTGAATATAATTGACCACAACTTGTTAAAACGGTATAGAGCTCTCCATCACACATTGGAATATCACTGAAATGAAATACATTGTTATAACAATTTAAACAATTAATATAAGTTAACTGATGAATACCACTCAGTTGGTATCATTGCTCCTTTGTTGGTTAAATGTGTATGGATTTGACAACAATGACATATGAATTTTTTACATACTATATTTTACCAATAGTTTGAGGTCATTTTTTTAAACTTTTATAGTAAACTTAAGTACTACCTTGCATGTATCATGATTCAATGAAAATGCCATAAATGACAGCTATATCCAATGTTACACTTTTGCCAATGGTTTGGTCAGTGGAGATCTGTTATCTTCATGAACTAGTCAATTAATTTATTTCAAAATGATTGTGTATGGGGGAAACTCGATGAGAGGTATATAACATTAAACACCAATAAAAACACACTACTATGTAATTATGATTCAGATTCAATGAAATGTATTAGTAAGAAAGCTTAAGGATGGACAAAGAGCATTGAATGAAGTTTATAGGCTAAATTGCAACTTTAGAGAAATCAAACAAACATAAGTACCTTACAATTCAGTGTGAATAAGTTATCTTCTCATTGCTTCCAGAGATTTATACATTCGATTTCTTCTTTTTTGTCTTTCATTAAAAATTTTGTTTTTAACTGCTCTAAGTTTATTGTCCAATGACATGCCACTAAGCAGATCTGGGTGTAGCTGTAGAAATGTCTTTAGTTGGCTCAATCCTGAAATACACATACAATGAAATAAAAAAACAATGGACACTCTTTTTAAGTGGACAACGTTATACATTCCTGTCACCATGTTACAATTTGATGACTTGACTGTCTTAAGATCCGATAGTGCCTTAGACATAACAAACTTTTACTGAGACAATCACAGCAATTGAGCTTTTGGTGCCTATAAGTGGATTCTGGGGGTAATTCCGAGTAATAAATACCCCTACCACACCTATACTGAACAAAAACTTAATTGCAATGAAATGGAAATACTTAAAATAGTCCCCAAATAGAACCCTCATACAACCCAGCCCCTTGATTTGTCCGAACTTCAATCAACCACTCTTAGGGATTTGTTATGAGCAGAAATGCTTTAGATTTTAAAAATATGTTTTTTTGTACACATATTATGACGACATGTGTCCCCTAATTGAACCCACTGTGCAGGGTCATTTTCAAACCCAGGGACACCGTTTGAACAAATCTAACAGAACTAGAGTTGGTTATCATTACTACATAAACGTTTTTAAAATCTGTGGGCGATTCTTGAGAAGAAGGTTTTTTAAGTATTAGACTATTTTTAGTAATGACAGCCATCTTGAATTTCAGATAAAAAAAATCTTCTGTATAGTCTCCTATGAAATAGAAACATCCATATGTTGAGTTTAATTGGCCTAGTGGTTTCAGAGAAAGTGTTGCTAACAGACGACAGACGATGGACAACGCGCCATCGCATAAGCCCTCCTGGCCTGGGGCCAGTAGAGATTAAAAATCAGCGGAAATGAGAATCATTAGTTTTCTGTATTTGAATGTGACATAGATCTATTTATCTAGATTTATTGTTAAAAAGCACTTACTTTCATCTATTTTAGCTTGACTGCGAAATAAATTCAGATCTTATATGTATAGATCTCGAGTCAGTTTCCTGCGTTGCTTTTAAAGGTTATCAAATTTACCATGAAACTCATTGTAAAACCACACAAACACGACCCACTTTACCCGTTAAATAATATTTAGATATCATTATAGCCATACGTTCAACGTATTACTTTGATATACCTTCGAGATGTTAACAATGATTAGCGTAAAGAGTCAATTTCAACATTACAATTTGTCACTTTCAGAAGAATTGTCCCTTTTATACATTTCTTTTGACAACACAAGATTGACCCAAGGACCATGCACATAAAATCTGATCAACACTGAATATGGAGACCTTGAATATTGAAGTCAATAACTCGTAGTCCATGTACGTATTACACATTATTTGTGTAGGCAAGATTGATTTTGCTTTATACTGAATAAGAGTTGTTGTTCAATTTGTCTTTCGTTAAATCTATTTTACTTCTAAAATATTCATTCTCAACTATGATACAATCCAACTACCATTGATGTTGTTCTGATAAAATATGTTGTTTTTTTTCTAAATGAATTAAACAGAAATTTTGAATCCCACACTTACTAACCTGGAAGAGATCCTTTCCTGTCAGACCGTTCTGTATCAAAGACGTAACGTTTGAAGTAGTCTTCCACTATTTTAGAGTCTCTTTCTTTCCAGGAAGTATAAAGACGCTCTGTTTACAAAAGAAAGTCAGTTAGGTTTAACATTACTTTGAACTACACTTTCTTAATTCCATATTAATATGTATGTATCAGTGATAATGAATGAACACACATAAAAACTTGTTAAAATGCACAAATACAAATACAGTTTCAAATTAATTGTGTATTATTAGAAATGCAACAAAATGATACCATTTACATGTCATGTTACCAATAGTCCTTCAAATTAATTCAATGATCTTACTAACCAAAACTAACATAATGAAAACCATTTTGTGAAGATTGTGTGCCATGAGATAAATCACATCAAAAGTTTTCACTACAAAGCAGCAAGTATTATAGAGTTGAATTTAACATGATATAAGTAGCAATGACATGAAACTATATATGTATATCTCCCCAATACATACATGTAAACTAACTCTGTGTGACCCTTGGGACGCATCAATGTGCAAAGGAATAAATATTGTGATGCCTATGTTCAGTTAATATCTTGGGACAAATTTATATAACAAACATGTTAAAAGAGTGAAATAAATTGTACAGTTTGATTTATTCTCACGTATGTATAGCATATGCTTACCTTTCTTACATTGGCGCCTAGCTTTCTTTGGTGTGCTAACATAATCATCATCTGAATCACTGCTGGATTCTAATATGTGCAATAAAATGAAATGTATTATTTCAGTAAGTATTGTTTTTCAAATAGTTATTTGGATGAAAAATAGGAAATGATATCGTATAAACTGTGTTCATAATAACTAATTATTACATTTATTTACATAAATGAATTATCGTGGGTAGGAACACTGGTAAAATCTTGTTTACGGCAACTGAATGGAATACAAAATCAATACATATTGGTCAATGACTTCACAGTGTTAAACACTAACATGGTCATATCATCACCTTATTAACCCTTAGAGGCACAAGTGAATGAAATAAGGTGAAAGCATATGCTGTGACCTTGACCTTTTACAACAGACCCAAGTCATTCCCATGACACATTGTCTTGTCCTAGTGAACATTTGTTGCAAGTTATTTAAAATTCCAAACACAACTAAAGATAAGGTCCAGATAGCAGGGGACGGACCAACAGAGCTGTGACCTTGACCTTTGATGAACAGACCAAAGTAAGTCGCAAGACACATCATCTTGTCCTAGTGAACATTTGTGCCAAGTTATTTAAAAATGCAATCACAAATAAAGAAGATATGGTCTGGACAGGACGAAACACTGTTTATACATTGGATTTTCAAACACTTGACCTTGAGCTTTGACCCTGACTTTTGACAAAAAGGCTTTAGTCATTCGCATGACACATCGTCTTGTCCTAGTAAACATTTATGGCAAGTTATTTAAAATTCTAATCACAACTAAAGAAGATATTGTCTGGACAAGAGGAAACAGTGTATACATTGGATTTCCAAACACTTGACCTATGACCTTTACCTTCGACGAACAGACCCCAAGACATTCGTATGACACATCATCTTGTCCTAGTAAACATTTGTGCCAAGTTATAATTGTTAACTTAATTTCTGAATGAAAACAGTTGTATAATGGCAATAAGAATTAGCCAATACCTTAAAATGAACGATTTCGTTTAAATTGTAATGTTACTCATCTATTTAGCCTTTTATTTATTTTTATATATATCGTTTGTAAATTTTTTGACTTATTACAATGAAATGATGAATACATCCAATTATGTTTTTTAAAATATAATGATACCTTCATAATCTGAATCATTAGATCTCTTCTTTCCCCTCTTGCTAGTGTGTTCTGAATAATTCAAATCAAGTATGGTGTAATATAGAAACAATTGGGTTCGAGAGTTATATTGAACCTAAATTGCTCAAATGTAGCATAGATGATGCGCTTTTTGATAAATCGGGGCAACTGCTCATAGAACATTTTATCAAATTATTCGTGTTAATTTTTTTAAATCTTGTAGTATATAGCTACAGTGTTAGTTTGGTGAGAACCAAGAAAAACAAGAGTTGTCAGAAGACAACAAAGCTTACCTATGGGATAAAACTCACAACCCACGTAAAACTTTAACGCAACTAAATGCAAAAGTTTAACCTGGGTTTCTACAGATGAAGTCGCCGCCGCCGCCTGAGTCATGGCAATAGCTCTCCTTGGACATTTGTCCAGGCGAGGTAAAAAGTGAGCACAGATTAAGTGAGCACAGGAGTATACACAAAATCAAATAATCCAGTGTCTGAAGTCAGATCCAATTGCTATATATCTGAGACATTTATTATTCAATCTTGCCAGATCAAAAAGTTTAGCAAAATATTATGAGTATGCATATGAATAGTGTGTCAATTAAATTATGATATAATGCAAAATATTGATGCTATAGTTCATACAATGTCCATACACATGTCAAATGTAGGATATTATTTGATATTTTTGACATTTTAAAAGTTTTTAGATGATGAAGGCATCCTTGTCACAAAAAGTTATTCATTCTAATCATTGTCTAGTACACTCCTATTAATATTCAAATATTTTCTTGTGGCAAGAGTGTTAAAGCAATGATATATTTACATAAAATGGCTTAAGATGCATGAAAATTACGTATTTTTCACTGTACATGTTCACTTGAAGTGAAAAATGTAAAATTGAAAAAGAAAATATATATTTTATAAAAGAATAAAGTAATATTAAAATATAAAAGACAAAAAAAATTCCTAAAGAAAAAATAAGTTTAATTTTATTGCAAACACACATGGCTATTTTTGGGTGTTTGTGAACCTTGTCCTTTAAGTGTCACATTGTACATTATTATATATCATCATGAATGCTTCAATCTGATTGGTTGAAACCCAAACTATTGACTGCTTATTCCTACAACAAGAGGGCCAAGATGGCCCTATATTGCTCACCTTAAAGACCTTGAGTCACCCAACTTAAGTAGATTATATAATACATGTACACTCAAAAATCCAGAAAAACGATATGGGCAAGCAGTTAGAATTTTGTTTTGTTTTCAAGATGTAACAGATGCGAAGAAGAGTTGTGCGATAACAAAAGTATTCTTGTGTGGATATCTGGATATCAGATATCGAAAGAAAGTTTTCACTATATATCCATATAAAGAAAACCAGCCTCCCCTCCTGGCGACTATGTTTTTCGACGAATCGCAATGGCTGGAACAAACTTGGTAGAGGTTCAACATGGTAAATGTAAGTGAAATTACATCAAAATCAGGTCAGAAGATTCTGACAGGAAGGTCTTGAAGTTTTAACTATAGCTGCCTATATAGTAAACTAGCACCTCACTGTGGCGGTCATGTTTTTTAACAAATCACAACGGCATGAACAAACTTGGTAAAGGGTCACCCAAGACACATTTCTGTGAAATTGTTTTAAAATCGATCCGGTGGTTTCTTACAAGAAGATTTTTTAAATTTTTACTTTAGCTTATATAGTCCACTAACCCAGCCCCTGGCCGCCAAGTTTTTTGACAAACCACTACGGTTTGAACAACTTGGTGAAGGGTCCTCCAAGGAACATTTCTGTGAAGTTATATCAAAATTGGCCCAGTGGTTTCTGACAAGAAGATTTTTTTAAGTTTTTACTATAGCTTATATAGTAAACTAACACCACCCCCTTGCCGCCATGTTTTTTGAAGAATCACTACGGTTTGAACAAACTTGGTGAAGGGTCCTCCAAGGAACATTTCTGTGAAATTATTTTAAAATCAAGCCAGTAGTTTTTGATAAGAAGATTTTTTAAGTTTTTAATTATTAAAATTGCCCCACCCCCTGGCCGCTATGTGTTTTGACGAATCAAGATGGCTTGAACAAACTTAGTAGAGGGTTACCCATGAAACATTTCTGTGAAGTTATATCAAAATTGGCCGAATTGTTTCTGACAAGAATATTTTTTAAGTTTTTACTACAGCTTATATAGTAAACTAACCCCACCCCCTGGCGGCAATGTTTTTTGACGAATCAAGATGGCTTGAACAAACTTGGTAGACGGTCACCCAAGGAACATTTCTGTGAAGTTATATCAAAATTGGCCTAGTGGTTTCAGAGGAGAAATTGTTAGAAGCTAAAAGTTAACAATGGACAACAGAAGAAGGACGACAGACACCAGGCAATCACAAAGCTAACCTGTGAGCCTTTTGCTTAGGTGACCTAAAAATGAACTATTGACCACTTATTCTGTCGAAACCGGTTTCAACCGGTTACCGAGTCAATAGTTCAAGCGAAACTTTCTTCTGTTCTCATGCTGATAGTCCATTCAAACTCTATTTCGATGGCTTGACGCAAGACTGGTCAAACTCACTATTTTTCACAAAATCACTTTTTTTACATATTTGAATAAAGCACATAGAAATTCACATCTTGTAAAAATAATAGGCTTTTATTCTTACTTATTTTAACATTGTTGCTAGGAAACAAAAAAGTCTATCTAATAAAACAAGTTTTCATAGACGCAAAACAGGTCAAAGTAGAGTTGGTCTCGTCTTGGGTTTAAATTATATTACATGAAACAGGTCCAAGTAGAGTTGGTCTTGTTTTGCAGTGAAATATTTTACTATACCAATATTTAAGGCTTCAGATAAGACTTGCGTTGTTTTGAAAAGAGTTTATAATTGCAGTGGTTTAATATATTTTAATTCTATTGATAATTTAGAAATGAGGTTAAGGCACAAGTTATTCCAACATTTGATTTAGCCCTCCCCTTACAACAAAGAACATATTGAGTGTCGTAGTTGTCAAACAAATAAATTCGAAAGAGAAAAAAGATGGTAAAGTAAGAGTAAGAGCTGAAAGAAAAGATAAACAAGAGGCCCAAGAGGGCCTGAAGACGCTCATAGCAGCCATAGCACTTTTTGAAATTCTCCTATGCAATAGAAATATTGGGGCGGGGTCATTTTTAAGCATAGGGACAAGATTTGAACAAATCTAATAAAACTATAGTTGGTCATCATTACTACATAAACATTTTGAAAATATGCTGAGCCGTTCATGAGAAGAAGCTTTTTTAAGTTTTGAACTATTTTTAGTAACTGCAGCTATCTTGAATTTCAGATCGAAAAAAAAAAAAACTTCTGTATAGTCTCCTATGCAACAGAAACATGCATGTGAAGTTTCAGTTTAATCGGCCTAGTGGTTTCAGAAGAGATGAAAGAAAAAGAGAATTTTCTGTTTTCCCATAGAATCCCTATGTAAAATTCTAAGTCCCCTTACAGGGCTTCTATAAATTTTAACCCCTTAATTCTTATCTGCAATCAAACCCCTACACATAGGGATAATTTATGCCAAATATGTGCAAATCTTACATGCCGGTTCTTAAGAAAACGATTTTAGTAAATCCAAATTTGTACCCTTTTGGGGCCGCTCCTGACCCCTTAAGACAGTGGAACCCATTCATTTTTACAAAATCTGAACCTCCTTCACCTAACAATTCTTCTGTTAAGATATAGGCAAAATCATTTCCATTTTAAAAAAAGAAAATAAATAAAAATTATAATGACATGTGTCCCCTTATTGAACCCTCGGGGCGGGGTCATATTTAACCCTAGGGACACCATTTGAACAAATCTAACAAAACTATAGTTGGTCATCATTACTACATAAACATTTTGAAAATCTGCTGGGCCGTTCATGAGAAGAAGATTTTTTAAGTTTTGGACTATTTTTAGTAACGGCGGCCATCTTGAATTTCAGATAAAAAAAAAATCTTCTGTATAGTCTCCTATGCAACAGAAACTTGCATGTGAAGTTTCAGTTTAATTGGCCTAGTGGTTTCAGAGAAAGTGCTGCTAACAGACGACAGACGACAGACAACGCGCCATCGCATAAGCACTTCTGGCCTTTGGACAGTAGAGCTAAAAACAAACTTAAAATAATACTAAAATGGTTTATTTATCAAAGTTTTTCATTTTTAAGTATTAGACTGTGTGATTCTTGATTGATATATTATGAAAGTACAATTTTATATAATAACATTGTAACTGTATCAATTAAATTTTAAGCAACAGTTTTTGCAAACATGTTTACAGAAGATGGTGGTGGGGAAAACTGTCTTATATCCCCTTCCCCCTCCAATAATACCGTTTCGTAGTTGCATTATATACAAATGTATGTTGAGTTTTGTACATATTTGAATATGGCAATTTTCTTAGTTTCTTTAAATTAAAGTTACACCCTTCCCCCTCAATATACTAGATCCCTAATAATAATCCCTAGTAATAATGGGGAGTTTAATAAATAAACCAAATATATCTATTGACATAATCTGAACTGATGACAATATTCCATTATGCCTCATAAAATATATGCTATAGTCTAAATCTATTCTAGAAACTTACATAAAATAAACTTCTAAGCAAATGATTTTACCATGGAAACTGAAGTAACTGATACTGAGCATACAAGTTTAAGCCACACAACTGAGGTGTGATTTATGCTCCTGCTTTATCTTCTAAAAAGTTGTGATGCAAATGGACTGTGGAAAATGCATTGAAAGCAAAAACTTCATGTTAAAAAAAAAAACTTGATAAAGGGCGGGAAAATTAATACAATGAGCCTGTTTAGACCTTCAACAAATTTTCCGTGGCATGAAGGCATATCAAGTCAAGAAGCAAATGAAATTGACTTTTACATTTATTAATTCCTTGACCTTCAGTTAAGAAAATACAAAAAGATATAATTTTGTGATGTGATAATTTTGACATAAACCTGTTGAATTATTGTATAATGGTAAAAGGCCTCCAAAGCTGTTGGTCTCTAGATATAAGTCACTAGTCCAAATGAATGAATGAATGGCGTTTTACCGTTTACCAACACATTGTAGGTTTTTTTATGCCAATAGGAATGAAGATCCCAGGTCCACTCTACATGTACAAAACAACAAATTAACACATAGATGAAAAATGTCACATCAACAAATGAATATGCTGAATGAACTTAGCTGCAGAACTGCAGAGTTTTAGCAAATCCTGTTGAATTACTCAAATTGTCGCTTCTTACGACATGCACAAGCCACAGTGACCCTTTTCTTGTCATCACTCACATAGCTCCCAGGAACCACACATGGGCTGGTAATTTAACCACAATAATGAACATTACAAAAAATGATAAAATGAACATGACACCAATTCAGAGGATCCCTACTCCTCTGCAGAGATTGACAGTGAGTCTATTCATACCCGGGACCACAGGGGTTGTCAGTAGTCAAATATTTCAGTCTACCATCAATTTTACCTTATTCTGAGATACAAGTCTGAGTTGGGGGCGGATAGAGGCATATCAATGTGCTTATATCCAGTATGATGATAATAAATAAAATAGGTGTAGTTTATAGGTATAGCTGCTAGTACTTTAATGCACAGATAAATGGATATAGCCTGGGTGGTTTTAAGCTGTGCTATGTAAAGTTATAAACATAACATTGTTAAAGAAAGATTAAAAGCAGACGATTTATCTTTAAAAATATTATTTCAGTTGAAAAAATATTTCATGGATATTGTAATACTCAATAACATTTTATTTCTTATTTGAGATAGACTAACATCTAGTTCCAAATAGTTAATTTGAAAAAAATCTTCCTGTTTGCTTAATTACTGATATATATCTTATAATTTACTAAGCTAAATTATTATTTTAATGACAGAGGCCAATGAAATCATTACTAGTTACCAAAACTGACTGTACAGTTATAATGTACTATTTGGATTTGAAATGTTAAAAAAACAAATTTGATTACTTCAAAAATCTTAGAAAGTCAGAGTTCTGTACTAAGTTGAACCTATTTCAAATAAAAACAATTCCCTTCTGTAGTTGGTCTAGAATGACTCTTAATGTATCAGCGCAAGATAAGTCCAACTCAACTTGGTCTTGTCTTGCAATGAAATATTTAATGGAAAAATAGGTCTAGGTTGAGTTGGACTTGTCTTGCGCCAAGATATTCAGTGCAAAATGAGTCCACTTCTCAAATACACTATTTCCAGTTATAAAATTTAAATCAAATTACATAGCATAAATTTATGTATGATTAAGTATAAATATGCTTTGTTATATCCTTCTTATCCAAATATTAAATATAATCAGTTTTTTGCTTCTACTGAACAATTTTCAAAAAGTGACTTGGACTTGTGCCAAGCCATAGGTTTGCTCTACTTGATACAACAGTTAAACTGAACTGTTTATTATTATTTAACAATTAAACCATTTTCCTCAATTGATATGTTTTTATAATGAGGTCAGGTTGTATACATACTGGCGTTGATGACATTGTTTTGATCAAGAGCGGATCCAGCATGTAGCTAAATACTACTGACATTGACATTAGAATAGTTGGAAATATTTTAAGTCAGAGAATATAATTATGATGGTTAGGAATGTTACCATAATAGTTGAATTTGTTAGTGGAGAACAGACATAAAAAGGTTACAAAAAAAAATGCTTTTCACACACCTGTTAAAAAATGCTGTGAAAGTATGAATGAAGTGAGGTGAAAAACTTTTACTTTTTGACTTATCTTTCTTATTGTTATTTAATATAATAAAACATCTATCTGCCTTTTTAGCGGTCAATGGTTAAAATCATTTATCCACGGAAAACTATTTTCCTTGGATAAATGATTTTAACCATTGACCGCTAAAAAGGTAGATAGTTGTATAATATATATTTAATTCCCATAAGACTGGTCAATAGTTTGTATGAAAAATAAAGTAAAATGATGATGTGTTTCAGTAAATGTCTTTTTCTAATATGGAAACCAAATATTCCTTGTTGAACATGTAAGTCATGTAATATTGGGTTGTCATATGGAGCCTTTTTATTTGGATGAAAATATTAACAAATACCTAAATTGTAAAATTAATGATAATGTTACAATCAATCAATATATCTAATATATTTATATTATACATTACCTGTATCATCTGTGTCACTACTCATCTTTCTTCTATTCCGGACTGTGCTGTCTGTGTATGCTAAAATAAGAATACTCTTAGTAATATGCCAGTTTCAATAAGTTTATAAACGTTTAGTGCTTTCATAATACATGTATATACAGTCAAGTCCTAAATATTTGTAACAAACTCATTAATTCGTACACTGTACATTTGCACAAAGGTCAACTTTTACAACACTTTACATGGCATGCTCACGTGTACTCTAGTGGACAACTGTATTTTGTATAATTGTGATTTGAAAAATGCCCATGTTTTGACCTTTTAAAAACTTGGTGACAGTTTAAATGTAAATCCGTCAGCACCACTGATCAAATGGTACAAGGCAGTACAGGGAATTCCATGTAACATCATGCTAGATGAGGATAAACTATTGTGAATTCATAAATTCATGTGATTCAGATACAAAGATATGTAATGACTTAAAACATACACATTTAATGACCAAAACACTATGTATATCAATCAGTAAGAAGTACATTGGCAAACTTGGCCACAATATTATTTCTGTTCTAGAGAGGTATCAGCCAGCTGTAGGCTAGCTTTAAAATGTTATTAATAAAGTCCTGCAGAGAAGAATATGTGTGTGCTAAACTTTTCTGGTGACAGAAAATCAGAACTTGCAAGTATTCATATTGGAATTTATAAAAACCTTACACAATAACAATTGTAATCAATACTTTGTTTTGATGAGATTAAAAATATGTGTAAATGAACATTATGGTGGTGTCTAGGAACAATTTTAACTCTGCACTTCAAAAACAAAACAGAAGAAAATGTAACTCAAACTTGATTAACACCATTACAGTGTATTACTCGAATTACACTAAAACAGAAAATATGACAAATTAAACGAGGATAACCTAAAAAAATTTTTTTGTTGATTTGGTTACGGTTACTTTCAAAAGCCTTCATTTTTCAAAAAAACATAATACTTTTTATATACATGACATGACTGTGCTGTTATGAAATATCAATATTATTCATGCTACATCATAAATATTAATTTATGAAATGTCATATATAGGACAATTTTTTATTAAAAAATGACAAATTATAATATTCAGTTGAATATGGGGATATACAATGTACCAGTACATTTGGTCGATGTTTAAAAATGGGTAATATATAAAGTTTGTAAAAGTTTGGTGAGTTGTGCATAATTTTAAGTTTGCTTCTAATTCTATAGTCATGTGAGCTACAGCATACTAGTTTGTTTACAGATAGTGGACACAGGGTTGTATTGAGACAGAGTATTTATTCAATGTATAAACAATAATACCAAAAGGATGTTATGGAGATGTGGTTGGAGAAGGGAAATTTAGAGGCAACTATTGTGGCGGTAAAAAAGGTTGAAATAAATAGCTCCACCAATTGCAGTAATTTAGCCTGGGCACTCAAATGTTATTTTCTGGATTAAGGGGCAAAAGCGCATGCACCTGATCTATACAGTCTAAGTGTAACCTATAGAACATAAAATGATCTAAAGTATAAACAAATTGGTCAACTGGTAGTGCACATTATATATTGCCTGGACACACAACATTTGCATAAAGCTGAAATATGTATGGTTGCAAAAATATTTAGCCAGGACAAGAATGGGGTATACTGACTGAAAAACAGATGGACAGATGTTGTGTAATCCCCCCCTCACACCAAGTTGGTCCAAGTTTAACCCCACCTTTTTACCGATAAGAAAAAAATAATTTATGTCTACCAATGTGTATATTTTTTCTCTATTTTTTTTATTTAAAATTGACTTAATAACGTGATCCATTTCAAAAGTCACTTTCAATAAAGAAACAGCGAATTTTGTAATTTTGATATTTGTTTCCATGATCACAGAAAAAATATTGAAAATAAAAACTCAACCATACCAAAAGGCCCTACTTCACCACGAAGTTGATATGTGAACAAAGTTTTGTGAAGTGACCTTGAAAGAATTTGGAGTTGTTGTTCGGAAACAGCCAATTTTGTAATTTTGGATATTTGTTTCCATGGTGCCAGAAAAAGTATAGGAAATGGAAATTCCACACTATTAGACCACAAAGGTTGACATGTATATAAAGTTTTGTGAAGTTATCGCATTTTTTTGAGCTGTGGACACACATATTGTGCAAGATCATTCATAATTAAGCCCTCCCCCAATTACACTATGGGCAGTATAAGCAAACTGTACATGTACCAGAGTGTATTTCACAAACATATTCTGAATATATTAATAAACATATTAGCATTATTATTGTCTAATATGAAATTTGTATTAAATATTTATTTGTCAACTGTCTTTTATTGAAGTAATCTGCAGTGACTACATCCAGAATGATCAACCCCTACTTAATATATAACTACATGTACTTGGCATAATAATATACTTTAAAAGTAATACTTTATAGTGAATAAAAGCCTAACCTCTATATTAATAACCTGCCAAGATAGAATTCTAAAATTGGAAAGACACCCCTAAAATTAACCAAATTCAGTGCCAAAAATGTGTAGTTTATTAGCTTAAGAAAGGAGAGGGATAAACCTATCTATACTTGTATAACCATGATTTACAAGTAAAGTGTATGTGGCCTTCATTTGTTGACTGGCCTTATTTAGTTGATTCAACTCACAGTGGTATATTTAGTTAATACTTGAAAAACTCATGGAACAATTGAATATTTAGCGTCATTTTTATGCCATCGAGGGCTAACAGACAATCAGTTAACCTAATCACTGTTTCCTGGGATTAACTAGTACTCGAGCACACCCCATCTCCGCAAGTAACTGATAACTTTCCCACTTGAATCAATGGTGAGAGACCAATGATAATGAGACACGCTGTCGTATATCAATCATCACGGAGACTGTTGCCGGGCGGGGGATTTCAACTCATGACCCCTGGATTGATAGTCAGACGCGTAACTGACTGAGCTAATAGGGCCAGGCACAAAGAAAAACAATGTTATTGTTTAAATTGATTTTACTTTTTAGTGATTCCTGGGTGAATGTCCTAACTTGACCTACATGCCCAAGTTTGATAAAAATAATTTTCCTGCTCAAAATAAGAACCGTTTTTATGATTTATCAAATGCATCACATAACTTCATTTTATTCAGATCTGATCTGTCATATCATATACATATTGTTTAATTTGGTCCATCTGAAAAAGATTCAGAATGACAGGGTCGACAATAAGTACAATGTCATGATATTTATTTTAAGATTCAGAATGAGATTGCGATTTTTTGCCTAAAACATAAAGGTCATATTTTGGTATATTTAAAATCCAAAATCATTCATATTTCAGTTATAAATGATAATTAGATGCTACATATTATTGACATTTGCTATATTTTTTCCTTATAACCTACCACAGTGGTGGTCTAGGGGTAGAGCATCTGCCTTGCATGCAGAAAGCTTGTGTGTTCAATCCTCGGTCAGGTCATACCAAAGACTTAAAATGGTACTAGAAGCTTCCTTGCTTAGCGCTCAGCATTTAGGATATGTCTAGGTCTGGTCAGCCTAATGTCGGTATAATGTCACTTGGTGGGGTAGCATACCATGTGTCTGTGGCATGATACTCCAGCGTGGCAGCACTCAGAATATTGTCTCAAAGCAGACAATTTGCTATGTATATGAAAAATTGTTAAAAACACCATACAGCTGTATCTTTGGGTACTGCCTTTAATAAGCATTTTATTTTGAAATTTACATAATGACCATGATGACTAGTTGAAAAAACATAGGAATTGAATCTACCGGTATACAAAGGATAGGATATATAGTTTCAAGATTCCCATGCAACTTTATCCTCTCTCTGGTGTGACTGTAAATATATGTCCTATTCCATATGTTAATAAGCATAAAGCGACAGTGCAATTTAAAATTATACATAACGTTTAAACTTTTGTTAAATGTGCTATCAACAGCTTGTACTACTGAGATGACATATGTCTATATTATAAAGAGGTAATGCCCATGATACTTGCACTGGATGGACCTCAGTATAATAACAGATGTATCAGGGCACTGTATAAGACAAAACTAATTAAAACCTGAAGGTTCTATTTAGAAAAAAAGTTTTCTTTGTAGTTGTTAAGATTGCATGACCATGTACACATCCTATCAAATGGATAAACACATATACAATAAAATCAACCAGTCAAGAGAAGTTTTCAAGACAGATGGCTACTTGATACAAGTTCCATTTATGCTTAACTAAGGAATATGGGAAATTACTTAAAAACTTCTTTAATTCTTAAGTGAGGTGCATTTTTGTTAAAGTAATAAATAATTATAGGAAAAGGAAAGTTGGATTCTGAAAAAGTGGTTTCTTAATAATGTACATTTCAACTAAATACAATGAACATATACATTTTCATAAAAACAATAAATATGGGGAAATGAAAATGTGGCTCCTTTGAAAATGGGTAGTTAATAAAACAACTATTAAATATGGAAAAATAAATGTGTGGCTCCTCAAAACATGTATAATAAAGCTACACATTACAAATGTTATAAATAATTCTACAATGTTGCTGTTGAAATATTTATGACTGAAAACAATTATATTGACACACTGATGAAAATTTACCGTTATGCTTTTGGAGAGAGATAAAACACTGGAAAGTTTAAATGCCACATTTACAGTTTTTAAAGTAGCACATTGTTTTCTGATATTAAATGGCTCTGGTCACCCATTCCCACTCACCGGCAAAAAACTTTTATACTATTAATTTTTTTTAAATTCTTTTCAAACTTGCATTTCTTATGTTCCACCATCATTCCCAATTTCCCCTTTCCCCCACTCTTTAAATTTCAACCATGCTTATCTGTTCATACACTTATTGTTTACCCTAAAACTCAGTTTTATTTCAAACTATTTTTATTTTTTACATTACAATTATTTTTTTGTCTCATCCCTTCCCCATCCCCTCCAAATTTCTTTGAGTTGCAATGCTTTTGTTTGTTTTTTGCCTCAACTACCCCACTCCCACCCCCTTGTACATTATTTCAGTTATAATACAGTAGCCTGTATACCTTACCTTGATCTGCTTGGCAGTTAATCAGCACAAAACTTATTTTATATCTGAAGTTGCTTACTACTTCCTCACATAATCAGAGTTGGGAGACTTATGGATATAGAATAAAGTTCATGGCTACTGTAATCCATTATTGAAAGTTCTGGCTGGGCAAGAATTGCAACTCATGATCCCTGGAGACTCATTAACCAACTGCACCAGTCAGACAAAGACATATACATAGTGTATATGTTGCCCTAATAGTTCTACTTACACAGTGACTGAGGGAAATTTTGGACAGTTGCCCATCCTACACCAATATCATATGACGTATTTAGAAAGTCCAAGAGACATTTTGAAAATTTTATGTGACAATATACTTAAACATGAAAATGCAACAAACATCAACCTACTCAAAAATAGTAATTAAAAATATTATTATATCACTTTAAACCAGAATTCACCAGTTAAAAAAAAATCCCTGCCACACCCATGGATTTTTACGCCAAACCACTGCTTACATACAGTAGTATTATGCACTTGACAGATATGCAGTATTTACCATATTTCATCATGTTCATAATGAAAATGTATAGTACATAAAAAAGAGGCCCAAGAGGGCCTGAGGACGCTCTACTGACTCATATTTGCCATAGCACTTTTTGAAATTCTACCATGCAATAGAAACATCAGGGCGGGGTCATTTTTAACTCTAGGGACACCATTTGAACAAATCTAGCAAAACTATAGTTGGTCATCATTACTACATAAACATTTTGAAAATCTGTTGGACCATTCATGAGAATAAGACTTTTTAAGTTTTGGACTATTTTTAGTAATGGTAGCTATCTTGAATATTAGATAGAAAAAAATAAATCTTTTATATAGTCTCCTATGCAATAGAAACATCCATGTGAAGTTTCAGTTTAATTGGCCTAGTGGTTTCAGAATAAATGAAAAAAAAAGAGAATTTTCTGTTTTCCCATTGTATCTCTATGTAAAATTCTAAGTCCCCTTACAGGGCCCCTATATATCTTAACCCCTAAATTCTTATCTGCAATCAAACCCCTACGCTTAGGGATAATTTATATCAAATATGTACAAATCTGACATAGCGGTTCTTAAGAAAACAATTTTACTAATTCCCAATTTGTACCCTTTTGGGGCCCCTCCTGACCCCTTAGGCATAGGAACCCATACATTTTTACAAATCTTAACCGCCTTTACCTAACAATGCTTTGGTGAAGATATAGGCAAAATTATTTCCATTTAAAAAAAAAATATATATATATTATATTGACATGTGTCCCCTTATTGAACTCTCAGGGGCAGGGGCATTTTTTACCCTAGGGACACCATTTGAACAAATCTAACAGAACTATAGCTGGTCATCCTTACTACATAAACATATTGAAAATCTGTTGGGCTGTTCATGAGAAGAAGATTTTTTAAGTTTTGGACTATTTTTAGTAATCTTGAATTTCAGATCGAAAAAAAAAAAAAATCTTCTGTATAGTCTCCTATGCAATAGAAACACCCATGTGAAGTTTCAGTCTAATTGGCCTAGTGGTTTAAGAACAGATGAAAGAAAAAGAGAATTTTCTGTTTTCCCATAGTATCCCTATGTAAAATTCTAAGTCCCCTTACAGGGCCCCTATAAATTTTAGCCCCTAAATTCTTATCTGCAATCAAACCACTACACATAGGGATAATTTATGCAAAATATGAACAAATCTGACATACTGGTTCTTAAGAAAACAAATTTAGTCATCCCAATTTTTACCCTTTTGGGGCCCCTCCTGACCCCTTAAGACAGTGGAACCCTGGCATTTTTACAAATCTGAATCTCCTTCACTAAACAATGCAAAATCATTTCCATTTTAAAAAAAAAAATAAAAATATTATAATGACATGTGTCCCCTAATTGAACCCTTGGGGCAGGGTCATACTTAACCCTAGGGACACCATTTGAACAAATCTAACAAAACTTTAGTTGGTCATCATTATTACATAAACATTTTGAAAATCTGTTGGGCCGTTCATGAGAAGATTTTTTAATTTTTGGACTATTTTTAGTAACGGCGGCCAATTTGAATTTCAGATCGAAAAAAAAAAATCTTCTGTATAATCTCCTATGCAACAGAAAGATGCAGGTGAAGTTTCAGTTTAATTGGCCTAGTGGTTTCAAAGAAAGTGCTTCTAACAGATGACAGATGAAGGACGACAGACAACGCACCATCGCATAAGTACTTCTGGCCTTTGGCCAGTAAAGTTAAAAACAAAACAAAACTTTTGCATGAATGGATGAGAAAATGAAAAAGAAGAAACAGATTCAAACAGTTCGGATCCCCTTCTGGAAAGTTTATTCTCCTTATTGGATTGTATCTAATTTGGTATGACTGGACAATGGTTTCAAACTGAATCATATTATCACAAATGAAAAAGAAAATGGAAATGTAACTGTCACATGTCAAGTAAAATCTTTATATTTTGAGTTGAAAAGTCGATTGATTTATTACATTTATTTCAAGTGCAGCAGTTAAAAATTCAAATCACCATGCATGAATGTAAACTATTTTATATGAAGTTATTGACATGAGCTGTTGACACTGATAACCTGGATTAGTGTTGTAACCCACGGAGACAAGTGAGACAGAGACATATTTTATTTGATATAATCAAAACAAACTCTCTACTGTTGATATAACCCTTATACATTTAATTATGGGTGACAACTGTGTTTCTCGTACATATTTTGAATCAGGCAGGCACTCTGTTACATGCTCGGTTTACGGAGACCATTTGTTTTGTTTGTTTCCATTGCAGATAGGTACACGTTAAAACAGGTTGCCATTGTTATTCCCAACAATAATGAACTTTTTTGAATGCTTTTGAAAAAATTTGCATCGACAGAGAACTGATTATAATCTCATTTGTTGACCAACTTGTTCTTTAAAAAGAAAGCAAGGACATATTTACACATTGATATTTCAGTTGTTATTAAAATATTTATTACAGTTTTTGTGTCAGAGTGAATTTGTCATACCTATAACTTCCATGCCATACTCTATTGCCATACTAACTGCCAGCCATTTAGACTGCCATACTAAACTGGCCATTCTAAACCAGCAACAACTACCATACTAAACCAACTGCCAAATTAAAATTGCCATGCCAAGCCAGGCCGGATAAGCTCAGTCGGTTACGTGTCTGACTATCAATCCAGGGGTCGTGAGTTCGAATCCCCCGCCCGGCAACTGTCTCCGCGATGATTGATATACGACATTGCATCTCATTATCATTCGTCTCTCACCACTGATTCAAGTGGGAAAGTTATCAGTTACTTGCGAAGACGGGGTGTGCTCGAGTACTGGTTAATCCCAGGAAACAGTGGTTAGGTTAACTGATCGTCTGTTAGCCCTCGATGGCATAAAAATGACGCTAAAATATTCAATCAATCAATCAATAAAATTGCCATAACGACCAGTACAAAACCGGCCATAATGACTGCAATACTTAACTTCATACTAAACCCACCATACCAAACCAGCCTTGTTGACTGCCATAATTAAATCGCTATACGGACTGCCATAATAAACTAGGCACACTTACTGACTTCCATACTAAACCCGCCATACAGACTGTCATATTATACCAGGCAAATGAGCTTCCATACTAAACCTGCCAAACATACTGTCATTCTAAACCCGCAATACAGACTGTCATACTAAATCCACCAGACCAATTGCCATACTTAACCCGCCAGTGACTGCCATAATGACCACCATACATACTGCCATTCTAAACTTGCAATACAGACTGTCATACTAAACCCATAATACAGACTGCCATACTAAACCCGCCATACTACACCAGTTATTGGATATGTGCCTTATTTTAAGTCATGTGCTTATTATCAGATACAAAATTGACAGTAAGGCCCAAGGCGCTTACTTCTAGTGTATGCTAATTATATTAAAGTCATACTGCCTGCCATAGTGACTAGTAACTATCATACTTAACCCACCATACCATCTGTATATCACGTTAATATGTAGACTAAGTTATAAAACTGGGCTGGTCTAGTTATCATTAGTTGATTTCCTGACCTTGAATAGGAATATTGCTATGTTTCTTCTTGTTTCTCAATTAAAAGTTATTTTTATGATTTGATTTAAGGTAGTTCGCGGGTTTACACATGGATTTTCGAAAGTCGTTGGATTTTAATGATACTTTTGGTGATTGTTAGAACACATCTTGTCTTTTTTTATGATGTTAATTTTTTGGCTGAAAATATGGTGATTCTGACGTTAGTGGCGCCCCCTGGCGACAACCCATATATTCACCGTTTTCTACATTTCGGCAGTCTATTTCGATCATTAATTGGCTGATTTTCAAAATTTTCAATCAACGAAAGTATCATTAAAATTCGAAGACTTTCGAAAATCCATGTGTAAACTAGCAAACTACCTTAAATCAAGCTTTGATATTTTAAGTGAGACATTTTATAACACTGTCAATAAAACTGTCATTGACTGAATAATCTGCACTGGAATTGTAAATAAGTCTATTACCTGATTTCACCTGTTTTTTTTTTCAATTTCGATGGACTAAGAACATAAAAAAACTTATTGATGAGGAAATGAGAAATATCTGGTTTTTTTTTAGCATTTCCATGTATTACAGTCTCCTTCAGTGCTGCTGCGGTTTCACGAAAATACTTAAGTCTGTTATGTTACTCAAATTTTAAGCATGAAATTGAGCACATTATCGAGTTTAAGTAAAATAACAGACTTAAGTATTTTCATGAAACCGGGCCTCATGATGGCTTATCATTTTAACAAAATATGAAACCCCTACTCATAGGGATTATTTTAATCCATAATGATTAACAAGAGTATTCAACAACTTGTAAAGTTTTTAGTTCCACTAAAGGCATCTCTATTAAATATTAGAATTGTCTACATTTGTAACTGCATCCATTAGTGTGAAATCAGGCCCTCATCCATGGCATTATGTGGTTATATTTTAAAAAGATCTCTGTGATGACTGATATACCACATTGTGTCTCATTATAATTCATCTCTCACCGCTGATTCAAGTGGGGAAGTTATCAGTTACTTACGGAAACGGGTAGTGCTCGAGTACAGGTTAACAATTCAGGACCCCAGGAAACAGTGGTTAGGTTAACTGATCATCTGTTAGCCCTCGATGGCATAAAAATGACGCTAAATATTCAAACAATCAACCAATATTCAACACCCAATTTTCTTACTCTACACTCAATTTTATTACTCTACACTCAATTATCGATCGACCCCCTTGATTGATACAAATTTCATCTCTTTTTTTTGAGACCCCTTAAGATCCATTAAGACATAATTGGAACCCTGTCTCTTTGTCATGATAATGTGAAAATTTAAGCAAAAAAAGTTCAATTTTAAAAACATCTTATTTATCTTTATTAGTATCACATGTAAATCCTAAAATCCCTATAGGCAGGGTCCTTTTTAACCATAGGATCTCCATTTGCACAATTCTGATAGTTAAACTATATTTGGTGATAAAATTGATATCATTAAAATTATTTTCTGCATTTTACAGGTAAAGTCTGGTACATGCACAGACATGAACAACAGCAGAAGCATGTCTGAGTACAGTGATGACAGCCGTTCATTGACATTATTCAATAATACAATAAAAACAACACTGAAGGTCAAGTGTAAAATATGCCAGTGAAGCTAAAAAAAACGCAACTGTAAAATGTGTGTGTTTACATGGCCATCTGTCATACCCTTGACAGCCTAAGTGAAAAGTGCATGGATTTACTTATACACAAGCAATTACCATAACTTTTATTTAGAACTTGACCGTAGCTAATAAAAACTCAAACAGTGTAATTTATAAACCAATGTTTATGTAGTGTTTATCAATGGAGCTTACTTTTTCTCAACTGTATCATAAAATAGTCTTATAATTACAACTATAACAATGCATAGTCAACCACAATACGAGTATGGAAAAAGATCATATACCTGGATGAATTTCTATATACAAATGCATGTGAACAATTCAAGTGTTTGAAAAACTTTCGTATGTAGAACTATACGATACTGTTAACTCTATTTTACTTTGTTAGTACCTTCACACGAGGGTCCTCTGTGGCCAAGTGGTCTAAGGTGCCATCTCAAAATCACTTAACTCTCACTGCTAAGGTCATAGGTTCAAGTCCCACTTGCTCCATAAACTTTATATGAGAAAGTTTCCAGTCACTTGCGGAAGTCTGAAGTCTACCTCCACCAGTAAAACTGGATATGCCATATATAAGCTGAAATGTGTTGAAAATGGCATAAAACACCATTAAAAAAATATATATACATGTATATAAAAAATTAGTACCTTCATAGTCTACTGCTACAGAGGTACTAATTCCCTCGTGGTCATCATGATCCCTGTTGTTGGCTACTTCTGAAATAATGAAATAAGAATACATGAGTAAAACAATGATTATTATATCGTCATATACTGTAAAGCATTGTGACAGTAATAACCCACATAACGCCACCTAAATAATAATTTGATGTTTATATAGCTATAGGTTATATAGTCAATATGAACATTACCTTAATTTTGTTACAATATGTATTGTTCAAATTACAAAGAAAACACATTATTTTTAAAATATATAGGTAAACGCTTACTCAAATCATAGATGAGAGTTATTTTTAAACAATAAAGGAAAACTTTACATCAACTAACGTGAAAACAATACTATAACTTAAATGGCATTGTCCCACTTACAACAATATGTTAATTAGAAAAAAGCAAAACAAGAAAGGTCTCTTAGCAAAACATATTTGAAACATTAAGCATCTGCCTAACACAACTAATACATGTAAAATGCTTTTTTTATTTACTCTGATAAGCATTATGGCACGAGCATGAAGAGATTATTTTTATGTGAAGGTCATCCTAATCTGTGAAAAAGATTACAACAGGTATTACCTTTACGCCCTGAAAGGTTTGTCATTTTACTCAAACTGGTATCTTCCCTGTCACTAATGTTTCCTGAAACAAAAATACGAGATGGAAAATATAAGAATGTTAACCCTTACAAATGATATCAATAAATTAAAACATGGCAGCTAAGTGTGCTTCAGTAAATCACTTGTCAGCTCTAGACAAATTCAATTTATTTTAAAATGTCGTATATGCTCTAGAATTGAAACCATTTCCTTTAAATCCAAAATATGTTATGACAAAAAAAACCAAGGATCGAAAAAATTAAAGATAAGAAAAGGAGAATTTTAATTCCTATTCAATAAATTAAAATCACTTTTAGTTCCAAAGAAATTTGTTTTAAACAAACATGGAATCCATATTCATAGAGATAACTTTTATATGAAGTCACTGTGGTAGTTGCTTCTTAAACTGAATTTTTGAAAATCAGTTTGAAACCTGTTGGCAATGAAAGTCAGTTTAAGGACCAATTCACATTTTCTATATTTTGTATCTCAAATTAAATGAAGTCATTGCAATATAAGCAGATATTAGTAATTACCTAAATAACGCCTATCCTAGGTAAATATCAAGACCCATTATGGAGTCCAAAGGGTCAGCTCAATTCAAAACTTGAAACTCTAATCCAAGTGATTACCAATGCAAAATATGAATATTTATCATTTCAATAGTCTGCACATTCTGGGACCAATTCTGCTGATCATCTTTTAAAAATATAAGCCAGTTATTGGACCATGCTGGTCCTCAATTTGACCTAACCTCCCCCTCTCTTACTCTCCATGAAAATGTGACTTTATGCTGGCTCCAAATCTGGCCCAGTTTAAACAATCATGGTAGGATTTTTTTTGAGCCAATTTAAACTATGTATGCTCCAGACTTTCTAGTTTTCGAGAAGAATATTTTTCAATAATTTTACTTTTATAATTATATGCAAACGTGTAACCCCTGTGCTGACCACTGTTTGAGCAAACTAAGATCTTTACCTGGCTGTTTTTAAGCAAATTGTTTTAATCGCTATATAAAACTGTGGGTTAATACTTATTTGTAAATTTGTTAATGGATGGCCCACCCTGACCCTACTTAACCAGTTATAGAGTGATTAAGTGGATCACTGTTTAGTGGTTGAAATTTAAATTATATTGGTACCAAACTATGATCAAATGCTACATATAAATTACTAAGCCCCCAACATTGCATTTTCTGCAAAGATTTCTGATTTAAGTCTATTAAGCAGTTTATAGATAAATTATATCGTTTTTGAAAAACAGTTACGGACAGACTAATGAAAGACAACACACAATAGAACAACATACACATTGCCATGAAACATCCTCCTAGCTAATAAAATGGATAAATAATCAGTAATACCTTTATCCAGTTGACGAAAGAATTTCCCCATTTTTGTGACTTCTAAAACAGCTTGTGGACATTGATATACATCTCTGTTAATCTCTTCACTATGGCCCATATGTCTGTAAAAGAGTTGCCTTTCACTTTCAGGTACATCTAATGCTGCATATAGAGTAGCTGCTCTGTGTCTCATATTTGTCGCTGTTATGCTTTTATCTAAACTGGCTTCAGAACAGCATTTGTCTACACATTCCCATCCAATCACATGCTTATCTGATGCACGTGTGTATGGAAATATGTAAGGATTTTTAGGATGGACGCCGGCATCAATTCTAATTTGAGGGTCTGCTAACCTTCTTATTGCCTTCCAGCAATCCTCTGGTAGAAGAAGAGGAACAAGTTTTCCTGATGTTTTGCCAGATTGGTAAGCTATTTTAAACTCACAAAGAAGCATTTTTTCCAAGGGGTCATCAACCGATTCTACCATAGATGGATCACACCATACTCCATTTTCAGCATCACACCATTCTGTAAGCTTTAGTCTACTAGGTTCGCCTCCTCGTCTAGCATTGAAGAGAGTTAATCGACAAACAAGTAAATTTCTTAAACTAACAAATTCTGATTTTGCAATGAATGTATATGCATTATCTCCAAGTTCAATTATTCTACTTGTTGTATGTTCCCTCAGCTTTATAACATCTTCCTCATTTGGTAACTGCTGAGGTTTTCTTAATTCCATTTGTCTCTGCATTGCAATAGCAAACTCCGCATCACTAAAAATCGATGACCAGTGGTGGTTGAACACAACAATAAACTTGTCAATTTCTGCAGCTTCTTCATCCATTTTAGCTATCAAATGTTCTCCTTTTACAAACAAAGCTGCTCTCTTAATGAGGTATCCTAGGGCCAGTTTTAAACCGTGTTTCAATTTGTCTTTTTTAATTGTTAAGTAATTTATTGCTGATTCAAGATATTTAAAATGTTGACGATCAAAAATTTCTACTGAGTTATTCATTGTCTTCCCGTCTTTAGCAGCATACTTCTTAGAATGGAAAAATAGCTTTGCAAATCGTCTCATGTCAGTCATTATTGATTTTCTTTTTTCGTCTTTTTTATCGCCTTTGGCTTGCATTTTAATATAATTCCTGTTACCAAACCTTTTGATAAGATCATCTGATCTACAGATAGTGGTATATTTGTTGTCATGGAATCTAGATAAGACCTTGTTTCTAAATCCTTGCATATCTTCTGGCAAATGCATTAAAGATGCAGGAACCGAGTCTATAATTGACACAGAATCTCTATTGCAACATGTTCGTTTATGTTTGTGAAAGTATTTATTAGAAATGAAGGCCAAACAAGATGAACAAAAGACTAATTTATCATTTGACTGAGTTCGGTCTCTCAATAAATTTGTAGGAGATGTGTTGGTTTTCATGATATCTTGATTGGCATTAAATATTCCTTTTCTTCTAAATGTGGCAAGAGCCTTTATTCGTTCTAATTTTGGCATCTTTAAAGCAGCTTCCACTTGCGGCTCTTTTGAATGCATTTTCATAATATGCCTGGAAATGTCGGCCATAAATGCACCACAAAACAGACAAGGGCGACGGGGCTTCTTTTTTTTCTTCACAGCTGAAAGTAAGGCAATTCGTTAACATTTGTTGACATAACTTGTCAAGCAATAAATTGGTTTACATTGTTAATGCTACAGACATGTTGACCCTTGGAATAGTATAACATCCATGATCCATTTCTATCAGGGATTACTAATTCTTTAATTAATCTTTATCTTTCACTAATACTTAACTTATATAATCTTAACTATTCATATTTAGACTGTTTTAAATAATCTTCAATCAATATCAATGAAACTATATGCAGTTTTTCAGGAGTCAGTTTGATATTAAGGTGGTAAGTATTTACTAATAAACTTGAACTTAAATGTGTTGGTAAAACAAGAGTCTGAAAATACATGTAACTGTTTTATATCATTAATATTAACAGGAATACAAGAGGCTGCTACTAATGAGGTCATATCCCCTGCCACCTCATTAACCCTTAGAGGCACTAGTGAATGAAATAAGGTGAAAGCATAATTATGAAGAGCCTCTGTGGCCCCATGACATAAAATTGCCTTTATATCTTTTGAGCAAACGAGTAGAGCAAAAATATATGTGTGGCAAAGCGATCAATGTACTTGCTTTTATTGTTGAGAAATAACTTGAATGTACACTGGCACAAGTAATGGTGACTGCTGATAACATGACACAAGGGAGGTAATAATGAAAGTTAAAGCATTTGACGAACAGACCCAAGTCATTTGCATTTGACGAACAGACCCAAGTCATTTGCATAACACATCATCTTGTCCTAGTGAACATTTAACATTTAAAGTTATTTAAAATTCCAATCAGAAGTAAAGAAGATAAGGTCCGGACAGCAGCAGACAGACGGAGCTGTGACCTTGACATTTGTGAACAGACCCAAGTCAGTCGCAATACACATCATCTTGTCCTAGTGAACATGTGAGCTAAGTTATTTAAAATTTCAATCACAACTAAAGAAGATACGGTCCAGACAAGAGGAAACACAGTGTAAACATTGGATTTCCAAACACTTTGACTTGAGCTATGACCTAGTCCTTTGACGAACAGACCCAAGTAAGTCGCATGACACATTGTCTTGTCCTAGTGAACATTTGTGCCAAGTTATTTAAAATTCCAATCACAACTAAAGGTGATACGGTGCGGACAGCAGGATGCACGCAAGGACGCACACACGAACGGTTGCAGCCAATATCTATACGAACAGTGGTGGGGGATAAAATTTGCTTAATATTAAACTCAGCATTGGTATTTTTATTTTAAAACATAATTCAATCATCACAACAATTCTAACACACATGTGTGTTTAACACATTATGAAGAATTTCCAAATTCTGGAAGGAAATTATAAATACATAGATATAAATATGAGAGTGGAGGATGTGCTGAATATTTTTGTCAATTTTAGTGTTGGAACATACTGGGGTTTCATGGTAGAAAAACAATAATAGTCAATTCTTTGTTGAAAATGAAAATAGGCTAATGTTGATGTGATTGGACATTGCAAAAATGTTTTTAAAAACAAGAGAACCAAGAGGGCCTGAGGACACTCTTCTGACTCACAGTGACCATAACACTTTTTGAAATTTCACAATATTTACCCTCTTTGGGGGTCCTCTTAACAACTTATCGATAAATACCCCCACCACACCTATACTGAATAAAAACTTAATTGCAAATGAAAAGGAAGTACTTAAAATTCCCACACCATTCATCTGTTAAACAAATAGTCCCCGTACAGAACCCTTATACAACCCAGTCCCTTGATTTGTCCAAACTTCAATCACCCACTCTTAGGGATTTGTTATGAGCAGAAATATTCCTATGAAAAAGTATAAGTCACATTACAGGGCCCCAATATATATCCCTGCCCCTTGATATGCAGATTCTTCAATCCTTGCTGATGTAAGGATAATTTATATCAAATAATTATGAACTAGTTTGGACTGAAAGGTTATTGAGAGGAAGCTTTGTGAAAATTCCCAATTTTAACCTTATTACCCCACCCACCCCCTGGCCCCTTATGGAAATTCAACTCTATTTATTGAACAAAATAAGATTTACTGTTACTAGACAATGCATTTAGATCTAATATTAAACAACATATTACACAAATGGAAGAAAAAATCAGAATTTTCCATTTTCCAATAGTATTCTTATATAAAGCTCAAAAGCCCCCTTATAGGGCCCCTATATATACAAAACCCTTGATTTGTACAAACTTTAAACCCATACTCATTGGGATAATCTATATCAAATATGAACAAATTTAACAGACTGGTTGTTAAGAAGAAGATTTTTGGAAATTTACTATTTTAACTCTTTTTTGACCCAACCTGGCCCCTTATGGAAAGTAAATTATCCTTATTGAACCATATCTTTTTCCTATGACTAGATGATACATTGAAAAATAATTTTTCCTAAATAGATAAAAAAATTAAAATTTTCTGTTTTCCCATAGTAAACCTATATAAAATTACAGGGCCCTATAAATATTAGCCCTTAAATTCTTATTTGCAATCAAACCCCTACACATTGGGATTATTTATGTCAAATACATGTATGAACAAATCTGACGGTTCTTCAGAAAAATATTTTTGTAATTCCCAATTTTTACCACTTTGTGGCCCCTCCAGCCCATTTAAGACAGTGGAACCCAGTCATTTTTACAAATCTGAACCTCCTTGACCAAACAAAGCTTCTGTAAAAATCAGTTTGTTTTTTAAAAAAAAAATGTTTATTATAATAACATGTCTCCCCTAATAGAACCCTCGGGGCGGAGTCATTTTTAACCCAAGGGACACCATTTGAACCAGTCTAACAGAACTAAAGTTAGGTATCATTACTACTTTAACACTTTCAAAATCTGCTGCACAGTTCACAAGAAGAAGATTGTTTAAGTTTTAGACTATTTTTAGTAATGGCAGCCATTTTGTATTTCCGATAAAAAAACAACAACTTCTGTATAGTCTTCCATGCAATTGAAACATCCACGTGAAGTTTAATTGGCCTAGTGGTTTTAGAGAAAGTGCTGCTAACAGACGACAGACTACGGATGACGCACCATCGCATAAGCACTTCTGGCCGCCTTCAACCAGTAGAGCTAAAAAATGGGTCACATCATCATTTGGATAAAGTGCAGAAATGAGGTTATAGAGAATAAAAGCTTTTGAAATTGACTTTAAGCAAATCAACAACAAATACACCCTCATGAAACGAAGCATTGTTTTAAGAGGCATTCTATTTTCGATTAAAACTAAAAGGCATTCTATTTTCAATCAAAACTGAGTGTGATGCATGATTTCAAGAAATCAGAAAATCATTAACATTAAATCAAGATACGTAAATTATGTTCAACCTACATGTACATTATTAGCCGGGCCGGATAACCTCAGTCGTTAGCACGTCTGACTATCAATCCAGGGGCTACGAGTTCAATCCCAGCCTGGCACCGTCTCAGTGATGATTGATATACGACATTTTGTCTCATTATCATTCTTCTCTCAGCGCTGATACAAGTGGGAAAGTTTCAGTTATATACGGAAATGGGTTTTGCTAGAGTATTGGTTAACCTTCCATGACCCTAAGAAACAGTGGTTAGGTCAACTGATCATCTGTTAGCCCTCGATGGCATAAAAATGACACTTATTATTCAATCAATCAAAAACTACATTCTTATTGAAACTATATTACTATATTTTACAATTATACAGATATTTTCTTACCATTCTGCACAAATTCGCTGTGTTCTGTCATTTCAAGTGTACTGGTGGTAGTTGGTAAACTCTTATCATTCTACAAAAACGACAAACATGCAATGAAGCGATGGAAATACGATAGTAAAATTCTGTAGGCTAGAGTCATAAAGAGGGAAAATAGTATTGTTGTCATATGTAATAGGAAAGATACACAAATTATATCACAATGTACACTACTTTTGAATGGCATCATCTGCAAAAGTAAAATCAGCGGATAATTTCAAGACATAGCTTACTGTACAAAGTTCTGAAAATTTGCTGAAATTGTGACCAATTTGCAATAAATTCAGTCAAATTTCACTTTTTGGTTGTGGTCCATGTATTAGAAGATGATATATCGATTTTCAAAAGAATGTAAAACTCTTCAATCCATTTTAATCTTAGTAAAAAAGTATTAAAATGGTCCAACAAAAACTAGACAAAATGTGTACATCCCTTAATAACAATATGATCATATGCACAAATGATGCTAAATGCACGTTTTAGGACAAGCATTCTATAGTTAATATATGAAGCTTTTACAATAATTTCTTAGTAATATATATACTTATTTAGATGAGAACGCAACACAATAAAAGATATGAAAATGCAACACAGAGTTGAACAACTAAGAAATGAAATAGAAACAAAAATACAAGTTCAATAACATCTCAACAACCATTAACAGACAATAGTTACTGTTATGTAGGATATGGAGTGTATTGTCACAAAATAAAAGCTTGTTTGTAATCATAGCTAATGTAAAAAAGCACATCAAGTTTTAAGTAACTGAAGTAAGGCATGGTGCCTTTGGTAAGTTTTTATAGTGAATAACGACTGTATTCCTTTTAGATTTTGATATTAGGATTTTAGACACTATAAAATCAATGTTATAATGACATAATGATATATATGTGGACAGTACAGTGTTATAAGAGTGTTACCAACGTAAGTGTTAAACAGAGCAATGATGTAACTTAACACATTGGCACATAATGTTGTTTAGATATTCCAATTGATGTTTTTGATTATAATAAGTAGAGGACAAATGTTGTGATTGAAAAGTTGTGACGTTTTGAATCTCGAGCAAAAATAGACAGTCTATGTTCTAAAGATAAAACTTCCCATGTATGTTGTAAATACAATTTGTGAGTTGAAACCTGTATACATGGAAATTTAAAATAAGGAAAATTCACCTCAAAATCTCTTTTGCTATTTATTGCAGATCCATATTTTGTTGGTTCATTATTTCTTGACGTCTCAAGCGCAGTCATGTCTGTTGCCTTACCACACTCTGGGTGAACAATTCTGAAAAAGCGTTGCTCTCATTCAAATAATATTTATATGCAACGGTGATAACCTAACTGTTAAGATAAGCAAACGCAACTGACAAACTGCATGGAATAACATAAGTAGCAAGGCAAATATAAATAAGAATACATGCTAACTTGCAACATGGTTATACCCAATATAAATAAAATAATAGATCTGCACCATTATCAATCGATAAGTCTTATATTTGACTAATGCTTAAAACATACCTGCGTTCTAGACCAAATTTACAATTTGGACATTCCAAGTCTAACCTCATTGTACTGTGGACATATGCATGTGGCTGGTAACAGTAACCATAAAAGCTAAAACCACAATGGGTACACAAAAACTGTTCTGCAATACTGTTATCACCACCTTTACACACTGCACATACTGGTTTAATCTCTTCAGGCACTGGAAAAAAATCAACATCTTGTCTATAGAAATTACTCAGATCCATGCTAATTTAATATGTTATTTTTCTATCTAAAAGAAAACTGAATGTTACTGCCTAGAGCTATTCCTGTAACCTGTAGCTTTCTATACACCTTTTTTAAACACAGATATTAAATCCCTTCATATGTCTGTCTTTAATCCCACATATGACCCGTCTTTAAGTAAGTATAACTGTTGTCACTACGGACAATCCATTTATAATAATTAAAAGAAAAATTAACTAAAAAACTTAATTTTCAGTGTATTTATTTCAAAGATTAAAATATTTATAATCCATTTATATCATGCTTTTTCATATGTACAATAGAAAAATATTTGATACCAAAAGAAATAATCAAAATCATACCTTTAAGGTCAATTCTTGTAAGAACAATTTTGCAGTCTTTCATCTGTAAAACAAATTTTAAAACTTCAAAGCATCTGCCAAATTTATTGGTTTGAATCACCAACAAATGGATTTAGAAACATGGAAAAATAAACAACAAGCTGTAGTGATGCATAGCAATGCCCATTTTATCATTACCTCTAAAAAGACTTAAAAAGAGTACAACAGTTATCATAGTGGCGCTGTTCCATTGTTTTTGGCTTTGGTTACTTGCATGTGATGTGTAGTCTGGGATTTAATTAAGGTATTAGATCTGTAATGCTCTTAGTAGAAATCGACTAACACAGTGATCAATCGTTACTTTCCGCAAAGAATTTCAGCCAGCCAGAAACCATTCGTGGTGGCTAAATTATGTAAAATTGTCACATGACAAGGTGAATTCTTGCGTGCAGTGATGTCACATTAGATTTTCTATCATGGCAGAAGAAGCCAAATAAAATTTTGATCTGAGAAGCTGTTGTTCAAAATAAAAGGAAAATAGATCAGAATAAAGACTATGATATCAATGTTGACCACATCTATCATGTGGGTAAAAAATCGAATTCACGCACCATCATGTGGGTAAAATATTGATGGGAATCTGCGCAACAACACAGAATGTCACATTTGTTTTCTTCATTTTGATATTGATCTAAGCAAAACACAATGTTATTGTATGTCTAACAATTTCTTACTTTACATAATATCTAAACTAATTGTAACTCTACTACATAATAGACTCATTGGTATAAAGGATAGTGCGTTTGATTTATCAGACTAGAGGTTGTGGGTTCGATCCCAGCTTCTGCTCTATTTTTTTATAGTTTTTTCTTTTTACAGAGATGGTTTGCTCAGCACATTCAACTGTAAAAGAATTCGTGTGTCACAAATACAAACAATTTTTTTGACAACAATTCCAAAACTTGACCCCCACTCCTCCAAATAAAGGTTATTGTTGTAGCTACCAGTTCAAGTGCCAAGTCAAAACAATAAAATACACAATTAGTACTAAAGATAAAAGACAAAGTTTACATGAAATATTTCTATAAGCAACTATCTGCACCTAACATTTTAAGTTTTCAATAAAAAGTAACCAGTGTTTGGTGAAAATGTAGGTTCCTATTTATCGGTTGTAAATTTTTATAAAATATTTCACCCATTGGCAAAGGTTAATTATGGCAATTTAAGTTTGTTTAATTCTCGTGTATTTATTACTTTTAACAATGTAGTATAGTTTGATATACAATATAAGAAGGGTTTTGTGATATTGGTGGGGCTTGAATAACAGAAAATTATTCTTTTTAAAAAAAACAAAGAAACACACATCAGTTTTGGGTTGGTGGGGTAATGTTTTAAATTTATTAAACATTCCAGTCAAGATTTATGGAATATACACATAATTTCTTATGTGTCATTACATCAGCAATATTGTTTTAATAAAAACAGTTGCCTAAATACAATATTTAACAGACCTTTACAGATCTAATACCTTAGTTTAAAACAGTTATGCATGTCTTGAGTAAATATGAAGTTAGGAATTAAAACCAACGTCTTTAATAAGACAATTACATGGTCACCAAATATGTACTCTCACATGTGAATATATGCTGACGGTAGACATTTTAAATACCCGACAATGTTACATTGTGTTAAGAGTGACTGAAAACAAACAAAAGCATGTCTACATTATCAAATACATTTGGTATATCGTTGCTTGATATAGCATGTGAATTCTTTGTCTATGAGACGTCTCTTCAAGCCTTTGATTTTGATATTATTGGAATAAGATTAGAACTCAAGTTACTTTCAGAGCAGAAACTATTTCTCTATTTTACATAACAGTGATCTATAACTGTGAAGAATTTTCTAGCTTCCTGTTCAGGTATGATACCTATCATAAACTATTTTCATCAAAATACTAAATGGAAATTCAGGTACAAGGCAGAAATTATATTCTATTATGTGTTGAAATAATTTCTATTATGTCGTAAGTTTGAAGACAATAGCCTGATACCTTGTCAGAGTTACTGTGTATATATTCCGGAAGTGTGACCGACTGTGATGTGTGGACAGACAAAACGATCCCTAAGTGTCAACCATACTACTACACATGTACTATCATTTTACATGTTACTCAATGGAAACAAAAGGACCATGTCAATGTGATTAAGAAATGGTTTAGTTCAGAATATATACTATACAGCTGTATGGTGTTTAGCATCGCTTTCAACAATTTTTCAGTCATATCGTGACGGTGTCTACTTGAAACAATATTCTAAGCGTTGTCACACTGGAGTATCATGCCGCAGACGTATGGTATGATACCTCACCCAGTCACATTATACTGACACCGGGCCGACCAGACCTAGAACTCTCCTCTAAATGCTAAGCGTCAAGTGAGGAAGCTTCTAGTACCATTTTTGAAGTCTTTGGTATGACCCGGCCTAGGATTGAACCTACGACTTTCCACATGCGAGGCGGACGCTATACCACTACACCACGCCGCGGTCTTTTATATACTTTACAGACTGTAGCTGAGAAACTGATGTGTTTATAATTATTTACATAACACAATGACGTGATTGTGACATTGACCAGTTATAATTTCATAGCAACCTGGTTCAAAATACATTTCTTATGTTTCAATAAGTAAATTAGACATAAAGAGTCTACAAAAATGCGTATATGTTATTGTGTATATACGACAGCATTCCCCTACACCCGCATAAAATATTTTTTTCAAAATTCAGTACAACCCACAAAATGATGGTAAGATAGGACGTAATTACATTGTCCTAAATGTTCTTTGTAATTTTCCTTGTTATATATTTAAAACAAGAAATGTCACTGGTAAGTGTCGTATGCCCTCCAAATTGTCTGTGAAAATAACAATATATTTTATGATTGGTAGGGATGTATCCATGAATATCAAGAATCATGGACTAACATTTCAGATTAGACACGCAATTTCATGGTGTTTTTTTTTTTTTAATTAAAGTGTGACCTTGACCTTTGTGTAACCTTGACCTTGACATCAAATGTAAAGGTCTTGGTATTTCTACAGGTAAATGCAGGTGACACATCATCATATGTTGATCACTTGTGTCAAGCTATTTTAAATCCCTCCATGTAAAACAAAGTTACAGACCCGACATGAAATATCAAACAAACTGAAAGTGTAACCTTAACCTCTGAGGTAAGGTTCTGGATCTTAACGCCACACTTCGTCATGTCATCTTGATCAACTGAGCCAAGTTAAAGATAAAATTACAGAAGACCAGACACGAAATATCAAACAAACTGAAAGTGTTACCTTGACCACTGAGGTAAGGTTCTGGGTTCTAATGCCACACTTCGTCATGTCATCTTGATCAATTCATAAATTGAGCCAAGCGTTTTTTGAAATCCATTCATGTATGATAAAGTTACAGACTGGACTTGAAAACTTAAACAGACTCAAAGTGTTGTCAAACAAACTCAAAGTAGCACCTTCATCTTTAAGGTACAAGTGCGGGTCTTACATGCAACGAATCGTCATGTCATAAAGACAAAATTACAGACCAGACACGCACAATCAAACAAATTGAAAGTGTGACCTTGACCTTTGAGGAAAGGTTCTGGGTCTTACTTGTGACAATTCATTATGTCGTGTTGATCAACTGAGCAAAGTGTTTCTAAATTTATCCAGGTAACAAAGTTACAGGCCGCACACGAAATCTCTGAAAGTGTCGTCTAACAAAGTTAAATTGTGACCTTGACCTTTGAAGTGGGAGTGTGTGGGTCTTGCACGCGACACATTGTCATGTCTTGATGATGAATTGAGCAGTGTTTTTTAAATTTATCCATAAGTGACAATGTTACAAACTGGACAAGTAATCTCAAACAGACTGAATGTTGTCAAACAAAGTTAAATTATGACCTTGACCTTTAAAGTGGGAGTCTAGGTGTTACGCTCTACACTTCGTCATGTTATGTTGATCATTTGTAGCTTGTATTAATAAAATCCATCTATGCACGGCAAAGTTACAGGCCGAACACGAAATCTCATACAGACTCAGTGTAGTTGTCAAACTCAAAGTGTGACCTTGACCTTTAAGGTACAGGTGTGGGTCTTACGCTTGACACATCAATATATCATGATGATGAAATGGTGTTTTTAAAATTTATCCACAGGTGACAAAGTTACAGACTGGACACAAAATTTCAAGCAGACTAATGGTGTCGTCAAAGTTAAATTGTGACCTTTGAAGCTAGAGTATGGGTGTTATGTGCAACATGTCGTCATGTTATGCATTTACAACTGGAATTGTTGTCAAATAAACTCTAAGTGTCACCTTGACCTTTGAGGTATGTTTGTGGGTATTACATGCTGCATATCTCAAACAAATTCAAAGTGTGACCTTCACCTTTGAGGTACGGCAGTTGGTCTTTCTTGTGACACGTTGTAATGTTATGTTGATCGTTTGTATGAAGTATTAACAAAATCCATCTATGCATGACAAAGTTACAGACTGGACAGGAAATACTGGACCTAAGGACGGACGGACGGACGGACGCTGCAATTACTATACGCAACCACAAAATTTTCGGGGGGTGGGGGCATAAAAAGGCACAAAGGGCAAGTAAATGAACAAATATATCGGGTACACTTGAATATTGTATTGAATATTTGATGTATATTACTCAGCAGGAGAAGACTGGCTATATCTTTCTTAAAACTGAATTTTGAAGTACATGACCATTAAGTGATAGTAGCTGTATGCTTGATACAATATCTAGGTAATTACCTATTAATTTGGTCAGGATAGAAAAAGGACAAGGAAATCTACCGTAAATTCCTTATTAAAGATTCCCATTCACTCAATATTTTTAAAGCAAACTCCAAGTTAAAACATAGAAATATACTTAAAATGGAACTCTGGGTTAACAAAGAATGCATATAACATACAAGTTTGGCTAGTCTCCTTTGATCATTCACTCTGTTTATATCCTTCTCTCTCTTTTTTCCAATGTTTTCTTTCTCCATTTGTGCTTCATATTCATTTTCGAAGGCTTGGCAACCTATTGGTATGTCCAGTTCCATATGTCTAGTGTAAAAAATGGACAGTAATGTACACTACTACTTCAACATGAATACATTTTCTATATATACTATGTTCACATCAAAGTATATAACAGTTTCACTTTGTCCCACCTTTATGCATGTACATGTATAAAGAATTTGAACTCACAAGTTGCATGAAGTTTGATTTGCAGTTTAACCATGTCTGTGATTGCCTTAACATCAATAGACCAGCATGTGTTTAAAATATTACAATACAGATTACAAATTAAAATGCTTTTGTCTCTAGTAAAAAAAATGAGATTATCCAGTTTTGCCTCTACTGTTTATAGTCTGATTTAATTAACATTTCTCTATATAACAGCAAATTTGGTACCCGCAACAATAATACAAATCTATATTGATATATAATCGTTCCAGTGATCAAGCACATGAAAAAGGATTAGCATTGAATAAAGGATTTCAAAGACATTTTTTTCTTAAAATGTTCTCAATTGTACTAGTAGCTAAAGCCATCTTGATTATTGGTGGTCAAAAAGCACAAATGTGAAAGTACAAGTAAATTGTTACAAATTAAATATGTTTATATAAATATATTATGGTAGTTTCGAAAAATAAGTCACATAAATGAGATTTAACTAGAATATGCATACGCTTTGATGTAGAAATATAAATCTCTTGAAATTAGTAAATCTAATATTGCACCTCATTCTTTTGTTTTCTGATCTCTGTTTATCCATCATTTTCTTTTTCTTCATATTCCTAATGAGTTCTCTTTGTTTCATTTCCTTCTTCTGAAATAAAATGGATCCATATGTAACATAAAAAAATAAAATTTTGAAGTATGGGTGTTTGAAAGCACAAGTGATAGGAATATCAAACAACCGAGGCTTCATAACACAACATATGCACAGCATGATATATACTTTTCACTATTTTTCTTTTATCTGCTTACAAACTCTCTCTCTCTCACCACACTATTTCTTCCACTCACTCAATCACCTACTGTATGTTTATAATTGTTTATATTAGCATAAACATGTAATTTGTTTTGTTATACACTGTAAATTTGTTACATGTAAGGGGAGAGCCGAATCTAAGTTGCAAGAATATGTGGCCCAACCCCATTTCAAAATATCTGAAAATATAAAATATGTTTAAACTAGCATGACAACCAGTGCAAAATTGTTGAAGCATAACTTGAACCCATGGTCTAATCGAAATTTAAACTAGCATGACAACCAGGGGAAAATTGTTGAAGCATAACTTGAACCTATGGTCTAATCGAAAATATATTCATTATCATGACATATTTATTAATGAATTATATTGATTTTATCCAAGATTTACTTTTGTTCCCTTCATTAAAAGCAAACCGCTATTGGAAGTTCTGCTACTGAATAAGGTTGTTCCTTACATAAATGATTATACTGTCAGATTTGTCGTTTGATATAAATAACCCTATACTAATTTTGCAAAAGAAACTTGGCAATATATACAGTCATACTAGAATTACCTGTTGTGTCAATTGTTTTGTTTCTTTGACTGTTTTCTTCTTTCTCTCTACATTCCAATTACCACGGTCTTTGCAACTTTCATTATCCAATTGAACAGGAACTGCTGTGTAATATGTTTGTAGTCCCGATTCTGGTTGTTTTCCACTTTCAGAATGTAACTGAAGTGGGACAGCTGGATATGGTCCTAGTTCTTTTATGGACTGCTCTCCACTTTCATGATGCAATTGAACAAGGGATGTGTTATATGATGTGTTATATGATTCCATTTGCTTTCCTGTTTGTTCCCTATTTTCATTATCAAATGTGTTATATGTTTCGGTTTTCTTTTCTGGCTGTTCTCCACTTTCGTTATCCAACTGAACAGGGACTGTGTTATATGTTTCTAGTCCCTTTTCTGGTTGTTTCCCACTTTCATTATTCAACTGTACAGGGACTGTGTTATATGTTTCTAGTCCCTTTTCTGGTTGTTTCCTACTTTCATTATCTAGTTGAATGGGGACCATGTTATATGTTTCTAGTCCCTTTTCTGGTTGTTTCCTACTTTCATTATCTAGTTGAATGGGGACCATGTTATATGTTTCAAGCCCCTTTTCTGGTTGTTTCCCACTTTCATTATTCAACTGTACAGGGACTGTGTTATATGTTTCTAGTCCCTTTTCTGGTTGTTTCCTACTTTCATTATCTAGTTGAATGGGGACCATGTTATATGTTTCAAGCCCCTTTTCTGGTTGTTTCCCACTTTCATTATTCAACTGTACAGGGACTGTGTTATATGTTTCTAGTCCCTTTTCTGGTTGTTTCCTACTTTCATTATCTAGTTGAATGGGGACCATGTTATATGTTTCAAGCCCCTTTTCTGGTTGTTTCCCACTTTCATTATTCAACTGTACAGGGACTGTGTTATATGTTTCTAGTCCCTTTTCTGGTTGTTTCCTACTTTCATTATCTAGTTGAATGGGGACCATGTTATATGTTTCAAGCCCCTTTTCTGGTTGTTTCCCACTTTCATTATTCAACTGTACAGGGACTGTGTTATATGTTTCTAGTCCCTTTTCTGGTTGTTTCCTACTTTCATTATCTAGTTGAATGGGGACCATGTTATATGTTTCAAGCCCCTTTTCTGGTTGTTTCCCACTTTCATTATCTAGTTGAATAGGGACCACATTATACGTTTCTAGTCCCTTTTCTGGTTGTTTCCCACTTTTATTATCTAGTTGAATAGGGACCACATTATACGTTTCTAGTCCCTTTTCTGGTTGTTCCCCACTTTCATTATCTAGTTGAATGGGGACCACGTTATACGTTTCTAGTCCCTTTTCTGGTTGTTTCTCACTTTCAATATCTAGTTGAATAGGGACCACGTTATATGTTTCTAGTTCCTTTTCTGGTTGTTTCCTACTTTCATTATCTAGTTGAATGGGGACCATGTTATATGTTTCTAGTCCCTTTTCTGGTTGTTTCCCACTTTCATTATTCAACTGTACAGGGACTGTGTTATATGTTTCTAGTCCCTTTTCTGGTTGTTTCCTACTTTCATTATCTAGTTGAATGGGGACCATGTTATATGTTTCAAGCCCCTTTTCTGGTTGTTTCCCACTTTCATTATTCAACTGTACAGGGACTGTGTTATATGTTTCTAGTCCCTTTTCTGGTTGTTTCCTACTTTCATTATCTAGTTGAATGGGGACCATGTTATATGTTTCTAGTCCCTTTTCTGGTTGTTTCCTACTTTCATTATCTAGTTGAATGGGGACCATGTTATATGTTTCAAGCCCCTTTTCTGGTTGTTTCCCACTTTCATTATTCAACTGTACAGGGACTGTGTTATATGTTTCTAGTCCCTTTTCTGGTTGTTTCCTACTTTCATTATCTAGTTGAATGGGGACCATGTTATATGTTTCAAGCCCCTTTTCTGGTTGTTTCCCACTTTCATTATTCAACTGTACAGGGACTGTGTTATATGTTTCTAGTCCCTTTTCTGGTTGTTTCCTACTTTCATTATCTAGTTGAATGGGGACCATGTTATATGTTTCAAGCCCCTTTTCTGGTTGTTTCCCACTTTCATTATTCAACTGTACAGGGACTGTGTTATATGTTTCTAGTCCCTTTTCTGGTTGTTTCCTACTTTCATTATCTAGTTGAATGGGGACCATGTTATATGTTTCAAGCCCCTTTTCTGGTTGTTTCCCACTTTCATTATTCAACTGTACAGGGACTGTGTTATATGTTTCTAGTCCCTTTTCTGGTTGTTTCCTACTTTCATTATCTAGTTGAATGGGGACCATGTTATATGTTTCAAGCCCCTTTTCTGGTTGTTTCCCACTTTCATTATCTAGTTGAATAGGGACCACATTATACGTTTCTAGTCCCTTTTCTGGTTGTTTCCCACTTTTATTATCTAGTTGAATAGGGACCACATTATACGTTTCTAGTCCCTTTTCTGGTTGTTCCCCACTTTCATTATCTAGTTGAATGGGGACCACGTTATACGTTTCTAGTCCCTTTTCTGGTTGTTTCTCACTTTCAATATCTAGTTGAATAGGGACCACGTTATATGTTTCTAGTTCCTTTTCTGGTTGTTTCCTACTTTCATTATCTAGTTGAATGGGGACCATGTTATATGTTTCTAGTCCCTTTTCTGGTTGTTTCCCACTTTCATTATTCAACTGTACAGGGACTGTGTTATATGTTTCTAGTCCCTTTTCTGGTTGTTTCCTACTTTCATTATCTAGTTGAATGGGGACCATGTTATATGTTTCAAGCCCCTTTTCTGGTTGTTTCCCACTTTCATTATTCAACTGTACAGGGACTGTGTTATATGTTTCTAGTCCCTTTTCTGGTTGTTTCCTACTTTCATTATCTAGTTGAATGGGGACCATGTTATATGTTTCTAGTCCCTTTTCTGGTTGTTTCCTACTTTCATTATCTAGTTGAATGGGGACCATGTTATATGTTTCAAGCCCCTTTTCTGGTTGTTTCCCACTTTCATTATTCAACTGTACAGGGACTGTGTTATATGTTTCTAGTCCCTTTTCTGGTTGTTTCCTACTTTCATTATCTAGTTGAATGGGGACCATGTTATATGTTTCAAGCCCCTTTTCTGGTTGTTTCCCACTTTCATTATTCAACTGTACAGGGACTGTGTTATATGTTTCTAGTCCCTTTTCTGGTTGTTTCCTACTTTCATTATCTAGTTGAATGGGGACCATGTTATATGTTTCAAGCCCCTTTTCTGGTTGTTTCCCACTTTCATTATTCAACTGTACAGGGACTGTGTTATATGTTTCTAGTCCCTTTTCTGGTTGTTTCCTACTTTCATTATCTAGTTGAATGGGGACCATGTTATATGTTTCAAGCCCCTTTTCTGGTTGTTTCCCACTTTCATTATTCAACTGTACAGGGACTGTGTTATATGTTTCTAGTCCCTTTTCTGGTTGTTTCCTACTTTCATTATCTAGTTGAATGGGGACCATGTTATATGTTTCAAGCCCCTTTTCTGGTTGTTTCCCACTTTCATTATCTAGTTGAATAGGGACCACATTATACGTTTCTAGTCCCTTTTCTGGTTGTTTCCCACTTTTATTATCTAGTTGAATAGGGACCACATTATACGTTTCTAGTCCCTTTTCTGGTTGTTCCCCACTTTCATTATCTAGTTGAATGGGGACCACGTTATACGTTTCTAGTCCCTTTTCTGGTTGTTTCTCACTTTCAATATCTAGTTGAATAGGGACCACGTTATATGTTTCTAGTTCCTTTTCTGATTGTTTAACACTTTTATTATCTAGCAGAACAGGAACTGTGGGATATTTTTCTATGTCAATTTCTGGTTGTTCTCCACTCTCATTATCTTTCTGAACAGGGACGGTGCAGTCTGTTTCTAAGCACTTTTTGGGTTGTTCTCCACTCTCATTATCTTTCTGTAAAAGGACTGTGCAATCTGTTTCTAAACCCAATTTAGGTTGTTCTCCACTCTTATTATCTTTCTGAACAGGGACTGTGCCGCCTGTTTCTGAGCCCTTTTTGGGTTGTTCTCCACTCTCATTATCTTTCTCAACAGGGACGGTGCAATCTGTTTCTAAGCCCTTTTTGGGTTGTTCTCTAATCCCATTATCTTTCTGAACAGGGACTGTGCAGTCTGTTTCTAAGCCCTTTTTGGGTTGTTCTCCACTCTTATTATCTCCCTCAAAAAGGACTGTGCAATCTGTTTCTAAACCCAATTTGGGTTGTTCTCCACTCTCATTATCTTTCTGAACAGGGACTGTGCAGTCTGTTTCTAAGCCCTTTTTGGGTTGTTCTCCACTCTCATTATCTTTCTGAACAGGGACTGTGCAGTCTGTTTCTAAGCCCTTTTTGGGTTGTTCTCCACTCTCATTATCTTTCTGAACAGGGAAGGTGCAGTCTGTTTCTAAACCCAATTTGGGTTGTTCTCCACTCTCATTATTTTTCTGAACAGGGACTGTGAAATCTGTTTCTAAGCCCTTTTTGGGTTGTTCTCCACTCTCATTATCTTTCTGAACAGGGACGGTGCAGTCTGTTTCTAAACCCTTTTTGGGTTGTTCTCCACTCTCATTATCTTTCTGAAAAAAGACTGTGCAATCTGTTTCTAAACCCAATTTGGGTTGTTCTCCACTCTCATTATCTTTCTGAACAGGGACTGTGCTGCCTGTTTCTGAGCCCTTTTTGGGTTGTTCTCCACTCTCATTATCTTTCTGAACAGGGACTGTGCAGTCTGTTTCTAAGCCCTTTTTGGGTTGTTCTCCACTCCCATTATCTTTCTCAACAGGGACGGTGCAATCTGTTTCTAAGCCCTTTTTGGGTTGTTCTCTAATCCCATTATCTTTCTGAACAGGGACTGTGCAGTCTGTTTCTAAGCCCTTTTTGGGTTGTTCTCCACTCTTATTATCTCCCTCAAAAAGGACTGTGCAATCTGTTTCTAAACCCAATTTGGGTTGTTCTCCACTCTCATTATCTTTCTGAACAGGGACTGTGCAGTCTGTTTCTAAGCCCTTTTTGGGTTGTTCTCCACTCTCATTATCTTTCTGAACAGGGACTGTGCAGTCTGTTTCTAAGCCCTTTTTGGGTTGTTCTCCACTCTCATTATCTTTCTGAACAGGGACTGTGCAATCTGTTTCTAAGCCCTTTTTGGGTTGTTCTCCACTCTCATTATCTTTCTGAACAGGGACTGTGCAATCTGTTTCTAAGCCCTTTTCCGGTTGTTCTCTTATTTTATAATCCATCAGACCGGTGTGTTTATCCATTTCTTTTTCCGGTTGTAGTTGTTTTCTGTTTTCATTATCCACCTGAACAAGATCGCGGTAATCTGTTTCTACGTCATTATCTCCTTTAGACTCCCTAAAGTATGAAAATAATATGATATGAACAAATGTGTATATGCAAACTGGTGAGTGCATTGTTAATCGTTTTAAGATCTTGGTCAGTGTTAAAATATACACACATAATTAAACAAAACCTTGCTTCTTGACAATTCAAGCAATAAACAGTCTAACCTGTCCTTGTGGTCAACTCTTATACATCACCTGTGTTAAGCGTCCACTTCAAAATCCCCCCAGGTAAATTGCCTATATAAAGTACATGATTGTATTTAAAGGTCACCTCTTAAATGCGGCCAGTCTATTTCATCCCAAACAATGCCAATAAGCTGTCAGCGGCCAGGTGTAAACGGTCAGATGCAGTGTCTGACCCTGATCACTGACACACCACTTTACCCAGAGCGAGAATACGTATATACGGTCTAATAAGCAAATAAAATAGCGAGATTAATGATGTTAGCTGTTAACTGTTACCTAGGCTGGGTACATGACTGTTTAAGCACGTGCATTTACGGTAGTTTTAATTAGGTTTATTTTCGCATGTAAACACATTGGAAGCAAATTTCACCAAGGTGTTATGCGCAATTATAGAACTGGGTAAGATCAAAAAGATAATTGCAATTGTTTAAATTTTAACTGAATTAAATTTTATCGGCTATAACAGCGGGTGTAAATGCAATGGAAAAAACATTATTTTTTCATATCATAATACGATTGACCAGATGCATATCGTACACAATATCTGCTGCGAAAAGTAAGTGTTGACTTAAGATAAATTGAATTTCTGAATTTTTGGGAAAAGGTGTCAATAAAACAGAATCAGAATGTGTCCTAATGTAACCGCAAAATAATAGAAGAATATGGGCTTTTTACTGGATTGTATGGCGTCTGCTAAATGAAACAAGAGGGCCAATATGGCCCTATATCGCTCAACTGACTAACCTTGACTCACCCAACTTAATAGATTTACTCAAAAAAAAACAAAAAAACGAGATGGGCAAGTAGTTAGAATTTTGATTTGTTTTGAAGATGTGACAGATGCATAGAAAAGTTCAAACTTGGCAGAGGTTCACCAATGGTAAATGTCAGTGAAACTACATCAAGATCAGGTCAGTAGATTCTGACAAAGAGGCTTTTGAAGTTTTTACTATAGTTGCCTGTCATGTTTTTTAACAAATCACAACGGCTTGAACAAACTTGGTAATGGGTCACCCAAGGAACATTTCTGCGAAATTGTTTTAAAATTGATCTGGTGGTTTCCGACAAGAAGATTTTTTAAGTTTTTACTATCGCTTATATAGTAAACTAACGCCACCCCCTGGCTGCCATGTTTTTTGACAAATCACTATGGTTTGAGAAACTTGGTGAAGGATCCTCCAAGGAACATTTCTGTGAAATTATTTTAAAATTGAGCCAATAGTTTCTGACAAGAAGATTTTTTAAGTTTTTACTAATTATACGTGCCCCACCCCCTGGCGGCCATGTTTATTGACGAATCAAGATGGCTTGAACAAACTTGGTAGAGGGTCACCCTAGGAACATTTCTGTGAAATTATTTTTTAAAAATCGAGCCAGTAGTTTCTGACCAGAAGATTTTTTAAGTTTTTACTATAGCTTATATAGTAAACTAACCCCACCCCCTGGTCGCCATGTTTTTGACCAATCAAGGTGGCTTGAACAAACTTGGTAGAGGGTCACCCAAGGAACATTTCTGTGAAATTATTTTAAAATCGATCCAGTAGTTTCTGACAAGATTTTTTAAGTTTTTTACTCATCAAACTTGCCCTGCCCTCTAGCGGCCATGTTTTTGACAAATCAAGATGGCTTGAATAAACTTGGTAGACAGTCACCCAACGAACATTGCTGTGAAATTATTTTAAAATTGAGCCAGTAGTTTCTGACAAGAAGATTTTTTAAGTTTTTACTATAGCTTATATAGTAAACTAACCCCACCCCTTGGCCGCCATGTTTTTTGACCAGTCAAGGTGGCTTGAACAAACTTGGCAGAGGGTCACCCAAGGAACATTTCTGTGAAATCATTTTAAAATCGAGCTAGTAGTTTTTGACAAGAAGATTTTTTAAGATTTTACTATAGCTTGGATAGTAAACTAACCCCACACCTTGGCCGCCACATTCTTTGACGAATCAACATGGTTTGAACAAACTTGGTAGAGGGTCACCCAAGGAACTTTTCTGTGAAATTATTTTAAAATCGAGCCATTAGTTTCTGACAAGAAGATTTTTTAAGTTTTTACAAATTAAACTTGCCCCGCCCCCTGGTGGCAAGGTTTTTTGACAAATCAAGCTGGCTTGAACAAACTTGGTAGAGGATCACCCAAGGAACATTTCTGTGAAGTGATACCGAAATTGGCCCAGTGGTTTCAGAGGAGAAGTTGTTAGAAGCAAAAAGATAACGACGGCCACCAGACGACGGCCGAGGGACGACAGACGACGGACACCAGGCGATCACAAAAGCTCACCTGTGAGCCTTCGGTTCAGGTGAGCTAAAAATCCATACGGATTTATCTTATGCTAAATTGAAACATAATGATTTTTAATTTTATAACATAAATTATTTATTTATTTAAATGAACTTTTATATAAAATAGTATCTGCAGTTCAGATATTTTCTTCCTGCAGATTTTTTCTCATTTACCCCCAGTACAACTAACAGGCATGGTACATGTACCATCATGTATGATCACTTTTTATCTGTCTCAATAAACATGATTTCAGCTTTCTTGGTAAAAATGTGGACCCTCTATTAAGCAGCCACCTGTGTTAAGCAGACAGTTTGACCATTTTTTTGGGTGGCTGCTTAATACAGGTTAGACTGTACTGTTATAAATGTGTGCATGCATGTGTACATGTTGTGCAGCGACATGTACAGATATTGTTATCTTGAGATTAAAACATAAATAAAAATAAATGAGAATAAATAAGAAGTTCATTATTTTCTGTGTTCAAATAGTTAAAAGTGACATCATAAAGCATCTCTCCAGTTAAATCTGCCTTATTTGGCCAAATTTATTCTGCTATTAAAATATCCCCAATATGAACTTAAGCATCTATTAATGCAAAATTGAACATCTGCTCATAAAAATCATAAAGATAAGTCATGCAATATATGAAGATATTCAGCTGACAGTTTCCTAATTAGAGAATTTTGAAAAATCACAATTTTGACTTTACACCTGATCACTTGTCAAAACTTCATTACCTTAAAATCAACAGGAACACAATTCTTTCAACAAATCAATGAATCTGAATATATTTGACCAAATGATACTTTCAGGAGGTTCTAGGAAAAGCAGTTTATTTTTCAAGCATTGTTTTAATCACATGTTACCCTTAAATGAACCTAAAGGATAATGATAATATGTTTTACAAATCTGATATAACTGTATGTAATGATTTTTTCAATTTATATATCTTCAAATTTGGTTAAACGGTTCTCAAGATAAAAATGTATAAAGGTGTTTACTGTTTTCTATAATGGAAGCTATAGACTGAAAACAAATATTCTACATCAGAAACATCAATGTGATGTTTGCGTTTACTTAACACTTCAGGAAATGTGTAACGGTATGACAGGAAAACTACTTTGCATAAGCTTGTGAGGATTGTTGAAGAGGCATCACCTATTTAGTCCAAATGTTTACGGTAAAATATTGAACATTGATTATTTAAATGCTATCATACACATATTTTATGAACCTTTTGTTCAAAAACATGTGCTCTTTTCTGCTACTGTAATACAGATTTTGCGGTTATGAACCGATACGTGTTAATCGTGAAATTTTGCAATTAGGTAGAATTATTTGTTATGCATTCGATGATACCAGCCAACAAATAATGCCATTTCCAGAATACTTTTTAACAACTTGACCACATGTAGTTGCTTACACTGCAATTAAATATAGTTGGAAAATGAGCTCAAATACATGTACATGAATGCACATGGCAAAAGTCGATTGTGTGCATCACAAAGTATACAGGTAAGAGTTGTCAGAAGACAACAAAGCTTGCCGATGGGATAAAACTCACCACCAATGCAAAGATTGAGATTGGAGGCAAACACCAAATCTTTAACGCAAAAGTTTAACCTTGTCCAAAAGGGCCATAACTTTGCAAAAATACAACCCCGAGTTATGGTTCTTGTCTCTGTGTGTTCCATCAATGATGGTGAACACAGAAAGGAAATTCATTCATATCCAATGTGTGGTTGCATAGATATCTTATCTGATAAAAAAACTTTAACCTGAAAAATTAAGTAGAAAAAGGGCCATAACTCTGCCAAAATGCAATCCAGCGTTATGGTTCTTGTCTCTGTGTGTTCCAATGATGATTGTGAACATACATGCGAAGTTTCATTCATATCCAATGAATGGTTGCATAGATATCTTAAACTTAAACATAACTAAAAGTTTAACTTGGGTGTGTAAGTCCAAAAAGGGCCATAACTAGGCCAAAATGCAATCAAGAGTTATGGTTCTTGTCTGTGTGTGTTTCATTGATGATGGTGAACACACATGCTAAGGTTCATTCACATCCAATGAGTGGTTGCATAGATATCTTAAACTTAAATGCAAAAATTTAACCTTGGTGTCTATAGACGCCAACGCTGGGGATCATGGTAATAGCTCGCCTTGGACTTCGTCGCGCCAAGCTATAAATAGAAAGAAAAATGAAAAATGTGTTCCCTTTTTTGAGTCCCATAGTAAGAATTGCAGCTAAATATGACCCAGCAAAGACAGATGAATGTCTTTCATTGCCAACCGAAGTGTGAAAAATATTATTTGTTGGATTCATTTAATTACAAATAAAAAAGTATTTATTGAATGTCCCTCATAGTTATGAAATAGAATAATGTCGTTCCACAACAGCCTATTATCTGATTCTATGAAATAACAATAACACATCATCAGATTTCTGATAATAAGCGAAGTGCATTCAGAAACAGTTCAGAATCAATCACGATTATAATTGTTTATAGAAGACTTTTGTAGATGCTTAATTTTAGAAAGTTACGAATGTTGTTGTAGAAAATGTCGCCACTTTCTTCAAGTAACATGGGTTTCTTTCTAACTTTGTACAGTTGGATCATTTCGTGGACAGTATATGTATAGGCTATGCCTCGTTAAGCCTGAGCAGTCATCTTGTTTAATAAAAATATTGATATATGAAGTCATTTTATGAATAATTTTTAAAACTTAAAAGGAAAATAATCCTATGTGCTTTCAGTATTATAAGTAAAATATATTTCGACCTCAGACGAATAAATGGGAGAAATATTTTTCATTTTTAATGCAACAGCGTATTATAATAAAACCTGTGTTAGTGGTTACTTCTATTAGGCAACCACTTGTCTTAAACAGACACATTTTCTATTTACATTTTTTTGTCATTGTTTTTATCTCGACTATTTGGAGAATAAAGAGAGCTATTCTACTCACCCAAGCGTCAGTATTGGCATCACACCTTGGTTAAAGTTTGGCATGCAAGTCCCTATCTCAGTAACCATTGCATGTAATACTTTCAAACTTTACACAAGCCTTCCTAATCATCAACCCTACTACAATAACTAAGTTAGATAACTCTTGCTTGAATATAATACAAATTATTGCCCTTGTTTGATTTAGAAATTCTGGTTAAAGTTTACATGCATGTCCCTATCTCAGTAACCATTGCATGTATTGTCTTGAAACTTTACACAAGCCTTCCTAGTCATCAACTATACTATAATAATTAAGTAAGATAACTCTTGCATGAATGTAATGCAAATTATTGCCCTTGTTTGACTTAAAAATTCTGGTTAAAGTTTTGAGTGCAAGTACAATCAAGTCCATGTCTCACCAACCACTCAATGTATTTGATTAAAACTTTACACAAGTCTTCCAAGTCATCAACCTTACTACAATAACTATGTTACATAACTCTTGCATGAATATAATGCAAATTATTGCCCTTGTTTGACTTAGAAAATCTGGCTAAAGTTTTGTGTGCAAGTACTCTCAAGTCCCTATCTCAGTAACCACTGCATGTTTTTACTTAAAACTTTACACGAGCCTTCCCAGTCACGAAAACTACTATAATAACTAAGTTACATAACTCTTGCTTGAATATAATACAAATTATTGCCCTTGTTTGACTTAGAAATTATGGTTTAAGTTTTCAAGTCCATATCTCACCAACCACTGAATGTTTTTGATTGAAACTTTACACAAGCCTTCCCAGTCATCAATTCTACTACAATAACTAAGTAAGAGAACTCTTGCATGAATAGAATGCAAATTGTTGCCCTTCTTTGACTTAGAATTTTGGTAAAAGTTTTGCATGCCAGTACTGTCAAGTCAATATTACACCAACTACTCAATGTATTTGATTGAAACTTTACATATGGCTTTGTAGTCATGAAATCAACTAAATTAGTCAAGTCTGATAACTCTTGACAGTTTTTTTTGAAAATTAGAGCCTTTATTTTTTCTTAAAAATTTTATTACTCTGCAGTCACTGCATGTTTTTGATTGAAACTCTATACAAGATATTGCAGTTATAAGACCTACTCAATGCTGTCAATTTTGTAAGTTAGATAACTCTTATTTACTTGGATTTGTCAGCAGTCTCAATCAAATTTTATAAAGCGGTGCAGTAATCTAATGGAGAGAGGTTGCGGGTTCGATCCCCAGCTTGACCCAGTGCCTTTCATTAAACATCACTCAGTACTGGTTCTACCCAGAAAGTGGGATCGAGAGCAGTTCATATAAGCTCTGAGCTTTCATCGCAATCAAGCTAAAATAAATTAGTATAAACTAATCAAATTTGTACTTCTGTGACAAATATTCGCATAGTCGAGTGCGCTGTCCCTCCGACAGCTCTTTTTAGATCACCTGAGCCAAAGGCTCACAGGTGAGCTTTTGTGATCGCCTGGTGTCCATCGTCTGTCGTCCGTCGGCCGTCGTCTGTCATCCATCATTAACTTTTAGCTTCTAACAACTTCTCTGAAACCACTGGGCCAATTTAGATATAACTTTACAGAAATGTTCCTTGGGTGACCCTTTTCCAAGTTTGGTCAAGCCATCTTGATTTGTCAAAAAACCTTGCCGCCAGGGGGTGGGGCAAGTTTAATTAGTAAAAACTTAAAAAGTCTTCTTGTCAGAAACTACTGATACAATTTTAAAATAATTTCACAGAAATGTTCCTTGGGTGACTCTCTACCAAGTTTGTTCAAGTCATCTTGATTCGTAAAAATCATGGCGGCCAGGGGGTGGGGTTAGTTTACTATATAAGCTATAGTAAAAACTTAAAAAATCTTCTTGTCAGAAACTACTGGCTCGATTTTAAAATAATTTCACAGAAATGTTCCTTGGGTGACCCTCTGCCAAGTTTATGGAAGCCATATTGATTCGTCAAAAAACATGGCCGCCAGGGGGCGGGCAAGTTTAATTAGTAAAAACTTAAAAAATCTTCTTGTCAGAAACTACTGGTTCGATTTTAAATGATTTCACAGAAATGTTCCTTGGCTGACCCTTTACCAAGTTTGTTCAAGCTGTTGTGATTTGTTAAAAAACATGACTGCTACAGTGAGGTGCTAGTTTACTATATAGGCAGCTATAGTAAAAACTTCAAAAGCTTCCTTGTCAAAATCTACTGACCTGATTTCAATGTAATTTCACTGACATTTACCATGAGTGAACCTCTACCAAATTTGAACTATTCTATGCATCTGTTACATCTTTGTTTTTCTGGAATTTTGAGTGAACATGTTTTATAATACCTTCCGGTACTTAAGTTGGGTGACTCAAGGTCAGTCAGGTGAGCGATATAGGGCCATCTTGGCCCTCTTGTTTAATTAACCTCTATTAAGCAGACACCTGCCTTGAGCAATCAGTTTTGCTTTTTCCCTTGAGTGGATGCTGAAGACATGTTTAACTGTAGGTATTCTTTATTTTACAGTGGACATGGCAACTCTGGAGCGCTCTCAGATACAGACGAAGAGGACGGAAACTATAGAAACAAAAAGAAAATGTCTCCATTGGACAAAGTGAAAATGCTGAATTTTGAGAAAAGTGTGAAAGACAGGGTGGCGAAATGCCTGAAGACGCAAACGCAGAAGTTTGTAAACAAGATCCTGAAGAACAGCAAGCTGACAACCATGAAACGTACAACAGCAAAGCCACGGAAGCGAATCATTACAATAGAAGATAAGAGAACTCGGAGTAAGAGACATGTTAAAAAAGAAAGCCCTTATAGCGAGGAGGAGTATTTGATGGAAGCGGCAGATTTAGATGGTGTCGTGGCAGATGTTAAGCAAGAAGCTGGCGAGAAGCGCGAATCTGATGATGCCCTTTTGATAAGTAACCTGTACGTCCATCAAGATGATGAAGATGCAGAAGATAAGGACGGTGGTGAGAAAGTTGATTCTGACCAAGATTATGATGAAGCACAAGAAAAGGACAGTGATAGCTCAGTGGATATTCATCCGGTTAGAGTTGGTAGAAGTGCAAGGAAGAAGAGAAAAGTGTCCCGTTCTCCGGCTAAGCGTCGGAGACCAGTTAAGAAAGAGAAGAAGGAGAGTGCATCATTTACGTGCGAGGTATGTGATAAAACATTCACGCACAGTAGCCGGCTAAAGATCCACCTTAATATACATCGGGGTGTTAAGCCGTACCGGTGCATCGTCTGCGGAATGATGTTTGGGCGGGGTTATCATGTGGTGCGACATATGAATCGTAAACATGCAGATGTGAAATCATTTGAATGCGATGTATGTAAGGAAACATTCGACAAAGCCAAGGATATTGTGTCCCATGCACGAGGACATGTGAAGGCTGAAGAAGATACAATAAATGATAAGAAATATGAAGTGTTTGCTGATATAACAACTGACACGGATGGTAAGAAGACTTACAATTGTAAGGTATGCAAGAAAGTGTTTTCATGTAGTTGCGATTTGAGTCGTCATCTGACTTCACATACAGGAGAAAGGGCCTTTCATTGTAATTATGAAGATTGTAGAAAAGGATTCAGTACCAAACTGGAACTGAAGGCGCACACAGATGCTGTTCATCTGGGGATTTCAATGCCGGCCGCTGGACATAAATGTGAGTTTTGTAAGCGTGTGTATCAGACAAAAGAAAACTATGATAAACATGCAGAGAAATGTAACGGGGTGAAGCATTTTCAATGCGATGAATGTGGGGCATCATTTTATCGACAGTATCACCTAGATCGGCACAGACTCGTACATACTGCGGAGAAGCCATTTGCCTGTACGGAATGTTCAAGTGCATTCAAGCGTGAACACAAATTAAAGGTAAGAGAGATAAGATTTGGCAAATTTGAAATGAATTCTGTAATATAGTATAACCATAGATGGCATGACCCAGACGGAACTGGACAAAAAAATTTGAGTCAAGAGTTGTTTAAGCCAAGTATTGTTCAACATCATACCATACATGCAATGTAAATACATTGAAATAGGAATTCAGCCTAGGACCAGATAAATGGTTTGAGCCATATGTGGTGATCCAGCCATCCGTGTAGGAGCCAACGAAGTTCTATTGTATATAATTTAGGATAATATATAAAGATAAGTTTTAGGTTGAATCGGAAAGACAGATTATGTAAAATTATTTTTTGAATGGGGTAAATGTCATTTCTAATGACCTTGGAATAATTGATGATTAGAAAAAACGTTTTTCTGCAAGTAAGGCCATGATAAATTAATTGATAGATTATCATCTCCACCCGCCCCCCTAATTTTCATGCCGCCTTGACCCTTTTTATTTTCATAAAAAAAAAGATATCAAAAATTTAAAATAAAAAAATAGAAAATAAAAAATAAAATCCTCCCAGCCTCCCCGTTTTTTAAGAAAAATTTAGATGAAAATCTAGCAATTAATTTATAATGGCCTAACATGCAGTTTTTGGACTGAGCTGGGTTCAAAACCACAACCTCGGTGGTGAAAGTTAAGTGGTCATTGGACAACAGCGCCTTAGACCACGCTGTTACAGAGGATCCAGATTGTGATATAAACAGCAAACATGAGATTTCTAACAAGTTTCAGTGAACATTTGAACAAATATTGCTAACAAAAGTTATAATAAATGTACCGTTATACAGTCAAACCTGTCTTAAGCAGCCAGCCAAGGGAAAGGGCCAAATTGGCCGCTTAAGACAGGTGGCTGCCTACTACAGGGTCATCAATTTTCACCCAGATTAGCGAAGTATTTTTGTATATTGGCACAAGTTCACAACCTCAACACGTTCATCCAAAGTCAAACACTTCCGTTTTGGTGGCATTGCTAAAAGCTGACAATCAAAACGTTTATGATTTAAGTCACAATAAATCATTTCCAAATTTTATATTTTCCACAATTAGCGCTTTTTACAAGTGTGAACTTAATGAGTTAATTCCTTATCATTCGTTAAAAGCACGAACAAACTGCCATTCTAATTATCGTCTCAAAAACATTAGCTTCTTTAGTCTTTTTATATGCCGACTTTTTCACAGTTAACGTGTTTACACAAAACACTTTGATCTGACGCGAGCTAAAAATAGAGATGTGAAAATTATCACGCACTACACTCGTGTTGGAGTCGGAAAAATTGCGATTATGTAGAACACAATAACAGCTTTGTTTGGTTTGAGTCAGAAAAATGGCGATTATGTAGACCACAATAACAGCTTTGTTTGGTTTGTTTACGGCCAATTAAGAAAGTTTAAACTAAAAGAAACTTATTTTAAATTAAAGATTTATTATAATTATTTGATTTATTTGGTTTTTAGTACTTTAATTAAATATTAATTCTGTGGCCGTAATGAAATTTTTATATGCCCAAATCGATATTTTACGGTTAAATTTGTTCATTTGGTGGCTGTTTTAGGAGGTTTTTAATGCATTTGGGACCAAAAATGTTGGCCGCTGGCCGCGTCGACCAGGTGACCGCCTATTGCAGTTAAATTATATAGTAAATTTCGACGGGAGGGTCTGAAACTGGCCGCTTAAAGCAGGTGGCTGCTTATAACAGGTGACCGTTAGTACAGGTTTGACTGTACATGTATGCAGAGCTCTAAATAATCTGTTTCAGGGATGTAGTCCTTTGGGTGGTTATTGCAAACTTTGTCTATGACAGCGAAAAAATGTTTTGAATTAATTAAATTTAAAATTTCCTTTTCGCTTTACAAGGAACATATGAAGAAGCACACAGGAGAGGCAGTGAATCGGCAGGTGATCTGCGAGCTCTGCGGAGCTGTACTGAAGGATATCAAATATCTGCGGCGCAATCTTGATTCAAGTTTGTCTGAAGAATTACACTCAGGCCATTGGACTGAAAATACACATGCGCATACACACAGGTATGTATTGAAACTCATTAACTATATAAGAATATAAGTACAGTTAATTTCCGTTATTTTAGAGTCCGAGGGATTTGAAGGGACGGGGGTTGGGGTGGGGTGAATACTTTGAGATAAGCAGCAGTTTGAAATAAACAGCAGGATTTCCACAATAAAACAAATGAAAGAATCATCATTTTTATTTTGAGAAATCCTGAAGTTTTACATAACAGAGTTTGAGATACTGAAAATTGACTGTAGATTGGTTTCTATTTAAATAATGGATAAGATACTGTAAATTAATTGAAGTCTCACTTCACATGGTGTTCAATAAATATCAAGTATACATATAAAACATAGGCTACAAACCCTCCAAAGATGAAATATGAGAGAGACCATTCAAATTTGTGCATTATTCAATGTATTAAATATTTGCATCATTATTAGACCAATAGAAAAGAGTTGGGATGGGTATCACGGAGAATTTCATATCGTGCTACAGGATCATGATACGTATTAGGGCTTTTCCAGAATTAAATGTATGGGGGGGTCGGACGGCACTTATTTTTTTTACCCACAGAGCATAAAATTTAATTGTGATATATACCACCATGCATAAAATTTTAATTAGATAAAATACCACCATGCACAAAATAAAAATAAAAAAGAAGCTAAAATCCCCTTTCTAATGTTTTCTTACTGTAACACTTCCAAAATTACCAGTCTGGACGGTTGCCTACTTTCTTTGAAGTACGCCGACGTTACACTTTGATCTAATGCCGATATGCAAGTGATTACGTCACAAATTACCTCAGGTCGAGAATTAAATAAATGGGCACTATAGATAACAAACGAGAAAAAAAACACAACATAATAATAATTAAAGGTTAGTGTTTGTTTGTAACTAGTTGTCTTCTAAAATGTTTATTTTCAGTAAACTAATTTCTTAAAAAAGAATTACTATTAAATTGATAAGATCCGTAATGAGAGATTATGCTACACATGCCTAAATTTATGCACAGAATGAACACGCTGGCTCTTCCATTAATGCCTTGTGCCAATGTACGATGACGTGACTCTGACAGTGAAACAAACATTATTATGACACATGTTATTTACTCCCTACTATCGATAAAGGTTTAATCTAATTTGACGTCATTTCGCACACCCGATGGCAAACAATCTGGTTATGGATGCTCAAAGACAATTTCAGTCCAATTTATGTTTTTGTACGACCGTTAAGAAACATCTGCTTTTCGCCATGATTTTTTCAGACACTCGGGCAAAATGAGGCGTATAGGTTGTGGGATGACATATCTGAGAATGTTGATTTTATTTTCACTGCTAACGCAATGTCTTAATTTAGATTTGTTGTCACAATAGACTTTGCATTTCGCCGTAGAGTTGAATCATAGTTTTTGCGGAATTTAATAATATACACGTCTGTATATTCATATCTGTATTGGAGTATTTGTAAACATATCCGATACGTCAAATATTGATATATAATTCGTAAAATTTACTTGAGGAGATAATTTTGTTGCACCTCGGCATCAATTTAATAAAGTAGACGTGGTTACGGCCCGCTATGAGTGTATTCCGCCATCTGATTAGCTCTTACATTTCCATGTTAATAATTTATTCACGACTAAGAGTATGTTTCTTGTCCCTTTTCGGGAAGTCCGAAGGTAGATAATTATACTTTATTTCAAACAAACAAATTAAAACATATGTTGTTGTCGGGTGGTGTAATTATATTATGGCGGTCTTAACAAAAAAGATCAATCAGTTTGAGATGAAAAAGTTAATTGAAGACAATTTCTAATATTAACATCACCAGTGTATCGAGTGTCCAATTGTGTAGTCGCGTAAAACGTTCACTTGGTCATGATGTCTGGAGGTTGTGTATTACAACCGTTACAACACGCGTGTCAGTGGCAAACATAAAGGTCAAATCAAGGTAAATTTAAAAGACCTGCAGTTTCTGCTGCGATAAAGATAAGACGCTCGCCGAAATTTAGACGCTGCGGGATGTTGACTCGTGCGGTACATGGGGAAGGACAGGGGAAGGACAATTTTATATTTTTGTATACGACGGGAGGAAATATTTGGGCAGAAAAAATTCGGTTCAGAGACAGAAATACCGGCAAGGCATACAATTTTAATAAGCTTTTACCCCGCAAGGCATCATTTTTTTTTATGAAAACACCCACCAGGCATAAAATTTTAATTATACTGCCGTCCGACCCCCACATACATTTAATTCTGGAAAAGCCCATATGTCTTTTTCAGTTCAAACATTTCAAAAAAAGTAGCTCCATAACGATTCAGCACAATGTGTTTATAAAGCAATATGTGACAGGCATAGTTTTAGAGAAGAAGATTTAAGTTTACTCTACAAACGCCACTGCAATAGTTGGTGGGACATGAGCGATCATCTTTGTTTAAACTTATTTATTATAGCTTGAATGCGATGAAAGCTCAAAGCTTATTTGAACCCTTCTTGAGGCCACTTTCTGGGTAGAACCAGTGTTGTTTTATGAGGCATCATTTTTGAGTTTGGGATCAAACCCGCAACCTCTGGCATTAGCAGCGAACACTCTAGCCATTACACTACCGCCCCGCTTAACTTGATAGACTAATGAATGTACAGTTTAGTTTTGGAAAACCAGAGCATCAAGGCCACATAATTTACCAAAAGCGGTTCATTGGTTTCAAACAAATCTGGTTTTATGTTCCAAAATGTACAAGTGGATGGAATTGAGTTCGCCATCTTATTTTGTGCAAAATATCAAACTTCTAATTCAATGTTTCAGAGAAGAGGATTTATATGAATTTTTAAAAAAACTGTGGACGTTATTTTGTTTAAAGCAGCAACTGCCATATAAAGGTAGGTTTTAAAATAGTTCTATACAGTCATAATTCAAATCAGATAGCTTCTTAAAAAAAAAATCACAGACGCCACTACAATGATTTTGTAATGGATGGGATCAGTACTAGGTGATTGTCCAATTGTGGGTGATTGTCCAATCAAAGTTAATATTTTTTTAAATATTTTACCTGATCAATATTTTGTTGTTCGTTCTCTTTTTCTCCATCTCTTTCTTCATCTTCATATTCATTTTGAATTCCACTTTCTCCTTCAACGCTGTCTTCTGAAAAATTTTTACCATATACAGGGCTAGAATTTAACTTTTTTGTGCACTAGCAATTTTGGCCAGTGCCTAAAATTTCAACTGGCCAAATTTGAAACCAACTAGCCAAACCAATTTTCGCAGAAAATTGTAGTCCTAAATGTCTAAATAAACCCAAAATTAATTGTTTCAAAGCCTGCGTGTTATTTAATATGCATTATTAGCTTTTTTTATTTATAGACAATGGTATCAAGGTTATTATATATGTAAGGTACAATTCAAAGCAGTACTTTACAAAACAAAATATTTAAAAAAATAAAATTGTCCTTGTTATTTATTATACTACCATAAATAAATGCATACAATGATATATCATAAATAAACACTTTTAACTAAACCAAAATATGAATCATGGATTCAGCAATAACAAGTGTACAGAGAGGCTGAGATTGTGACATACACACATTTCTATTTATAGAATTAATATAGCCAATGGCCTTTCGTTTTAAAATAAGATCTAGATCTAGCCAAGGACGATTGTTTAACATGTGTAAATGTTGTGATATCATAGTAATATAGTTTAATTATTATGGATGATCTGTCGATCGCGGTGGTTTCTACAATTTACACACCATTTTGTCATTGTCAAGTTTATAGCCCTGTGTGATATTGAGCTGTCGCTCCCATTTCATTACAGTATTAACGGAAGGATTATTTCACTTTTTTCTTGTTGGGACTAACTTCCATTCGTCGGGTTAATGGAGAAAAAGTGCCACTTTAACAGCTGACAAAATATGTAAACAATAAATTTGACGGGTTTCACCTTTACTTTTATTTTACAGAGTGAGTGCGCAATCGATCAAACTAGACACAGTCTACTCATTATGTTGTTGACGGGTTTTAACTTTACTTCCTTTTTGCAGAATGAACTTGAGATCAAAAACAATTGGACGCAGTCTACACATATATAAATATTTAATACATGTCATTGACAATCGTGCTGCTAGGGGGTAATTTGGCGCGAGAAGCAAAAGAAATTTGGTAAAATTGACAAGAACTCGTTATTTTTACCAGGATGATACTTGTTTATTTTCAAAAATCAATAAAATGAATAAAATAAGTAATTTTCTCAACTTGAAATCCACTCGCAAAAAAATGCCAGCTTAAGTAATTTCAACTCGCATTTTCAAAATACAGCTCGCATTTTGCGAGTGGCGAGTGCTTAAATTCGAGCCCTGCATATAATTTGTAATGTGACATGACACAGGATAATAATTTTAGAATTATTGATTGGAAAAGAAAAAGAAAAATATTGAAATATTGGCGTTTTCATGTTTATCTATAACTTTTCTTTTTACATCATATGGCGGAAATGTAATATGAGTTTCAGTGTCTTAGAATGAAACACAACCAATTTTTCAAAATTTTAAAATAGGCTAAACATATTTTCCAATAAATCACATCTATATACACCTATCGATCCCGTATTGCCAAAAGGATATCTATTAAACATACCAAAATAAAATATTGTAATAGGAATTTCCTAACTTAGGCTACGCGCCTGAGATAGACTAAAAATATATTTCCAGATTAAAATTGCAACATATGGTGACGTATTAAATAGGTCACGTGATTTCAATATGATTTACATGTACTAAAATTTGTTTCATCTTAGAAAGAGTCTGAATGACGTTGCAAAGTCGTCAAAAAGTATTTAACAGATGTCTATTTTAGAATGGGTTTTTGTTTCAAGTTTACTACTCCAATTTAATATCAATTTTGTCACGTTCTGGTTAATTTGACATACCAAACTATTCTATTTCATATAGTAATGACAATGAGATGTTTTATATCCATTTAATTATAAATCATTTTATTTTTTAAGACATTAATGAGCATCTTTTCCTAATATAACCAATTTAAGAAATAAGACACACTCTTAAATAATTTTTCCGGAAAGTTCAATTTTGAAATGTTTTTTGTCATTGTAGTATTTCAATATACATAATTAAAACAATATTATCAATTGCTCTGAGAACATCTCCTTTCTATTTTGTCCAAACATTATTCTGACAAGGTGCTGTGAAAGCATACAATTCTTTGATGGGGATTTAAAGCAGTCAATCTAGTTACTAGAAGAGCCATACCATGAACATGTTACATGTCACACTGACCGTTAATGTTAATCGGTGCGTAAACTTTCTTTGGAAACGAGGCTTCTGATAATAATCAGTTCAATGATTGCCGAAAGTAAGGAAGAAATGAAGATAGAAAGTGTGTGACTTACACTGAAAGGCAGAAAGCTTTTTTTAGATTTGCAACTAAAGAAGTCAGGTCCCTATAATATTGATTACATACGCAGTTTCTAGTTGTGTCCATTTTATAGACTGAGCTGGTTACATAACTTAATGGGTAGTTCTCAGTTATTCAGCAATTCAGTACCATGGAACTTTGATTATAATTTGTAATAAAAATAAAGCTTATTTGACATGTTTGTTGTGTTAATACTTTTAGATATGATTTGAATGAATAGTAAAGATAGTTTTATGGAGACATGGTCAGAAAGAAAAAAATTACAACATTTTTAAATTGAAAAATGCCAGTTTTGACAGGGTCCATTTTGGGACATTTTACCATCAGTATATACAATAAAGTTGTATTGTTACTTTCCGATGGATTATAAAGTCATTATTTACGGTAACTGTAAAACCATAAATAAAATTAAAATATAAGCATCTCTAAAAGACTAAAATGCCGATAAAAAGTTGATTTTAATAGAAATTAAATTCTGCGTATGGACGTTACAGTGTCGGTCAATTTTTGTATGAAACTCTGGCATCTATTTTTAGACAATACAAGCATGGACAACATCATTTGCATGTGGGGGTGTTAGGTTGTTTGTTTAAAGTTACCTTGTAAAGTAGAGTGATATACAGGATTTCACAATAAAAAAATATCACCGAACTTTCCTCAATGTATAAATGTCGGTCAATTTGTAACGTCCAAAACCAATCGTCGTAAATTATCAATTTTATGTTCGTATCATATCTAACACCCCTCAATGGGTAAATAAACGTGTCCAAAACGCGTCATCAGTTTGTGTGTACACAACTCTACCACCAGCAGGGAGAATATAGAGGTAAGTGTTGTCGGTCAATCAAAAAGTCAGAGTAACGTCCAGAACATTCCATCACTCTATTGATAAAACCTCTAAAGTGAAACCATGTACTATTGTGATGATTGCAAACAATAAAAAATGAATGTTAATCGAAAGAAAAGACGGAAATTGCCGTATTGACGCAGCTAGCGGCCCGTGTTATGAAATGAGTATATGGACGTTATACCTTGACATTTTATCGTGTTTTGGATGTTACTATTTGACATGGTCAACTTGTCTATACCAAATGTTCTACGATTTAATGTAATTAATAACCATGATGTATACCCCAGTATTTGATATCATACCATTTTCTCTGTAAATGAACACAGCAATTCTAGTTTGTCTATTCTGTCACCAAATATCTCCTTTGTTGTGTTTTGGACGTTACGTTTGCGGACGTTAGGTAATGTTGTGGATGTGACATTGACATTAGTTTCTACTTGAATGTGTAACATCCAAAACTGATTTTATATTATCTCTAATTGAAATAATATGAGAGACAAGAAGATTGACAATTAATTATCCTTTTTTGGTAGAAATTGAGTTGACCAAAGTATGAGTTTGCCAGTACTCCCGATAAATAAGAAATATTATCAATACATGGATGTTTTCTTTGTTATGGATGTTACATTTGACACAAGAATTTTGGAACAAACAATTATGTGTTAAAGTCTGAAACATAAATTACTAATTAATTGATCTAAGTTTATAAAATATCCTTTAGAATGTAATTCTCATGTAAACAGTTTAATTTTTAAAAAATTAATTGTAAATAATAATGCTTAGTACCAGTATTAATGATATAAAATATATATATATTGAAAACAATAACTACAAACGATACTAATTTTGTTCTCTTAATTACTTTAAGAAAATCTCATACCCATAATTATGTTGCATTATCATTTAATTTAAATAAATACAGACATAAAATAACTACAAATTTATCAAGAAACTTTTTTTTATGTCCAAGGTTGATCAATGGCCATGGGTTTGTTAATTAAAACCATTCCCTCGAGCGTGGAGATCTTTGGCAGCTCTATGAGACCAGGCACAGTGATCTTTGAGGATATTGTGAGTGTTATCTCCTCTCCAGATTTGGCTACGAGTGGACTTAGGAGATTCTTCTATGTATTCAAAGGTAAGAACAGTGCCAATACAATTTAATATCAGTTTAGATAAAATAAAAGTAAACTGCCTTCTTACTCTTTCCCAATAGGATTAATATACTAATTATTTACTTTTATAGCGCTATAACTTTGTTATATGTGTACAAATAAACTTTTTGACTGTATAAAATACTTAATAATAATATAAAAACTTTCATTTGTGTATTTTCAGACCTTTGAGATGTCTCAGGAAGTTGTGAAGATGCCATTTTAATAGCAACAAAAGATTCTTTAGGGATCAAAAGAAGAAAAAACTTTGAAATATTATTCACTGACATATATGAATATAGTTTATTATTCTTCCAATAAATTTTAATTGCCATTTGTCAGAAGAGACTTGTATACTTTGTCAATACCTTTTCTGGTTGGGGGTCTCATTTATATACTGTAGATATACTAAGTGCTGCTAGTCTAGTTCACAAAGTTTTGGAAAGTACTGTAATAGTACAGTGAGCAGATAGTGGCTTTAAGTGATTTTCTATACTAGTTGGTTGGTGGGGCTCATGATCTTTATTTATAGTATATACTACTAGCAGCATAGTACACAAATGTTGGGAAATCCTTCTTATAATACAGTTAGCACTTGTAGATAAATACTAGAAGTAAGACAACATAATTTATTTATTTCAATATTACTAATATAACCTTTTAATATTACTAGTAGTTGTTCAGTAGTTAGCAGTGAAACGAGTTCAAACCACTAAAGTACAAGTTTAAATATGTATACTAGGATAAAATGTTATAACACATGGTCAAGTGTGATGAAATGTACACTATTAACAACAATATAACAACAATTATAAAACAATACAGAAGTTATCTTGTAATTTGTGTATGTTGTGGACGTTATTTTTAAGTTGTGGACGTTACATATTTGCATATTTGTCAATTGTCAAAGAGTAACGTCCATATGAAATGTGACAAACTATTCTGATATATGTATGTCAGTTTGAAGTTAAAATGAAAAATTACAAGGATATGTTCTCTAGTTGAAAGTTTTGAGTACTATTTCAGTTTGTTCGGATACAGATAGCAACATGCTGAACTTTTATCATATAAATTTTGAGTAACATCCACAACTACAAAATATATATAATTACTTTCGTTCTGGTTATATTTGATTTTTTCTATGATTATTATTTTATAGGTATTCTCCAGTCTTATCTAATAATCATAAGTTAGTGTATTGAAATCACCCATTAAATGCATAAACTATTGTCAATAAATAAAATGTAACATCCGAAACCTTGAGGTTACCATACATAAATTTTGATTTACATAATTTTCTTGTCACAAACTATCTTTTTATTATTAAAATCATACAGAGGAATGTTTAAACTACATTTTAACACCAAAATATTTACTCTAAGTTATAATTTAATAAATCCATCATTGTGTCTGGAAATTTGCTGAATAACTGAGAACTACCCTAATACAAGTGAGCTTGATAAATCATGAAAGAATACATGCACTAAAGTCATATTGAATAACTTGTTTTTTTTTCTTTTTCTTTTTTCTTCTTTATCCCTACATTCATATATGATAATTATCTACCTAATACATTTATTGTAATGTGATTCAAGCATTTGTATCACATGATTTTCATGCAAAACCATTACTGTACTGGCGCATCAAACCGGAAGGGTACATTAAAATCACTATCTCTCTTCGCAATGGATGCGATAATCATGAATAATAATAGACGTGTAAGTCCAATGAGGATAGTAAAGATTCAATATAATATTGACTAATAAATGTGTACTTTATAAGAAGTTATGAATTACTGACATTTCTAATGCTTTATTAATATTGCGACACATTTATTAACATTTGTGTTGACACATGTATGAGAGAGAGTCAGCCTTAACTAACGAGAATGTCAACAACTTTGGTTATTTTTATTAGTTTAATCATGATATTACATAATCACTTGTTAAACAATAGTGTACATAAATGTGCCTGTCAAAATGCTTTGTGATAATTAGGATATTATTACCAAACGTTTTGCATAAGAAGCACCTAAGTTGTTTTGCATTTGTGTAGAAGTTTGTCAAAAGTATTTAGATGTTGGTAGAAATAACATGGTATGTATATACTACAGCTATTTGAAAGTGTAAGCATTGTATAGGGAGTGGAACTCATCGCAAATATCAGAGTAACCAAGTGTACAGTGCCATATGTTATAAGAAACAATGCTATATATCTTCCTCTTTCAATAAGGAACCTACGGGTTGTCGTTCTTAATTTGAATAAATACAAGTAAAATTAAGGCATCTTTCATCCAAAAGATCATCTGTTATTATATAATTTCCCTTTTGACAACTTTTTGAGGTTGAATTTATAGGCCTGAATAAACTACCAAACTATGGTTAATATTAATGTGAATATTGTTTCCTTGAATGTATGATTGAATTTCTGCTGATAATATTTTTTGTTTTTTCTATTTGTATTCAAATTTTGAGTGTTTACCATTTATTATAACACATATTATATACTTATTTGTTTATTTTTTTTATTATCAAACCAGACAAGGGAAATATATCAAAGGGCAATAACTTGTAATTAGCAAGAATAGAGTTATGTTTCTTGTACACTGCACTTCCTGTCATTATATTCTACCATTGTATGAAGTTTGATGAAATTCCATCCAGTACTTTAAAAGTAATGCTCCGGACAAGGGAAATATATCAAAGGGCAATAACTCTGTAATTAGCAAGAATAGAGTTATGTTTCCTGTACACTGCACTTCCTGTCATTATATTCTACCATTGTATGAAGTTTGATGAAATTCCATCCAGTACTTTAAAAGTAATGCTCCGGACAAGGGAAATATATTAAAGGGCAATAACTCTGTAATTAGCAAGAATAGAGTTATGTTTCTTGTACACTGCACTTCCTCTCATTATATTCTACCATTGTATGACGTTTGAAGAAATTCCATCCAGTACTTTTCAAGTGATGCTCCGGACAAGGAAAATTGCAACGGACAGACCGACCATCAGACCGACAGACCGACCACAGGGTGACTCCAATATACCCCCTCAAACTTCGTTTGTCGGGGGTATAATTATTCCATAATCTTATAATGCAAGTGACTTTCTCATATTTATTCTATAGTAAGGGACTTGTGACGATAATAGTTAATTAACATATCTATAACAGATTTTACATAAAGACATATATACATAAAGACCTTTCCGTAAACTGGACATATTAAGTACACTTTGAGTACAGTGTTTTCAAACCAAAAATAAAGCAAATTATGGTTTGGACACCCTTATCTGATTTTAAAAGATCATTTTTGGATAAGGAACAAGATGTTTACAAGGGTTTCAGGACACAGTAATGGAACATAATTACTTCTTAAAATAATACTGAAGTAAACAAAACAAATGGTCATCTAATATTAAATATATCTTATTCACAAGCATACATATAAACATAAGTTCCATACTTTTAGGATGATGAAGTCAATTACCGGTATGTAAGATTAACCAACATGATCTTGAATTAATAATTAAATAAATGTATATTATGTACAGTCATGACACATTTTTCAAACTTGCCTGCGGTAAACCAAACTAAATAATAGTTATTTACGATAAATCTCTGTAACTAGGTTATACGGAAATTACTTCAGAAGATTTAGAAAGCATTTTTGGAGATAAAAGACATACATGTAATTGTTTCTTTTCTTTTGGTAATGGCGGCGTTAATAATTAAATGTTTAGTTAAAGCCTTGAGCTCTGCTTTTTAAAATCTAATTCAATTTGATCTATTATTGCGTACAATACAACACATCATTTTAGGGAGATCTTGATCTTGGCCTGTACAGCTTTTAGCATTCCTCTTCTCAAGGCATAGTGCTACCATTGGAAACAGGAAATGTTTCCGTGGCGTAGTTATAGATAATTATTTTTAAAGATACATTTTCACTATTTTAATGCTCATTTCATTTGAACTTCTTATTGATATATATTTTGAACATGTTGAAAGCATTGTTGTTTGGATTGTGAAAAAGAAAAATAATTGCTACTTGAAAATGTGTCACGAGCACATGATTTCTGAGATCTTTGTCAACAATATACACACGGAACAGAAAAAAGAAATGTACAGGAAAAGTTAAACATTACTTTGCAATTGCCACTATCCTATGAAATACACTAAACTGTAATGAATCTGAATTAATACTATTAATTATTACCTCTGTATTTCTATCTTTGTTTGCCTTTGCCTTATAGGTTAAAGTCATTTCATGTTTCCTCCATGGCAAACTTGGAACTCCATAGTCGTATCGTACCTCTTCTCCACTTTCGATATTGCGCCTTGCAAATACTGCTATATGTGGTCGTTCCTTAACTACAATTAGCTCCATGGCAGCATTTTGCTTTCCCCCAAATTCATCGTTTGCATACCTTCCAATTCTTTTCGAAAATGTTGCATCTATGCTGGAAACATAATGTCAACTCAGTACATGTATTTAAAGCTTTCTTGTATACAATGTATAAATAAATGAAGTTAAATTGTAGCAAACTAGATTAGGAGGTTAAAATAAAATAAAATGTGTGTTTGCTCTCTTCTTTAAATTATACCTAGCTTATACGAAATAATTTAGATATGTTATATTTTACGAATCATCTTGAGTTCAGGAATACTGATTAGTTGTAATAACTGAGACTTTACTTTGTATACAATTATTGTCCATATAAGAAACTGTTTTATGTTTGCTCAAATAAACGCTCTAGTGTCCATTTGGGTTCAGTAAGGGAACTTTGATTTTATTGGTATAGGCCTCTCTCAAATTATATGCATGCCAGACATTCCATTATCCAAGCACGGTTAGGAGCTCATCACACTACCAGCCAATTAGCAGACAACTATATAACTACATAGGAAAATTGCTACACCCCTATCAACTTGGGGGGATATTTAGAGACCTGGACAATATTGTTTTGTTCCATTTTGGATATCAGATCAGATTCTTCCCTTGATTTTCATAACATTATTAAGGGACCTGTGTAATAAACAAATTGTATAAAGCAAAATAAGGCGAGATAGAGGACTACATTACAATGTAAGTTATCATGTTTACATATCTATCTATTACTGTTATGAATTTTAATTATCTTATTATTGTTTGTTATTTATTTGAAATAAATACAAACTTTAAAAACATCTATTTTTTCTTCAATATGCATAAACCGCAGCATGTAACAACACATTATGTTATATCAAGAAAGAGAAGTGAAACAATTTGTGTTACCGTATTCGCCTTATAAACATAATTTTATAGACATGTGAACATTGTACTATATATAACAATTTATTGTCAATATTTTAGAATATTGAATAATATTTGTATCTTTCATTATACGGTGGGAATGGACTGTATGAATAAATCCAGCACTATAAACCAGAACATAAAACCAGCACTGTGAACCAGAAGATAAAACCGGCACTGTAAACCAGAAGATAAAACCAGCACTGTAAACCAGAAGAATCCAATCCAATCAAAAGTATATTGATATGCTGGAAAACATAGAGAAAACATGGAAAATATGACGACAAATACACAAAAAAGTCAGAAATATAGTCCCCATATAAAGTATAATTATATTTGCAGGACAATCCGGAAAATGTATTACTCCCACTATATGACTACATGTCAATGTTAATATTAACAGACACTAACAATCAGCTTCCGAAACAGTTGGGTCTACTCTGCTTCTGTCTGTACAACTGATATGTAAAGTAAATCATTTTATTTAAATGTAGACATTGTTTTAAGACATACTTGTAATAAGATGAGTTTGAACATGTATATTAAGTAACTAAAACGTTAATTGCTTTTATTTTATATCTTTTTTCATTATTTCTCTGTGATCTGTTACACCCCCTATTATGTCATATCCCCTCCCCACCCAGTTATTATTTTTGTTTTAAATATAAAAAAAGAATAGAAGGATTTGAACAAAAATAAAATAGTTAACTGTTCTGTTGTGTTCTAGACAATGGACACTTATATACTTATATGAGTACAGTGTCATGGTAAGACACAATTATTCATGGAACCTGACATCATACAGACGGTTTGTATCCCTTCTAAATCACTTTCAAAGAGAGGTGTTAATTAGCCTTAATCTTCAGGAATGTTTACACAGGTCAGATGTGAATGAATTGATTTACAGCAGACCCTTTCCTCCCTCCCCCACACCCCTGAGAATTTGTACATACATTCAGTTATTAGATCATAAAACACGGTTTAACCAGTATAGAAATACATATGCTGAACAATATAAAAACTTGATTTTCAAATGATCAACTACTTAAATCAATAATTCAATATTGTATTTTTACCTTTACATTAATTAAACTGCCAACAAATTTAAATTAACAGATGTAGTCAGACTTGTATCTCAATTATTATCTGAGATAGCCATGTTATCTCTATGTACGCTAGTGTTGCTGTAAGATACGACGTGCTCCTAACCTCGTTCTGGTGTAGATATGCATATTCATGAGACAATATTTAGAATGGTCTATTGCTATCTTTAAACAGAACATTCACATTTCTCTCATAGATGTATAAAGTTCATTCAAAATTTTAAAAAAAAATGACAATTGAAAGCAGATGAGTGACTTATTGACAATATTGTGTTTGTTTAATTTCAATCAATAAAATGTTAATACCTATTGTTTGCTGGTTAATACAGATTTTTTTTATATAAGAAGTATTAAATGAGATGAAATGATTAAATAATTAAATAATTAAATGATTTTGAAATAACAACATCTACCTACTGATACTGTACAATAAGTATTCCATCGAAGAAGACCATAATCAATAAATCCCAATTTTTGTGGTGCCACACAAATCATCATATAGTGATCATTATGTCTCTCCTAAATCTTTGATAACAGATAAGAATCATTGCTTTGTATTTTACTTTTGTATATAACTTATTTAATATTATATATGTACAAGGTAGTAGTTAATTAAAACAACACTAATACTATGTTTATGTTATATTGTTTTTCTTCATGAAAATAATTTTCAAATCTATATCTTAATTATCGATGTAGAAGTTTTTTTCTGAATGTTATAATACATTATTTTAAAATTAAATAATCATATTTTGGTGTGTTTAATTTATTTTTTTGTCAAATATGAAGAAATTTGTCTAGGAATTGTCTAGTTCTTGAGAAGACTTTTTTCAAATCTACAATATCAATCTTTTCAGATACTCTCCTGTTATCTAACGTTTATGGGCTCCCATCATTAAAACAAATCTAAAACTTTTTGGCCTTATATTTTCATCACAATACACCCAGTGCTACCTTTGGCAGAATTTGTTTACAGGAAAAGTTTATGATGGACAGACGATGGATGTATCATGAACAACACTCTCTCCCACCCTTAGGCTAAGGAACGAAAGAGCTTCATGCAGGCTAAAAAGTCTTTCACATTTACTAAAATCAACCAAGACAAAGGTTTCAAAGTGAATGTCATTGATTGTTTATCTTTAAAGAATAGATGCCCGATAGAGGGACCCTCGAATACGGGAGACGGACAAAAGAAGAATCAGGAAAGCTTATTTTGAGCTAAAAAGTAAAATGTAAAACAAAATTTTTGACCACTTTGTGCAAAAGAAATGGTGAGTGTTTCATACCATAGATTTTTCCCTCTAAATTTGAAGAAATACAAAAAGCTTCCCAAAGCAAGAGGGTATTTCTTTTCTCTAATTTCGGCCTCCTCTCTAGATACAAGTTCTCCATCATATTCGAAAAGGAAATCTCCAGCCCGAAAATCTTCAGTAGCGAATACACCTTTTCCTAAAACAAACAAATCAAAAACTAAACATAACCATATTTTAATTTCAATAATTATTTTATTTTGAGCAAAACATAATTCAACATATCAAATTAGATTGAGCTTTGTCAGATATAATAGTATTAATGGTAATATTAATATTGATACAGTTGAGCATTCTCGAATTGTTCCATTTTTAAGGTAAATTATGACCCTTGAACTATAAAAAAGTCATTACATTGAACGTTTCGTTTTGACCTTAAATGTTTGTCTTTCTGTAAAGTATTTACCACTTCACAATAGTACCATGTGATGTGAAGTCTATTTAGACCTTAATTGTACACATGATCACTGTACCAACTTTGAAAATGCAGTTTATTTGTTGGATATCTATCATACACATATGGCTTTAACAAACCTTTCAATAGACCTTTCAATAAAAATTTAATGTAGTGAAGTAGTAACAGAACATTTAAGTAAAGCTTGTAAATTTCAATATACAGTATAACTTCCATATATCGAAGTTCAGGGGACCATCATGAAAAGTATGATATACCGGGACTTCGATATATGTGCATGTCTGGATCACTCAATGGTAATGGTAAAAGTTTGATTGGTAATGAGATCGCAACATGTATATGACTGTAGAGATCTACCTGTCATACTTTTACTAGTAAAGGTAAGTTGAAAAAAAAAACAAATTAAATCGTGTTTATTATTTATTGATTCCCTGCATGTCATTTAAAAATCAATATAACTAAAGCACTACAAACATGTACAAACATAAAAACTTATATGGAGCACTTCCGGTAGATGAAAATAAGCACATACATGTACATGAATATTCCATCAGCACATCAGTTGGTACAAACACACATGAACAAAACAACAACATACATGTACAATAAACATAAATAAATGTTCATAAATTACACTTGTAAGATAACATGATACGAAACTAAATGTCATACAATGCGTGCGATTTACACATACGGTAAATTGGTGATATGTAAGCATGACAGACGCAGCCGCCATGTTTGCGTATACAGAAAGTTAATGTGTTTTACCAGTAAATTATCACCATTCTGCCTTTAAGTAATCAAATGTTTATTAAAGTGTGACTCCTAACAAACATATATTCGAGCACTCGAAGGGACTTTACGCTATATGATCAGCTGGGCCTTTGTTCCTAAGATCATCGCACCAGCGCACTGCAGGTGTGAAATACATGTACATCACTCCCGTGAGAAATTTTGAACAGGTAATCGATATTCGATAAATAAATGGTTAATGATGTATAAAAGGCCTTTTTTGTGGTCGTGAAAAAACTTCGATATACTGAAAAATTCTATATGTATAACTTCGATATATTTGCGTTTTTTCCATATAGATTTAGAAGGAAAAAAATTGGGACTTGAGAAAAAGTTCAATATATCGAGAAATTCGATATATTGAAGTTCGATATATGGAAGTTATACTGCATATTTCACGTTATTTGCTCGACACAAAATATCACAAAACAGAGGTGTAAAAACATTTTTTAAGCTACTTGCCCTGTAAATTAATCATTTTTAAATAGCAAGTGTTTATTTGGATTTATTTGTGATGACATCTGGTACATGCCATGCCAGTCATTTTGCTCCTTTTGCCTAATTCGGGTATCTGGGGTATTACCCGGGAACCAGTCCACTATTCCTAGTAATCAGGAAGAACAGATTTACACACCAGACTGAAAGGACAACTTAACTTTAGCTAAGGCCAAGGCGCAAGCTATTGTGGACTACCAAGACAAAAACAAATTTAGCTTAAGTTAAGGCCAAGGCGCCAGCTATTGTGGACAACTTGATTTGGGCGAAAATCTGTATGCAATTAAGATAATTAGCAGAAGACTCACAGAGAAGAAAGGGACAAATAACAACAAAGAATGGAGTGCTAGTGTGTTCAGATGGGATTTTAGCCATTCTGCTTGGAGTCAATTGCCCGTTACTGTGTGGACAAAAGTTCAATGTAAAGAAGTGCGCTTTGTTGGATTTCCTCTTCTCTTGGATGACATTCCTGATAAAAGACAGCATCGGGAAAACCCGGACACAAGATTTTATCGCTCAACATTGCATTCGTTCTACAGGCCAATGCAAGCCCTTGTGTTGTATCCTGTTTCCAGGACATGGCCAAACAAATTACTGTTGCCCTGAAACATGAGGAAAAAAAATGTCAATACCTGTCTACACAGACGAAGCCGAAGGTCATGACCAAGGTACATGATGATGTCACATCATTGCCAGAAGATTCGTTTGAATCTCCATTTGAGACTATATTAAAGAATACTAACTTGCCAAGCAACTCAGCCAAATTGATGACAGCCTCAATGACCAGGGTGTCAAACGTTTCTACATGAACTGTTAATAGAGATAAACTTCTGTCTTCCACATGTTCTCCACTACATGGACAGAAGACATTAAAGATAGAGCCAGAATCGATACAGATATGGCCGTACCATGGCATGCTTTTACAAGAAGAAACCATGTTGCTGGAATCACTTCCTTTAGACTGTACTCCTGCCATCAGCAGACTGGTCCAAGTAGCCAATCCATTACACAGTCTGCAGACGCTTGCACTGGAGAGTACCAGTGGTTCTAGAGACCTCAAATACTTGCTATGGAGCAGATTCAGATGAGGATCAAATATGTGATAATGTTAAACACAGCAGACAAAAACCAGCGGAAAAAACTATGATTACGTGTACATCAGATAAGGCCACAGTACGCAAACGGGTCAAAAGGTCACTCTTGTATAATGCCTTGTCAGATACAAAAACAATGCAGGGTTCCGCTCAACAAAATGGTTGTTTAAATTTGTTCGTGTCGGTGAAGGAGAGAGACTGTTGGCCGATCCAAGTAATCGAAAAAAGTCTCAAGAAAGACCACCATGATACTAGCAGCTTCAAAACAAATACTGTTAGTAAAACAGCGGGACTTATGGAAGACCACCAAAAAGCATTGAAATGGGAATCGAAAACAATCCTGTCAATTATAAAATAATTATGGAACTCGTGAAAAACCATAATTGTAGTCATTTAAAATCAGAATCTGATCCAGTTGGTAAAAAGGTGGTACTCATGGAAGACCACCAAAAAGTATTCAAAAAGGATTCGAAAATAATCCCGTCAATGATAACATAATTATGGCACTCAATGAAGACCATAATTCTAGTAATTTAAAAACAGAATCTGACCCAGTTAGTAACAAAAGTTGTCAGAAGTTCGCCAATGGGATAAAACTCACTTACAATGCAAAGATTGGGATTGGAGGCAAACACTAAAACTTAAACGCATCTAAATGCAAAAGTTAAACCTGGGTGTCTACAGACGAAAAATTAAGTCTTAAAGGGCCATAACTTTGCCAAAATGCAACCAAGAATTATGGTTCTTGTCTCAACAACCAAGGCTAAATGGTTAAATTGTTGTTAGCAACAACAAACAGGTTGAAGCCATCCATTCTGAATAAAATTATACCCATGGCGGAAATTCTAGAGAGGACAACAACCAAGGCTAAATGGTTAAATTGTTGATAGCAACAACAAACAGGTTGAAGCCATCCATTCTGAATAAAATAAGACCCATGGAGGAAATCCTAGAGAGGACAACAACTAAGGTTAAATGGTTAAATTGTTGATAGCAACAACAAACAGGTTGAAGCCATCCATTCTGGATAAAATTATACCCATGGCGGAAAATCTAGAGAGGACAACAATCAAGGCTAAATGGTTAAATTGTTGATAGCAACAACAAACAGGTTGAAGCCATCCATTCTGAATAAAATAAGACTCATGGCGGAAATCCTAGAGAGGACAACAACCAAGGCTAAATGGTTAAATTGTTGATAGCAACAACAAACAGGTTGAAGCCATCCATTCTGAATAAAATAAGACCCATGGCAGAAATCCTAGAGAGGACAACAACCAAGGCTAAATGGTTAAATTGTTGATAGCAACAACAAACAGGTTGAAGCCATCCATTCTGAATAAAATAAGACCCATGGCGTAAATCCTAGAGAGGACAACAACCAAGACTAAATGGTTAAATTTTGATGGCAACAACAAACAGGTTGAAGTCATCCATTCTGAATAAAATAAAACCCATGGCGGAAATCCTAGAGAGGACAACAACCAAGGCTAAATGGTTAAATTGTTGATAGCAACAACAAACAGGTTGAAGCCATCCATTCTGAATCAAATTAGACCCATGGCGGAAATCCTAGAGAGGACAACAACAAAGGCTAAATGGTTAAATTGTTGATAGCAACAATAAACAGGTTGAAGCCATCCATTCTGAATAAAATTAGACCCATGGCGGAAATCCTAGAGAGGACAACAACCAAGGCTAAATGGTTAAATTGTTGATAGCAACAACAAACAGGTTGAAGCCATCCATTCTGAATAAAATTATACCCATGGCGGAAATCCTAGAGAGGACAACAACCAAGGTTAAATGGTTAAATTGTTGATAGCAACAACAAACAGGTTGAAGCCATCCATTCTGGATAAAATAAGACCAATGGCGGAAATCCTAGAGAGGACAACAACCAAGGCTAAATGGTTAAATTGTTGATAGCAACAACAAACAGGTTGAAGCCATCCATTCTGAATAAAATAAGACCGATGGCGGAAATCCTAGAGAGAACAACAACCAAGGCTAAATGGTTAAATTGTTGATAGCAACAACAAACAGGTTGAAGCTATCCATTTTGAATAAAATTATACCCATGGCAGAAATCCTAGAGAGGACAACAACCAAGGTTAAATGGTTAAATTGTTGATAGCAACAACAAACAGGTTGAAGCCATCCATTCTGGATAAAATAAGACCCATGGCAGAAATCCTAGAGAGGACAACAACCAAGGTTAAATGGTTAAATTGTTGATAGCAACAACAAACAGGTTGAAGCCATCCATTCTGGATAAAATAAGACCCATGGCAGAAATCCTAGAGAGGACAACAACCAAGGCTAAATGGTTAAATTGTTGATAGCAACAACAAACAGGTTGAAGCCATCCATTCTGAATAAAATAAGACCCATGGCAGAAATCCTAGAGAGGACAACAACCAATGCTAAATGGTTAAATTGTTGATAGCAACAACAAACAGGTTGAAGCCATCCATTCTGAATAAAATTATACCCATGGTGGAAATCCTAGAGAGGACAACAACCAAGGTTAAATTGTTGATAGCAACAACAAACAGGTTGAAGCCATCCTTTCTGAATAAAATAAGACCCATGGTGGAAATCCTAGAGAGGACAACAACTAAGGTTAAATGGTTAAATTGTTGTTAGCAACAACAAACAGGTTGAAGCCATCCTTTCTGAATAAAATAAGACTCATGGCGGAAATCCTAGAGAGGACAACAACCAAGGCTAAATGGTTAAATTGTTGATAGCAACAACAAACAGGTTGAAGCCATCCATTCTGAATAAAATTATACCCATGGCGTAAATCCTAGAGAGGACAACAATCAAGGCTAAATGGTTAAATTGTTGATAGCAACAACAAACAGGTTGAAGCCATCCATTCTGAATAAAATAAGACCCATGGCGGAAATCCTAGAGAGGACAACAACCAAGGCTAAATGGTTAAATTGTTGATAGCAACAACAAACAGGTTGAAACCATCCATTCTGGATAAAATATGACCCATGGCGGAAATCCTAGAGAGGACAACAACCAAGGCTAAATGGTAAAATTGTTGATAGCAACAACAAACAGTTGAAGCCATCCATTCTGAATAAAATAAGACCCATGGCGTAAATCCTAGAGAGGACAACAACCAAGGCTAAATGGTTAAATTGTTGATAGCAACAACAAACAGGTTGAAGCCATCCATTCTGAATAAAATAAGACCCATGGCGGAAATCCTAGAGAGGACAACAACCAAGGCTAAATGGTTAAATTGTTGATAGCAACAACAAACAGGTTGAAGCCATCCATTCTGAATAAAATAAGAACCATGGCAGAAATCCTAGAGAGGACAACAACCAAGGCTAAATGGTTTAATTGTTGATAGCAACAACAAACAGGTTGAAGCCATCCTTTCTGAATAAAATAAGACCCATGGCGTAAATCCTAGAGAGGACAACAACCAAGGCTAAATGGTTAAATTGTTGATAGCAACAACAAACAGGTTAAAGCCATCCATTCTGAATAAAATTATACCCATGGCAGAAATCCTAGAGAGGACAACAACCAAGGCTAAATGGTTTAGTTGTTGATAGCAACAACAAACAGGTTGAAGCCATCCATTCTGAATAAAATAAGATCCATGGTGTAAATCCTAGAGAGGACAACAACCAAGGCTAAATGGTTAAATTGTTTGTTACGACAACTCGACTTTTCCATTTAGAACCTTGTTCAACCATTCTTGATAATAGAGCCAGGGAGTTTCATAATGTGAAATAAGGAAGTTCTATCTAATAAAACCAGAGTTTCTACAATGAAGCCAGGGAGTTTCATAAGCTTCACAAAATGGAAACCAGCTTTTCCATTTTGAACATAGTTCAACCACTCTTGATAAGGAAGCCAGGGGGTTTCATACAGTTGAACATGGGAGTTCTATCTAATGAAACCACAGAGTTTCAAACAATGAAGCCAGGGACGTTCATGAGCTTGACTAAATGGAAACCAGCTTTTCCATTTAGGACATTGATAAGTAACTCTTGATAAGGAAACCAGGTAGTTTCTATGCATGCAAACTATACATGCAATAAGCGAACACTTGCTCTCTTCGACCAGCGACCGCTTAAAATCCATCAAATTTCAACAAATATCCTTTACAATACGACCATGAATACACAAGGTGTGAAATTTCAACATCATGCTTTGTGAACGTGACAAATGTGTAAGTGTAAAATTGTAGATCTCAGAGGTAACATGCTAAAAATAACCCGAGGCCAAATACTGCATTGTCTCGTGGTAAACAAGAGGCCCAAGAGGGCCTGAGGACGCTCTACTGACTCATAGTGGCCATAGCACTTTTTGAAATTCTACTATGCAATAGAAACATCGGCCAACTTGAATTTTAGATAGAAACAAGACGCCTAAGAGGGCCTGAGGACGCTCTACGGACTCATGAACCCTCAGGGCGGGGTCATATTTAACCCTAGGGACACCATTTGAACAAATCTAACAAAACTATAGTTGGTCATCATTACTACATAAACATTTTGAAAATCTGTTGGGCCGTTTATGAGAAGAAGATTTTTTAAGTTTTGGACTATTTTTAGTAATGGCGGCCATCTTGAATTTCAGATCAAAAAAAAAAATCTTCTGTATAGTCTCCTATACAATAGAAACACCCATGTGAAGTTTCAGTTTAATTGGCCTAGTGGTTTCAGAGAAAGTGCTGCTAACAGATGACAGACGACAGACAACGCGCCATCGCATAAGCACTTCTGGCCTTTGGCCAGTAGAGCTAAAAACAGATAATTGTTCGATAACAAGTTATAATAGAGTAAAAACACTTTAACCCCAATTATATATATCAATGTTTGATCATTGTTTGGTTGGAATAAATTGAAACGTTTGCTATTGGTTTTATTACAATTTAACAATCGTCAATTACTTTAAAACAAAATTGGAATTAAAGATTGGACAGTTTGAGGTCTGTTTGTTGTTTGTTTTTATTATGACAAAAAATATTAAATAGGTTTGATCAGACCTTTTGATCAGGTTAAATTCAAAAATTGAGATTGGACTGTTTGCCATTTGTTTTTATATTCTTTTATTACAATTAAAAATCACCATTACGTTTGATTATTTGATCGGCTTTTTGATTAGATTAAATTGGAAACTTAAGACAAGACAGTTTGTCATTGTTTTCATGGATGGTTTGAAAGTTTTTCAAGACAAAAATGAGTAAACGTAAGACAATGAATATCAAGGTTTATTTGACTGGGTTTCAATATTGTGGTTTCATACTGCGATATTCTATCAATGTTGCCATGTCTTCACCAAAGAGAAAATGTCTAACATTAGAATAACGAGTGAAAGCCCTAAAACTGATGGAAGCTGGAAAGAGCTGAAGAGCCGTCGCCATCATGATGGGTGTTGGAAAGACACAAATCCAAACCATCATGAAAAGAAAACTTAAAATACTGGAAGAAAATGATGGTGATACCAACTTAAACATGAAACGCCAACGACAAAAAACGACAACACCAACGATTATAACAAATTAAAAGAGTTTATAAAGTTTTAAGATGCCACGTCTCGCCATGTCAGTGTCTCTGGGCCACTGCTTAAAGAATGAGCGCTTAAATTTGCTGAAGACCTGAATTTACGTCATTTAAGGCTTCAAATGGTTGGCAAGACTCATTTCTATGCAGAAACAATTCCGGAAATATGCAAGGGGTATCATCCGAAAGACATATTCAACATGGATGAAATGGGATTGTTCTACAGAGATGGTAAAAATCAACTTTTTTTTAAGTAAGGAGAGACGTGTGCTGGTGGTAAACGTTCCAAGGAACGCATTGCTGTTGGTTTGTGTTCGTCTGCTACTAGTGAGAAGCTGCCACCGATCGTCATTGGGAAGTCAAAGAAACCACAATGTTTTGGTTCTATTACTCCAGACAAGCTTCCAGTGTGATATTACTCCAACAAAAAGGCTTGGATGACAACCGGCATCAAGATAGATTGGTTAAAATGGTTAAATCGCCACATGAAGCTGCAGAAAAGACGCATTCTTCTCTTCCTAGACAATGCACCATCCCACCCAAAATTCAACCTTACAAACATTAAGATACAGTTCCTGCCAGCTAATGCAACTTCTTTCTGCCAGCCAATGGATCAGGGCATTATCCAGACCATGAAACTTAAATACCACAAGAAACAACTTCAGCGTGTCAACAAGTTCTAAATCAACTTCCACAACAGGACCTCAGATCCTAGGCAATATAACTGTACTCCAGGCTATTTACTGGGTCAACTCAGCATAGAGAGACACGCTGGCTGACACAATAGCAAAGTGTTTCAGAAATAGTGGATTTTATTGTGATCCTGTGATTACCAGTGATAGTGATAGTGATGTAAGTGATAATGACAATAGTGATAGTGGTGCTGATGAGGCGGACAAGTTGCCCCTCGTAACTGCACAAGTACGCTTTAGAGCTCTTCGGTTGTGAAGTTCAAGAGCTCATTCACAAAGACAGCCAGTTTAGGACTTGTGAAACTGACATGATTTCTTGGGACAGGCCTGCCCAAGAAATTCTTCATAGTGATAATGAGGACGATGATGAAGACGATGAGGAACAGAATGATGATGCCAGTGACAATCAGACTCTTAAGCTCTCAGAAGCAATTCAAATGTCAACAGAGTTGAGAACTCGGGCATTAGCTAATGGACATACAGACATTTTGAACTTGATAATGACATTACAAGAGTCATTGAATGATTTATTTCTTACAGGTCAAACTATGAAGCAGAAAACAATAAGTGACTTCTTCAGTAAGAAGTAGTGTTGAACTTTTTGGACTGAAGTAGAGAACATATTTACATTAAAATGATAAAATGACTTAAAATTTATATAAAACCAAATGAATCACTAAAATGATGTTGTTGTTGTTGTGGTTGTTTATTTAATATTAATATAGTGTACAGTATACATATACATACATGTACATGTACAACAGTTTGTACACATACATGTATTATATAAGACACAAAAAAAGATAAAAAAAAGACCAAAAAAACATTTTACTCCAATAAGAGACAACCTGCCTTAAAAGACCACTTTTCAGATTTCCCTTTAGTGGTCTCTTAAGACATGTTTGACTGTATCAGGAAGTCACTTTTAATAATGTAACCAGTGAGTTTGATACCACGGAGCCAGGGAGTTCCATTCACCCTTAAGCCACACTAAATTGGACCCAGATATTCCATTAAGGTAATAAGTTGCACGTACGTTGGGTTGAGAATCCAATGTAAAAAGAGGTCATGAATGAAAAGATATAAATACAGTAGAACTTCAATTGCTCGAACTCGATGGGACTGGACAAAATAGTTTGAGTCGGCGGTAGATTGTACTAGTACGTTTATGAGCGTGTTATTTAATCCCATGTGTATACTTTGAACAGGTGCTATAAATGATTTATTTGGAAAATCCAATATACCAGTAAAGATAATTTTCAAATATAATTACCCTGTAATTGTATTACACTATAATTACTTAATTTATCATTTTTTCATCATATATACACTTGTATAAATATCTATATCTAGCTTTCAGTGTGCGTGAGAATGTGGATGACATGATAATCACACTCCAGTATCATACTGTGCCTATAGGTTGCAGCATAGGATGAAGATAACCTTCATTTGTCAATAACATTTGTTTTGTGTTTTGTTTACATGTATTTCTTCTTCTTACTTTCAGTGCCAGGCAAAAAACGAAAAACCTGCACATTACCCAAATTACTTTTCTTATCATTTTATGCTTAGTAAATATTTTAAATACTTCACAATTTAAAGTTGCAGAACATCTCAATACAGGCCAACAAAATGAAAAACAAACAAATAAACTAGCAATAACTAGATCAATCCTATCAAACATAAGAATAACAAAAATACTGAGCAAACCAGCCAAATCTAAAAATATCCTTATATACATTTCACTATCCTGATAAGCCAAGCTTCAAATGTATAGACAAATCCTGGCCCTAAGGACTCACAATACCCATGTGGATTCTGCAAATCAGAGGTTACCTGGCCATAGAAAGTATACTATGCTGTGAGAATTGTGATGCATGGTACCATGCTGACTGTCAAGATATTGGTGACGAGACATACAATAGGCTCTCAGACTCCAGGCATGTATGGTTCTGCCTCAGATGCTCTTTGCCTTTGTAGAGTCTCTAGGTTCTCTCTTTGACACTAACAGTTTCTCGGTTTTGAATATCTCAAGTGATACACATTCTTCCAATAACTCACTTGCGGATATCATGCCGGAAACACCTACGAGTTCTCACAACTTCTCAAATCAATACACATACAAGTCACCAAAAGCTACGTCAACACCAAAACAAAACAAGAGGGCCAAGATGGCCCTATATTGCTCATCTGACTGACCTTGAGTCACCCAACAAAAGTAGATTATATAATACAAGTACACTCAAAATTCCAGAAAGACAAGATGGGCAGGTAGTTAGAATTTTGATTTGTTTCAAAGATGTAACAAATACGTAGAAGAGTTCAAACTTGGTAGAGGTTCACCCATGGTAAATGTCAGTGAAATTACATCAAATTCAGGCAGTGTTTTTTTTCCACCATTTTGGGAAGATGACCCATACCCTTGGAATTGGGAATTTTTGCGGCATTTTCATTAACATTGGGAAATTTTTTGGAATTAAATATATTAATATATTTATAAAAAGTGTACACTTGCTTATCAGGCCATTTAATTAAATAATCAATGTCATACTAAATTCAGAATGGGGAAAACTTTCTTTATTTTATCAAGGAAGTATGGCAAGTTTCAATTTACATTTTTGAAGCTTTCAATTGGGAATTTTTACCATTCAATTGGGAAAAAAAGATACTATTTGCCATTGGGAATATGACCCAATAACGGCTATAAAAATGGCCGGGAAAAAACACTGTCAGGTCAGTAGATTCTGACAAGTAGGCTTTTGAAGTTTTTACTATAGCTGCTAAGTCTTCAAACTAAGATAAAAATCCAGTTACAGCACAAAACTAACACCTTATGTTTGAGAACAGTTTCAAACTAAAGCATCAGACTAAACTATTTTGCATGAAACAATCCACAGTTCTAGCACAATAAATATTCCTATGAGTTTCAAACACAAACCTTCCAAAAGTCTATCGCTTGAAAGAATCTTTGTCGCAGTGCACTCTCCCCCAAAAACAATAAAGCTTCTCCTCCAAGATTTCAAGTAAACTTTGACACTGAAAATCTCAAGCAGATTTCTTGCTGTGATGAAACTAGCTAAAAATATGGTATTGCTTTATTATGAAGCAGTAAACCATCCCTGTCTGAACCATAAAAACTCTGACTTTTATATTCAGAAAAACATCTATTTTAAAATGGTTCATGATAAATGAATAATATTCAATCGTATCATTCATCTTTATCGATGAATTATCTTTTAAAACTTATATCTGGTATAATAATAGCAAAAAAAAGTTTATTTAAAGAGTTTATTACCTATTCTTATTATAATTGCTATATACAGACATTTATGCTATAAAACAGGGGAAGTAATTTGGCATCAAACTTATCCCACTCCCTGGCTGCCATGTTTTTTGACAAATCAATATGGCTTGAACAAACTTGGTAGAGAGTCACCCAAGGAAAATTTCTGTGAAATTATTTTAAAATCAAGCCAGTAGTTTCTGACAAGATTTTTTAAGTTTTTACTATAGCTTATATAGTAAACTAACCCATCCCCCTGGCCGCCATATTTTAAGACGAATCAAGATGGCTTGAACAAACTTGGTAGAGGGTCACCCAAGGAACATTTCTGTGAAATTATATCAAAATTGGCCCAGTGGTTTCAGAGGAGAAGTTGTTTAAAGCTAAAAGTTAAAGACGGACGGCTGTCACCAGGCGATCACAAAGGCTCACCTGTGAGCCTTTGGCTCAGGTGAGCTAAAAACTGAATCTTTTGTTGTATAATACATCCTCTGCTATGGCAAATGCGTTTTGAAACTTGTGAACTACTTTATCGGTCAGATGAATATGGCAGTTCCTATCATATGTAACCTTTATAACAGATTGCTAAGACTGCACGACAGCTATGGAAGTCGGAGCTTTGCCCGCCTTCCAAAAAGGCCCTTAATGTAAACCCTGTAATTTTAGACCGATATCACTCACATGCATTGCATTTAAACTAATAAAACATAATACCATGACCGTTTTCGACAATAACAATTTTCTGTCCTTTTCAACATGGTTTTTGATCAAAACATAGCTGTGAATCCCAATTAATAGGCTTTACCCAAGAAATCTTTGATAATTTAGAGTCTGGAAATCAAACTGATCTTTCAGTAATGGAAAGCATTTGATAATGTTCATAATCTTCTAATCTACAAACTTTTTAATCTAGGAATAAACACTAAATCAGTCTCATGGATAGGTTCATTTTTACAGAATAGAACTCAAACAGTAGTTGTAGAGATTCACATGTCAGAATCCACCCCAGTAAAGTCTGGTGTATCCCAAGGTTCTGTCCTTGGCCCCCTGTCTCTTTTTGGCCTACATAAACGACTTGCCAGACTCACTCAAAAGTCAAGTCCGCCTCTTTGCAGATGACACCATAGTGTACCTAACAATAAATACAATGTCTGATCTCCAAATTCTCCAAAATGATCACACTAGAAAATTGGGAAGAAAACTGGTCTATGGAATTCAATGCAGATAAATGTGAAGTCATAATTATGAATAACAAAAAAGAATACCACTATATTCCTCTATAAAATGCAAAATACCTAGATGTCACACTCAGCCACGATTTTAATTTCTCAACCCATATAGACAACATAACATCAAAAGCAAAAAACACCCTTAAATTCATTAAACATAATATACAAACAAATAATAAAAAGATAAAAGGAACAGCATACAACACCAATGTTAGACCACAAATAAAATACTGTACATCCATTTGGCATCCCTGGCAAAAGACACAAACATACAAAATAGAGATAATACAGAGGGCAGCAGCTAGATATATGTACTCAATAATAGGGACTTTACAAGCAGGGTCACTCAAATGTATCAAATCTTAAACTGGCAAACCCTCCATCAAAGAATAATAAATTCATCACTAATCCTACTTTTTAAAATAAAAACCAACTTAGTTGTGTAGATCACCACCATCTAATCCTAACAAAAATCTTAATTTTCATGTACCTTTTTCTCGTACCCTATATCATCAGAACTCATTCTTCCCTAGAACAATTAGAAATTGGAATAACCTATGAAGTTGGGTTAAAAAGCCAGTACCAGCCTAAATCAGTTTATGGTTTGTCTGGCCACAGTAAAATTCTAAACAAGTCTTGATTCTAACATTAGAAATGTAGTTATTTTTAAATGAAAGTATCTGTATAACTTTGCTGTTTTTAAATTTCATATATCATTTTTTACTTTTTTTCTGTTCCCCAACAGCACCTCCCAGTAATAATCAGAAATCGTTGGGAGTAATATTAGATGTAGACATAGGAAGAGGAATGGGGCAAACAGATTAATTCATAATGATAACCATCAATATGATGGTGTTATCGTTTTTCGATCACGTAAGAATCGCCGCTAAAAAATTTCAATGGAAAACTGATTTTGACACTAAATGCTTGAATAACTATCAAATAATTATTTTCTACTAAAACAATAACAAAAACATGCCCATTGACTTCACCATTCACGTCAGATCATGGTGACCTAGTATATGTCCAACAAAATGGCGGCACCTGATTTCGAGCACATTTCAGGATGACGTAATGTGTCGAACTAAAATGACAAATGGCTGCAAAAATACAAATAAATAAAAGCAGATAAAACTGCGCTTTCTTTCAACACGAACAAATATTTCTCATTGGATTAATTCCATAACAATATCAATTCACTTAACAGCACAAGGTTTTTTAATTTTTTTTAAAAAATCATAGTAACTAAATAAAAACACTGATTTAAAAAATATATATATTTTTTATTTAATACTTTATTATTTAATCTTTATATAATCACCTCTTCTTATACACTTCTTATAACAAACCTTTTCAACTGTTTGCTTGATTTTATTCTACATTTAAATGTGGTCCTGTACTAATTTCAATCACATTTTTTAAAAAAATCTATTAGCAGGTCACTCATCCGGAACCTCTATAATTTCTGACATGCACAAGTGAAATATTTTAATATTTTAATTGCGATAGAACAAGACCGGGTTTGTTAAAATTGATGGCCTATTGACTTAGAAATTCTAATTTTGATCGGGGAAGGGCTCAACGTCTGTTTCTTTCCTTGTCTCTTTATGATTAATTAAGAGGACCTGCCCACCCCAACGTTATTATCCACTCCCCAAGCTCCTGTGTCGAAAACAGGTTACGGCACCACACATAACTGCATGTTGTTATTTTTCTAAATTGTGAACGAGGAGTTTCTTCACCAGAATTAGAGATAAATTTATTTTACAGCCAGTGTTCTTTTTCACCAGTTTGGGAAGATGACCCATACCCTTGAATTGGGAATTTTAGCAGCATTTTCATTAACATTGGGAAAATTTTTTCATTAAATTGATTTGTTCGATTTCATAAAAATGTGTACACTTGCTTCTCTGGCCATTTAATTAAAGAATCAATTTCATACTCAATTCAGAATGGGAAAACTTTATTTATTTTATCAAAGAATTATGGCAAGTTTCAATTTACAATTATTGAAACTTTCAATTGGGAATTTTTACCACTCAATTGGGAAAAAAAGATACTTTTTGCCATTGGGAATATGACCCAAAAACGGCTATGAAAATGGCCGAAAAAAAACACTGAGAGCAATTATACAAAGATATAATCGCGTTTTCATTACCATGTGTATTTATTTTCGCTATGATATGGTTCATTTTTTTAAAAAATCTATAAGCTGGTCACTCATCCGGAACCTCTATAATTTCTGACAAGCTCCTGTGTCGAAAACAGGTTACGGCACCACACATAACTGCATGTTGTTATTTTTCTAAATTGTGAACGAGGAGTTTCTTCACCAGAAATTTATTTTACAGCAATTATATAAAGATAAAGATATTATCGGGTTTTCATAACCATGTGTATTTATTTTCGCTATGATGATATGGGCTGTTTTACATTCGAAAATGTGTTGACCTAAATTCTATTACCTCTTGTCGTTTTTTTGACAGCGTCACATTCTATTTACTTTATTTTATGCTTCTCTGCCTGTCGCCGATCGGTTTATATCTCTCTCATTTTACTGTCATCATCTCCAGCGGAAGATTTTATGCCAAACATCGACCTGACAAAGTCGATTCCGGCAATATTCAATTTTTGCAGGTTCCCGCGAAACCAAACGGTGCTAATATAAACATGTGCAGTCATAATTTCTACTTTACAGTCGGGTTATAAATATTTTGAGTAAAGTTATACTGTTGATTTTCGTAAGCGGAAACACAGTCTGTCCGACAAAGGGCACCCCCAGCTTATTTAAATATTCATTAGATAATATACTTCACGAATAGATGCTCTTCTATAAAGGAGGTAGCCGCAAATAAAACGTTCGAAGTTGAAATTACTTTGTGTTATGTATCCCTCTCAAAGGGTAAACATTTCGGTAAAAAATGGTGATTATTGTTGCTTCTTGTTCAATACGGTACCCCTCCCAGTCAATGTCACATAATATACATGTCGTTTGGCTCTTGAGGTTCTGTTAGGTGGGTGGGGGTACCCATATGGCATATGCAAAATATAAATGAATTCATATGACATATGCAAAAAATACTTTTTTCTATATGGAGAAAATAATGTTTAAGATTGGTAGTCGCTAATTGTGTGTATATCCCTTGTATACCTAATACCGCGCTATACTTATTACCGCGAATGCCCGTATAATAACAATCTGGGAAGACATGCACAAAGCTCCAATTTCTGTTAGTGTCAGCATTTGTTTGCAATTGGTATCGACAACTGTTTTTTACTTGGCACACTTGAGTAACCTTATTACTGTTTTGAATAGCATGTGGAAAAAATCTATAACCAGATATGGCATATGCAAAAAACCCTAACAGACCCTCACTTTTGTTGAATGCTTTGCATGAGTAAACTCCTGCCTTTAAATTCAAGGTGTAACCCCACCATTGAATTTTGTTCTTTATTCTATAGTAAATAATAAAAGTTTGAAGGCTTGTCATTCATAGAGGGTCCCAAATGAAAGAAGTGAAACCTACATTTTACTGTTTGTCAACCTCTGCTCTATCAAAATATGATGAGAAACGTAGGGGTCATGTGTCATATAAGAGATTTTTTTTCTGCTCAGTGTGTACACTGGTGACAAAGTGAAAGTAGACTTCCGAAATCATACCCCAATTTCCAAGCATCATTTTTTGTTTCTAAATTCACAATTCAAACATGACAATGCTATCAAAATGTTCAAAATACATCAATAATGCCATTCAAATAAAAAAATGAGCGTTTAAATAAGGAAAATGCATTTTTAAAGAAGAAGAATTGAGGATTATTTATAACCGCCATTATGCGACTACCCCACGAAAGCACTTCCTTTTTGCAATGGTGGCACTATGCCTATAAGGAAATTCTTTTTTTTTTAATTTTATAATTACTTCATTTTTACTAAGTACTACCAATTTGAAGTAATACTGCCAAGTTGCAGGCATTAAATACTGAAACTTTTGTCAAAATACCACTTTTTACATGATCATTATATACAGGCGCGAGATGTTGACCGACATGCAATTTTGATGTGTTTGACTAATTTTACCAATAAAATTATTTGTTTTACCTAATTCCATTCGTTATATCGTTATACGTTCTCACGTACATAAGGAAACCAATGTTCAACTTGCTATAAACTGGATTAAATAATAAAGATATCATTTTTTTTCGAATCTCTTTCACATGGTTAGATTTAGAACCCGTATTGGAATTTAACTACAGTTTAATAATTATATAGTTTTTATATTTATATTCTATCAGATGATTCCTGTTCATCAGGGCCAAACAACCGCATTAGATTTTGGGATGTAGGAGAGAATGTGGTACCGTATGATGGTGTTCCCTTCCAAATAATGTCCTGCTTTGTGCGGGAATGTGTGTTTGGAAAGGATAAACATAAAAAGGATAAAGAAAGAAAACATTTGGAGCGCCAGAAGGCTCTTGCAGTAAGAAATAACATGTTATTATACATTTGTTTGCATGTCCACTAATAGTAGATCCTCTGATAACTATCGATATTATTATCAATAGGAAAATTTTTGTTATATACAGAGGGTGGGTCACCATTTCAATTCCTTTAGATAGCTCATACGTAAGGTTGGTTAACTTTATTATCAATACATAACAGGTTATAATCTATAGGGCATATCCAGTGTTATTGTTGGAGAAAGACCCCAATTAATCTGAGAACACTTGTCTTCTGCAAGTAACTGGCAAACTTTCTCACATAAAGTTTTTCAACCAATCTGAGCTACATAAACCTCACATTTATTATTGAACTTATTATTATTGAACTTATTATTGAACTGGTTTCTAAAAATATAAGATGCTGAAACGATTTATATTATACTTATTTTAAAATAAACCTGCAATTAGTTTCTATTTTAAAATACAATAAATAAAAAAAGAATTGCTTAAAATAGAGTTGAAAATAAAAGTAACATACAAAATAATAATGTGTTTTTAACTAACAGTATATAAGGGTGATCATCCTATACCAGATAAGAGATGAGAGATGCTGCAAAACTCCAAAATAAAGTGTTGTGCAAAGATTTTAATGAAGGAAGTGATACGTTTTCCAGATTTTAAGGTAACTATTAGGCTTAAATAATTGTTTTATCATGTGAGTTCTTTTCAGGGATTTCTTATTCTACATTATGTATAGGGTACTTTTCTTATTTAGTTTTTACGGCACTGCTCAGCGACATGTTATGATTCAATCATTGATCAGTGACATTTAATGATTCAGTCATTCGGTCAAAATAATAAAGTTTTCTCTCTTGGGTAATTAAAATACATTTTTTGGTTAGTTTAGTTTCATGTTTATATACTAATCATGTAATATTTTCCAATCCAAGTGCAAACATCTGGAAAAGTTTAAAGTCGGTACGAATGTTCAAAGTACGGAAGCTGCGAGTACGAATTAAAAGGTCTTCAGGTTTACGAAAGTCAATAAAAACCTACCTCTGACCAAGAACAATCTGAATATGAATAAGTAAAAAGCCAAATGAAATGGAACCGATTATAATTGATCAGTTGCATCAGTTTACTAACAGATTTCAACAGATAAATGGTTGCAGATTTCGAACCCATGCCCCATCACTAATATAGGCACAATATTTGTTTGACTTTGTACAGTAAGCTTATATGATAAAACTGCAGTAATTTGCAGGTAACTTTTTAAGCTATAATTTATCATTTGTATCATATGTTGTAGTTGGAAAATGATACCAAGAAAAGAAGAAATGCAGTTAGTGACACTGTCAGGAATGTTCTAACAGATGGACTGCCCTTGACTAAGGGGCATCGCATTTACATTAAATTTCCACAAAACGAAGCACATGAGTTCCATTCTCTTAGAAATATTCAAGAAAACTGATAATGTTTGATCGATAAAAAAGTTTCATTGTTTATTTCAGTCAAGTGCTCCAAATGTTGCCATTCATCATCATTCGTGGAGCTGTTCAGTAGCCTGAGCATATCTATAACAAATGTAAGATTATGATAATAAAATGTTTAATTTTCTAAATTAACTTTTGAAGAAAGGAGGCCTATTGTATTTGCCCTGATATTTTTTTAGCAAGCTTATATCTCAGTTACTCCCAGCCATATCAATGAAACTTCATATATAATTTGCCTATAATCAAGAAAAGAACATACATATATATGTCAGTGTCAGGGCTAGAATTTAACTTTTTGTGCACTGGCAATATTGGCCAGTGCCTAAAATTTCAACTGGCCAAATTTGAAACCAACTAGCCAAACCAATTTTCGCAGAAACTTGTAGTCCTAAATGTCTAAATAAACCCAAAGTTAATTGTTTCAAAGCCTGCGTGTTATTTAATATGCATTATTAGCTTTTTTTTTATTTATAGACCATGGTATCAAGGTTATTATATATGTTAAGGTACAATTCAAAGCAGTACTTTACAAAACAAAATATTTAAAAAAATAAAATTGTCTTTGTTATTTATTATACTACAATAAATAAATGCATACAATGATATATCATAAATAAACACTTTTAACTAAACCAAAATATGAATCATGGATTCAACAATAACAAGTGTACAGAGACTGGGATTGAGACATACACACATTTCTATTTATAGAATTAATATAGCCAATGGCCGTTCATTTTAAAATAAGATCTAGATCTAGCCAAGGACAGTTGTTTAACATTTGTAAATGTGATATAATAGTAATATAGTTTAATTATTATGGATGATCTGTCGATCGCAGTGGTTTCTACAATTGACACACCATTTTGTCATTGTCAAGTTTATAGCCCTGTGTGATATTGAGCTGTCGCTCCCATTTCATTACAGTATTAACGGAAGGATTATTTCTCTTTTTTTCTTGTTGGGAGTTCAATGGAGAAAAAGATGTTATTTTATCAGCCACTTTAACAGCTGACAAAATATGTAAACAAAAAATTTGACGGGTTTCAACTTTACTTTTATTTTATAGAGTGAGTGTGCGATCAATCAAACTAGTCGCAGTCTACTCATTATGTTGTTGACGGGTTTTAACTTTACTTCCTTTTTGCAGAATGAACTTGAGATCAAAAACAATTGGATGCAGTCTACACATATTAAATATTTAAAACATGTCATTGACAATCGTGCTGCTAGGGGGTAATTTGGCGCAAGAAGCAAAAGAAATTTGGTAAAATTG